>CM064575.1:55593371-56205871 GCA_032716605.1 Paralithodes platypus | reverse complement strand
CATTGTCTGACGTTGTTGGCTTGCTTCTTGGATAACGCATATTTCTTTTGTTTCGTTGTTTGAATGAAGTATAGCAGGGGCTGGAGTCATATTGAGCATATTGTTTTTGTTTCAACATCTTTAGTTTAACCCATAATTAGCGGCGAGCAACATAAGTCGAGTTAAATAAAGCTGGACTATGTGGCGGCGCTCGACATAACTCGAGTGGCAATTTCAGCACGTAATGTGGCTGAGAGAGAGAGACAAGTGGTGGCAGGAGACTAGCGAGCGTATGACTGCTCCAGAGCACCGCGGCGAACCTACTGACACAAATCTCAGCTCCCTCCTCCCTCTCTCACTCGCTACATACTCAATTATGTACCGAAAGTACCGAATTACCTGCTTTTTGCACTCGCGTTGCACGGTTATTGCAAGAAAACTATCCATCATACAAGGATCGTTATGGTGTCATTCGAAAGCTCTGTTTATGCCCTTTCAGGGATAGGTACTTGTTTTACGTTCTGGGTCTTATTTAGGCATGAAAATGATCACGTAAACAGCCCTATTTTGGCTAAAAACACCCCGCTGTGCGGTACACATAAATAAACCGCATAGGCCGCTCGTAAGGTGTTAATAATAATCACTGCATTCCTTTCTTCTTTGGCAATCTTAGTCTATAAGCTTCGACACTGTTTTCCTTGCATTTCTTTCCCATTGTTTAACTGCATTGCATATTATTATTACATGTATTTATTCTTTATTTTTGAAGTTGACATTCACAGTGGTTTGGAGGTATGCTCAAGGGTAGCATATCACAACCTACTGGAATGCCAACTATGGTGTTTCATGTCTTAGGTTAGTATGTCAGACTTCCCCCATGTTTCTGCTTTATAATATTCCTAATTCCTAAGCGATTGGGCATACTATGAAGTTTCTGGGAGTATTGCAGTGTTCTGGTGTATCATTTATGTGCAGTTCATAATACCCTTAGAAGTTCTCTGGCATACTACATGCACTATTGACTAGAGAACCTGCGTGTCTTAGTGTTGAGTCAGATATTAAGAGCGTGTCTGTTGCAGGGTTGGTTTAGTGTGGTGAGCAGTGTTGGGTACAGGTCTACAGCATTGGTGTCTTTTTGCCAGTGCGGTGGGCTAGGCTATTTGAGCATCTGTTTTCCCCCAGCCTCCCCTCGTAACAGTGGCGACGTTATGCCAGGATAGTGTGATTGTATAGAGTTCTTGTGGTGTGAAGCAATTAGGTTTAGATTGTCAGTAATTTTTCTTGCAGTTGAAAGTCTACGGACATAGTACTCTTATTTTATTAACCTGTGTCCACAACTATTGCTAAGATGTCGCATGTTGATTATATTCCTGTTCATATTGTGGGGAGGGAGGACGTTTGGCAGTTTATTAGAACCCAACCGAGTCAAGAAGAGGTTGCTGGCAGGAGTAGTGATGAATTAAGACGTGTGTTGGAGATGCATGGTTGGAGGTGCAGTGGTATGGCTAAGGCAGAGTTAGTTCAAGAGGTGTCTAAGCTAGTTGCACAGCAGAATGGTCTTCAGGAAGCTAGTACTCGTGCCGTGGATGATGGCACCCTCCAGCATGTGCCACAGCGTCCTTATCAGTCAGGCTGGCTACCATTCTGCTGGGGACCGGAGTGGAGAAACAACTCCAGAGCAAGGTGATACTGTATGTAGGCAGTCTCCTACTATTACCACAGCACCTGCCACCACGCCTCCACCGTCGGCATTTAACCCTATCAGTACGGCCCCTTCATTTTCACAGGGCTATATTTCAGGTCCTCATGGCCAGTACATTTGTTTCAAGTTATGCTAGCAAACCTCAGTATCCTCCTTCCTCCCCCAATGTGTCGTTGGCCACACCCCAGCATTTCAATGCCACTCATACGGTGGGTGCTCAGCACAATGTTCCCCCTTATGCCCAGTTTCCTCCTATAACCCCGATAGGGTCGAGAAGGAGTCCCGAAGTTGAGTTTCAGCTCAAGAGAATGGAGTTGGAACAGAGGGAGAGAGAGAGAAGAGAGACGGAAAGATAGGGAGCTTGCGTTGAGGAAGATGGAGATAGACAGAGAGATTGAGGAGAAGAGAATACAGGCAGAGAGAGAAGAGAGACAGAGAGATAGGGAGGTAAATTTAGTGAAGACAAAGTTGGAAACTAGTGGGCAAAGATGACAAGGGAATAGTGCTGGTCATACATCTAAGGAGGAGGCAGAAGAGGTGCTGTTGTCTCGACGGCTGAAACTCGTGCCGGCTTTCGATGAACTCAAGGTCACAGAGTGGTTCTTGCGTTTTGAGTAGAAGGCCCACGAGTATCAGTGGCCGAGGCAATGCTGGGCATTGTTGGTGTCTAATGTTTTAAAAGCAAAGCTCTTGATGCATACGATCGCCTAGAAGTGCAGGAGCTAGAGTATGATGTACTTAAAGAGGCTGTGTTAAAAGCCTACGAGCTGCGTCCCGAGGAGTACAGGTTGGCGTTCAGGGAGGCTCGGAAGCGGCAGGGGGACTCGCACGTGGAATAAGCCAGGTACCTGCGCGATACTCTAGCTAAATGGCTGCATTCAGAGTCAGCTAGTACTTTTGAGGCGGCGTGTGAGGTTTGGCTGATGGAGCAGTTTACAAACATAGTTGAAAAGGACATTGGGGCAAAATTAAAAGAAAAGCGGTTTAAATCAATAAGGGAAGCAGAAGTTTGGGCTGATGACTTTGCACTAGCCCAGCGTGGCACGTGCATGGTGAGCATTGGTGACAGGAGAGACCGACCTGTGCACCAAGCAGCCACACTATCAGCTCGCCCATCATCACCCAAAGGTACCACAAATAAGACACATTATACCAAGGCTGACAACCAGCAAGCTTCTACGGAAGTGAGATGTTATTTTTGCAAGCAAGAGGGTCATATTAAACCTCAGTTTGCTAAATGGAAAGGTAACCAGGAACCCAAGGGTGTCCAGTTGGTGGCGACATTAGGGGAGGTGCCTGTGAAAGGCTAGCCAGGTGCTGGTGAGTTTGGGTGGCAGTGTTGGCCAGCGCGAAGCAGGGTAGTAAGCACTTTGTCGCCCCAGATGGTATCACCACCTGAGCATAACCAGACTTCCCCTGATTGGTATCGGCCATTCATACATGATGGATTTGTACGGGTTGGGGAGCAGACTTACCCTGTCAAGGTGTTTAGGGATACTGGTGCGCAACAATCCATGTGTCGCAACCTGACAGGGGGACCTATTAGCACGGGAGAGTTTGTTATGTGCAGGGGAATCAACAGTGAAGAATTCTGTGATTTAGTCCCGGTGACCCTAGAGTGCCCACTTTTGTCTGCCAAGTGTAAGGTGGTCATGGTAGACACTCTGCCAGTTGAGGGGGTGGACTTTTTGCTCGGGACTGACTTGGCAGGGGAAGTAGTTTTCCCGCCGCCTATAGTCGTCGCTGAGGCTGCTTTTGTGCCCCCTGGTGGTGGTTGTTTGCAAGAAGATAACATGGACTCTATCTACCCTGTTGGTGCAGTGACCCAATCAGTGGCACATCTGGCACAACAGGTGGATGATTTAGTGGATGCGGGGGCCGACAGCCATGAGTGCGGGCCATCCCATGATGCGCTACTAGATGACACTGGTCCGGAGACAGCTGTGGGCTTGGCTGACCCCAGTGAGGCTACCGTGACTAGTAGAGGTGACCTAGTGCCGGACGAGGAGTCTGACATAGTGATACGACTCAACCTTCTGATATTTTTGAGAGGTCAGAGGTAACTGCCTTGATGGAGCTACCTAGAAACACATTGAGCAAGTTGCAGCAAGAGGAACTCAGTCTGGGCCTCCTGTTTAAGAGGGTTGGTACGACTGGTGAGAAGAACGGTCAATCAGAGAACTTTATTATAAAAGGGGCATTGGTGTATCGGCAGTGGACGCTGGATACGAACTCAGGTTTGGGGGAGGAGCAGTTAGTGGTGCCTGCCCAGTTCAGGGAGGAGGTGGTTAGGCTAACGCAGGTGGCACCACTGGCGGGTCATTTAGGGGTATGTTAGACTACTGATAGGCTACTTTTTAATTTTTGGTGGCCTAATATGCATGCATCGGTGGCTTCTTTTTTTATGTATCATATTGATAAGGTAGTTGGAGAACCCCACCCAGGAATACCTGTGGCACCTTTGATCCCTACACCTGCAGTTGAACCGCCATTGACTCGTGCCATAGTTGACAGGGTTGGTCCCTTATTACCCACCAGTTTGGGAGATAAATACTTGCACACTTTAATTGATACTACCACTAGATACCCGAAGGCTATCCCGGTTAGTAGCATGAACACGAAGATGAGAGACCCTTCTAACAAACAGGCTAAATCTAGGGTGTTCAAGGTGGGCGACGAGGCTCTGGCACGGTTGTCAGTTCAGGGTCGACCCATGGCTGCTAAGTTTTGTGGTCAGTATCAGGAAATTAAGCAGATTGGCGAGGTTAACTTTGTAATAGATACGCCCGACCGTCGCATAGCCTCCCAATGCTGCCTTAGTAAAATGCAACAGCCCTACCATAGACCGACTGCATCTGGCCGTGGCACTGAAGGCGGTGATGCTGCGCTGGCAGGTGTAGCCGCAAGGAATGCGGGGGTGCGCATGCATGGTATCGGCAGGAAAGCCTTGGCACTTATGAACTGTAGGAGTGACTGCACAGGTGGTACAGATTGTCTCTCTCATGACCTGTCTGTATTAGGGACGTAGGTGGAGAAGGAGGGAGACTATAGTTTAGAGGCTGCGGTCCCGGCTGGGTTGTGGGAGGGCACTGAGTATGTTGTTCTTCGAGATAAGTTGCAACCTCTTGTTCATAAGCGCCAAGAGGAGTTGTTTACTAGACTGTGGCAGTACTTCCGCATGTTTGGTGATTCTCCAGGCCTGATGTCCGGGGTGGCACCCGACATAGAGGCTGGAGACAGTGCAAAGCTCAAGTTGGCTCCCTACCATATAAATCCTGCTCGACAGCCTGTCTTAAAAGCAGAGCTGGACTACATGTTGGAGACGGGTCTGAGGGATAAAGGATATCGTGAGTGGTCTTTGCAACCTGAGCGGAGTGGCAATATCCGTTTTTGTGTTGATTACAGTAGTGTTAGTGCATTATCCCTGACAGACGCCTATCCATTACCCAGAGTTGACATTCCCATAGACCGCATCGGAGCTGCCACGTTTATCACTAAGGTGGAATTAGTGAAGGGTTATTGGCAGGTCCCGTTGCCGGAGAGAGCGAAGAGAAGTGCCAGTCTTGTGGTGGACTGGGCAGTTTATCAGTGCCAGGTGATGTTTTGCTGCTGGAACACAGTTTGAATGTGTGGCATGTTAAGGGCACCGACAATGTTATGGTTGATTGTTTGTCACGGGAGGGTGTGTTTTGGGGAGAACCCTTGCCGTTCAGTCAGTGTTGGTGTAGCCTCCTACTTTGGTTTGATTAGCGTGTTTGCGTCTGGTGCTTGTTGGTTGCCGTGTGTAGCCCAGCGTAGGGTCGTAAAGTAGGAGTTGTTGTGTTTCTGTGTAGAAGAAAATATTTAAATACAAAAAATATAATAAATATAAAAATACTAGAAATAAAGACTGTAGTTGTGTATGTCTTGCAGTGTTATTGAAGTATGAGCCGTCTGTTGTTTCAAGATGCACCAACAGACTCCCCCTGGGTGTGAGGGTGTCACTCCCAAATGAGTTTGTAGCCTACATCATTTGTCAGTGAGTTATAATTTACGAGGCCTATTTTGGAAGGGCCTTGGGCGAGGCTAGTAGCTTGCTATCCCTCTGTCTATTTTCTCTCGTGGCTAGCAGGATGGCTCCTGTAGTCGTGTTGCCGTCAGGTCAGCCCTATAAATTAGTTAGTTTATTTAGCCTTGTGTGATTAATGCAGTTTATCATAAGTTCACACAGTGATGACTTATATTTATTTGATTATTTTTGTTGTTAGTGAGAGCATGGGCTGCTTGAGATAATTAAGTATTCTTGCGACGCCTGGAGCCCTTCCTTGCCACGCGAGGCCCTAGCTCGAATCTCGCAGCTGCAGGGCTTCACTTCAGTCTCGCCTCTCGCTGTGACAATATCATTGTCTGACGTTGTTGGCTTGCTTCTTGTTTTCCCTTTACATACCGCATATTTCTGTTGTTTCATTGTTTGATTGAAGTATAGCAGGGGCTGGAGTCATATTGAGCATATTGTTTTTGTTTCAACATCTTTAGTTTAATAATAATCACTGCATTCCTGTCTTCTTTGGCAATCTTAATCTATAAGCTTCGACACTGTTTTCCTTGCATTTCTTTCCCATTGTTTAACTGCATTGCATATTATTATTACATGTATTTATTCTTTATTATTGAAGTTGACATTCATAGTGGTTTGGAGGTATGCTGAAGGGTAGCATATCACAACTACTGGAATGCCAACTATGGTGTTTCATGTCTTAGGTTAGTATTTCAGACTTCCCCCATGTTTCTCCTTTATATTATTCCTAATTCCTAAGTGATTGGGCATACTATGAAGTGTCTGGGAGTCTAGCAGTGTTCTGGTGTGTTATTTATGTGCAGTTCATAATACCCTTAGAAGTTATCTGTCATATTACATGCACTATTGACTAGAGAACCTGCGTGTCTTAGTGTTAAGTCAGATATTAAGAGCGTGGCTGTTGCAGGGTTGGTTTAGTGCAGTGGGCAGTGATGGGTGCAGGTCTACAACATTGGTGTCTTTTTGCCAGTGCGGTGGGCTAGGCTATTTGAGCATCTGTTTTCCCCAAGCCTCCCATCGTAACAGTGGCGACCTCATGCCAGGATAGTGTGATAGTATAGAGTTCTTGTGGTGTGAAGCAATTATATTTAGATTGTCAGTAATTTTTATGCAGTTGAAAGTCTACGGACATAGTTCTCTTATTTCATTAACCTATGTCCACAACTATTGCTAAGATGTCGCATGTTGATTACATTCCTGTTCATATTGTGGGGATGGATGACGTTTGGCAGTTAATTTGAACCCAACTGAGTCAAGAAGAGGTTGCAGGCAGGAGTAGTGATGAATTAACACCCTACGAGCGGCCTAGGCGGTAATTTATATGTACCGCCCAGCGGGGGGTTTTGGCCATAAATGGGGTTGTTTCCATGCTCTTTTTCATGCATAAACAAGACCCAGAGCGTAATACAAGTATGTATCCCTGAAAGGGCGTGAATTGAGCTTTCCAATGACACCCGAACCATCCTTCTACGATCACTAATTGTCTTGCAACGATCGTGCAACCGAAGGGCAAAATGGCTAATATACGGTAATTTTCTTACATTATTACGTGTGTAGCGAGTGAGAAGGGTGCAATAAATCTCAGTTGGTCCACGGCGGCCGTGGCGAGTGGTCAGGCGGTAACCTATGCTCCTCCCACAGCTTCGCTCTCTCAGACAACATTACGTGCTCAAAATTGCACTCGACAATAGCCGGGTGCCGCCACATGCCATATTTATTTCACTCGACTATAGCCGTGTGCCGCCAGTTATGGGTGAAGACGTGTGTTGGAGATGCATGGTTGAAGGTGCAGTGGTTTGGCTAAGGCAGAGTTAGTTCAGTGGTTTGGAGGTATGCTCAAGGGTAGCATATCACAACCTACTGGAATGCCAACTATGGAGTTTCATGTCTTAGGTTAGTGTTTCTGACTTCCCCCATGTTTCTGCTTTATATTAAATTCCTAAGCGATTGGGCGTACTATGAAGTGTCTAGGAGTCTGGCAGTGTTCTGGTGTATCATTTATGTGCAGTTCATAATACCCTTAGAAGATCTCTGGCATATTACACGCACTATTGACTAGAGAACCTGCGTGTCTTAGTGTTGAGTCAGATATTAAGAGTGTGTCTGTTGCAGGGTTGGTTTAGTGCGGTGGGCAGTGTTGGGTGCAGGTCTACAGCATTGGTGTCTTTTTGCTACGGCGGTGTCTTTTTGCCAGTGCGGTGGGCTAGGCTATTTGAGCATCTGTTTTCCCCCCGCCTCCCCTTGTAACAATATATATATAATTTAGAGATGGACCGAATATTCATTTCGTATTCGTATGTGCGAATATTCGCTATGTTTTTCAATATTTGTATTCGTATTCGTATTCGCTTTCCATTCATAGCTATTTGCAAACATGCGAATATTTTCACGAAACCAATAGAAGATATAACAAAATGTAAAATATTACATTTTAAAGTGTGCGTTCGCTTGTACGATGTCGGGGAAAGGCATGCTTCTTTATTAAACCCTGTAAGTACCATAGTATGTGAATGTTTTTTAAACTAATGGAACTGAAATTGTGTACATCGACTTCCAAACCAATCTGATGATCTCTGAACTTTGAACTAATTGTAATAGTTCCGAAATCTGACCTTGTTCATTATAACGGAATAAATGGTCTTGGTACAATGTTGCCAATGTACCGGCTACCGATAGATCCAGCGAATTACTTCCATCACTTCCATCTAGCGACATCAAGATGTGATGAATTCTAGCGATATTCAAGTTATGTTCCCTATTTTAAGGAATTGTAGAGATTTTTCGATTGTTAAAGATTTTCTAGATACTTCAACATATGTGTTCTAGTGACATACAAGTGTTTAGTGTCTGGTGACTATCTAGCGATTTGTCAAAGCTATTCTAGCATACATTTGTGCTTTAGTTTATCATGCATTGTTTAACCCTTAAAAAGCGGCTCACCACTTAAGTCGAGTTAAATAAAGCTGGACTATGTGGCGGCGCTCGACATAACTCGAGTGGCAATTTCAGCACGTAATGTGGCTGAGAGAGAGAGACAAGTGGTGGCAGGAGACTAGCGAGCGTATGACTGCTCCAGACCACCGCGGCGAACCTACTGACACAAATCTCAGCTCCCTCCTCCCTCTCTCACTCGCTACATACTCAATTATGTACCGAAAGTACCGAATTACCTGCTTTTTGCACTCGCGTTGCACGGTTATTGCAAGAAAACTATCCATCATACAAGGATCGTTATGGTGTCATTCGAAAGCTCTGTTTATGCCCTTTCAGGGATAGATACTTGTTTTACGTTCTGGGTCTTATTTAGGCATGAAAATGATCACGTAAACAGCCCTATTTTGGCTAAAAACACCCCGCTGGGCAGTACACATAAATAAACCGCATAGGCCGCTCGTAAGGTGTTAATATATTTGCCCTATTTCTCCAGAAGACTTCCTACATGATATAGTGTATTGTTCTAGTGATAATTAAATATTATACAGGGCTATTTTAAGTTGGCTGATGATTATGAAACAGTAATATGCTGGACGATGAGAATACTGTATGTAATCATGTCTCGGATATCACTGATCATTTTTGGAATTTTCTGCCAAAAGCTCAATGGCTAATCAGTGGTGGTAACGAAACACGCAGCTTTACACATTCACATCGTCATTGGTTTCCGGTAAATAATTTCATAGTAATTAAATTAACGTTTGTTCTTGAAGGATGACAATTTCATCCTTCAAAAAAGATTGAAATCTTCGCTATTCGCTATTCGTATTCGCGAATTTTACCAAAAAAATTTTTTATTCGTATTCGTATTCGCAAATAGTGAAAATTGATATTCGTTCCATCTCTAATATATATATATATATATATATATGGAGGTTAACCCATGCAGTCCCAGCGCTAATCCAAATCCGTCAATATGAATGATTAACACCAGTACCAGCGACGAATGTCAGCTGTCACTAATACGGAAGACTTGTTCTCTACTAATATCTAGCGAGAGCTGCTAACATAACATAACATAACTAAGTGCGGGCAATATGGCACTTGTCTCCCCTACTCGCCCCCGCAGCCTCCCAGACTCAGTCACCCCTCAGCTTTCGTGGTAAGATGATGTTCTTTTGCCACGGATGAGTCATTTTAGCCAGAATGGCTGGTACTGAGAGGTACATAAATTGTATAATGCTCTAGTACAGCAGGGGTTAAATAACAAATGTGTGTGATCAAATTTTGTAGTGAAACTCACAGGAAAAATAATTAATTGGAACACCTATCTTTCGTCTATTATGTCAAGACATCTTTATTACCTTGAAGATGTCTTTAGAAAATAGACGAAAGATTGGTGTTTCAATGTTTAGTGAACATTATGTATATTTCTATGTACTTAGCTTAAATATTTTCGAATACGCACTTTGGACAAGACTAACCATGGCTTGACTGCGATAAATCAACCACAAAGGCAACTCCATTATCTTAACATGAAATCAGATTGAGGCAGTGCTCTCACATGATCAATTCCACAGGATGGCTACACGTCACCTCATCTCACTCCTTCCCTCGAGTTACGTCATGATATCACATTGAAATAAAACCATAATGCTTTGTTTTTTATGATATAATGAATCGTAAAGGACTCGCCGAGCAAAATACACAATACAGACTTTCAAGAAATCTCACCGCAAATTGATAGACACATTAGGACGCACAGTCCCCACCAAATATCAGTATATAAAAGCACAGAGCACGAGTCTGTAACAATATATAGTTATATTATATAGTTCACACATATACAGTACATACAGTCAAGGCATTCATATACTGTATAGAATAGCCAGAGTAATGGCGGCTTTATATTAGGACTTTTTCCCATAACTTTTGATCTGCATCATTATTGGACTTTTTCACATTGATCTCGGCGACTATTTTGATTATATTGTAGGTGGCAACTTTCTATATATATAAAAAAAAAAATAATAATCTGATGCAACCAGACCCGTGTTGTGGATTCAGTTTGCAGGAAAAAATCGCTGGTGTAAATCCACCTTTACCCACACATACAATGTCATGCACATGCAGAGTATCTCAGTACTAACATTATGGGTCCAGGTGACAGCGGTGGCTGGAGGTTTGGCAGTAACTGTACACTCCAGGTACGCGTCGTCCCCTTCTTTGATTTTCTCAGGATGCAGGGAGCTGCCCAGACGGACTCCCACTATTGGTGCATCTAGATAAAATGTCATTGAAAGGTAAGCAAATAAATATGAAATATGGAAGGGGATAATGATTAAGTGAAAGTTTTTAAATACATACTGTATATATACTGTATATATATATATATATATATATATATATATATATATATATATATATATATATTCTTTAATACATACGAGGTTGAAAGAAATGGCAATTTCTGCGTTGGAAATTTTATTATTCAAAGTTTCCAGGTCTCTGATGAGTTTTCGCTGGGTGGCAGGAAGTAGATGAAGGAGATGAGCAAAATTCATGGTGGTACAGGGTTACATTAAAGTACATGATGATACAGGATATACGACGCGTTTCACTGGACAACCAGCATTATCAAGTAAGGAAGGAATGATATAAAAGGTAAACAGGAAGGGTATATATAGAGGGTGGAGGATCAGAGGAGGCGGAAAACAGGGGGCAAAAGTCTGCTATTGGTGGAAGGGAAAACTAGGAGAGAAAAAGGGGGTAACCGCTTCACGCATGCGCACTGGATGCGGGATGGTGGTCGATAGGTGGGGTCGAAGCTGATTGGCTGCGTGTCGAGGGGCGTGGCCTAAGTTGTGTGGCGCCTGCAGAAGACGAAGCTGAAGGAGGTAGCGCGGGGGGCTGCGTCAAGGGCACCGGGGGGCGAGGAGGGGTGTTAGGTCCTGTAGGGTAGTGCCTTTTGGCAGAAGGAAGGATCTGAAGGTCCAGAGTTTGGTTGTTGATGTTGGGATGTAAGGCTTGGATATATAAAGCTTCGAGTATAGGTAATCTCCTTGGGTCACTTTCTTTATCGAGTATGGTGGTGTGTTTCTCTAACTCGTTGCGTGTGAGGTGAGGGTGGTTAGGGGTGAGATAGTGGTCTTTGATGGCTCCAGCCTGAAGGTGAAGAGTTAACCGACGTGAAAGACGAGTCTGCGTCATACCAATATAGGAATGAGGTCCACAGTCCTCATAATTACAGGTATGTTGGTAAATGACGTGATCGTCGGTCATCGGGCTCTTTATCTTGGTGGAGGCTGGTTTGTTGCGGAGAACGAGGTTGGAGGTCTTGGGGGATTTGTAATAAATTATTAATTTGATTTTGTTTTCCGGGTTGGTTGGGTGGACATGCTTGGAGATTATTTCTTTTAAGACGGCCTCGTCATTTTTGTGTTCAGAGGACATGTAATTGCGGTAGAAGATCTTAATTTCATTGGGGGGGTCAATGTTGGGAGGGCTTTGGGTGTACCATTTTTCAAGATGGTGGTTGATGGTGCTGGAGATGTCGGAGTTGGAGTATCCGTTATTTACTAAAACTTGGGATAGTCTTTCTAGTTCCTGGTGGGTGTCGGCCCAGGTAGAGCAGTGCGTGAGGGCTCTCCTAACATAGGCGGAGATGGAGGATAGAAGATAACGGCGGGGGCATTCACTATCACCGTTGAGGCATTGTCCTGTGTTAGTTGGTTTAATGTAGACGGTGGTTTTGAACCCATGGTCGTTCAGAGCTACGAGGATGTCGAGGAAGGGGAGTTGTCCATTGTTAGATTTTTCAAAGGTGAAGTTAAGTCCGGAGGAGGTCATGAAGCGACGCTGGAGTTCCTGTAGTTCGTGGAGGTCCTTGATTTGCACGAAGATGTCATCCACGTATCTACAGTAGACGGCTGGTCGTTGGGCAGCCAGGAGCTCTTCCTCGATGGTACCCATGAAAAAGTTCGCAAAAAGAACTCCTAGGGGGCTGCCCATCGCCACACCGTCTATCTGCTTGTACATGTTGCCCCGGGGGCAAAGGAAGGGGGCCTCCTTGGTACATAGCTCCAGTAGTGTTTTCAGGGCCTTCTCCGGGATGTCCAGTGTAGGAGTATCAGGGCAATGATAAATTCGACGTAGAATCATGTCAATGGTCCTATCCACTGGCACGTTGGTGAACAGGCTTTCTACGTCGAGAGAGGCGATTGTGTGGTTGTTGTTACGGGGGGCGTCTCGTAAAATTTCCAAGAAATCGTGGGCTGAGTTAAGGTTGAATTGGCTGGGCACGTAGGGGGTGAGGAGGTTGTTCAGGGCCTTGGCGATCTGGTAGGTGGCAGTGGGGATCTGGGAGATGATGGGGCGGAGGGGGTTCCCAGGTTTGTGTGTTTTGATGGTTCCGTACGCATAACCAGGGGTGTATTCTCCGACGAGTTTTTTAAGGTGGATCCCTCCTTGTTTGGCGTTGATGGCGGTGATGGTGGTGTTGGCAATACGTTTGATTTCGTCGGTTGGGTTGCGGGTGATCTTTTTAAATTTAGTGTTGTCACTTAAGATGACGTCCATTTTTCTAAGATATTCCTCCTTGTCATGGATCACGAGGCAGGAGGCTTTATCCGCACGACGGATGATGATGTTGGGGTTGTCTCTTAATAGTTTGGCAGCTTGGAAGTGTTGTTTGTTGAGTATTTGCTATGGTGAGTTCCTCTGGTTTTGGCGGCTTCAGCGAGGAGAGTAGGTTGTAGGGCGGGAGTAGTGGTGACCTTGCCATCCTTCTTGAGTCGTAGGATGTCGTCCAGGAGGATTTCCGTTTCTAGGCGTTTCCGGTGGGGGCCAGGTTTGGAGCTGTAGTGGCAGTTGAGGCCTTTGTTGAGGAGGTCTTCTTGGTCCAGGGTCAGAATGGTGTTAGTAAGGTTTATATATCCTTTTGTTGGTTTGGGTAGTTTTAAGTTTCCGCCATAAAGACGGGCAAGCTTTTTTATGGTTGTGTTTTCGGCTTGTCTTCTGTGTTGTTCAAGGAGTTGTTCGAGGGCTGTGTTGATTTCGGCTTTGAGGTGGTCTGGAGGGGTTTCGTCTTCCCAAATCCGTAGAAGAGCATCTCGTTCTTTACGAAGGTTGTTGGCGAGCTCACGTTTTTCAATTATTTGGTCCTTCACCAGTTCTTCACGAAACTGGAGGGTGCTGGTGCGATGTCTGGCATTCTCGTGAAGTTTTATGTTGGTAAAGCCAGGTAATAAATTTTCTTTAATACATACGAGGTTGAAAGAAATGGCAATTTCTGCGTTGGAAATTTTATTATTCAAAGTTTCCAGGTCTCTGATGAGTTTTCGCTGGGTGGCAGGAAGTAGATGAAGGAGATGAGCAAAATTCATGGTGGTACAGGGTTACATTAAAGTACATGATGATACAGGATATACGACGCGTTTCACTGGACAACCAGCATTATCAAGTAAGGAAGGAATGATATAAAAGGTAAACAGGAAGGGTATATATAGAGGGTGGAGGATCAGAGGAGGCGGAAAACAGGGGGCAAAAGTCTGCTATTGGTGGAAGGGAAAACTAGGAGAGAAAAGGGGGTAACCGCTTCACGCATGCGCACTGGATGCGGGATGGTGGTCGATAGGTGGGGTCGAAGCTGATTGGCTGCGTGTCGAGGGGCGTGGCCTAAGTTGTGTGGCGCCTGCAGAAGACGAAGCTGAAGGAGGTAGCGCGGGGGGCTGCGTCAAGGGCACCGGGGGGCGAGGAGGGGTGTTAGGTCCTGTAGGGTAGTGCCTTTTGGCAGAAGGAAGGATCTGAAGGTCCAGAGTTTGGTTGTTGATGTTGGGATGTAAGGCTTGGATATATAAAGCTTCGAGTATAGGTAATCTCCTTGGGTCACTTTCTTTATCGAGTATGGTGGTGTGTTTCTCTAACTCGTTGCGTGTGAGGTGAGGGTGGTTAGGGGTGAGATAGTGGTCTTTGATGGCTCCAGCCTGAAGGTGAAGAGTTAACCGACGTGAAAGACGAGTCTGCGTCATACCAATATAGGAATGAGGTCCACAGTCCTCATAATTACAGGTATGTTGGTAAATGACGTGATCGTCGGTCATCGGGCTCTTTATCTTGGTGGAGGCTGGTTTGTTGCGGAGAACGAGGTTGGAGGTCTTGGGGGATTTGTAATAAATTATTAATTTGATTTTGTTTTCCGGGTTGGTTGGGTGGAC
This sequence comes from Paralithodes platypus, assembly GCA_032716605.1. Taxonomy (NCBI): domain Eukaryota; kingdom Metazoa; phylum Arthropoda; class Malacostraca; order Decapoda; family Lithodidae; genus Paralithodes; species Paralithodes platypus. Next base: position 56,190,984 of record CM064575.1, on the reverse strand, counting down.
ATGCTTGGAGATTATTTCTTTTAAGACGGCCTCGTCATTTTTGTGTTCAGAGGACATGTAATTGCGGTAGAAGATCTTAATTTCATTGGGGGGGTCAATGTTGGGAGGGCTTTGGGTGTACCATTTTTCAAGATGGTGGTTGATGGTGCTGGAGATGTCGGAGTTGGAGTATCCGTTATTTACTAAAACTTGGGATAGTCTTTCTAGTTCCTGGTGGGTGTCGGCCCAGGTAGAGCAGTGCGTGAGGGCTCTCCTAACATAGGCGGAGATGGAGGATAGAAGATAACGGCGGGGGCATTCACTATCACCGTTGAGGCATTGTCCTGTGTTAGTTGGTTTAATGTAGACGGTGGTTTTGAACCCATGGTCGTTCAGAGCTACGAGGATGTCGAGGAAGGGGAGTTGTCCATTGTTAGATTTTTCAAAGGTGAAGTTAACAACCTCCTCACCCCCTACGTGCCCAGCCAATTCAACCTTAACTCAGCCCACGATTTCTTGGAAATTTTACGAGACGCCCCCCGTAACAACAACCACACAATCGCCTCTCTCGACGTAGAAAGCCTGTTCACCAACGTGCCAGTGGATAGGACCATTGACATGATTCTACGTCGAATTTATCATTGCCCTGATACTCCTACACTGGACATCCCGGAGAAGGCCCTGAAAACACTACTGGAGCTATGTACCAAGGAGGCCCCCTTCCTTTGCCCCCGGGGCAACATGTACAAGCAGATAGACGGTGTGGCGATGGGCAGCCCCCTAGGAGTTCTTTTTGCGAACTTTTTCATGGGTACCATCGAGGAAGAGCTCCTGGCTGCCCAACGACCAGCCGTCTACTGTAGATACGTGGATGACATCTTCGTGCAAATCAAGGACCTCCACGAACTACAGGAACTCCAGCGTCGCTTCATGACCTCCTCCGGACTTAACTTCACCTTTGAAAAATCTAACAATGGACAACTCCCCTTCCTCGACATCCTCGTAGCTCTGAACGACCATGGGTTCAAAACCACCGTCTACATTAAACCAACTAACACAGGACAATGCCTCAACGGTGATAGTGAATGCCCCCGCCGTTATCTTCTATCCTCCATCTCCGCCTATGTTAGGAGAGCCCTCACGCACTGCTCTACCTGGGCCGACACCCACCAGGAACTAGAAAGACTATCCCAAGTTTTAGTAAATAACGGATACTCCAACTCCGACATCTCCAGCACCATCAACCACCATCTTGAAAAATGGTACACCCAAAGCCCTCCCAACATTGACCCCCCCAATGAAATTAAGATCTTCTACCGCAATTACATGTCCTCTGAACACAAAAATGACGAGGCCGTCTTAAAAGAAATAATCTCCAAGCATGTCCACCCAACCAACCCGGAAAACAAAATCAAATTAATAATTTATTACAAATCCCCCAAGACCTCCAACCTCGTTCTCCGCAACAAACCAGCCTCCACCAAGATAAAGAGCCCGATGACCGACGATCACGTCATTTACCAACATACCTGTAATTATGAGGACTGTGGACCTCATTCCTATATTGGTATGACGCAGACTCGTCTTTCACGTCGGTTAACTCTTCACCTTCAGGCTGGAGCCATCAAAGACCACTATCTCACCCCTAACCACCCTCACCTCACACGCAACGAGTTAGAGAAACACACCACCATACTCGATAAAGAAAGTGACCCAAGGAGATTACCTATACTCGAAGCTTTATATATCCAAGCCTTACATCCCAACATCAACAACCAAACTCTGGACCTTCAGATCCTTCCTTCTGCCAAAAGGCACTACCCTACAGGACCTAACACCCCTCCTCGCCCCCCGGTGCCCTTGACGCAGCCCCCCGCGCTACCTCCTTCAGCTTCGTCTTCTGCAGGCGCCACACAACTTAGGCCACGCCCCTCGACACGCAGCCAATCAGCTTCGACCCCACCTATCGACCACCATCCCGCATCCAGTGCGCATGCGTGAATCGGTTACCCCTTTTTCTCTCCTAGTTTTCCCTTCCACCAATAGCAGACTTTTGCCCCCTGTTTTCCGCCTCCTCTGATCCTCCACCCTCTATATATACCCTTCCTGTTTACCTTTTATATCATTCCTTCCTTACTTGATAATGCTGGTTGTCCAGTGAAACGCGTCGTATATCCTGTATCATCATGTACTTTAATGTAACCCTGTACCACCATGAATTTTGCTCATCTCCTTCATCTACTTCCTGCCACCCAGCGAAAACTCATCAGAGACCTGGAAACTTTGAATAATAAAATTTCCAACGCAGAAATTGCCATTTCTTTCAACCTCGTATGTATTAAAGAAAATTTATTACCTGGCTTTACCACATATATATATATATATATATATATACTATATATATATAAATATATCTATATATATATACATATATATATATATATATATATATATGTATATATATATATATATATATATATTATATATATATTATATATATATATATATATATATATATATATATATATATATATATATATATATATATTTACTTATAAATTTATATATATATATATATATATAATATATATATATATATATATATATATATATATATATATATATATACTTATAAATTTATATCTACATATTTTTGTTAAAAACTTACTTTGTAAGATACAACAATATCCTGGGTGGAGATGTAAATGGTAGTGCTGGCATTTGTGGCAATGTACAGTATGCTTAGTATATTTGAACTTTATATAAACAAATGTTCTGTGGATCTGTATGAAGTGTATCCTCTTGTCCTCCATACGCTCTAGGTAACCTACTTAAAAATTGTTATGCCGGTATTATCTAGGCAGATTATATACTACTGTATACATGCTGATCTAGGAGGTTGTAAAACAAGAGATGTATGCTTCAATGTGTTTTGTTTATTCACAAAGAGTTATTAATTGATCCCGTAGAAATGCAACTTCAATAATACAAAGAAATATATGTAGGTTAAATATAACCAGATATAACATACGTCATATCATATCGTAAATTATAACCTAGATACACAATCAGAAAATATATGAGTAATAGTGTCAATCGGCCAATGTCAATTCATATACGAGAGAGGTGTACTGGGGAAGTAAAGGGAGGACTGTGTGTCTTTTCTCATACAGTCATTATATATAGCATTTACAAGCTCACGCTTGTTCTACTGCTGTCCGCAACAAGGAGGAAGCATTCAAACGGAACCGACGCCTTAAAACTCAAGAATCTCATTCTTCATACGTTTCTGCCCGGAATCTAGCCAAAGGTGTTCTTTATCCCTGCACAGCTTCTTGCTCTGTACAGGGGCACGGTGTGCCCTTGTATTGAGTATTGTTTGCATGTGTGCGGACGATCCTCTCACACCGTACTCCTAGACAAAGTAAAAAAGGAAGGCCTTTCGTATCATTAACCCATAAACGGCGAGCGTCCTCATATGAGTCAGTACTGGGCAAAGGCGAGCATCCTTATATGAGCCAAGGCCTAAATAAAACCTTTTAAAAGGCCCCAGTAGCACTTTAAAAAAAAAATGGTGTTTAAGTGAGATAACTCCCCTCCATACCTCTTATCACTCCTCCACATGTGTCAAAATCCCCTCCTCCCCCCCCCCCCACTTCAATTATAACCTATTTGTCCTCTTATTCCCATATTTATTGGTGTTTTTATCATGCCAATATCTCCAAACCAGTCTAAGCCGTGCTCATGTTGCTAGAGAGGGTGTAGAGTGTCTGAGAGTGTGAGTGAGTAAGTCAGTCTAGCTCCAGGGTCCGAGAAGGGAGGGTGTGGCCGGCCACTTGATGAATGGCCGGTTGGCAAATATTCACGATTTTGACCATCCAAACACTTGTTTTATTGTTGTTACATGTTGCTATCTTCATATTAAACGTAAAATAGGGGCATATGAATAAATAAATCGATATTTATCGTAAAATGATGATTATAGGTGGGAATGGAGCCTAATATGTCCTCCCAGTTGTGTAGTGTCCATTACACATAACTCGCCGTTTTTGGGTTAACTCCCGTCCACTCACCAACTCTCTGCAATCTCTTTCTCTCCCCCGCAATGTTGCATCTCTCTCGCTATTCTATCGCTACTATAATAATCAGCGTATACTACCTCCTCTACGTAGGGCATGTGGTACCCATCTTGCAACACAATCCCACCCCTACTCTGTGCAACTCTCCAACCCAAGAATGAAACGTTACTCCCAGACTTTCTTCTATTCAACAGCTGAAATCTGGAACTCTCCCAGAATCAGTCTTTCCCTCTTCCTATGACTTAAATTGCTTCAAACTCTGTGTGTCCAGGCATTTTGGCTCAAACGTCCCTTGATTTTGGCCCTGTCACTCTTTCAACTCTGGGGGAGGCACTCGCTACAGGCAATTCTGCCCTCTGCCTCCCTCACTCACATAGAACAAAAATGGCTTGGGGCTGCAGGGGAAGAAGTTACTGTACCTGGATGTGGAAATCAGCAAGGGAAGAGGATGTGGCCTGGGTCAATTAAGTTTTTCAGATAACGGGCGGGCGGGCGTTAACTTAAGATATAAAAAAGGAAAATGGAGTGGGGGCCAGGAAACAGGCGCTGGGGGTGGTGGTAAGAAACCGAGTGAAGCGCGGCATTCTCTTTAACTGGCATTTTACCATCATATGATTTTGTTTCACACGCACTTAGGAAAGTTGGCGTACATAAGAATATTAAGTTACTAAGGTTGATATGAAAGAATTAACACACAAAGTGAGCCAAATGACTGTTTCTGAAATGCTTTTATGAAGTGACCGTCATGATCTAGTTAGCCTGTATATAAAAGATGGCCTATGGTTAATGTAGGTAAATTCTAAGTGAAAGAAGATAAGTCTTTAAATGCTTAAGATATGCCAGACGCAAAATCATCAGTTGATCACTGGTGACGTATATTAAAAATAATTTTAACCCAGTAAGGCTGGGTGATGCCATTTTGCATCAATAGGATTGATGGGCACATCTCGGGTGACGCCGTAAGACATCAGCATGTTTCACGCCAAGCAGTCAAATTTTTCATGGTGCAATCTCGGCACTATTGGCCTCGTGATGAACTAAGCTGCATCTCCAGCCCATGCTAAACTCCCCGAACCCTCTACCTATTCCCCTCTTCACCCCGCACCATCTGCGCCACCCACAGTGACTCTCAATCATATTCTGTAACCCGCCTACCTCTCAGTGATTACATCATCTTTCCCAGGAGCAAGTCAGTGGTATAATGTGTGTGTGAAGGAGAACGTGACTAACAACCCTCTCTGAGCCTACATGATCGACACACACACATGCACACACACTCACACTCTCTCACATAGGTACACACACAGACGAGTAATGATTGATTTACAGTCCCACTCGTATATATGCACGCACGCTCAAGGAGTGGATTTCTTGCTGACACTCTGGCAGTGATAAACAAATAGCAAAACCACATCGAACCACAATGTTTTCTCCATTCTCAAGCTGAAGGAAGGTTTGTTAACATGATATTTGGTTGAATATTGTTTGTTAGGCATGTATGGACCTACACGATATATAAATATGGTGATTGCGCGCCACATATGCACAGGTGGGCGGTGGCAGGAACATTTAAATGACCAGGGTTTAGGAGTAAATTACAAGTATTTGCTAGGAGAAAGTAACCACGGTTCTTCACTGTTACAACATTTACACTCAATAATTCAACTAACGTATGTATTTTCTCATAAGAATGTCCTTCCTAAATATATCAATTAACACAATTTGTTAAACGAAAGGCATAACAGTACAGTTTTCAAGTGTTTTGTTAAGTTTATTTGTTTCATATATGTCCATTAATAAGATTTTGTGATCAATAATAAGCTAAAACAAGTGGCTAAAATAATGTTCTTGATTATAAAAATTATATTTCCTAAATGAAGGTACAAGGGATTTATTTTTTGTATTTTTCAAAAGAGGAATTGCTTTTCCTTTCATTAGATTCAGCATTTAGTATGAGCAGCGAGAGTCAATTTGTTAGGCAATGTATAAATATGTCTATAGTTTGCTTAAATATATTACTTGACCTAGAATAGAACATTGCATTACATAAACAGAAAACTATTGGTAAATCGAAGTCAATCAATTGTTTGGTATGTAACGAACAAGATCATTTCATTAAACATTATAATGAATTTATACTTGCAATAATATAATAATCATATAACAATGAAACACTGAAAATAGTAATGCATTTTAAAATAAATATTTGAGAAACTTCAATAAATATAATTGTATATACCTGATTACTTCATATCAACATAACTAATTACCTCCATGAGTTTACCCATGGTTCTGGACAACCGTTGAAATGCTAATAGAATAAATATAATGGGCTTGATTAAGAAGAGAGAGTCTGATTGGAAGGGAAATTTCATTAAAATATTGAAATCTTACATAGTAAAATCCTGTGCTCCTAAAAGTATTCTAAATTGGCAGAATTACATTTGTTTTGTTTTGTGGTCTCCTTATTGGTCAGTTAAAAGTAAACACAAATAGAGAGCATTCTGGAAAATCTGTTAGTTTGATGTACTTTGTCAATCTGATAACTCGTAGAATTGATTACATTTTTGGTCATAATTCGAGAACCCTCCGATTATTAGTTTATATTAATCCTCTGCAAATATAAACTAACATTTTGTTAGATACGTATTTCAAGAGTTGTTATTGCTTTAGTAAATGTATTCAAGCTTTGAAGCAGTGTCTCAATAAACAAAAAACAATTTTGCAAACGAATGAAGTATTTATTGTTATAACATTATTATTTTGTCCAAATTAAATTTGCTTTACCTTATAATAATTCTTATAGAACACAGCATAAATGTGAAATGCAAACCTGTAAATTATTCAAAAATATTGTTTTGATGCCGTATTCTACCTGTACAGTTGCCCACAAACAACTGGCATAGATCTCCTCAGTTCAAAATGGAAACAGGCAAGACTCCCAGGCAAAGATGTTTGCTGTCTACAACCAGCCGGCATTTTGTATCACCCAGTCGCCAATCATCCAAAGATCTGCCCGTCGCTCCGCCGGCGTCCCTCAGGAGTACTACAGCCACCCTCCAGACCCTGATACCTAACATCTTGCCCTGGATTTTGCCACTACCTGCCACCCCATAGTGAAAAGGGTATAAAACACCAAGAGAAGGAATTGACACCGAATACCCACTTGCCCGACCACCCCAGAATTGCAAGAGGTGCCAAAAAAGGATACAAGTACAGCTAGAGAAATTATTTAGCAGCTTACTCAAGTGGGTCAAACAAATTATAATGTCTACAGGTAAAGCGCTTAGTACGCTTAGCGCAAGAGTGGTTAGTACACCTGCCTCTTAAGCCTCTCATTTGATTAGTATGCCTGGCGAGGAACACAGTTAATACGCCAACTGGTATAGAGCTTGGTACGCCTAACGCAAGAGTTGCTAGTACGCCAGATTCTCTACTCAAACACTCGTTTAGAGCGCCTACTGGTAAAGCGCTTTGTGCGTCTAGCGTAAGAGTGGTTTGTACGCCTGCCTCTTAAGTCGCACACTCGCTTAGGACACCTAGCGTGGAACCAATTTGTATGCCTACTGGTAAAGTGATTAGTACGCCTAACGTATGAATTACTAGCACACCTGCCTCTCTACCCACCTACCTGTTTATTACGCTTAACGAGGAACCAGTTAGCATATATATTTGTAAAGTGCCTCATATACTGAGAGTGGTAACAGACTACTGCCAGAGCATGCGAGGAGGGGACCACCAGATGAAGAAGACGAAGGAAAATAAGACGCAGATTCTCGACTACGGCAAGATACCTGGTTATACCCATACACTTGTTAAGATTCAGACTTACTTTTTCCCTTACCCGTTACCTAGGAAAAGCAAACAGAATTATTTCTATAAGTATTGCTCTTCCTAATTTCAAGTTCCCTACTAGCGTAAAATAATTCATCACAGTACACTCGCTATCCCTTTGCCGAATTGTAGTTATACCTTATGGGCTATGTTGACAATGCCACCAATACGACTGAGATATATATATGTCATTACCGTAAAAGCCTCCAACACCACTCATTTACATAATCAATACACACTAACTCCCTTCCCCCAACAGAATGTAAGTCGGTACTTATCACAGCTTGTATTGTTGCATTGCTGTGTATGTCTGTACACATTATTTGCCAATCACTTATCATGTTTAATAAAAATACCTTATATCGTATGTGAATAAACCTTATAAACTGTACACATGTATCCTGTTCTAATTTTAGTTATCTCAGTAAAATAAGGACCTCCTGCACTATCTAAAATGATTAATCGAGTATTGAATGAAGCCTATAATGACGCCAGATACTCTGCCATATACAGTATATATATACAGTATATAGAATGTATATATAATTTGGTTAATATATATTTTATATAGTGGACGGTTTAATAGCATTGGAAGATTGTTGTAATTGAGCTTGAAAATGAAAGGGGTAGTTACAAAATTTATACTCGGACGTTATAAAACCATTCTCTTGTAAGCTATTATATTACTAATGATATTCTTACACCAAATATGAATTACTATGTTTTTGGTGGTTACATTATCGCTGTATTATACCAAGTGCTGTGTTGAAATTGTATTAAAGTTGAATCATATATAAAAGATTATATTGAATATATATATATATACTGTATATATATATATTCAATATAATATATATATATATATATATATATATATATATATATATATATATTTATATATATATATATATATGTGTGTGTGTGTGTGTGTGTGTGTGTGTGTGTTGAGAGGTGGGGGGGACGGTTTGTCTGACCACTAAAAATGCATAGGAGATGTAGGCTATTATTTAAAAACATTAAGGGAAATATATAAATTGAAAACAGTTGGGATTTGCATATCTTTAGAGATAAGCTATATTTGTTATTTGGGAGGAAACATATTGAAGTTATTAAATTGAAGTTACTTAACCCCTTCTGTACCGGCGACGTCTTTTTAACTATATTCTGGCTTCTATAACACAGTTGTATTCAACTTCAAAAGGGCCTCCAACAATTAACAGGCTTCGAACTATCTCACTTAACCCTTTTGACTACCACGTCAGATCCATCTTGAAATTCACATAATTTTCTAAGTATAACAAGAATGAAATTAAGAAGACGTCGCCGGTACAGAAGGGGTTAAGAGAAGAAGGAATATGATAGAAGAGATGGGGGGACATGGAGTAAGAGATACGATATCATAAATGGAGGGTGTATAGTAATGGAAGAAAAAGAGATAGAAAATCTAACAAAGAAAACATTAAATTCAAATTATATAACATTGATACAAGTCAAATACATATTACAATGAGAAAGAATAGGCTGTATGGGGCCCCTTCCCCCTGATCCTTGATCCACCTGAGAAAGATATGTTCGTCCCTGACCTTTTATTTACTATTGAGTTACTATCATCTTGGCTTTCAGAGCCCCTCTTTGCATATTTAGTAACATCCTCATCCACGATTATCTATCTACCTTTTGCCAGACACCATGATCCCCGAATGAATTGCCCCATGCACCTCTGTTCCCTGTCACCCGACATCCCTCCTCCCATCAAACCTCGCTTTCACGCATTAACTTCTCAATTCCATCCTTCCACCTCTCTCTTGGTCTGCTTCTCCCTCTCTGTCCTTCTACCTCACTTTCGGACACTCTCTTAGACATTCTCTTGCTTCCTACACGCTCCACATTGCCGAACCATCTCAAGGTGTTCTTTTTCACACTTTCCAACACATCCACATCTAAACCACACCGCTGTCATACTTCCTCATTTGTCTGTTTATCCTTCCATGCAACTCCACACGCACTTCTCAAGTAACTCATTTCCACCCCTTTCTCTCTTGATTTCTGTCTCTCCAACAACGTCCAGCTTCACTCCCGCACGTCAATGTCGGGATTACCACACTATCATGCACGGGCTTCTTTACTTCCATGCTGACCACCCTATGCTTTGTTACTGCTTTCAGCGTTCCTACAACCCTCTTCCTCACTTCTTCATCCATATTCCCATCTTTACTCAACACACTGCCCAAATACTTAAATTAACTGACATTCTCTATAACCTGACCGTTCAACCTCACCTCACACTCTTGTCACTGCACCCATTTCAATGACCATAACCTTACTCTTCCCCGAATTTACCTTCAGTATCCGTTTTTCACACACTGTTCCAAACATATTTACCAAACGAATATAGTATCTCTTAATAATAAATGTGGATTATTTGATATCGAAAGTTAATTGACATCTACATTATTATTCTCTGCCTGATTGATATAATATGCCCTGCAGACATAATTATACAATAACGCAGGGTCTAATCATTCCCTAATTGTCTAATTTACATATTCAAGACCTATTGCTTAAAGTCGTACTTCGATCTCCATTATACATAATAGAGTGCTTGCTTTCATATACCCATGCAACCTTACCTCTGTATTGTGACCATCTTTTATCTATGCTATATAATCCTTGAACACCAAAATTCATTTTTATGCTCTGATCTTAGTTGCCCAGCTCAGTTAACCTAAGATGTGCGCATGGGGGGTATGAGACACCACATGCCTGTGCGCATGTATTTGAGCTGTTCCCATCACTAACATCGTTATTTTACCATAAATAGCATTAATACTTATCCATATGTGCCTTTTTACGTTGATTATAAAGGTATTAACCTGTTACAGCAATAAAACAAGTGGAAACAACGTTTGGATGGTCAAAATCGGCGATACAGGCCGGGAGTTACATAAGTTATGGCTGAGGCAACCTCCCTCCCCTCCACTCCTCCCCACGTCTGGAGAGAGATTGTCGATCGATACTCTCTCTCTCTATCTCTTGCACTCGCTTGGTAACAGTGATGACAACGCCCTGCTAGCAACTCGTTAATGTTAGCACGAAAATAGAACACAGAATCAGGGAATAACAGGGAATATAGGTGATAATTGAAGGGGGGGGGGGAAGTGGGGAACGAGGGGATGTGGAAGAGTGATATTTGGCATGGCCCAGGGACAAAAAAAAAAAAAAAAAAAGGGGTTAAGTTTTTTTGGGGTGCTTTAAATGGATTTTTTTAGGCCCAGGATCTTAAGAGTCTTCCCGCAGTCACCCGGGGAAACTCTTAAGAGTCTTCCTGCACTTGCCGGGTAAAGGACTTTCACTCATATGTAATGCAACCTTGGGGACCTCTGGTGCCTAGGCGTATCATAATATATATATATATATATATATATATATATATATATATATATATATATATATATACATATATATATATATATATATATACCGGTATATATATATATATATATATACTGTATATATACTGTATATATTATTAAACTATTCTATTAACTATTCTTGCTTCCAAATTTCTTAAGCATTTCTCTTCTCATAATCTGCTCTCAGATCGCCAGTATGGCTTCCTAAAGGGTCGCTCTACTGGTGATCTTCTTTCATATCTTACTAACTCTTGGTCATCCTCCTTTCGGGACTTCGGTGAGACTTTTTCTATTGCACTAGACATATCGAAAGCCTTTGATAGAGTCTGGCATAAATCTTTAATTTCTAAACTACCCTCCTTCGGTTTCTATCCCTCCATCTGTGCCTTTGTCTCTAATTTCCTTTCCGGCCGTTCCATAGCCGCGGTTGTGGACGGCCATTGTTCACTTCCTCACTCTATAAACTCCGGTGTTCCTCAGGGCTCTGTCCTATCTCCTATTCTCTTTCTAATTTTTATAAATGATCTCCTTAACTGTACCTTAATTCCCATCCATTCATACACAGACGACTCAACCTTGCACTACTCCATTAGTTTTTCAGAACGCCCCAGCCAGCAATCCCTCAACGACAAACGTAATGAAGCCATAGAACTCTTAAATTCTGATCTAAATACTATTTCCAATTGGGGCAGAGAAAACCTTGTTAACTTTAATGCTTCCAAAACCCAATTTCTCCATCTATCTACCCGTCAGGATCTCCCAGCGGACTATCCCTTATTCTTCAACAATACAAAAATCAACCCTTCATCTTCTCTCAATATTCTTGGTGTCTCTTTTTCTTCTGCTCTCATTTGGAAGGACCATATTACCAGTCTTGCTAAGGCAGCCTCCCAGAAGCTGGGTGGGCTCAACCGCCTTAGGGGGTTCTTTTCCCCTGTACAGCTTCTTGCTCTGTACAGGGGCATAGTGCGCCCTTGTATTGAGTATTGTTCACATGTGTGGGGAGGTTCCTCTCACACTGCTCTCCTAGACAAAGTTGAAAGGAAGGCCTTTCGTATCATTAACTCTCGTCCACTCACCAACTCTCTGCAATCTCTCTCTCTCCGCCGCAATGTTGCATCTCTCTCGCTATTCTATCGCTACTATAATAATCAGTGTTCCTCAGAGCTATCCCAGTGCATACCACCTCCTTTACGTAGGGCACGTGGTACCCGTCTTGCAACTCAATCCCACCCCTACTCTGTGCAACTCTCCAACCCAAGAGTGAAACGTTACTCTCAAACTTTCTTCTACTCAACAGCTGAGCTCTGGAACTCTCTCCCAGAATCAGTCTTTCCCTCTTCCTATGACTTAAATTGCTTCAAACTCCGTGTGTCCAGGCATTTTGGCTCGAACGTCCCTTGATTTTGGCCCTGTCACTCTTTCAACTATGGGGGAGGCACTCGCTATAGGCAGTTATGCCTTTTGCCTCCCTCAATCACATAGATTTTTTTTTTTTTTTTTTTTTTTTTTTTTTTTTTTTTTTTATTTCTATGTGAGTGAGGGAGGCAAAAGGCAGAACTGCCTATAGCAAGTGCCTCCCCCAAAGTTGAAGGAGTGACAGGGCCAAAATCAAGGGACTTTCGAGCCAAAATGCCAGGACACAAGGAGTTTGATGCAATTTAAGTCATAGGAAGAGGGAAAGACTGATTCTGGGAGAGAGTTCCAGAGCTCAGCTGTTGAATAGAAGAAAGACTGAGAGTAAGGTTTCACTCTTGGGTTGGAGAGTTGCACAGAGTAGGAGTGGGATTGTGTTGCAAGACGGGTACCACGTGCCCTACGTAAAGGAGGTGGTATACACTGGGAAAGCTCTGAGGAACACTGATTATTATAGTAGCGATAGAATAGCGATAGAGATTCAAACGTTGCGGCGAAGAGAGAGAGATTGCAGAGAGTTGGTGAGTGGACGGGAGTTAATGATACGAAAGGCCTTCCTTTCAATTTTGTCTAGGAGAGCGGTGTGAGAGGAACCTCCCCACACATGTGAACAATACTCAATACAAGGATGCACTATGCCCCTGCACAGAGCAATTAGCTGAGCAGGGGTAAAGAACCCCCTAAGGCGGTTGAGCACACCCAGCTTCTGGGAGGCTGCCTTAGCAAGACTGGTAATATGGTCCTTCCAACTGAGAGCAGAAAAAAGAGACACCAAAAATATTGAGAGAAGATGAAAGATTGATTTTTATATTGTTGAAGAATAAAGGATAGTCCGCAGGGAGTTCCTGACGGGTAGATAGATAGAGAAATTGGATTTTGGAAGCATTAAAGGTAACAAGGTTTTCTCTGCCCCAATTGGAGATAGTAGTTAGATCAGAATTTAAGTGTTCTTTCAGAATTTAAGTGTTCTTTCAGAATTTAAGTGTTCTATGGCTTCATTCCGTTTGTCGTTGAGGAATTGCTGGCTTGGGCGTTCTGAAAAACTAATGGAGTACTGTAAGGTTGAGTCGTCTGCGTATCAATGGATGGGAGTTGAGGTACAGTTGAGAAGGTCATTTATAAAAATTAGAAAGAGAATAGGAGATAGGACAGAGCCCTGAGGAACACCAGAGTTTATAGGGTGAGGAAGTGAGCGATGGCCATCCACAACCGCAGCTATGGAACGGCCGGAGAGGAAATTAGAGACAAAGGCACAGATGGTGGGATAGAAACTGAAGGAGGGTAGTTTAGAAATTAAAGATTTGTGCCAGACTCTATCGAAGGCTTTCGATATGTCTAGTGCAATAGAAAAAGTCTCACCGAAGTCCCGAAAGGAGGATGACCAAGAGTTATATATATACAGTATATGGAGCAGCAGGAACATGTGTCGGCCAGAGTGGACAGACAGGTGCTGAGCTGGTATGGCCATGTTGAACGAATGGAAGATGAAACTATTACAAAGAGAATATGTGAGTCAGATACAAGGGGAGATAGAGGGGTAGGAAGAGCCTCATTGAGATGGAAAGACTGTGTAAGACAAGCTTTGGGTGATAGAGGAATGACTATAGATCAGGCAAGAGATTTGGTAATAAACAGGAATGAATGGAGAATGCGTGTGAACAGATAAGTGAATACGTGGTCATATGGGAGAAGGGGTCTGGCGCCAGTTGGACTAGATAATAGTCCGTCAGGTGCCTGGCCCGGGGAGCAGGTATATATGAAGGGTGCGCCTGGAAGTGTGGTGGTCGGGCTTGCGGTTTCGGCTTGCTGCTGAGACCGGAACATCTCCGTCTGGTCGGGGGCCAGGGGAGTGCTAGAGGGACCTTGGTGATCCCTGGAGGTGGATTCACTAACGGTCGTACGATCCGAAAACTCCCTTACTCCCTTACGACTTAACGCTGGTATTCACGAAGCGTCGTAGCGGCCATCTTTGATCGTAGGAAGCCCCTTTCGCAAAGGGTGGTCCAGACCACCCTTACATGAATTTGGCCCGGATATAGGTACACAAATATCGATAACACAACCCGCGACCATAACAAATTCGTCTGCAGTATAGCTCTTTATGACACACTAAGTCATTATTGAGGCAATAATAGCGCAATATGATTGTTAACTTGTGTTTACAACACCATTAAGGCATTTAATACAAAGTATGAATATATTTGTATCCTTAATGTCTTATGACAGGCCGAATTAAGCTATGAATAGCCTACATATGCCAGCCTAGACTTAGTCAAGGTTAATTGATGCACAAATTCATGTGCTGCGACAACACGTAGCCTACCATTAGTAGATTTTAACCCTCATTTATTGCGGAAATGTTTTATTCCAACTCCCCACCACCTCTGAGTTAGATTAGGGTAGCCGATTCCTCAACAAATTTGAAAGTATCACAGGAACAAAATTATGAAAAGAATTACCCTAGGCCTAGCCTAAAAAATAAATAAATAATAAACGGTGTTGTGAATAATTTTGTTTAGCCTAGCCTAGGCTATAACCTAGGTTTATTTTGAAAAAGTTAGGGCTATTTAGGCTAGAATAGTTAGGCCTATGTATGGTATTTTGGTTAGGCTAGCAATGCCTAGCTGGGTTAGATTAGGGTAGCCTATTTCCTCAACAAATTTGAAAGTATCACAGGAAAACAATTATGAAAATAATTACCCTAGGCCTAGCCTAAACAAAAAAATAATAGGCTAGCCTTTATGGTGTGAATATTTTTGTTTAGCCTAGCCTAGGCTATAACCTAGGTTTATTTTGAAAAAAGTTAGGGTAAATTTCAATAATTGCACCTATACGAGCTAAAAACAAATATTATTGTATTTAACAGGAAGGTACGACGAGGTAAGTGATGTGGTATAGGTGGCAATATGCGGAAATGGATTAAAAGGGTATTCCGCCCCCTCTGACAAAAGTCTATCAATCTAGATGTGACACGGATTTTACAATGTTTCAGAGAGACATTAGCCTAACCTAACAACCTTACCTAACCTATCCTAGTATTATGGGTGGGGGCTGCGCCCCCACATCCCCGCTGGTTGGGTAAAACGGTAGAAATCCAGTTTGGGTGGAGCGAGTAACCGTAGATTTTCGTAAGGGGGTCAGAGGGGGCGGAATGCCCTTATAATCCATTTCCGCATATTGCCACCTATACCACATCACTTACCTTGTCGTACCTTCCTGTTAAATACAATCATAATTTGTTTACCTCGTATAGGTGCAATTATAGAATAATTCCAAAGTTAGGGCTATTTAGGCTAGAAAAGTTAGGCCTACGTATGGTATTTTTGGTTAGGCTAGCAATGCCTAGCTTGGTGTAGCCTAAGCATGGTAAAGTAGAAGCCTAGCAGGTAAAGATGGTGTTTGCAGGCGTACCGTCCTCATTGTTAACTAGCTGTTATTAGTCCCATGCTGGTAATGTATTTGATGATAGCAATAAGTCATGGGAGGTGAGGGGGACAAAGCCCCCCTCAACCTATCACTATATCCCATGGCCATTGGGATTAGGGTAATAGGTTCAGGAGGCCTAATGCTAGGCCTATTTTGAAAAGGTAGATAGGCCTTGAGGTGTTGTGAATACAAAAATATGACCCTAGCCCTGTTTTGTAAAATTAGGCCTAGGCTAAGTCTGGCATTTTGGCTTGGTTAGAACTGCCTGTGTAGGCATAGACATAGTAAAGTCTGGCATTTTGGTTTGGCTCGCCGCTCGCCCTGTCTAGGTGTAGACATGGTAAAGTAGAACAATATACTGTGGTTAAGGTATAAATAATACACTAATTTCCCAACAAGCCTAACAGATAATTATCAATGATCATTCCGTCGAAAATCCTTTAACTTGGGCCACTAACAGGCTTCCCTGTAGCCTAGCTAGGCTAATTTCTTATCACCAATTCACAAGATACTCTATTCTTCTTCCTGCTGGCTGTGGTGGATCGAATTAGCCATGCTAAACAATGAAAAGCTCATTAATTAAATTATATTACGTTCTTCTTGGCGCTTCGCTCATGTGGGTGACATATTGTTTATTTACAAAGGCCAAGCGCCTGATTGGTCAAGAGAAGCCTTGGTGAAAATAACCGAAAGGGAGCCGTAAGGGTGCGTTCGTGAATACACCTTCCGCACTCCCTTAGGAACGATCGTAGGTTGCTGTACGACATCGCACGCTACGACCGTTAGTGAATCTGGGTCCTGGTCTATGGGTCTTCTCTTGGGTGACCTAGATGTGTGTGAATTTTTGTTTTGTTTTTGTGTGTTCATTGTGTTCTGTTGTATTGTGTTCTACGTGTTCGGGCTCTGTCACGAGTCTGCCACCCCCATAAAAAAAGGAAAAAATGGGAAATGGGCCTGAGTACATACATACATACATATGTAAGAATATTTGCAACTATAATAGTATATACTGTACACATTATCATGTTCGGATTTTTGTTTGAAGTGCTGTACAGTACAGTAGTTTGTATATAATGGAGATGCATATGGAGATGCAGGACTGAGGAGTTGCTCTCCAAGTATCAGGAAATGTTGGAGAGGATCAAGGAAAAAGGTGGAGTTCCTGTGGTAAACAGTATCCTGCCTAGAAGAGGGGTAAGGAAGGAATGGTCCTCCAGGGCTATTGGTGTAAATAGCCGGCTGGAGAAGTATTGTAAGGCAAATACTATTCCATTCCTGGATAACTGGTCCCTCTTTTATGGTAAGGATGAACTGTATGCCCAGGATGGAGTACATCTCTCTCGACTAGGAGTTTCGACCTTGGCCAGCTCACTCGACAAGATTGTTGCGGGGTTTCGTTAAAAAAACCTGGGTGTGTAAGTAAAATACTGTCTCCATATGGAGCAGGTACTTCATGTGACAAACCAGTGAGTAAAATAGAAATAATCAGTCAAGATAGTGCGGATATAGTGATGTGTAATAGTAGTATCGATAACACTACATATGTAACTGATAGTAAAGATGAGAATACTGATAGAGTAGAATTTCCGTCTAGAGCTAGTAGTTCAACAGGAAATAATAAGTTAGCTAAACACAATAGAAAATTAGTTGCAAATAAAAGTAATAGGTTGAGGGTATATTATACAAATTGTAGGAGTTTATGTAACAAAATGAACGAACTTAGAGCACTCGTTAGCACAGAAAATATAGACATAATAGCGCTAACTGAAACGTGGATTAATACAGAATCTAGGCATTTTTTAGCAGAATTTGATATTCCAGGATATAGTTTGTTTAAATATGACCGAACAAGTAGGAGGGGCGGGGTATAGCAGTGTTTGTCAGGAGTACATTAAAAAGCTGTATTAAATCAGGTATTAGACTAAATAATGATAATGAAAGTGTTTGGGTAGAGGTTAACGAAGGTAGTGAGACCATAGTTATTGGAGTTATATATAGACCGCCTAATATGAGTAGAAATGGCGGAAAATCGTTATGGGAGGAAATTAAAATAGCATCAAGGTTTAGCAATGTGTGCATTATGGGGGATTTTAATTTTCCGAACATTGATTGGCAGCACCAAATAGGCGACTCCGATTCAGTAGAGTTTATAGAGGTAGTACAAGATAGTTTTTTATTTCAATTCATAGATACGCCGACTAGAGGTATTAATATTCTTGATTTAGTTTTCAGTAACAATGAACATATGATAAATAATGTAGAGATTGGTGACCACCTAGGAAATAGCGATCATAAATCTATTTATTTTAATATACAATGGACAGGGAATGCTAAAGAGAATACGACACTTATCCCAGATTTCAGAAAAGCCGATTATGGTGGGCTAAGAAGAGACTTAAGGGTGGACCCTATTGTTAAGCGATTAAGTCAGGATATGCCAGAGTTAAACTTGCCACCTACATATAACCAGTTTATTGCTTCACTCCACAATGCTCAAAATAAATATATCCCTAAAAGAAGATTTAGATCGACGCAGAACCAACCAAAATGGATGACTAATAAGCTAATAGATCTTATAGGAAAAAAGAAAGGAATATATCGAAAAATAAAGAAAGGTGAAAATCATTTACATATATACTATCAGACTCTATCAAGACAGGTCAAAACGGAAATCAGGAAAGCAAAAAGAAATTATGAAATAAGGATAGCCAGCGACTCAAAAAATAACCCTAAAGCTTTTTACCAACTATATAAATCTAAAGTTAGAGATGTAATAGGCCCCCTAAAAACTTCAATAGGAGAAATAACAGAAAATGATTTAGAAATGTGCAGTACATTAAATAGTCAGTTTCTTTCCGTTTTCACTAATGAAAATTTGGCACAGATTCCAGAAGTCAATATGGTATATAGTGATAGTATAGAAAATATGTTAAGTACAGTTAGTATAAGTAGAAATGATGTGCTTAAGGAAATTGACAGACTGAAACCTCAGCCTGATCCTGACGAGGTATATGCTAGAGTATTAAAAGAATGCAGAGATGAGTTAAGTAGTCCATTAGCATTTATATTTAACAAGTCATTAGAAACAGGTTTAGTTCCAGAAGCTTGGAAGCTTGCAAATGTAGTTCCGATCTTCAAAAAAGGTGATAAATCGATAGCATCCAATTACCGTCCCATTAGTCTCACATCAATCATAGGAAAGTTGCTAGAGTCTATTATTGCTAGGAAAATTAGAAGCCACTTAGTAAAATTTAACTTAATAAATTCTTCTCAGCATGGATTCACTCAGGGACGTTCGTGCCTTACTAATTTGCTTAGCTTTTTCTCAGAGGTATATGAAGCAGTAGATAGTGACAAGTCATATGATATTATATTTAGATTTCAGTAAAGCTTTCGACAGAGTCCCTCATGAGAGATTGATGAGAAAGGTTGAGGCACATGGAATAGGAGGGTCGTTGTTGGGATGGATTAGGTCATGGCTAATTGGTAGGAAACAGAGAGTCAGCATAAATGGTACCAAGTCAGAGTGGGGAGCAGTCAAAGTGGTGTCCCCCAGGGATCGGTATTAGGTCCCCTGTTGTTTCTTATATACATAAATGACCTAGATTTAGGTATAACTAGTAGGATAAGTAAATTCGCAGACGATACTAAAATGGGGAGATCAATTGATTCAGATAGCGATATAGAGTGCCTCCAAAGGGATCTAGATACCTTACATAAATGGTCAGTAAATTGGCAGATGAAGTTTAACATTGACAAATGCAAGGTATTAAAGATAGGGAAGATGCCAACAAATGTTAAATATAAACTAGCTAATTTAGAATTAGAAAATTCAGACTGCGAGAAAGATCTAGGTGTGTTTGTTAGCAATGATTTGAAACCTAGAAAACAGTGTATAAGCGTTCGTAATAAGGCAAACAGGATTCTCGGGTTCATCTCTAGGAGTGTGAGTAACAGAACTGCTGATGTTATCTTAAAACTTTACTTGTCATTAGTGAGACCCCATATGGATTATGCTGTCCAATTTTGGTGTCCTTAGTACAGAATGGACATAGATTCATTGGAGAGAATTCAGCGTAGAATGACAAAAATGATCCATAATATTAGAAATTTTCCGTATGAAGAAAGGTTGAAGAAATTAGGTTTACATTCGTTAGAGAGACGCAGAGTTAGAGGGGATATGATAGAGGTGTTCAATTGGGTTAGTGGGATTAACAAAGGGGACATGACAAATGTACTAAAGCTCAGTGATAGCGAAAGAACTCGTACCAATGGTTTCAAATTAGATAAATTTCGTTTCAGAAAAGATATAGGCAAATATTGGTTTGGTAACAGAGTTGTAGATGGGTGGAATAGGCTACCAAGTGATATAGTGGGATCAAGAACGATAGGGAGCTTTAAGAAAAAAATTGGATAAGCATATGGACGAGAAGGGTTGGGTGTGAAGGGGGATCAGCCGGGTTGGGCCAATCAGCGCTCTGCAGACCCCCGTAATCCTGCGTTAATCTCTAACCGGTTTGGTAAGATGATCCTCAGGGTATTAGAGTGTTGAGCCTATAATTGGGCTTTGTAATTGGGGTTGTGTGGGACAGGGATCTGCCTTGCTTAGGCCAATCGGCTTTCTGCAGACTCCCATTTTCTTATGTTCTTATGTTCTTATAATATACTGTATTGAAAGCATATTAGTTATTAGTAGCTGGCTTTAGGAAATTCTAATGATTACTGTGCATTCTTCGTCACTTGAAATACAATATATTATTTATAACCAACATAATGGGTAGGTGTTAGTATTTGTATGTTTGTATTTTTGTAATTTAAATTTTAAAATGTAATAATGGTAAATGGCTGTCTCTAATACAGGGTTCATTAGTAAATATGATATGTGAACATTGATGGTGGCTTTCTATGATGTTAAATCATAAGATACAACATTTATATTTAACATAAACTGTTTAAACGAGTGCTCCCAAAAGCAGGAAAATATTGTTTCCACTAAACATTCTAAGCTACTTACGAATTCAATTTTGATAATATTGTAAATATTGAAAAGCCTTCCTCTGTTAGTCATTAGCGTATAGAAAAGTTACTTTTAATAGCCACAACTCAAGCTGCCTTTGCTTTCAATTGCTTATAGTATGCTTTCACTTTTCAAATGCTGAGCCATATAGCATCACCCTGCAGTTTGAGGGACATACACTGTAGTTGTAGGTGACACTGAACAAGTATCTATTCTTGAAACTTCACATCCATCATCCTCATCAGCATCCTGATTTATTCCATTGCATGAGAAAAACCTCTCCCAAACCTTTCCACTCTAATCGGTCAGATTTCAGCCTTTTCCATTCCACACCGGAATAGATTAGGTTCGCGTGCCTTCATCTGGTTCTCTGTCTACTTCTCAGCTCCCATTCTGTTCTAGGTTCCTATTCTGTCGATCTTGTAGTTGATCGGTTATAATTTGTTTTGTAATGACCAGCCCAATACTTTTCCGTCTCTTATAGTAGTGATAATATTTTCAAATGTGTTCTCTTATCCAAAATATGCCAAGAATATATTGTTTCCAGGTGAAGGTAAATTAAAAGCCATAGTAGCTAGTATATCGATATTGAATGAAACAAAAAATTTACCTATTATATATCTACACCATATTAATGTTGCTTTCATAATTATCAACATATGTTGCTACACAATTGTCACAATACCTTTATAATAAGAAAAGGGAACATAACAATTTACCACCAGCTGAAGTAAAACCAACTATAACAATATTTGTTCTATTCCACATGTATATCCTGTAAAATCGATTGTTGGACTCAACAAAGGTTGGTGGTCTTAATCTAGATAACAAATTATGCAACTGACTTGACGCAATTTTAACGTCTCAACATAATAGTAACTGTAGAGATGTTGTAGGAGAACAGTGTGCCAGGAATGACAATGGAAACATTATGTACGCTGACAAATAAATTAGAGATGCTTTGAAGGCACACCACGAAAGATTACTCAACGTGGAATTTGAATGGAATAGAGAGCATCTTGGTGACGAAAAGCCAATTCCCCCCCCCCCCCCCTCCCAACCTTCGATTGCGCCAGCTGTTGTAAGCAGTGCAATAAATACAATGAAGGACGGAAAAGCTGCAGGATGCTCTGGCATTGTAGCTGAGGTGATTAAAGCCTAAGGTGATATAGAAGTGAGTGACAGCTAATTAACTCCATCATTAGAGAGGAAGTAATCTCTGATGAATGGCACAAAAGTGTGATAGTAAACATATATAATGGCAAGGGAGACTCATTGGATAGGGAAAATTATAGGGGCCTGAAAATGCTTCACCAAGATATGAAGGTCTGTGAGAGAATCTTTGCAGATATGATAAGGGAAAGCATTGCTATCGACAATATGCAGTTCGGTTTCATGCCAGGACGTGGCACAATCAACGCTATCTTCATAGTCACGCAGTTGCAGGAAGAATATCTACTTACAGATAGGTATCTGTATTTTGTGTTTGTATACCTGGAGAAGGCCTTTGATAGGGTGCCCAGAGAAGTTGTGCTATTTCTCATAGTGAGAAAACTTGGCATAGAGGAGTGGCTGGTGCGTGAGATAATGAAGATGTATGAGGACTCACAAACGGCAGTGAGGGTGAAAGGTATACTGAGTGAGGAGTTTACAGTTCGAGTTGGAGTTCACCAGGGCTCTGTGTTAAGCCCTCTCCTCTTTGTTATGGTTCTGGAGGTACTCTCTGGTGATTTCAGAGTTGGGCTCCCCTGGTAACTGCTATACACAGATGACCAGAACTTATCGCAGATAGCTAAGGGATGCAGAGGCCAAATTTAGAAGATGGAGAGAGCGAATGGCAAGTAAAGGGATACGAGTAAATATATATAAAACCAAGGTTTTACACAGTAGATTAGGGCTAGGAAGGTATAAAAAGTGGTGCATATCCAAACGCAGTATGCAGAAAAAGGGTGGATGCGAACTTAATACAGTGTAGTGCCTGCCTCAACTGGGTACATCACAGGAAGAAGCGTTGCACTAGAATAAAAGGACATCTACCAATGAAGAAGTCCGAATTGAGAACTTTGTATGCAAAGGGGAGTTTGTATTCAATGACCAGCTCGAGAGTGTTAACTTTGGCAATGAGGCACTGGAGGTGGTGGACAAGTTTTGCTACTTGGGTGATACCATCTCTTCCGGTAGTGGGGCTGAGGCCTGCCACTATCGCCAGGATAAGATGCGGCTGGGGAAAGTTTAGAGAACTTTTGCCACTACTCACCATGAGAAGACTCCCTCTCCCCTTGAAGGGAAAGGTTTATGCTTCATGTGTTAGAAGTGCAATGACATATGCTTCAGAAACTTGTCCTGTCAAAGCGGATGATATCAACAGAATGCAATGCAATGAAATGAGAATGGTGAGATGGATGTGTGGTGCCAAACTGCAAGAGAGAATATCAAATGAAGAGTTAAGGAGAAGGTTAGGTATCAAGAATATCAGCTATGTGATGCGTACTAGCAGGCTTGGATGGTTTGGACATGTGGAGAGGATGGATGAACAAAGATGGGTGAAAAAGATGCAAGTCCATGAATATGGAGGGAGCTGCACCAAGCGGCGGATCAAGAAAGGCGTGGGATCGGACTTTGCAGTCTGACCTTAAATCAAAGAACCTGACAAGTGAGGCAGCTCTTACAACCTTAACAAGGTTGTCTGGTATGCTGTCATTAGGACGTGAGACCGGAACCGCGCTTTGTGCGGAATACTCTGTATTTAAACTAGTGTATGTATGTATGTTGTCTAGGCACTACCTTGATGCTGGTCAGCTTTCCGAACCCACATCACCACAGTCTCATTATTACCTAAATATACCATACTCACTCACATCAGTCTGATATATTCTACCTCATGGTAATTTGTCACCCTCTTCATCACTCAGTTATACTTAGATTGTGTAGCGAAATGTGTAGCTAATTATAACAAAATTGACAGTAATATGATGTAGAGACACAATAATTGCATTTCCATTAAATAGCGAAACACCAGTTGCTACAACTTTCAATTTGAATACGGAAATATTTATACAATGATCACCTTTATTGGAAACAATACGCATGTTTTCATGGCGTGAGCTTTGTGGTAAAGTTGTGAGTTAAATACAGCACAAAGTTTATCTAAATAATGTTTTCCATTGGCACATTAGGATTTCAACTCAAAACCTTAAGATAACCAGCCCTGTGGCAAAACCACTTCACCACATATTTGTTTAGGATATATTTAAATTTAATAGTCTGCAGTATGTTTTAATTTAATAGTCTTCAGTATGTTTTAATTTAATAGTCTGCAGTATGTTTTAATTTAATAGTCTGCAGTATGTTTTAATTTAATAGTCTTCAGTATGTTTAATTTAATAGTCTGCAGTATGTTTTAATTTAATAGTCTGCAGTATGTTTTAATTTAATAGTCTGCAGTATGTTTTAATTTAATAGTCTGCAGTATGTTTTAATTTAATAGTCTGCAGTATGTTTTAATTTAATAGTCTGCAGTATGTTTTAATTTAATAGTCTGCAGTATGTTTTAATTTAATAGTCTGCAGTATGTTTTAATTTAATAGTCTGCAGTATGTTTTAATTTAATAGTCTGCAGTATGTTTTAATTTAATAGTCTGCAGTATGTTTTAATTTAATAGTCTGCAGTATGTTTTAATTTAATAGTCTGCAGTATGTTTTAATTTAATAGTCTGCAGTATGTTTTAATTTAATAGTCTGCAGTATGTTTTAATTTAATAGTCTGCAGTATGTTTTAATTTAATAGTCTGCAGTATGTTTTAATTTAATAGTCTGCAGTATGTGTTTTTATTTTATCTTTTATTTTTTTAGAAATGAGCAATTCCCAATGTTTGCCGAATATTTTCACACGTTTATTGTACCATTTATATCACCCCAATTTTTTGACACACACACACTACCCCAATACATCGTTCATCAGTCAATTTAATTTGCATGTATGCAAATAATCATATTCAAGATAATAAAAGCGACCATTGCAGCCCATGCACTTGTGATTATTATATTATACAGTACTTCACATCAATAGAGGCAGGTAACGATAGTCTGAACAAAATGCAACAAATACAACACAAATACGGTAATACAAACACATTGTTCAATGGTACGTGAACACAAATGCATTATGTTATAGTGCTTTATGTAAACAGAATACGTTTCCAACTAATTTACTCTCATTCATTCTCTCTCTCTCTCAGTCTATCTATCTATCTATCTATTTATCTATCTATCTATCTATCTATCTATCTATCTATCTATCTATCTATCTATTTGATGACCAGAATTGTCAATCTAAAGGTAATTTTGAAGCTTTAAGATTAAAACAAGATGTTCGAAGTGGTAAAATAGTTAGGACCATTAACTTGAATGATATAAATACAGCGATATCGGAGTTGAATTATGTTATTGGTCACGATAATATCCATTCGAATCATTTGAAGTTTTGCCCAGAATATGCAAGAGGTTTACTTGCTCAATTATTTTCATCATTTATTATTCATGGCTTTTTACCTAATACTGGATTACTAATAACTGGAGTCATTCTTCCTCTTATTAAAGATCGTAGTAAAGATCAACATTTAATTGATAACTATAGACCAATAATATCTTCTTTAGTTTTTCTGAAGATTTTTGAATATTGTTTAAAATATAAATTAACAAATTATGTCAACTGTAATGAGAGGCAACATGGCTTCAGAGCGGGCCATTCAACTCTTTCTGCAGGTTTACATTTTAAGGAAACTGTTTTACGCTATAGATCGGCAGGATCGAATGTATATGCGAGTTTTATTGAGTTTAGAAAACACTTTTGATAAAGTGAATCATTTGACATTAATCCAGAAACTTTTAGAACTAGATATTCCTCATTACCTTGTAAATATTTTGTTTTATTTTTACAGAAACCAAATGGTTGCTACTAAACATAAAGATGCACTTTCAAAGCCCTGGAAGATTATGAACGGAGTGAGACAGGGTGGAATTTTATCTCATTTACTTTTTAACCGAAACCGTATCAAAGTGCAAAACTGGATGTACTCTTGGCAATTGGATGAGTAATATTATTGCCTATGCTGACGACATAGTTTTATCACCGACAGCGACAGGGTTACAAAAGTTGCTAAACATTGTGGAACATGAAACGAAAACTTTAGATATTCAAGTGAATGCTAAGAAATCAGTGTGTATGTCTTTTAGGGATACTAATAATATAAATGGTCTGCCAAGAATGAAGCTTAATGATGAAGTAATGATCAATGTACATGAACATAAGTACCTAGGATTTATTATTGATGATAAACTAAATAATGATATTGATGTAATAAGGACAAAAAATAAGTTTGATAATGAATTCAATTGTATTTTACGTAAATTCCCTAATGTTAATATTAATGTTTTTATTCAACTGTTTAATAGTTATTGCTTAAGTTTATAAGGTACAGAATTATGGTTTTCCAATAAGCGGTGTGGTGTTCCTCTGAAACAATTTGCGGTTGGATACCACAAAGCCATTAAGAAGATTTTAAAATGAAATGCTGGGAGAGCAGCCACAAAGCATGTGATTTAGCAGGGTTAATGACATTCACTTATCTAATTAATTGGCAAAAAATACGGTTTGCTCACAGATGTATGATGAAGCCTTGTATCTGTTTAAGAAAATGTTTACTTAACAATAATGATAGCTTATATTTGATGAAGGAAGGAAAGAATATTTTATTGAATATTTATAATACCGAATGTTTAATGGAAAATGACATTGACGCAGTAAAATCTAGAATTACTTTTATTCAAAGCCGTGTACCAACTATGAGATAAATGTGCTTCACAATTCTCTTATTATGTACAAAGTTTTATGTAGCTTTTACCAAATAAAATATTGAGTCTATCTATCTATCTCTCTGAATAATATAAGATAACTTACCGAACTGAGATATACTGTAGATATGTTACTATACTGTAGTATGGAAGGGAAGGGAGATTTGTGAAATAGACATAACGATGTGGAATTATGTTTATCAATTATATGCAAATACAAGACAAAATTGTGTAGTTCGGGTATGGAAAACATCATTAACCATACACACTCACACACATATGGAAGATATCGCTGAAAAGAGTATCGAACATTTATTGATATGAAAAGAGCTCTGTAGTAATGACGGTTAACTCACAAGAGGAAGATAGATATACGTGTTGAGTTATAATATGTAGGTTCGATCAGTAACTCTACTTGATTTTGCTTTAACTTGGCGTAAATGTTAGTCCCTTGGCAGCTGATTTATCGATAACTAATGGAATCATATGAAAACTGCTGTCTCTGAATCATAAAAGTGTTAATGTTTCATAATTAACATAATATCTTGACTAATGAAACGTTGTATTAGCTGAGTAATTAAGACTGAATGAAGACAATTTATCGCCAGCGTAAACTGCTAGACTATAACAACAACACACATTAGCAAATTACAGGTACAAGATATGATAATGGAGTCATAGGATATAGAGAGGTATAGATTTGTCAACAACTTACAACTGACAGTGAGGATGGTAGAGTCCTGGTACGCGAGGTGCGGCAGCTGGACGTTGGTGGCCTGGCAGATAAGTTGGGCACCATCATCGCCCACACCGGGTCTCAGTCTTAACACGGCCACTGTCACATTGCCGTCAGACTCTTCCTGAAGGAGTTGGTGTTTTGTGGTCTTAGTTAAAACTATTAGGATTAATCATATGGCGAATTTGGATAAACGTTGGGACATGTGGTTAATAATGTGACTAACAGTTGGGGTGGTTGGTGAACAGTTTAACCCCTTCCGTGGTACGATGACGTCTTTTTTAAAATATTCTAGCTATATTTAGACGATTTTATGTACTTTAAGAAGGATCGGTGCTGGTAAAAAGTGTCAATTGAGATACTTCAAAGCCTGTTAATTGTATGAGGCCCTATTTAAACTGAATAAAATCGTTTAACAGTGGTCAGAATAAAGTTAAAAAGACGTCGCCGGTACAGAAGGGGTTAACTGAATTTCACATAATTATAAAGATACATAAATTAATTTAAAGACCGAGTGATCCACATAGGATGCACTATATGTCTTGTGTCCTAATGACGACATAGCCATTTTCAGAGCTACCTTACATGTCAGGTTTGTATATTTGAGATCATAGCATAGAGGCCCATCCCGTCTACATTTAGGTGCAGCTCCCTCCACGTTCACAGACAAGCATCTTTTATCCCAGTTTAGTTCATCAATCCCCTCTACATAGTTAAACCATCCAAGTCTGCTTCTATATATGTCATCATTGATAATCTTGATACCTAACAGTCTCCTAAACTATTCACTATATACCATATCTTGTAGTTTCGCCCCAGACATTTATCTCGCCACTTTAATTTTGTTACGTTCCATTCTGTTGATTATCTTCTGCTTTGACTGGCCACGTTTCTGAAGCATAGGTCCTATATATCGTTTCATAAACATGAAATACCGATATACACCTGTTCCCTTCAATGGGAGTGGGAGTCTTCTCATGATCAGATTATAATTGGCAACAGCTCTCTGGTAACATCAAACTCTGGCAATAATGGTGCCTTTGACTCCACCACTGGCAGAGCAAACATTGCACACCAGACCCGCTGCTCACTGCCAAACTTCACATTCTTGGGTAACGAGATATCCCGCTCCCAGTACTAACTTCCGTGGGCCTCGCGTGACGGGATATCCCGCACTAAGGCCGTCTGGAACCCATATTCTCCATACATTTTGATCTCGTCATTACTTTGGCTACACGTAACTTAGACACCTCTACTTTTTGTGTCACCGTGAAGAGGAAGAATATGCGATAATTTTATGTATATCATGATGGTAACTCTTTATGTTAAGAATAGGAAAGAGAAGATATACGCCTAATGAATGAGGGAAATTCAGAGCCTACACATAACCAAGACTACCAATTTTCAGTGTGAAGAGGAAGAATAGGTGATAAATAATATATATATGTATATACCGGTATATATATATATATATATATATATATATATATATATATATATATATATATACACAGTATATACAGTATGTATATACTGTATATATATATAATTATGAAAACTTTTTTAGGTTAAGTGTAGGAAAGAGATGATTTACTCTTAATGAGATGAAATGCTAGGCCTAGCGAGCAAAAGACAATGAAACTAGCCCGGGTAGCAAGGGAATCATGTACACTCACGCGTACTAAAAGTTGCTCAGGGGTGGGTTCTTCCTTCCCCTACTCCACCCTGGGCAGGTGGAAGGTCCAAGTCTACCCCCACTTTTCACCCCCAAACTATCCCCAACTCCCTCACCTTCCTTCTCTAGCTGGCAGTTAGTGATTACGATTGTTCTCGTGCATTGCAAATTATTGTTAAACCATCATTGCAGATGCTTACAATGGCCAACATTTAAAATGTGTTATGAATTTATAAATATATTATACTGTATAATTGATTATCAAAATGAGTCTACACAACGTGGGTTACACGAATCTCGGCTGTAGGGATATTCTGCTTCTCTCTCTCTCTCTCTCTCTCTCTCTCTCTCTCTCTCTCTCTCTCTCAACACGCAGACTACGAGGTCAGTTCATTCCAGTTTTTAAAATATGTAATGGGTTTGGAAATGTGGATCATAACAAAATGTTTAACCTCAATATCAATACAATACGCAACCATGGCTAGCAGTTAGAATTGAAAAGGTTCAGCACTAGTATTTGTGGAAACTGTTTCCCATTTAAGATAATTATGTTCTACCTGGAAAAAACTGTCCTCAAAAGTTGCAGTTCAAGAAGACAGTAGTCAGTAGATAGTATTTCGCACACTGTAAGGAGTGTAGTGCACTGAACAATGTCTCTCCTTCCACTTCAAATATTTTCCCGAAATAGACCGCAAGGTCTTTGAGAGAGTAACTATTCCTTGTAACTTTCTCATAGCACACACTTTCTACAACCAAGATATAACGCGTCTGAATGGGGTATATTTCCCTTCATTAGTGTGTGTGATGAATGTTGCCTGCATTCGATACACATTGAGGAGAGTTGATGGTATAACTGTCTATTAAACCTATTCATTATTTGGAGGTTTGTAGAGGTAGAGGTTGGGATCACAGATAGAGACAGCTAGAGAAGGGGGAAGTGAGAAGGCGAGCCCTGCTACTCAAGGGCTCGATACTCAAACCTTACTAATAGTTATCACCGACTTTGATAGTAAGTTGTATCGAGTTCTACATTTAATTGATTGAACAAAGTGTATAGGCCACATATAATTAAATACAGACCATTTACAGTATGTATGGTATTGAATACATGGGAGAAACTGATTGAAATGATAAACGAAACAATCAATAACAGTCGCAACACTATTCCAGCCAATCTTTGCCTTTAGTCCTTTCCTTTAATGATATACAGACCGACTGTGTAATTTGAAAACCAAGGAGTAGATCGTAGAGGGCACGTTGATGAGTATTGCAATAATGGTGAACAAAATATCCTGAATACTGTATAAGATTGGACTTAATTACGGTATAAATATATTCAAATCACATTAAGTCTTGATCGTAGAAAGTAGTGCAATGAGAGAAAGACAAATACACGCATATATATATATATATATATATATATATATATATATATATATATATATATATATATATATAGAGAGAGAGAGAGAGAGAGAGAGAGAGAGAGAGAGAGAGAGAAGCACAATACCACTAAAGCCAAGGTTTGTGTAACCCACGTTGTGTATAGAAACTCATATTGAGAATACAATTATACAGATTATTGTATAAATAAATTCCTAATAAATGTTAAATGTTGGCAATTGTAAGCATGTGCAATTGTGGTGTAACAATAATTTGCAATACATGAGAACAATCGTCGCTAATCACTAACTGCCAGTAAGAGAAGGAAGGTGGGGGAGTTGGGGATAGTTTGGGGGTGGACAGTGGGGGTAGACTTAGACCCGATCCCCCCCCCCCCCCCTTCCACCTGCCCAGGGTGGAGTAGGGGAAGCAAGGACCCACCCCTGAGCAACTTTTAGTACGCGTGAGTGTACGTATTAAGCCCGAGGTGGGAGACTTAATATTTTGGTTAATGTCAGACTGCTCTGGAAATACTTGTGCTCCATTATTTTACAGCATTTTCCTGTTTCAGTAAATTGATAAACCAGCTGCCTGGCTGCAAACCTGAATGCTGGTTTTTGTCGTACTGATATATGTCTTTGACTTACTAAATACTGGGTGGCTCACGAGAGAGAATATTGAAAATTATGTCATAATCATATTTAAAATGAATACAAATGTAACTGGATAACCTAATGTTAAAGATAATTTAGTAACAAAAAAGTATTACTTGGGAGTAGTCTTCTTGGGACAATCCAATAGATTATGTTTGACATCCTTATTTGGATTGCTTCGTTTACAAAATTGTAAAACACATTATGACACTTCAAATGTTCTCACCATTGTATTTTGACGGAGTGTCACTATATTGCCTTGTTTGTCAAACACCGCTGTTTGCTTTAATATAGTTTGACAATTAGGGATCGATTGGCTACAAATAATGATTGTAAAGTCGATTATGTGACGTAATCTACATTTATCAATTGTCATAGCTGTTCATATATTATCCTAGATATAGTATATTTACATATTTACAATAATATTATATAATTATGTAACTGTTTAGTATCGGTAAGCCTCATTTCTACTTACTAAGCTGAAGAAGATTTAGTGAGTTATGATACTAAAGGGTAATCAATTATTTGTGTTCAATCAATTTAACTCTTTCACGCTTTTATGACGCAGAGGTTGCCAGATTATCAATAAGAAATAGAGTTCTCTCACCCTTATAATTACCTCTCCAAAATTAGTTTTCTGCCCACAGCTAACTCAAAGACAACTGCAGAGGTTGAAGTAACTAAACTAAAGGTTTCTAAATACCCCTGATGGTAACAAAGGCTTTAAAGTATCCCTAATAAGCTCAAAATCGCGTCATAAGAGTGAAAGGGTTAAGAATATTGTTTGTACTGTACAGAATTATAATGGTAACACGTAACCAAAACGGCTTTACAAGTATTATAATGGTAACACGTAACCAAAACGGCTTTACAAGTATTTTATAAACTTTTATTAATTAAGATAACAACAAAACCGCTAGTTCATTAATCATTAACTATATAATACTTTAACCCTTTCATGCACCGGGGGTTGCCGTTTAGTAATCAGAAATATCATTATCTTTATCTCATAAGCATCTTTCTACTTAGTTTTCTGCACACAGCTCGGTCAAAGACCGGTTGAAATGAAGGTTCACCCCTAATGGTCTCAACGGCTTTTAAGTATCCCAGAAAGGGTACAAATTGCGTCCTTTAGCACGAAAGGGTTAAAAGGGTAGTTAACTAATACAATAAACCAGTACTAACCAGGTATGTGTGGGTGTGCATCATGAGAGAGTTGAGCCACCACAGGACGAGGGGTTGAGGTCTACAACCATACACTCTACACTCTACCTCCTTCACCTCCCCAGCCCACACCGGCCCCTCCACTGCCACCTCCACGCTCAGTACTTGTACTGACCAACAGATAGATAGATATATTCAACATCAATAAGTAACGTGAGGATAGGTTTAGCAAATTCAATACTCAATCACCTCCACGCGGTAAATACATAAATAGTATATATATAAGCATCACAGCTGACCCCATTACTGCCAGGCAACCTTACATCGGGGAGTGGCAAATTCTCAGCATCCGAAATACTCCGGACAGAAAGGGATCGATATATTAAATCCCAACCCGGCACGTCTCACAAGATTAAGTCTTCGGGGATGTAGGACAATGGTGCCACTCCAATTACCCTCAATCTTTGAAGTTGTGCCTGGAGCTTGACATTTCAGACTGCATTGTTTATGGAGATTAGCCTCTAACTCACGATGGGTGTCTAGCTGGTTTGGTGGACTGGGCCCATCCAGTCAGGTTGATTGCCTCAACCCATCAGATCATGACATCTGAGAGACAGAAACTAGGGCATGCCAAGATCATAGTCATTTACTAGGCAAATGATCATTAAAGCATTACAATCAAAATTGCTTCGCTTATTGTTAAGTGTTCAATGACTTACTTTATAATACGTTGATACAGTGGCTAGCGCCGAACTGTCTACTGATGTTAGTGGGAAGCCCCAGTAATGAAACAAGTAAGAATTCGCCGAAAAAACGATAATGCAGTTATTATATCATGTCATATTACATATTAAGGTAGATTGGTCGATCACAGTGCCGTCAATACTTGAAAACAAAAACAAAATATATATATATATAATTATATATACTGTATATATACAGTATATATAATATTATATATATATATATATATATTATATATATATATATATTATATATGTATGGCGGATTTAAAGAAGCTGAGTTTACTCTACCTAGACTGAAAAGGTCCGCTCATATAAAATATAAATGATTAACAAATACCAGGAGTGTAACTCACTATTAAATCACCATAGAAAGATTGTAGTTAGGTGTTGTAGAAATATTGATGAATGGTAGGCAAATGGCTACTTCTCGAACACTATTGGTTGTTTACATCTAAGCGGCCACGAGGGCGCACTTTAATTAAAAGGGAATAGGTTAAATAATATCGAAGAGATTAAATCATGATAATGGCTTAGCTCGTCGGTTTGTCAGTCAGTTGGATGAAGTTATAATAATGATAGCGTAATGAAGCCGGAACGAGGCTCGCGGTGAACTTAAGAGTGGAGGTGGTGTTGCCTGGATGATATACAAATTTGCCCTGACGCGAGGCGTCTCGTCTGAGACGTCATCGTCTTTACGCTACGAATCTAGCGGATACTGCTAAGTTTGTAGCGGATATCTAGCGGTAAATATCGTACCGCTTTTATAATATTACGACATGGCTATATGATAATCGTCATATATGCATTCCTAAAGACCCGTAAATACTATGCTTTCGTATAATAGGCCTTATTTAACTTATTAAGCTTACATACATACTGTCAAGCTTACATACTTACATACTGTACATACTGTACTGTTACATACTGTATAATTATAGGGTAATATGATACATAGAAAATGTATGTTATACCACTAACTATCGTGAATCCACGATACACTCCCCCCGCACCCCCCCCCACCCCAATCCACCCCAAACACAATACCTGAACCCCACCTTATATCTAGAGTTGCCCAGAAGTAATCTTGTGTCGCCACATATCTATGGCACCACGGGCTGCGAGTCTGGGTCTAGTCCCGATCCGAGGTTGATCCCCAACGGGTTGTGGTGGATCGACTAAGTTAGCCTCCTCGGATCCAGCATCATCAGGTGGAGCTTCTTCATGTGTAGAAGAGCCAAGCTCCATAGCGTACAGTCGTGCAACTGGACGAACTGTAGTCCCAGTAGCTGTCTTGAGCAGCGCTACTCGCCCTACTGAGCCTTCACCCTCGTACACCTCCACTAAGCGGCCCAACTTCCAGTACAATCTAGGATTTTCATAATGGATCAACACTATCTCGCCTACAGAGGGTGCTGATGGATGACCAACAATTTTAGATGTCCTGTCACGCAGTGCCAATAAGTAATCATTCACCCATCTCTTTTT
Source organism: Paralithodes platypus (assembly GCA_032716605.1). NCBI lineage: Eukaryota > Metazoa > Arthropoda > Malacostraca > Decapoda > Lithodidae > Paralithodes > Paralithodes platypus. The sequence continues at coordinate 56,156,122 of CM064575.1, read as the reverse complement.
AAAATCACCGATAACCCTAGAGATATACTGGTACCGTCGTGATACTGCAGCTTCGGTGAACATTGAAGGGTCCTCTAACTCTGTCTGAGACTGCAAATCAGTAGGAAATGCCGTCAACGGCTTGCCGTCAATGGCTTGCCGTAGAGCAAATGCGCTGGTGTTAGTGGCAGTGGTTCTTGCAAGTCGGTATATACATAGGTGAGAGGACGATCATTAACAACCGCCTCGACTTCAGTGAGCACAGTTACTAGTTAGCTCCTCTTTAACAAGGCGCGTCCAGCAACTGCCCGCAAGCCTGACTTCACGATGCCTACACACCGTTCCGACATTCCACCAAACCATGGTGCTTTGACTGGTATAAATTTCCACTCGCACTTCCGCTCTCCCAAGTAAGCAACAACTGTTGGATCGTCGCTAATATCTTTCAAGTACCTGGAAGCTTGAAGAAAAGTGGGAGCAGTGTCGCTAAGAATCAAATGAGGGAAGGAACGACGTGCACAAAATCTCCTGAATGCCAGCATAAACTCTTCACAAGACAGATTGACACAGAGTTCTAAATGTATCGCACGTGAAGTGGCACAAGTAAACAAAACATAAACCTTGTCCAGTTCCCTAGTTCTCAGTGCGATGATTAATGCGGCACTCTGGCAAGGGTGGAGCAAGTCCAGTCCTAAATGGTCTTCCTTTTAGTCTACGGCACATCACACACCTTTTGACTACTCGCCGAACTACCTGTCGAACTCTGGGTATCCACCAGTTGACACGCAATTTAGAAATAACATGGTAGACCCCGTAGTGCATTACTTCCTTGTGTGTGCGTTGTACTAGTAGATCGGTGACAAGGTGCGTTGCTGGCATCAGGATGAGATTGTTGGCACAGTCGTCTACACCTGACCACTTTAGACATCCCTCACATCTAATTATGTCATTCTTCAGGTGTAGCCTTAGCTGACGCACAATGTTAGGCCTTTTATTCTTACCAGAACTTCTTATGGACTCTAATTCCTGACTGAAGGATTCCATTTGAACCCATTTGATTAGTGTTACCTCAGCTGCTTTTATTTCTTCTGCATTTAAGCTTTGACCCAGATTGCAGAGTCGTCCTTGTAGCTTGGCCTTTATGTTGGTGATGTAACGCAACACCCAAGCTATAACCCTGACTAACTTATTGTACCCACCGATCCTTACCCACTCTAACATAGAACTCGGTGTTGATGTCGGTTGAATGACGGCTGTCACCGTTTCTATAGGCAGAGCCAACTCAACCTCGGCATTCCAGACAGCCCAACCCCCTTCGTGGAGCAGCCATTTTGGGCCTTGCCACCACAGGTCGGACTAAATTAATTTGGACGATGTTACTCCCCTACTTATCAAGTCACTGGGGTTTTCCTAGGTTGGTACATAATGATTGATGGCGATTGGTAGTAGGGATTGTATTTCATCCACCCTATTGCACACATAGATGGGCAATGTTCTTTGACTATGCACCCAGCTTAGTGCAATTTGGGTATCGCACCATGCACCGCCCTTAGTTGCAGTTCCTTATTGTATGAAGTGCGTACATGGTTAACCAAATGCCCCAATAACAACATGGCAGTTAGTTCCAATTTGGGAATTGTGACCCCCTCTACCGGTGCAACCTTAGCCCGGGCGGTGAGTAAATTAATCCCAAACGAGGTAACACAATATATAGCTACTCCATACGCTGTGGCAATCGCATCACAGAATGCATGTAAAGACACAGGTCCAAATGCGGTCACATGGAGCGGTAACTCTATACAGTGGTGCACCTACTTTCGCTACATCTCGATTCGCGGATCGCACTTTCGCGGCAGTGTTTAAATATTCCGCCAATTTGAGTTTGGCGGTAAAAACTCGCATTTTCGCGCCCGAGCTTCGAAATTGAAGGCCTATTCAGCCACAAAGCAAGAGGATTCGGTAGAGGAAAAATAAGTGTTTGTGTCGAAACACGACCCTATACCAGTATATAGTCACCCAATGACTATAACTAATCAATACATACTTACAAATACTCAATAAAATTATTTGTACTTACAAATAGGCCTACTCATGTTGAACGTACCTAGCCTAGTCACCCAATGACCCAGAATTGCTAAACCAACTAAAAATAGAATTGGTACACTTACTTACAGATATTCAATACTTTAATGAGTCTATAATGCTGATTAGCAAAGCATTATAATAGGTTACAATGCTTAGACATAAGGTTATAAGGTTAACCTGTGCCACCGCCATAGGCGCCATTTGCATTTGCACTGTTTTGGGTTCAAGCGGCGTCATGATGCCATCTAGTGGCCATAACTGAAACTGATGTCTTGGTCCAAATTATAGGCTCATTTTGGCTCGAGTGTTGGCTTGAGCCAAAATGCGCCTCATTGTATCATATACGGTTGGACAGTCAGTATCGTACCGTAACGCTAACTGAACTCTACAAAAACATTGCATAGGCCTATGGTGGTGGTTCACTTTCTGTATAAGAACTGTAATTCATTATTATGCCTTGCTAATCAGCACTATAGACTCATTAAAATATTGAGTACCTGTAAGTAAGTGTACCAATTCCAGTTTTCGTTGGTGTAGCAATTCTGGGTCATTGGTTGATGTTATATATTTGATTTAGAGCTTCATTCTATTAAGCTTCACTCATTTGGTTCATTCATTCAATTGCTTCGTTTGTTTATATAATTCACATTGTTCGTTCTGAAGCACTAATGAAGCATTGGGAAGTAATGTAAGAGTTTGCTATACTTTGTACAATCAGTTCGAGCACCAATACAAGCCAAGCAAGACGTCTGAGTTTACCTCTCCTCCTACTGTATATGCAGGGATATACAAGACATAATATAAATGGCGACGAGGACAAGGACGAGGACGTGGATTTAAGCTGCTGCTACGCCGTTAATGCTGATTTATGGTGCCAACTGGTTATTGTTTTTGCGTGGATTGAATTCGACGGAGGCTGTGCGCTGCTTCCTGCCTACTGACGTCTTTATGGTGCAGCATGAATACTTTGGATTTTCCTGCCTTCACCCCGGAGCCGAGTGCAACTGCTGCTTCACGGTGGAATAAATGGGTAAAGAGGTTTGATAATTATGTGAAAGCACAGAATATAACTAATGATGGTAGGAAGAAAGCCATGTTACTTCATTGTGGTGGAGAGGAAGTTTTCGAGATTTCTGAGACTTTGGGGGTAGATGAAGATGATACATATGAACAGTTAAAGACTAAGTTAACAGGATATTTTGCACCTAAGAGAAATACAGAATATGAGATATTTGTGTTCAGGCAAGCTTCACAACTATCAGATGAACCACTTGATAAATTTAATTTGAGGCTGAAACATATGAGCAAAAATTGTAATTTTACAGATATTGATCGTGAAGTGAAATCTCAGATTATTCAGAAGTGTTGGTTGGCTAAGGTTAGAGATAAAGGATTAAGTGCGACCGATATGTCTTTGCAAGATTTTATTGACCTTTGGACGTCCTGTTGAAGCAACGCAAATGCAGGCCAAGGCGATGGCTGGAGGTTCACATGAGGCTAGTTCAAGCGTGAATAAAGTAGCTGTGAAAGGGAACTCGCACAAGCAGAAACATTTTCCTCGCAAGCCTAGCCAAGCAAGAGGCTCGGGTTATTGGTGTACAGGTTGTGGACAGAAACACACTGATAAGCGTGAAAAAGTTTGCAATGCCTGGGGTAAACAATGTTTTAAATGCAAAAGGCTTAACCATTTTGCTTCCTCATGCAGAGTTACAACACCTCACAGGACGACTACCAGGACGACCACCAGGGCTAACTTCTTAGGGTGTGAACAGAATTCTACGGTGACACAGGTGGATGAGAGTTCTTCCCTGGGAGGAACTGGTGAACAGCAGGAGGCCTACAGAAGTCGGGATGAAGAGGTACAGCTCGTTGAATCTTATGCATATGAAAGTGATGGTGAGGAGGTAGCTCTTTATTCACTAAACTCTAATAAAACTGTGGATCCATATATGTGCTCTTTGCAGTTAAATGGTGTAGTGACAAGGATGGAGATTGACACAGGTGCTGCATCCACTATTATGAATGAACATCAGTACAAGAAACTGCAACAAGGAAAGGAATTTCTTCAGCTTAGTAAGGACAATCTTCCACAACTTCGTAAATATTCAGGGGAACTGATAAAGCCTCTGGGGCGTACGACGCTGAAGGTAAATAATGGAAATTAAATGCTTAACCTTTCAGCCTTAGTTGTGTCGGGGAACGGGCCCATTCTGTTGGGTAGAGATTGGTTGAAGTGCTTAAAATTAAACTGGACTGAAGTGAAATACATGGACACTAACAATTATGTGCAAATGTTTCCAAATTTATTTAAGCCAGGTTTGGGTACCCTGAAGGACTACGAGGCAAAGCTCTGGGTGGATGAGTCTGTTCAACCAAGATTTTTCAGGCCAAGAACAGTTCCACATGCCCTGCGTGACAAGGTGGAAGTAGAGCTGACCAGACTACAGAAGGAAGGAGTAATTAAGCCAGTAGAGTATTAAGACTGGGGAGCACCCATTGTACCAGTGTTGAAACCTAATGGCGAGGTAAGAATATGTGGTGATTATAAGTCGACGGTTAACATTACCTCTAAAATAGACAAGTATCCAATACCTAACCTTGAGGATTTGTATGCAAAGTTGTCAGGAGGACAATTCTATTCTAAGTTAGATCTAAGTCATGCCTATCAACAGGTACGGTTGGAGGAGGGCTCTCAAAAGTTGACCACAATAAACACCAGTAAAGGACTCTTTGCTTACACTAGACTGTGTTATGGCATAGCTTCAGCTCCAGGAATATTTCAGAGATTAATGGAACAGGTAGTACAAAGGATTCCCATGGTGACAGCCTACTTAGATGATATACTGATATCTGGACGGACATATGACGAAACTCAGGGCAATTTGATGAAAATGCTGGGTAAACTACAGGAGGTTGGATTGAGATTAAGACTAGAAAAGTGCAGTTTCATGAAGGACTCTTGTGTATATCTAGGACATAAGCTAGATGCAGAAGGATTACATACAACTGAAGATAAAGTAGCTGCTATTATAAGAATGCCCAAACTCCACAGAATGTGCCTGAGTTGCGAAGTTATTTGGGCATGATCAATTATTACCACAGGTTTATGGGTAATTTAAGTACAACCTTGTCTCCACTAAACAGATCGCTATGCAAATATGTTTCCTGGTGTTGGGGAGCTGAACACGAGCGGGCTTTTCAGGATTCAAAGGGGCTGCTCCAGTCGTTACGATTGCTTGTACATTTTAACCCTAAGCTTCCCCCAATCCTCAGCTGTGATGCATCACCCTACGGAGTTGGAGCTGTGTTATCGCATTACCTGCCTGACTGCGGTGTGGACAAGCCCATTGCCTTCGCATCTCGAGCCCTGTCCAAAGCAGAGAAAGGATATGTTCACATTGAATGGGAAGGTTTGGCAGTTATCTTTGGTTTGCAAAAGTTCCATAAATATTTGTATGGCAGACCTTTTAAAATTCAGACGGACCATAAACCACTCTTGGGGCTTCTGAAGGAAGATAAGTTAATTCCTCCGATGGCCAATGGTTACAGAGATGGGATTTAAGGTTATCCAACTATCAATATACCTTAGAATACAAGTCTGGGAATAAGAATGGGAATGCTGATTGCTTGAGTAGATTGCCATTGCATGATGAGATTCAGAGTAATATCATCCCAGAGGAAATCGTGCTCTCGGTTTCAGTATTAAATGATACTCCAGTAACTGCAGCTAAAAAAATTATGTGGACAGCCAGAGATCCTGTTTTATCACATGTAAAAGAATATACCCTGACAGACTGGCCATAGGAAGTGGACAACAACTTTAAACCGTATCATCATAGGATATCGGAGTTATCTGTTCATCTGGGGTGTCTACTGTGGGGTTCCAGAGTAGTAATACCACCACAGGGAAGAGATCTATTACTGGAGGAGCTACCGGTACATGAAGGACACCCAGGGGTAGTGATAATGAAAGCATTGGCCAGAAGCTATTTTTGGTGGCCAGGTTTAGACTATGAGATAGAACTGAAAGTAAAGTCATGTGTGTGTTGTCAACAGCATAGGAAGAAGCCGCCACAAGCAGTTCTTCATCCTTGGGAGTGGCCAAGAAGACCGTGGCATCGTATACACATCAACTATGCTGGACCTGTAGAAGGCAAGATGATTCTGGTAATGGTGGATGCACATAGTATGTATATTGATGCCCATGTTATGACTTCTAGCACAACAGCAGCCACACTTGTAAAACTTAGACAATCCTTTGCAACTCATGGCATTCCAGCAACAATAGTATCTGATAATGGCACTGCATTTACAAGCCAAGAGTTTAAAGATTTTTGTAAAGCAAATGGTATCAAACATGGGTGCTGTAGCCCTTACCATCCTTCCAGTAATGGACTTGCGGAAAGAGCAGTACAATCCTTGAAATATGGCATTAAAAAGACTAAAGGTGATTTGGCATCCAGAATGTATCAGTTTTTAACCAGATATCGTCTTACACCTCACACAACGACAGGACAGTCCCCCTCGGAATTACTATTCAATAGAAGACCAAGATCAAGACTAGACCTTGTTTGCCCTAAGGTAGCTGATAATGTCTCAAAGAAACAAGCTTCTGCTGTAGATCACAGAGGTTCTAGAGGACATAGATTGTTTAATGATGGTGATTCTGTGTGGGCTATGAATTTTACAGGTAGTCCAAAGTGGGTTCCTGCCATCGTACATCACCAGCTTGGTCCAGTGTCCTGTAGTGTTGGCCTGGAGGATGGCAGAGTGTGGAGGAGACACGTGGATCACTTGCATAGACGGTTCCACGAGGAGAAGCAGATGTTGGAACCAGGCGAGCCGCCACCAGCACAGGATGGGCTGTGTAGACCTGCACCATGTACACCATCACACGCAGTTCCGCTGATTGGACCACCTGCGGTTACCCAATCAGTTCCGCTGGTGCCCAAAGCATTGGAACAACCCGCGGTTTTGCCAGTGCCTTCTAGTTCGGAGGTACCTACATCGGTGAGCAACTCTAACGGAGGTCGGGCTGGAGCGCTGGAACAAGAGTCGACAAAGGACGCCACACCCTCAACCCCTGCCCCGGAGATGTTGCGGAGATCTACCAGAATCAAGAGGAGACCAACAACTATTGATATATAGATTTTGAAACCTAAATTTGAACCAATGCAAATGTTTGGAATCTTTTCATATAAGTTTTTGTAATATAATTTTTGGCTACGTTGCTATACTAAATTATTTAAATTGTTAAGTTTTAACTTAAAGGTGGAGGTATGTTATATATTTGATTTAGAGCTTCATTCTATTAAGCTTCACTCATTTGGTTCATTCATTCAATTGCTTTGTTTATTTATATAATTCACAGTGTTCGTTCTGAAGCACTAATGAAGCATTGGGAAGTAATGTAAGAGTGTGCTATACTTTGTACAATCAGTTCAAGCACCAATACAAGCCAAGCAAGACATCTGTGTTTACCTCTCCTCCTACTGTATATGCAGGGATATACAAGACATAATAGTTGACTAGGTTTGTTCAACTTGGGAGTGAGTTTTCGTACATACCCGGTCCCTATTAAATTAATTCCTATTACCTCAATGCCCCAACTTTCGCTAATCGCACTTTCGCGCCACTTTCGGCGGTCCATATTGGCCGCGAAAGTTGGTGCACCACTGTAGTACATAGGGTGTTATAATCTTCTAGCAAGGACCTACCCTGTTCAACAAGATCATCGGGTAAATTTTCGTCCCACCCTACGTTGCGTCTCCATATTTCTTGTATTAGAATCTTAGCTCTGATAGTGACAGGTATTGCTAAACCCAAAGGATCAAAGAATTGCGCGACTTTACTCAACAGACTACGTTTTGTGTGCGTCCCTGCCTGTTTAGTGTAATCTTTGTTCCGGTACATAAGTGTGTCTTTCCCTGGTTACCATATTATCCCCAAGATTCTGGCATATTCTTGGTTATCAAAAGCTACCCCATCAATGAAAAGAGTATCCTGAGCATGGCGGAATTCGACACCCACTCGCGGAGAAATCGATGGGCCTCAGTGAATAATCTACTAGCCTGTCTATAGGTTGCCACTTGTTCTTTTTCACTATCACTAAACCCTGCAAATGATCTATATATAAACCGCGAGTGAGTTCGCTCGTGTCCTCTTCGGAATCCTCTAGATGTTTTTTAATGGTCGCGTTAAACAAAAATTGTGAACACCTAGCACCAAACAAGACTACCTTGAGCCGATAGGTTTCTATAGGACTCTCCGGGTCGTTGATGTTTTCGAACCAAAGGAACCGGGTGACTTCCAAATCCCCCTCATGCAATCTCACCATCAGAAAGGCCTTTTCAATGTCACTGGTGAACGCGTAACATCCCAGCCTAAAGCGCAGTAACTGCTGTGATATATCCGACACCATTGAAGGCCCAGTCAGCAAGCAGTTGTTTAGACTAGGCCTAGGCGGGCTGAGCAGTCATACACCATTCGGATAGGAGCGGTGTCATTCTTTACCCCATGATGGGCGAGGTAATGGACCTTCCCGGTAATCGTTGGTTCGTCCACATCGACGACCTCAATAAACCCTCAGCTGAGATAGTTTTTTAACCCTCTCGCATTCTTACGTCGCGATCGCGTCATAACGATACTAGCCCAAGAGTGACCGTATGACGCAATCGCGTCATAATGCCACCTGTAAGTTAGAAATATTCGCCAAAAATAAGTTTATGACGCAATTTTGACGCAATTTGGACTGGTAAGTTAGGCATCAGTAAGTTACAAACGGAAATATCTAGCAACCCCATAGCGTCCCTCTCTGAGGAGCCCGGGCCTTTGTAAAGTACAAAGGAGTACAAAGGAAATCAAGCAACAACATATCTAGTGACCCTTCTAGGTTGCTTGTCCTCCAAAACACTGAGGATCAAGTGTCCAAACAGTGGTTTAGAGTGGGTAAGGGAACATTGGGAAAGGGAATTACTGCTCTGGAACTAATGTCCGTGGCAGGATTAGGAAGTTAGTAGGGGACAGATTGGTTAGTAACTGAGGGGGGGATAAAATAAAGTTATTCATTTACAAACGCAGTCAGTCGCGGGTTTGATGCGAGATATTTGTCTAGGCGGAGTTTAAATGAATCAACGGTGATGCAGTCTATAACGTTTCGGGGAATCCCATTCCACAAGTTGACAACTCGATTGAAGAAGAAATTCTTAGATTTGTGTGAGTTAAAAGATTTACCATTACTTTTGCAACCGTTTCCCCGCGTGTAATTAGATTGGTCGATAGTGAAGTACTTAATACAGTCCATATTGTCGATGCCTTTGATGATTTTGAACACTTGAATTAAGTCACCTCTTAACCCTCTCACATCCTGACGCAATTTTTGAGCTTATTAGGGATACTTTAAAGCCTTTGTTACCGTCAGGGGTATCTATAAACCTTTAGTTTGTTTACTTCAACCTCTGCAGTTGTCTTTGAGTTAGCTGTGGGCAGAAAACTAATTTTGGAGAGGTAATTATAACAGTGAGAGTAATCTATTTCTTATTGCTAATCTGGAAACCTCTGCGTCCTATGGTCGTGAGAGGGTTAATCTGCGCTGGGTTAAAGGAAATAGATTTAATTCTCTAAGACGCTCTTCGTATGGTTTGTTCTTTAGGCTAGGTATCATTTTGGTAACTCTACGTTGAACTCGTTCTAGCTTGTTTATATCTTTTTGGTAATAAGGGCACCAGGATTGAACGCAGTATTCCAGAAGAGGGCGGACATAGGAATTGTAAAAGGTTAGGATAACTTCTTTGGATTTATGCTCAAATGACCTGCCTATAAAGCCAATTATTTTGTTTGCCTTCTTAACAACTTCTGAACATTGTTGACTCGGTTTTAGGTTACTCGATATTGTTACTCCCAGATCGGTTTCTCTGTTTACATTCTTAAGCTGAGTGCCATTCATCGAATAGTTTGCTTTCTCATTTAGGTATCCGATATGTAGTACTTTACATTTATCCGCATTGAAACTCATTTGCCAAATTTGGGTCCAACATGCCAATTTATCTAGATTGTGTTGCATATCGTCAACTTGTTCTTTTGAGAGTACGCTATTTGCAATTTTTGTATCGTCGGCAAATTTTGAGATTGTACAGGTGAGACCCTCATCTATGTCGTTGATGTGAATTAGAAAGAGAATTGGACCTAGTACCGATTCCTGGGGTACCCCGCTACTTACATTGGTCCATTTAGATGCCTTACCGTTTATGACTACTCTTTGCTTTCTGTCGCTGAGCCAATTTTCTATCCATTTCAACACACCGTCTTGTATTCCATGCGCTTTTAGTTTTAGCAGTAACCGTTTGTGGGGAATTTTGTCAAAGGCCTTTTGAAAATCAAGGTATATAATATCTACAGCTTTACTCTCATCGTAGAGGTTGAGAATATCGTGGAAGAAGTCTAAGAGGTTTGTTAAACAGGAACGTTTTTTACGAAAGCCGTGTTGAGTATCTTTAAGGATGTTATTTTCCTCTAAGTGATTTACGAGTCTGTCTCTTATGACCGTTTCTAGCATTTTACATACAACTGAGGTTAAGCTAATTGGACGATAGTTACTGGGTAGGGATTTGCTGCCTTTTTTTAATATCGGTGTTACGTTGGCTAGCTTCCACTGATCAGGCATAGTTCCAGACTGCATAGATTTATTGAATAGTAATGTCAGTGGTTTGGAGAGCTCAACCTTAGCTTCCTTTAGAACTCTAGGCGAGATTGTATCAGGTCCAGGCGTTTTATTTACCTTGAGTTTATCTTATCAATTCAATACTTCTCTCTCTGTAACGGTGATATTGCTTAGAACATCTGAATTATCAATCTGAATCGGCGATGGTGTAGGGATATCACTGAGGTCTTCTGTTGTAAAAACTGATGCAAAGAAGGTATTGAGGGCATTACTCATTTGTACTTCGTCTTTGGTGTATTCTCCATTTTCATCGACTAACGGTCCAACAGTTGAAGTAACTACTTTTTCTTTCTGATATAACTATAAAATTCTTTCGGGTTTGTTTTACTTTGATTCGCAATATGTAACTCTAAGGTCTTTTTACTTTGCTTAATTAACTTTTTGGCTTTGCGTCGTAGCTCTACAAATTTCACCCGTTCTTCATCATTTTGTGAGGATTGTAATCTATCATTAGCAAATTTTTTAGCAAGCAGGCAGTTTGAAATATCTTTATTCCACCATTTGGGCTTTTTATTATGGCCTGGACGCCGTATTTTCGATGGTATGCAGTCTTGCACTGCTTTTAGGTAAGTGGTTTCGAATAACTTCCAAGATGTATTTATGTCGTTATTGTTAATTAAAAAGATCCAGTCAGTTTCTTTAAACATAGCTCTAAGTTTATGGAAGTTTGCTTTCTTGAAATTAGGGACTTTTTCGATGCAACTATTTGGTTCGTTACTAGTAAACTTTAAAGTGAAAGTTATCGTACGATGGTCGCTGTTACTGAATTCATCACCAACATTCAAATTCTCTATTAATTCTTCTTTTGTTGCAAGTACAATGTCAAGAACGTTATTACCACGGGTCGGCGTTCGAACAAATTGATAAAGCGAACTCTCTTGCAAGTTCGTATACAAGTCATGTCCGGAGTGTGAAGTAAGAGTATCGCCCCACTTGGTCACAGGTAAATTAAAGTCGCCAAAAATTACGGTATCTTGTGAGTTACTTACATCTGCAATTTGTTCGTAAATTTCTCGGTCAGTTTGCACTGATTGAGCTGGAGGTCTGTATATTAACGCAAGTATTATTGTTGTACCTTTATTATTCTTTATTAGCACAAAAGATGTGTCGACGTTCACAATTTGAGGTTTTGACAAGAGGGTAGGATTAAGACTTTCTTTGATATATAGTAAAACGCCACCTCCATTTCGATTTATTCGGCTTTTCTCAAACATTACATAACCGGGAAGTGAATACTCTGCTAAAATGTCTCTATCTTCTGTATTGAGCCAAGATTCTGTTATGCTAATCACATCATAATTTTCTGTAAACACTAGCTCCTCTAAATCTGAAAATTTATTGCGTATGCTACGAGCGTTTGCATAGAAAACCTTTAAATTTGTTATTTTAGAACTCACGGAACGCTCTTTAATAATATTTTTGGTTCTTGTCGGATCTACATTTATTTTCATGGCTGTCCTCGGTCCTCGCTGTCTTCGGTCCTTATCGATGGTGGTCCTCGGTTGCCTGTTTTTTGCTTGGCGTTGGATGATTTATGTCACTGCTGCTTCTTCTCGGATGGCGTTTTTTGATCCATGGCTGCAGACTGCTTCGTGTAGGAGACGACCCATGCGTGCTGAACCCACAGGGTTTAGATGAGTGCCATCCTTGCGGAACAGAGTAGGCTGGTTGTAGAAGTTGTCCCAGAGGTTGGTGAATTCAACTTCTTCCCTCAGACACAAATATTTTAGTCGGCTATTTGTGCTGAAGGCCTTGTCGTAGAATTAGTCAGGTGCGTCGATCTTGGGGAGAATGCCTGAGATGATGATATTCCTTGACTTGTTTTTGTAGTGCTGGATCATCTTGCGATATTTCTCCATCAACTCTTCGGATCTGGTGCGCATGACGTCATTTGAACCAGCATGGATGACAAAGTCAGTAGTTTCCCGGCCCCCAGACTGTGAGGCAGGGTCCCGGCCCTTTAAATTCTTGGCTCCCTCCCTCTGGCCCGCCATGCCTAGCTATAGGCAGGCAATTATGGATTATTTCATCTACCCAGTGAAAGTGTTTAGTGAATAATTCGAATTATATATGTATATATAATGTTACTTGTGACTTTTGGTGACTGAGTGGAGTGAATCTTGGTTAACCCCTTGAGTATTGATGCAGTTTTGTATAGGTATCATTGATGACTTTACACTATTTTTTGCTTGAAAGACAAATATATTTATCAATAATTACTGCCTACGAAATAAATACATTATAATCACGAAGATGTCACAGGAATGCTTACTGGAAGTATGGTAAGTACTCTATGGAATTTTAGTTATATTACAGTATATATTATATATATATATTAAATATATATATATAACTGCCCCAAGGTCCCTAGGAAGCCCAAGGCCCATAATCGAGTATTTATATTATTATTATATTTTTTATTTTATTTAAATATTTATTGATTTGATTTATTATTGTTTTTATATATTTTATTTTTTTTATTTCATTTTATTTATATGTTTATTTTATTTATTTTATATATATATACCGTATATATATATTTTTTTATTTCTGTTCCCCAGGGTGTCTAGCGGATCAGCCCTAAGGTCCCGAGCAAGCCCAAAGGCCCATAATCGAGTATTTATATTATTATTATATTTTTTATTTTATTTATATATTTATTTATTTTATTTATTATTGTTTTTATTTATTTTATTTTATTTATATTATATATACGGTATATATATATATATATATATATATATATATATATATATATATATATACATATATATATACCGTATATATATATATATATATATATATATATATATATATATATATATATATATATATATACAGTATATATACTGTATATATATATATATATATATATACAGTATATACAGTACCGGAATATATATATTTCTTTGTATAATTATATATATATTTTTGTTTTATTCCTGTTCCCCAGGGTATCTAGCGGATCAGCCCAAGGTCCCGAGCAAGCCCAAGGCCCATAATCGAGTATTTATATTATTATTATATTTGTATTTTATTTATATATTTATTTATTTTATTTATTATTGTTTTTATTTATTTTATTTTATTCATTTCATTTTATTTATATTTGTATTTATTTTATTTTATATAATTATACAGTATATACCGCATAAATATATATATATTTATTACACCTTGTATATATATATATATATATATATATATATATATATATATATATATAACTACCCACACACACATACACACATTTTTGTTACCATTCATTATATTTTGTTGACACCTTGTATATATATATATATATATATATATATTATATATATATATATATATATATATATACATATATATATACGGTATATATATATATACTGTATATATATATATATATATATATATATATATATATATATATATATATGCAGTATATATATATATATATATATATATATATATATATATATATATATATATATTTATGTATTACTTTATTTGTGTGTACAATATAATTATTTCTGAATTTGTTAATTGAAGATAACCTGGCTTTCCTGTTTTGTTTTTTCACTGTCAACCCAGGAGCCATTTCCCTTCTCGTTGGAAAGGGTTGTGGCCCTACCAGGTAAGTAAAATTGACAACCTTCATGACTGACATGTGTTCTATGAACATTATACAATTATTGGCAAGGAAAATTATATAAAAGTGTTGTACATTGTGGCAAAGATATACAACTGTATAAACATTCTCATAAATTTACATAACAATAACAATGCATGGAAACAATTGTGCATAGCTCTCGAACCAATTACGCTATATTATTTTGGTTGTCACCATTAGAAAGATCATAATTTTTCGATTACAGTGATATAAACAGTTATATACGTATCCGAGCAAATAAAGCAACGCCGAGGTGGGGAACAGCTCGGAACTCGGCTAGCGTCGGCGGAACGGAGACGAGTGAAGCGAAAATATTCGCATTTTGGCTCTTTATTTCAAATATTCATAGAGCAAAAAGTATTTGTCGTAGGAACTTCTAGTTTTTTTTATTCTTTTCAGCATTATCTGCCGTATTCATACAGCCTAAATTGAGAACCATAGACATCGTAACAACGAAATAATTCGAAAATGTTATAAACCATATCATGCAAAGTCATACTTTTTTTGTTTTCAGTCACTGCTTGAGAACTATTGAAGATAGACAATTTCTGTTTTCAGATTTGGAAAGAGCAGAAAATATACTATTATTTGAGCAAATAACAATATATGGTCATCACTCACAATTTCGAGATAGGACGGTGTGAATACAATTGCCCGGGAAAAACTTTTATCCCGGAGTCGTTTACACTTTCATATTGCGATTTTTATTTTATTTTTTATTTTTTTTATAATGTAGTATATTTATTCCTCTTTCCATTGACATATGATACATCACAATAAACACCATTCTGGTGGATGAAAATACAGAAAAACACAAGGCTTCGAAAACTCGCCCAGCCTGGTATTTCATGGCAAATTAGAGAAGGGCTGACCATTTTCAATATAAATATATTGCCAGATGCGAGAGGGTTAATACCTCATCATAAGCCTTGTAGGTATCTGGTTCCTGGGTTAATGTTTACTGCAAGTCGCATAATCTACCCAATGCTAAACCATAATTTGTGGGTAAGCTAAACTCATCCTTTTTCCAGGGTAGACTAACCTCATATTGTTTGTCTGTGGCCAAGTAATGCACAAATTCCGAGAACTTCTCTATCGCAATTTTTGATTCATAGTCATTCTCCACAGGTTTAATCCCTATGTGGTCTAGTTTTCATAGTCTTTCTAGATCGAACTCGGCAACTAACTTTGGGTCATTAGTGTGTGTCTCATCTTTAATTAACCCGCTGAGTGCCAGGTCCGTATATATACGGACTAGGGTCTTGTCACGCCCAGTTCTATCCATTTCTCCTTTCTCAGAAATCTCCATCTTAGGAGATTTCAACGTTCACCACCGCCAATGGCTCTCCTCTCACACTACTGATCCACCTGGTGAACAAGCCTACGTCTTTTCTATCATAAATGACCTAGAGCAGTTAGTTCAGCAACCCACCCGTATCCCGGATCGCATCGGAGATCGGCCCAACATTCTTGACTTGTTTCTAACTTTTAACCCTTCTTCTTATACTGTCTATCTTTTCTCTCCTCTGGGCTCCTCCGACCATAAACTTATCTCTGTCACCTGTCCTATCTCTCCAGTACGGCCACCCGATCCTCCTAGCCGGCGGCGCTTGTGGCACTTTGGCACTGCCGACTGGGAGGCTCTCCGGCAGTACTTCTTTGATTTCCCATGGAATGATTTCTGCTTCCGTGGCCGGGGACCCTCGGAGAGTGCTGAACGCATTACCGAGGTAATCCTATCGGTCATGGAAGCATACATTCCATTCTCCTTCTCTCAGACTAATGCTAAAAAATCTTGGTTTACTCACGCCTGTTCTACTGCTGTCCGCAATAAGGAGGAAGCATTCAAACGGTACCGACGCGTTAAAACTCAAGACTCTCATTCTTCCTATGTTTCTGCCCGGAATCAAGCCAAATCTGTTCTTCGACTTGCCAAACACTCTTTCATCAATAATAAATGCACTGAACTATCCAACTCTAGCTCTTCCCAAGCTTTCTGGCATCTAGCCAAAAACCTCTCCAACAATTTCTCTTCCTCGTCTTTCCCTCCCCTTTCCCACCCATTTCCCACTCTGATGGCACTACCATCACTTCTTCCTCTGACAAAGCTAAACTCTTCGCTCAAACTTTTGCTAGAAACTCCACCTTGGATGATTCCGGTGCTATTCCTCCCTCTCCGCCATCCTCTCTCTTACTTATGCCTAATATCCTAATCTCTTCTAAAGATGTACTTTCTACCCTCTCTGGGCTTAACACTAATAAGGCGTACGGTCCGGACGGTGTTCCTCCAGTTGTTCTCAAAAACTGTGCTTCCGTGCTGACTCCCTGCCTAGGCAAACTCTTTCGTCTCTGTCTATCCTCTAACGTCTTCCCTTCATGCTGGAAGTTTGCTCACATTCAACCTGTCCCAAAGAAGGGTGACCGCACTCAACCCTCCAACTATCGTCCAATTGCCCTCATCTCTTGTCTTTCTAAAGTTTTTGAAACTATTCTTGCTTCCAAATTTCTTAAGCATTTCTCTTCTCATAATCTGCTCTCAGATCGCCAGTATGGCTTCCTTAAGGGTCGCTCTACTGGTGATCTTCTTTCATATCTTACTAACTCTTGGTCATCCTCCTTTCTGGACTTCGGTGAGACTTTTTCTATTGCACTAGCCATATCGAAAGCCTTCGATAGAGTCTGGCATAAATCTTTAATTTCTAAACTACCCTCCTTCGGTTTCTATCCCTCCATCTGTGCCTTTGTCTCTAATTTCCTTTCCGGCCGTTCCATAGCCGCGGTTGTGGACGGCCATTGTTCACTTCCTCACCCTATAAACTCCGGTGTTCCTCAGGGCTCTGTCCTATCTCCTATTCTCTTTCTAATTTTTATAAATGATCTCCTTAACTGTACCTTAATTCCCATCCATTCTTACGCAGACGACTCAACCTTACACTACTCCATTAGTTTTTCAGAACGCCCCAGCCAGCAATTCCTCAACGACAAACGTAATAAAGCCATAGAACTCTTAAATTCTGATCTAAATACTATTTCCAATTGGGGCAGAGAAAACCTTGTTACTTTAATGCTTAAAAAACCCAATTTCTCCATCTAGCTACCCTTCAGGATCTCCCAGCAGACTATCCCTTATTCTTCAACAATACAAAAATCAACCCTTCATCTTCTCTCAATATTCTTGGTGTCTCTTTTTTCTTCTGCTCTCATTTGGAAGGACCATATTACTAGTATTGCTAAGGCAGCCTCCCAGAAGCTCGCTGTGCTCAACCGCCTTAGGGGGTTCTTTTCCCCTGCACAGCTTCTTGCTCTGTACAGGGGCATAGTGCACCCTTGTATTGAGTATTGTTCACATGTCTGGGGAGGTTCCTCTCAAACCGCTCTCCTAGACAAAGTTGAAAGGAAGGCCTTTCGTATCATTAACTCCCGTCCACTCACCAACTCTCTGCAGTCTCTCTCTCTCCGCCGCAATGTTGCATCTCTCTCGCTATTCTATCGCTACTATAATAATCAGTGTTCCTCAGAGCTATCCCAGTGCATACCACCTCCTTTATGTAGGGCACGTGGTACCCGTCTTGCAACTCAATCCCACCCCTACTCTGTGCAACTCTCCAACCCAAGAGTGAAACGTTACTCTCAAACTTTCTTCTACTCAACAGCTGAGCTCTGGAACTCTCTCCCAGAATCAGTCTATCCCTCTTCCTATTACTTAAATTGCTTCAAACTCCGTGTGAACAGGCATTTTGGCTCGAACGTCCCTGGATTTTGGCCCTGTCACTCTTTCAACTATGGGGGAGGCACTCGCTATAGGCAGTAATGCCTTTTGCCTCCCTCAATCACATAGAAAAAAAAACAAAAAAAATGCCAGGTCCGTATATATACGGACTCGCCGAAAAAAAATCGTAGCAGCGAAACGACTGCACCTATGGCTTTCATATTTCTACCACATGTACCTTTGCCTTCTGGCTTCTTGCCACCACTAACACAACTCCCTCCCCCCACCCACTGGCTGACTATCGGTCGCCTCACAAGGAAAAAAAAGGAAAATCTGTGGTGGCGAAACGACTGCACCAATCGGTTCCATATTTGTGTGACAAGGCCCTTACCCTTCTGCCTTCCCCCCACCACACCCTCAACCGCCTCCCACAACCCACTTCCAGCGTATCCCTACGAAGAAAAGGAAAAGAAGGAAAATCCGTGGTGGCGAAACTACCTCACTAATCATATTTGTAACACAGTCAATTACGCTTCTACCTTCCCCCCATCATCCCCCAAACCACCCTCCCACCACCCTCCTACCTATACGTTCAGATACCATAAAAGTCAATTATTTACTCTGAAAATTTCAGCTACATTGGGACCATCAGGGACCTGATTTCTGGCAAAAATGGACGAGGGGAGTGTTTTTTTTTTACCATTATCCTTCCTTTCTCACCCAACTTGATAGATTTAGCAAAAAAAATAAAAATAAAAAATCCTCTGGCACTGGCAGATGCATAGGGTCAATAATTGTCTGGCACTCTGCGGGTTAACTTAATTAATGAGCTCTTCTGCCGCGGTCGTGCTCATCCTCAACATGGATATAGTGTCAACCAGAACATTTGACTTGGTAGTTTGGGCTGTACCGCTCATGCAGTAGCCAAACTTAGTGGGCATCAAGGTCACTCCACTCTCTCTTTTAAATCCAGGGTGTACTACCTAATAATAATCTGCTCCTAACAATATGTGCACCTCCTTCAAGTCACCTACGGGATCAGACAGGTAAATACCTTTCCTACGAAGTGCATGCTCTACCTTGTGAATTCCCACAGATTGATAGTCTGGTATTTCATCTTTTTTTTCTTTTTTTTTTTTTTCAAAGAGACAATGAACGGAGGAAGGAAAAACACAGATAAAACAAAAAGGTCCATGTGCCTAAAGGCATCCTCCATTCATAAAATGTTTGTAACAACTGGATTTAAACATTTGTTGATTGTAAGTTTGTGGAAAGCAATTCGAGGGAAGTGAATTCCAAAGAGTAGTAGCTCTGGGGATAAATGAATTCTGATAAGCAGAAGTTCTGCATTGTGGAGGAGAAAGTGTAAATTCATGGGCGCTCTCAGCTGCCCTAGTTCTACGGGGAAAGATGTGGAGAGGCGGCACAATTGAAGCAAGTTCCTCGGAACAATTGCTGTGAAAATATCTGTAGAATAATGCAAGGGATGCAACGTTTCTTCGTATGGCTAATGTAGGAAGGTCCTGTGTGATTGCAGGGTTATTGATTAATCTAATAGCTTTATTTTGAATTTTGTCCAACTGCCTCAATGCAACCACTCCACTTCCACCCACAGAGGTGAACAGTAATCCATCTGAGAGCGCACATGACTTTTATATATACGGCCAACTGCTCGTCAGTGAAGAATTCTCGAACTCTGTACAGGAGTCCCAGTTTTTTAGAGGCATTCTTAGCAATGCTTCTAACATAATGTGTCCAGCTCAAGTTAGTAGTTAATGTTACACCGAGAATGTCAATACTAGGGGAAGTGGGAATATTTACATCATTAAAAAATATATGGGAGTCCGTGAGATTCTGTCGGTTAGAAAATTGAATGTACTTGGTTTTCTGTGCATTAAAGGAAACTAGATTCTCTTGTCCCCATTCATTAATTCTAGAAAGGTCCTGGTTCAGAGAAATTGCAGTGTTTATTTTTGAATTTATAAGATCGGGTTGGGTGAAAGAATTGGTAAATGTGAAGGAACTGTGGAGTGTTGAGTCATCTGCGTAGGAATGTATTGGATTATGAGTGGTAGATATGAGATCATTGATATGAATGAGGAACAGAGTTGGGGCCAAAACTGATCCCTGGGGAACACCAGCATTTATTGAGTGAAATTGAGAATAAAGGCCATCTACCATTACACGTATTTTTCTGTTATGAAGATAAGAAGAAATTAGTGGAACTAATGATGCAAGGCCGTAGTGTGACATCTTCGACAATAAGGATTGATGCCAGACTCTATCAAATGCCTTTGATATATCCAGTGCTATTGTATGTGTTTCACCATGTTGGTCTGTAGCTTGGTTGATTTGATGCGTAAGAAGGCAAAGAATGTCTGCAGTTGATCGACATCGTCTAAAACCATATTGCCTATCACTGATTAATTTATTATTCTCCAGATGCTTAATTATGTGATTATTTAATATAATTTCAAAAACTTTGCCAAGAGTGGAAGTTATAGCTATTGGTCTGTAGTTTGATGGATCTGAAGAGGCACCTTTTTTAGGAACTGGATGGATGTTTGCTTCTTTCCAGGGTACTGGGAAGCATGAGGTATGAGTACACAGACGGAAAAATTTTGCCAATACAGGAGCGAGCACCAAGGAGCAATTCTTAAGTACTATTGGAGGAATTTCATCTGGACCAGGAGCCTTATCTACTGAGAGATTCTGCAAAATAGTTTTGACATGTCGGGTGTGGATCTTAAGTGAGGGAATTTCAGGTGAATTAAAATTAAGTACAGGGACATCTTGATTTATGTCATCTAAGGTTGAGTTGGTGGAGAAAATATCTGCAAGAAGGTTAGCTTTACCTCGTGGGTCACTTACAAGATTGCCAGTCGGAGATTTTAATGGTGGAATGGATGAAGCAGTAGTGAAGTTGGATTTGAATGAGTTAAGAGTAGACCAAAATATTTTGTTATCATTTGGATTATTTAGAAGTTTATTTGCCTGCTTATGGAGAAAGTTTGATTTAGTTAGGTTTAATACAGTTTTGGCATGATTTCTGATGTTTCTAAAGTAATTAAAGGCTTCATGTGTTTTGATCTTGTGTATGCATTGTAGGCTATTGCTTTTTGTTCAGTTACTCTAGCACAATTATGGTCAAACCATTTAGGTGAATTAGATCTTTTACTGTACTTTTGATGAGGAATAAAAGTTTCCATTCCAATTTTTACAAAATCTTGTATGTGGCTCAAGGTGGAGTGTGCATCATTAGAAAAGAAAGAGGTCCAGGGAATATCAATAAAGAAACCTTGAAGACCCTCCCAGTCTGCCCTATCGTAATGCCATTTAGTCACCAAAACAGGTTCAGAGTGGGAAGGTGTGGTAGGTGATAGACAGGTGGCCTGTATCAGACAGTGATCAGAAGATCCAAGTGGGGACCTCACTGTAACATCATAATTTTCTGAATTGGTTGTTAAAAATAAGTCCAGTAGGTGGGAATTATGATTAGGATTATCTGGTACACGGGTGAGTTGGTTGACTAGTTGAATGAGATTAAATGAGTCTGCAAATAGCTCACATTCAAGACCAGCATCATCAGTCCTGGCTGAATGAGTGAGCCATTCAACATTATGGACATTAAAATCACCCAACACAGTGATTTCAGAAGAAGCATTTAAGTTGAGGACACTGAGTTGTGAGGACAGAGAATCAAAAAGACTTTGCTCTGGAGGAGTATTTGGGGAACGGTAGATGCAACATATGTATTTAAATTTACCAGCAGAAATTAATTTGTATATAGAATAATCAAAATAGGGACAATTGAAACTAGTAACCTCCTCCAGGGCAATTTCAGATTTTGCGAAGCAACATACACCACCTTTAGGTCTGAAATTTTGGAGCAGTTGATAACCTGGAAAATTAAATCTAGAGGTGTCAGATGTGGATGTTACTTGAGTCTCTGTCAAAAAAAGGAGAGTAGGGGATTCTGCTTGAAGAAATTGGTGTACAGAATTGATGTTAGAGTGAAGTCCCCTTATATTACTAAAGAAATAGCTGTACTGACAAGCAGCTTTGGGACGTTGCAATGCTCTTGACACAGTCGCATGATGACGACCGGGAGGGCCCTGTGTCAATAACCCAACCCTGCCGGGGGTGGATATCCGAGGGACCACCAGGTTTGCTCTTAACAATTGTACTGCCATATTTATAAGGTAAGTGTATGGTGTTACATGTATGATATGTAGTGGGAAGAGTAGTATTTTATGGATAGAGGATAGCGATGTAGGGCAATGTCGTGAAGTTGGATGTGTATGTTATATAAAGAGGGTTTTCCTGATACCCCTGATGTGTGAGGCAGAAAGATATGTATCCAGCTACCAAGGCCTGGGAGAGAAAATGGAATTCAGGCTATTCCCTGAGTCTCCCGAAACCTTGGCGGTAGTACTTCCCTGGGCGGGGCTGCCTACCCCTACTACATACAGACACATCTACCACTACACACTGTAAGAAGTGTTTCTTTTTATGGTAGATGTAAACAACTTCAACAACTTCATAGTCTTTACTGTCGGTCACTCCCGTGAAACATTGCAACCTAATAAGGGTCTCACTACCTACTACACAGTGTTTTAAACCTTCCAGCACCGATCTCTTTATGAAGGATCGTTGTGAGCCCTGGTCTAAGAGTAGCTGACAGACTTGTGTCCTGCCATAACCCTCTATGGGTATCTTAATTGTGGGTAAAATGGTGGTGTCTTTCCTACTGCCTAGCAT
This sequence comes from Paralithodes platypus, assembly GCA_032716605.1. Lineage (NCBI taxonomy): Eukaryota > Metazoa > Arthropoda > Malacostraca > Decapoda > Lithodidae > Paralithodes > Paralithodes platypus. Next base: position 56,133,214 of record CM064575.1, on the reverse strand, counting down.
TAGTGTCGCAGTACCCCCTACCTTTTCCTCCTTGACTTGATTACCTGTGGGGCACAATTTGTCAAAGTGATGGCTCTCACAGTTGCGACAGGGCCTCAAACAGGAAGCAGTACACTTACCCTGCATACCATGGACTTTACTTAAACAACCTTTGCACAATGTTAGCTTCCTTGCTTGAGCTAATTTGGCTTCATTAGTTGATATTTGGTACAGCTTAGCCATTTATGCTTAGGATTGTTACATAGCCTACATGAAGTTTGTGGTTTCTTGTGCGACTCTTCGATCTTCCCTTTAGATTCTATCATCATATTAATTGAACCCCTTGTTGTTGCCCCTTCTTACCCACCCACGGTCCTACCATTTTTCAATTGTATGTTGCTAATCTCCTTGCTAAATGACGCTTTGAACTTCTCCAAATCAAAGGTACGAACTTTATCGAGAATAGCTAGAGGTAATTTCTGTCTCAATATTATGACTAGCATCTCCTGTGATGTTACACCCAATGCATCTAACGACCTTGTGTGTCACTCCAAATCTGCCTTGAACTTTGTCAATTCATCGACCCTATACCTAGGCTGAGCTAGGTTCAACAGGGCGTTCGTGTGGGCTACCTTGAACTGGTCAGTGTCTCCATACGTCGCCTGTAATAACTCCACAACGCTATCATAATTCTCACCTATGATGGAAAAACCTTCTACCAAATGCAAGGCCTCATCCTCTAGCTGGCCTTTAAGATAATGGAACTTTCGTACATCATCAAGAGTCACCTACTGCTGTTGATCAAATACAATTGCAGGATGAACGTAGGATGCAACAAGCCCCCATATCAGGCTCCCCTTCCACATCGTCTCCCCCCTCACCACTGCCACCTGCCCACCTACAACCGACCCGTAACTCCACCCCCCTGCAGGCCTCACCCACCCATACACCAAGCCCACTATCACCCACAACCACACTTAGCTCACCACATAACCCCTTGCAGCCCCAGCCACACCTACTGGGGTTGTCTACACCAGTGTGCATATATTATCTGGAAAGAAGGTGCTACTTTGGTCAAAAGGGCGAATATAATGGGAATTCATGTAGATTTGCTCATCCCAAAATTTGCAACAACATAACCAGTCATGGAAAATGTAGATTTGGTAAAACCTGCAAATACCACCACCCATCCCTTTGCAAGACATCACTTGAGAACAAGACCTGCTACAATATGAAATGCCCAGCTTTTCATATTAAAGGGACTTGGAGATATGCTAGACCTAACACGAATGGTAGCCCAAAAAACTCTCTAGCTATGCGAGGACGAGACAGAGGAAAAAGGCAAGGAGGGAAAGGGCAGATGAAGATGAAGAGACTGAGGGAGATGGAAGAGCACATAGAACACCTCGAGCACCTCCTGGCCTCCCAAGAGTGGCCAATACATCCCGAAGACTATTAGGTACACATAGTAATCCAAACAATCCCTCCCCAATCTTGTTTGCAAATATCCAAGGCCTAAAAAATAGAACCACGAACAAAGTACTATTTATTAGGGGCCTGCTAGAAGAAGGAAACGCTATATTTGCGGCTCTCACAGAAACTCACATTAAAGATCAGGAAGATAGTGAGGTATGGATTCCTGGTTACAACCTACATAGGGCGGACAGAACGCATAGATCACATGGAGGTGTAGCCTTGAACATACATGACTCTCTGATATGTACTGAATTCCTAAATAACAGTAATGAAGTGGTGGAAATACTTGGAGTTAAAATAGAATCCCTAAATTTAGCAGTTATTGTTACATACAGGCCTCCAGACTCATCCCGAGAAGAATTAAAAACCCAGCTCAACAAAATAAAATCAGAAGTGGAAACCCTGGGGAACCCAACACCAAATATTATAAGGCTAGGAGACTTTAACCTACCAAACATTAAATGGAGACAACTAGAAAACCAGTTAGTGGCAAATAACACCGGAGAAGCAAATACTAATACGAGAGAGCTTTTTTAACTTTGTGATTTTTTTAGTCTTACCCAACATATTGCTGAACCCACACGGGAAAACAATATCTTAGACCTGGACTTCACTAACAACGACTCTCTAGTACACAGCATTAACATATCGGACACAACATACTCAGATCATAAATTAATTGAGATCAAAACAACCTTAGAAAGTGTACAGACAACCTCAGAATCGAGAACAAAAACCGGCCCCTTCAGTAAATTTAACTTCAATAACAAAAACATTAGGTGGGAAGAGGTAAATCAAGAAATGGAGGAAATAGAATGGGAAGATTTAATGGATAACCTGACACCAGCAGAATGTCTAGTCTTAATAAAAGAAACCATGACCCAAAACTGTAGCCACCATATACCTGCAAGACAAACAAAACGAAGAAGCAAACAAGATCGGGAAAAGAGGAGGCTGTACAGAAGAAGAAAATTACTCACACAAAGACGCACACATCAAAATCTACAGGATAGGCAAAAGGTCGAAATAGATAGAGAAATTGTGGAAATTGAACAAAGGCTAAGAATATCATATGAACTACAACATATGGAAGAGGAGAGGAAAGCTATTGCAGGTATAAAGGAAAATTCCAAATACTTCTTTTCATACGCCAAACAAAAGGCTAAAACAACATCAAACATCGGCCCACTGAGCAAAGGGGATGGCTCTTTCACAGGGGACAAAAAGGAAATGAGCGAACTCTTAAGCAGGCAGTATGAAATGGCATTCAGTGAGCCTGATGAAACAAAAGTCATCAGAGACCAAAATATATTTTTCATGGAAACCTCCCCCACGGAAACCCCTCAGATGCTGGATATTGATTTCGATCCAAAAGACATAGAAGAGGCCATTTCCAACATGCCATCCCACTCGGCACCAGGCCCGGACTCATGGAATTCGATCCTAATGACAAAATGTAAGGAAAACCTCTCAAAACCCCTGGCTATAATGTGGAGAAGGAGTCTAGACACTGGTGACATACCAGATAGCTTGAAAAACGCAATAATTGCCCCACTGCATAAAGGAGGGAGTAAAGCACTACCAAAAAACTACTGCCCGGTAGCTCTAACCTCTCACATCATTAAAGTTTTCGAGCGAGTCCTGCGAAGCAAAATTTCAACATTCATGGAGACAAATGAACTACACAACACCGGTCAACATGGGTTCTGAGCGGGAAGATCATGTCTCTCACAACTTTTGGAACACTATGACAAAATTCTTAAAGCGCTAGAAGAAAAGAAAAACGTGGATGTCATTTACACCGATTTTGCTAAGGCATTTGATAAATGTGACCATGGTATAATAGCCCACAAACTGAAAGCAAAAGGTATAACTGGGAAAATCGGACGGTGGATATACAATTTCCTCGTAAAACTAAAACAATCGGTAGCAGTAAACCAAGTCACTTCTGAGCCTTCGGATGTCAAAAGCTCAGTGCCCCAAGGAACAGTGCTAGCGCCCCTTCTGTTCCTCATACTAATTTGCGACATAGATACCAACACCAGACACAGTACGGTGTCGTCTTTTGCTGATGACACAAAATTAAGCAAGATAGTAAACACACAAGAGGACACGGGCCGACTGCAGGAAGACATGAATGTAGTGTTCCAGTGGACCAGGGAAAACAACATGCAATTCAATGAGGAAAAATTCCAATTAATACGGTACGGAGATAATAATGGTGTTAAAGAAATTACAAATAACTATCAGAATCTAACCACATAATAGAACGGAAAGACAGTGTGAAAGACCTTGGGGTATTAATGTCTGAAAATATGGGTTTCAAAGTACATAACCAGGTCAAAGTGGCGGCTGCGAAACGTCTAACGGGTTGGATTCTGCGTACTTTTAAAACACGCGGTGAATTGCCTATGATAACGCTCTTCAAATCTATAGTGCTACCGCGGCTTGAATACTGTAGCGTATTAACATCCCCATACAAAGCAGGTAAAATAAATGACGTAGAGAGTGTACAAAGAAATTTCACTTCGCATATAAGTTCGATAAAACATCTACACTATTGGGAGCGTTTAAGAGCACTGAATCTGTACTCACTGGAACGTAGAAGAGAACGTTACCTAATAATATACACATGGAAAATCGCAGAGGGTTTAGTACCAAACCTACATACTCCGATAGTCATGAAATTCAGTGATAGGAGAAGCTGGGAATGCGAAATCCCCCGGATGAATAACAGGGGTGCTATGGGCTCTCTGCGAGAGGGCTGGTTATCACACAGAGGCCCACGTCTCTTCAACAAAACTCCCACGACGAGTAAGAGACATGAGGGACATCTCGTTAGACAACTTCAGAGAGCCCTAGATGTCGAACTGCAAAAAGTGCCAGACGTGCCCATCCTCGCAAGGGAGCGAGCTGTCGCTTCAAACAGTCTACTGCACCAAATCACCACCCATAACGAGGGGCGTCGCGCTCCTTGGTGCCGCTAGAGGAGGGGCGAACACATCCAAAGGTATCCAAAGGTAAGGAATCATGCACGGTTGATTTGAAAACGTCCCAAAATGCCAACCACTCATTCAAGTTTCCCCTGAATTTTGGTAATTTCAATTTGGGTAAGTTTACTTCACGGCAGGGATCTGTACACTTGGCAGCGTTGCAAGTCAGGGTTATTTCGGTTTTCTTTACCGCCCTTTGCAGTAAATGTATTGCTTCTAAATTGGCAACATCATGGACAGCGCGCTGCTCGTACTCTGCATGAATTTCTGACTCACCTTCTAATTCTGATACAATACTTTCACTCAGGGTAACTATACGATCATAGGTAGCTTGTAGGTACTCTAACCTGGCTTCTAGTTGTTCAGGAGTTGCACAAGCTATAAAGTCTTCCAAATCGGACGTTAGCCTAGTAATGACACCCCTCAAATTCCCTCTCTGGTTTTTCACGAGTGTGATAGACATAATTATAGCTGGTTTATCTTCTGATTTACCAGCCATTAAATATCCCCACAGGCAATACTGTACATATAATAGCCTACCTCTTGCAGACTAATGTCAATAGATTAAAAAAATAATAATGACTAATTTAAACAGCTTACCTTACACAATACCAGGAGAGGTTGGGATATGATAATGATGAAGCAACGAAACAATGAAGGAATATGTGATGGTCGGTCAGTCTCAAGTCAAAAATAGTAACTAATAATGAAAATAGGGAAACAAATACAGCTAGAGAAAACAAAAAATAAAGGAAACAAAAAATAAAGATAGGGGATGATATACTGGGGGAAGACGGGAGTTGCAGGCTTATCACCCCGGCATCGCGCTGCAGCCAACGCTTGGTCATGCCTGTGATCTTATCGTGCAGGATCTTATTTGTATCCAGATCTAAATGCACACTGTTACGATTGAGGTTTAACACCTTACGAGCGGCCTATGCGGTTTATTTATGTGTACCGCACAGCGGGGTGTTTTTAGCCAAAATAGGGCTGTTTACGTGATCATTTTCATGCCTAAATAAGACCCAGAACGTAAAACAAGTACCTATCCCTGAAAGGGCATAAACAGAGCTTTCGAATGACACCATAACGATCCTTGTATGATGGATAGTTTTCTTGCAATAACCGTGCAACGCGAGTGCAAAAAGCAGGTAATTCGGTACTTTCAGTACATAATTGAGTATGTAGCGAGTGAGAGAGGGAGGAGGGAGCTGAGATTTGTGTCAGTAGGTTCGCCGCGGTGGTCTGGAGCAGTCATACGCTCGCTAGTCTCCTGCCACCACTTGTCTCTCTCTCTCAGCCACATTACGTGCTGAAATTGCCACTCGAGTTATGTCGAGCGCCGCCACATAGTCCAGCTTTATTTAACTCGACTTATGTTGCTCGCCGCTAAATAAGGGTTAAATATATCAGGGCTCTTATTCATTGGACTAGTAATGGCATAAATGCTACAACGGAAAGCGCTAGATCCAACCTATGATGTATATTCCCAGTGAACAAAGAACACAAATACTCTCCAGAGTTCTATATGCAATAATAGGTTATCAAACTCTCAATAAATGTGCGTCTACTCTAGGCTTAATGTTATGTGAAAACCGCCTATTACTACCTATAACCGAAGGTGCTTGGTTATGGTATGAAAAGTAAGGTGGTAAGAGAAGTTACAGCTTACGTTACTTTAATCAATAAATGTCAGGCACTCCTGCATGAAAGAAAGTGCACTAAAGTCCTTCAACACCAACAAGGAATCTTCTTTAAATGTTAGATGCTATCAAGATGCTCGAATCGGAAATGGAACCCAAAAAGGCAGGCAGCGGAACAATGCTCGAGCAGGCTATGCTCACAAAAGGCAGGATATATAATGCAGTCGGAGCCAAGAATATCCTAAACACTACAACAATAATAATCGCCACGACAATGCAGTATTCCTATCAACAAAAAGAGCCTAAGTTGTTTGTGTCTCAATACATCAAACTAGGCTGCGAAATGCTTGTGTAATCATAAACGGGTATGCATAATAAGAGTAATTGGTTTAATATACTTAATGTCTACTATGACTGATAAAGTCTAGCTAGAGTCAATGATACGAGATACTGGTGCGCATGGCATGCCGCATAGCCTAGTGCAAATCTGAAGTCTGTGCGTCAAGTATTACATTAGAGTGAAGGATAGCTCTCTTGAGAAACCTTAATACCGAAGTATTAAGCGTTCTCCTGGCGTACCTCAAAGACAAACAACCGAGCCTAGAACAGTACAGAATGGTATAGGCAAAAAGCCCTCATTCGTGCATGCTCTATTCTCAATGGCACACAGACTAGAATTTACCCAGTCAACTCCAGTTCTCAGGTATGTCGTGCAGCTTTTAACTAAAGCCAGCACCCATCGGAAACAATACCTTATAGTATCAGACTCCTAGTCTAGCATTATCTAATCTAGCAGAACACTAATAATTATAGGAAGCGGTACTGAACAATATGAATGCCAACCAATACTTCGTGATCAACTTATCTTAACAACTAAACATACATGGGTTATATAAGACCTTAACGCACAATACAACTGGCCAGCATGAAGCTGATTATGCAGAGTTAACCAGAGGGGGTATAATATTAATAAAAGGTGGTGAAAGATATGGGAAATGAGAGAGATAGGCAGAGGAAAAGGTTCTCAGGTGCAAATGGGGGACAGATATCAAAGGGATAAGAAGGGTGCGTTCTAGAAACCAGATCTGAGGGAGAGAGTGGCAAGTGAGCTGTATATATACTGGGACCAGCTCAAACCACGTAGGCAAAGCGGTAACAAGTCCTCCAGCCAATCCACAGGAGACCAGCAAGCCATGACGTCACCAAGCATGGTAAAAAACTCCTCCAACCAATCCCCAAGAGGCCAGCCAGCCGTGACGTCATCGAGCATGGCAAAAAACACTGCGCGTCTCCTCTCACTCTGTTCTACTCTCTCTCTCTCTCTCTCTCTCTCTCTCTCTCTCTCAAATCCTATCATTACTACTTAATAATAAAACATATACTTTGCAATTAAATATATAAAGCCTTGACATGGGCGAAAACAAAGAGCCTTTCTGGGCTGCCCATGACACAAACTTTCATATGAAATAAAGCACACAATAATACATCAACTGTAGCCACATCCACTGCCCTGGCGATCCTAGCGAGTCACAGTAGGACAAGCCATGCGGTTCTAACGGAGTGGTTAACGTCACAACACCATCTAGATCTAGATCCTGTGGCTTGGAGAAGACGGACAAAAAACGGTGGTGTGTAACGTCTAGCGTTGAGCGCAGCGTTCTATTCACCGAATTTCTTATCCGGTTGTGTTGCTCCCATGTCCTGCTCCTCACCCTAGAGCGGTAATCCAGGGAAATTAGAATGCATTTGTCTCCCGTCTCCCTCTCCACAGCCAGAGCCAGGTTCCCCAAGGCCACAGCTAGAGCACAGGGATTAGTGTCGGGGGCTATGTCGTTGCCCCCCGATGAGTAAATAGGTGTTAAGAGGCCGGTATAATACCAGCCTAACCCACTCATCGGAGGACTTAAGACTAGTGATGATAGCCCCGGGCACCCCAAAGTATCTGAACTGGAACAGCCGATCCCCATTCGCTCCCCTGTAATTCACAGGGCCCTGGACTACTGCACTCAGCCGGGTCACGTATGAGTGGCCGAATACGCAATGAAGTCTGTCTCGGCCACTACCACCTGCTCCGGGTTAAATCAGAGTCCCATTCCCCCAGGATCCTTTGATCTGCAGCCTCCCACAACATTGCCTTTGCTCATAGTATCTAACTAACCAGGAAATCTAACTGTGGGTCAAAGTCCCGGGTCTGGGCACCAATATGGCGGATTTAAAGAAGCTGAGTTTACTCTACCTAGACTGAAAGGTCCGCTCATATAAAATGTAAATGATTAACAAATACCGGGAGTGTAACTCACTATTAAATCACCATAGAAAGATTGTAGTTAGGTGTTGTAGAAATATTGATGAATGGTAGGCAAATGGCTACTTCTCGAACACTATTGGTTGTTTACATCGAAGCGGCCACGAGGGCGCACTTTAACTAAAAGGAAATAGGTTAAATAATATCGAACAGATTAAATCATGATAATGGCTTAGCTTGTCGGTTTGTCAGTCAGTTGGATGAAGTTATAATGATGAGACCGTGATGAAGCCAGAACGAGGGTCGCGGCGTACTTAAGAGTGGAGGTGGTGTTCCCTGGATGATATACAAACTTGCTCTGACGCAAGGCGTCTCGTCCGAGACGTCATCGTCTAGCAGCGGATACTGCTAAGTTTGTAGCGGATATCTAGCAGTAAATATCGTACCACTTTTATAATATTACGACATGGCTATATGATAATCGTCATGTATGCATTCCTAAAGATTCGTAAATACTATACTTTCGTATAATAGGCCTTATTCAACTTATTAAGCTTACATACATACTGTCAAGCTTACATACTGTACATACTGTACATACTGTACTGTTACATACTGTATATAGGGTATGATACATAGAAAACGCATGTTTTACCACTAACTATCGTGAATCCACGATAATATATATACAGTATATCATGTCGTTATAATTTGGTCCAAGCTAGATTATAATGCTATTAACTAGTTTTGACGTATGGATTGTAACATCCCGTCACAATAACTTTTAAATGATTGTTCACACTAACCAGGACGTCAAGGTTAGTTTTACTTTAAGTGGTGTTGCAACAGAACTTATGTATATATTTTGTTTAACCCTTGTCTAGCGGGGTGTTTTGGGCTCATTTGGGCATATTCAGGCCCTCCTGAATGATCAATCAAGTATCTGCATGAAAAGAAATGTATTCAGCAAAAAGCTAGGCACTAAAAGCTTCAAAATGAAACCAGAATGAGCTATGTAGCACTCGTGGTTCTCTTGCAGTGGTGCCACGAACATGGGAGTTTAGCGTATAGCGGTATATTTTTCCCAGCTATGCTCACTACTGGCTACACTGCCGGCCTCTCGAGAACACAGGGAACATGAGTTAAAGGGCGGCGGTAAGCCCTGGGAGTCGGCTGTCTGGCCCGCTGCGCTCCCGGACATTTGCACTTAATTTTAACCCTTTAACCCATAATTAGCGGCGAGCAACATAAGTCGAGTTAAATAAAGCTGGACTATGTGGCGGCGCTCGACATAACTCGAGTGGCAATTTCAGCACGTAATGTGGCTGAGAGAGAGAGACAAGTGGTGGCAGGAGACTAGCGAGCGTATGACTGCTCCAGACCACCGCGGCGAACCTACTGACACAAATCTCAGCTCCCTCCTCCCTCTCTCACTCGCTACATACTCAATTATGTACCGAAAGTACCGAATTACCTGCTTTTTGCACTCGCGTTGCACGGTTATTGCAAGAAAACTATCCATCATACAAGGATCGTTATGGTGTCATTCGAAAGCTCTGTTTATGCCCTTTCAGGGATAGGTACTTGTTTTACGTTCTGGGTCTTATTTAGGCATGAAAATGATCACGTAAACAGCCCTATTTTGGCTAAAAACACCCCGCTGTGCGGTACACATAAATAAACCGCCTAGGCCGCTCGTAAGGTGTTAATATAGAATGTGATATTATGATCTTATGGGATTTGTTTCTGGTTTTATAATGGAATAGTTTTTTTGTCTTCTATCTTTAGATATATAATACATTGCATGTAGAGGCGATTATTATGGGTTTAAACAAGGCGATAACATACATGTATTGGTAGTGTGAAAGTTTTTGAGAGTAAACAAAAGCCGTACATACTTATGCTTACGTTATAGTGAGAGCGAGAGGGTTAACACACTGAACAGGGGGTAGCACTTCTTTCCATGCCTATGGTATTCTACTACTACAGTATATTTGATTTGAAGTATATACAAAGGGGAGAGGATTCATCAGAGATATTATTGCATTAACCCTCTCCGACATATGACGCGATTTTGAGCAGATTAGGGATTCTTTAAAGCCTTTGTTACCATCAGGGGTATTTAGAAACCTTTAGTTATTTTTTTTTTTTTTTTTTTTTTTTTTTTTTTCCAACTACTCCCTCTCGGGCATAGGCTGAGAGCCTGTACATTACACCGCTCAACACGGTGAAGCCCGTGAGGTCTTGTTCCAGTCTGGGGAGTCAGACATGCGAAGCATCCATCATGGCTCGAAGCAGCTCCATCTCTGAAGCGGCTGGTTGCTTCGCTCAAGTGCTTCACCGTCTCACCCTCCAGACTCAGACCTTCACTCTCAGAACGCCACCTATTGAGCAGTGAACTCACTAGGCATTGTCCCCCTGTAGCATATTTTGAATATGGGAATATTCATACAGTGTTATTTAATCAGGGAACAATGAGGGTACTTTTTTTGGCATTTCGGTGGGCTTTGTGGTAATGCACTGATACTAGGTACAGTACAAATTCAATCCCAATAATATCTTCCCATTGACATATCGGGATTTGAACCCGGGTCCATTGGATTACCAATCCAGTGGCATGACCACTCCACCACACCTCCCCTACCTAAGTAACTAAGTTTAGTTACTTCAACCTCTGCAGTTGTCTTTGAGTTAGCTGTGGGCAGAAAACTAATTTTGGAGAGTTAATTATAAGAGTGAGAGAACTCTATTTCTTATTGCTAATCTGGCAACCTCTGCGTCATATGAGTCTGAAGGGGTTAATATAAACACGGTCTAGTATGAATTATGCAGAACTTAAGAATCCCACTACAAATGAAATATTTCCCTGGTTAAAATTATTATATAAAATATTCAGTTAATTTAATTGAACCCTGAATATGATCGGACGTACTTACTCGAATATCACAGTTATAGTTAATACATAGCAAGGAACAAAGGTCCACGTGGACTCTCAGTTCAACAGGTTATATTTCCAAATATGGGCACTCCACGTGGATACAGGGTTACTGGGCAAATTTAATTATACTTAATTATATGCATACAAGGATTAACTTATCAGGAGTCAAATATTCACATTAATATGCTTGGACACTCTATTACTCTCGGTTACACATATTGTTTTAAAGAATATATTCACAAAATGTTACTGCTTGCTCTGACTCCGAGGTATGAATGTACACACTATTATAGAGGGCGGGTGCCCAACCCCGAAAGGGATTGAAATAGGGGAGCTATCCCCTCGCCTAAGGCGGCTTTCTAGGGTCTTTCCTAGCTGATGCTGAGAGGATTGGGTTCTAGTCATGTGGTGATGGGCTGGTCTATCAGAGTGAGAACTGAGCGATTTCTGCCATACCCATAGCTTACTCTGACTGTTCCTTTTACTTATATATTTTCTAGATCTCAAGTGACGGTGTCTCTTCCGTGGATTGACCTCCCAATCTACCATGATTGGAAGCCAAAGCGTCACATTTTTACTTTGCCCCTCCACTTTCTCTTCATAATTGCTGAGGGGCACAGGGCCCTGGGTGGGGCTTTGGTTTCCCGGGCGTTTCCGCACCCTCCTTAGCTCCCCGCCATGGAGTGGCTTCGGTCACCCAGGCTTTATTGTGGTCGGCAGGGAGGGTTCTTTGGGGGCGCTCTATTATGGCCTTGGCCTTATTCGGGGCCTTGGGGCTGTTCGGCCAGGCAGCTTGAGGAACAACAACAACAACAACACTATTATAGAAGTAAGTAACGGCTCGCAGCAACGGGAAATCACCTCGTTATCTCTTATGCTACTACTCTGGTTACTAACGCCCAGAATCGCTGCCAAGAAGAAGGGAAATCTAGTGACACAGGCAATTACGATTGCAATATGGCAATCGTCGAAAGGGGAGTTATAACCGTTAATTCTAACTCAGTAAATTTTCTTCTGGGACACGGAGTGTTACTGACGGAAAGGTATCGAAAGAGGCGACTACAAGTGCAAGAGAGGGAGCCCACAAAGGTGGGATGTCAGGGTTATCTGATTCTGACTTTACATAGGAATATATGCACACATAATTATGTTCTCTTAACTCTTAACTGGCGGTGCCCGGCTATTGTCGAATGAAATAAATGGGGCCTATGGGCGGGGCCCGGCTATTGTCGAATGCAATTTTGAGCACGTAATGTGCTCTGAGAGAAAGCGGAGCGGTGGGAGGAGCGTAGATTACCTCCTGACCGCTCGCCACGGTGGCCGTGGAGCTACTGAGATGTACTCCTTTGTACTCCACCCTCTCTCACTCGTTTCACACGTAATAATGTAAGAAAATTACCGTATTTTAGCGATTTTGCCCTTCGGTTGCACGATCGTTGCAAGACAACCAGTGATCGTAGAAGGATGGTTTGGGTGTCATTGGAAAGCTCAATTTACGCCCTTTCAGGGATACATACTTGTATTACGCTCTGGGTCTTGTTTATGCATGAAAAAGAACATGGAAACAACCCCATTTATGGTAAAAACCCCCGCTGGGCGGTACATAGAAATTACCGACTAGGCCGCTCTTAAGATGTTTTAATTAAGGAGAAAATTGATTTTTCGTTAATTACAGTCGCAGGGGAGAGCTTCAAAAAATAGATAAACAATCAAATAACAGAAGGAGCTATTTAATGACTGGATGGTACTCACATGGTGGTTGACCTGTCTTGGGGGCAGTTTTCTCACTGATCCAGGTAAATGTTCTGAGGAACTTGCCTTTAGGCACATGGACCTTTTTGGTTTTGTCTTCGTTTTTCCTTCCTCTATTTATTATCTCTAAACAAAATATAATAAGGTAGAGGGTCCTCGTTGCTCCTCTTCAAGGCCATCTCACTGGGACGTCATATACTCATGGGTTAGCCACACTTCTAGGCCGGCCACAGCTTCCCACAGCTATGCAGCAAGGTATCATTGTTTTCTCTGGGTAGGCCTACTCGTCTCCGGACTGTACCCTCTCTGCTATAGAGGGTGCGACTTGCTCGTGTCGACTTCCACTGCTTCCACCTGTTGCAGTCACTAGACACGGAGTTTCCTCCCTTCCTGTTATTATCTTCTACACTTTGTTTATGCCTTGCACCTTCCTCTCTCCACTCTCTTAGTGTATTATCTGGGATCATTGTCCACTCTTCTTCAAGTTCTAGAAAGTAGGAGTCTGGGTATGGGACAATCACTATTCTTAATTCTTCCTGCTTCTAGAGCAGATGAGAGTCGGTAGTGTGGGTTGGAGTCTGCACTATTTGGGATGTATCTTCTAAATGGGACTCAGGGAGCGGAGATCGCTGGGGACTTTGGGGCGGCCAGTTGAGGGTAGGGCTTTGTTGGGCGTGGAGGAGAAAAGGGAGGGGAGAGAGAGATCTTTTGGCAGGGAAGTACCGGACAGAAGCTGATGATCTTCTGATTTCTCCCTGGGAAGTTCAATGACTCCCGCCATGATATTTGTCTTGGCCAATCACCTGTGAATTGTCATCCTGTGGTTGATTTTGGCCAATCATCTTCTTGTTTCTCCAGCGACATCATTGACGAGACTCGTTGACTAGGGGGGATAAGCTCAGGGGCTAGCCTAAGCTCACTGGCTAGCTGATTCTGAAGCTTGGTGGCCAGCGTAGGCGGTTTAGAATATAATGACATCAATGGCACCGGGGTGTCAAAAATGATTTTTTTTATATGCTTTCTGGTCCTGTAAAGAGGGGGGGGGGGGGGGGGGGGGGGTTAGCGGGTGGTTTAGAGGCTTGGATGATGGTGTGGCGGCTCTCTTTCATACTTTCAACACATACCAATAAAGCATTCTTCTGTTTGACATTTGTTATGCTTTTGCCTTCCTCTGTCAACACATTTAGTTTTGTTTTCTTTTATCAGCCTTAATTGTATATTTTCATATATTTATTCCTGCTGTTATTACGATGTTCATACAGTACCTGCATAACAGACATTAACCCTTCTTGCCCGGGCAGCATTTCTAAATGTTGATAGTATTACCCTGGCGATCTGGCCCAAAAACATTGTATGTAAACATAGGCCTATGTTTGATAATTCAATAGCTAGAGAATTCATATACATTTCAAACTGTAGCCCTTACTTGTATCTGTAGACTGGTGTTAAGTAGAGCTCTCTAGGTCAATTGGTTCAGGTGTGATGACGATTTTTGTGGAGAGAGTTTTTCCGCGTATATAGCCATATCGAACACTTTGGAAGACTTATTTCGCTATAACTATCAATGGCGGACAAAGTCGGACTGATAAGCGATGTAGTTGAGGCTTGATGGCGCTACGATCGACCTTGTCAACAAACGTTTCGCCGCGCGGCTTTCAAATCACGCTTAGGACGCTTTCAAGTATACAGATTTTAAAATTCTGCCCGTGCTCTGGGCCTTCGCAAGGTGCGCCATTTTAAAATGCTGCCCAGACAGGAAGTGTTATAGCTTAATTAACAGTTTATAAAAATACATGGTACTACAAAACTGGAATGCAAACTAAACATAGAGCAAGTAGAGCAACTCGATACATGAATGATATAACATGCAAAAACTAAATTTTTATAAAATAAGAACAAAAACGCCTAGATATCTACAGAACTCACGTGTCATGTCGATAGTCACAGTGGTTGTGACTGGATCACTGATGTTTGTGTTGAAGGCAATGCAGGTGAGGCGACGGTTGAGGTCAGATCTAGTCAGAGGTCCCAGGGTCACGGTATTGGAGACATTGGCTGTGGCACGTGTAAGGTAAGATATATTCGGGGTACTACTGGCAGAAAGAGATGAGGTCTTGGAGAAACCACCAGCCGGTGAAGAAGTGGGAGTCCGGAAAGCTCCACGGCCAGCAGAAGGGCCTTTATGAGAATCATTTTCTAAAGGAAAAGTGTGAAATTTTCCGTTATTAGATGAGATGTTGGATGTATCTGTTCCAGGAGAAGAATTCCTGCCTGATGGAGAATTATGAGGCGGGACTCTATCAGAGGACAATTCTTCAGAGAGACCACCATCAAGAGGATGACTCGTGGATGTGGCACGATCAGTGGGATGGTCAATAGTAAAGTTGTAGCTTAGGACTTCTGAACCCTCGTACCAAACGACTTTTGGAGTTGGCCAACCTAGTTTGGAGAAATTAATACAGAAAATGATTACCTCAATAAATGGGCATTTTATAAACAACCTGCAAATACTGTAGAAACATACAGTATATGATGAAGTGAAATATATATAATCACATTATTGTCTGTCGTTATGGAATATATCGTAAACACATAATCGCCCAGCCAAATTGTCTAACTGGCCAAAGATCGCGTATAACTCTGCTTCTTTTGGTGTGAACCTATTTTCTTTTATTATTATTTAGTTTTTATGTAAATTAAGGAGACAAAAGACAAAGCTGCCTGTAACAAGTGTCTCCCCCAAAACTGAAAGAGTGACAGAGAGCCAAAATCAAGGTACGTTATAGTCAAAATGTCTGGACACATGTAGCTTGAAGAAGTTTAACTTGTAGGATGAGGGAAAGACAGATTGAGGGAAAGAGTTCCAAAGCTTGCTTGTTGAGTAGAAGAAAGACAAGGAAAATGTTTGCACTCTTGAGTTTGAGAGATGAACAGAATAGGGGTGGGAGTGTGTTGAAAGGCGGGTGCCCCCCGCTCTCCGTAAGGGATGGGGTATACGCTGAGAGAGCTCTGAAGAACATTGATTTTTGTAATAGGGGTAGACGAGTGAGAGAGATGCAGCATTGTGGCCTGTAGTATGACATTATAAACCCTGCATATATATTGCTATACATATATCTCACTGCTTATATGCCTTTATCCCTGTAACTTTTAAACTCTCAACATTCTTATTAAACATTCTTCATTTATTGAACTCCCTATAACTTTATCTATCTCTTTAACATATAATATATTTGTTGTTACTTCCACTTAAATCAACACCCATTTCCTCTGTAAATGTAAACTGTATAAGGTATTTATCCGGTCCTACGTCATACCAGAATGCTGAGTTGATGCTGTGTTGCTTCAGCATCCTTGAACCCAGTCGATGCCTTCTTACTCAGGCATCTTCAGTTAGACTTCAACAGACCTCAGCCAGAGAGAGTCAGAGCTCTTTACTCCCTCTAGACTCTAGACTCAGACTCATCCTCTATAGCCAAGCTCCTATATCCCCTAGATATATTAGATCACACAAGTCATATATCACCTTGCTCCTAAGGCTTTTATTACAAGCCTTATCTTATATCTGTACTTATATACCTGTACGTTTATACTTATTATCACTTATCCAATAATTAATGTGTTGTGTTATTACCTATAATCCCCTATATACTTAACATATTATAGAGAGAGACTGTAAGGAATTAGTGAGAGGAGGTGAGTTGATGAGCCGAAATGCTTTTGACCGTACCCTTTCGAGAAGTGCAGTATAGGTTGAGCCTCCCCACACATGAAAACAATACTCGATACATATTTATTTTTCTATGTGAATCAGGGAGACAAAAGGCAAAACTGCCCACAGCGAGTGCCTCCCTCACAGCTGAAAGAGTGACAGGGTCAAAATCAAGGGACGTTTGAGCCAAAATGCCTGGACACACAGAGTTTGAAGCAATCTAAGTCAAAGGAAGAGGAAAAGAATGATTCTGGGAGAGAGTTCCAGAGCTCAGCTGTTGAATAGAAGAAATATTGAGAATGACGTTTCACTGTTGGGTTGGAGAGTTACAAAGAATAGGGGTGGGATTGTGTTGCAAGACGGGTGCTACGTGCTCTACGAGGAGGGGGTGGTATACACAGAGAGCTCTGAGGAACACTGATTATTGTAATAGCGGAAGAATAGTGAGAGAGATGCAATATTGAATTATGTGTATAGTGAAGTTTAAACTAAATATGTATAAACATTACATACAAAGTGAAATATTAATCATCATATTAAAGTTATTGAATGCGTCACTCATCATTAATATTAATATAAATAAATATATAATACAAACCATTACCGTATACATAATAATAAAGATAAATAGGCCTATATACATGTTAAAAATACTACTACCACTACTACTTCTACTACTATTACTATTACTACTATTACTACTACTACTACTAATAATAATTATAATAATAATTTTAATAATAATAATAATAATAATAACAATAAAAATAATAATTAAAGTTGCAAGCAACATTGTCCGGGGTTCGACGTTTTTGCAAGCAGGGTATTGTGTTGGATACAAATGCTGTGTCACAGATATCAAAAGATCATTTAACCCGTACAGCCCCAGCGACGCGCCTGACGCGTCGGCGATGTATGTAACGCACAGCCCCAGAGACGCGCCTGGCGCGTCACCCTAATTGCGCCGACCGTGACCTCAGGTGTAGCCACTCAAGAGGGCTCAGATTTGTATGGGAACTGTGTACGTATCCCACGCAACCGTGCCGATGGTTGAAAACTCTCAAAGTCCACGTGCGTGCGCGCGAGCGCGCAATAACCTGGTTTTTTGGGATAATTGCCTTCAATTTTTTACTCTTGTAAAATCCATTTTCGGGGGCTCTGTAGGACCATTTTTTAAGCTTTTTGAGCGTTTTTTTGTGGTTTTTCCTTCATTCCTAACCCATTCGCTATTGTTTCTGGAATAAAACAATTTTTTGAAAACCGGCCGGGTTCTGGTGCGCAAACATTACAAAACTAGCCGGGGCTCCACGGGCATCACTTATCGGGCATGGAGAAACTACAGAAGGAGCAGATTGTGAAAACAAACAAGAGCGAGAGAGGGAGAGATTGGCTGTAAAAGGGATCTGCCTCTATCTGTTTAGTAACAGAGTTGTAGATATGTGGAATAGGCTACCGAGTGCTATAATGGGATCAAGAACAATAGAGCTTCAACTTGAAATTAGATAGAACGAGATTGGTTGGGTGTGAAAGGGATCTGCCATGTGTAGGTCAATCGGCTCTGGAGACTCCCGTTTTCTAATTTTTTGTATTTTCTCATTTGTGAAGGAGAGAGGGAGTATGGAGAGAGAATAGGATGTCGTAAATGTAAGGAAGATAGCGATAAATATGAGAGAAAGAGAGAGAGAGCGCGGGATGGGTTGGGTGTGAAAGGGATCTGACATGTGTGGGCCAATCGGCTCTCTGCAGACTCCGGTTTTCTTATGTTCTCATTTGTGAGAGAGAGAGAGAGACTAGGATGTCATAAATGTAAGGAAGACAGAGATAAATTAGAGAGAGTTTTTATGAGATGGGTTGGGTGTGAAAAGGATCTGTCTTGTGTGGGCCAATTGGCTCTCTACAGACTCCCATTTTCTTATGTTCCTATTTCTTACAATTGTGTTTTGGTTGCAGGTATATGATAACATGGGTGTATAGTAAGTAGTGTAAATAACAGGTAACGTTTATGAGATGGGTTGAGTGTGAAAGGGACCTGCCTTATGTGGGCCACTTGGCTCTCTGCAGACTCCCATTTTCACCTTGGTTGCATGTGTAAGGGATCAGCCTCATTTGTACCGGTGTGCAAACAAACAAGAGCGAGAGAGAAAGAGATTGGCAGCGTAAGGGATCTGCCTCGACTATTCGCTTGGTAAAAGAGTTGTCGATATGTGGAATAGGCTACCAAGTGCTATAGTGGGATCAATAACAATAGAGCTTCAAAATAAAATTTGATAAGACGAGATGGATTGGGTGTGAAAGTAATCTGCCGTGTGTGGGCCAATCGGCTCTCTGCAGACTCCCATTTTCATCTTGGTAGCATGTGTATGGATCTGCCTCCTTTGTACCAGTGTGCAAATAAGAGAGATTGGCTGTGTAAGGGATCTGCCTCTCGTAACAGAGTCGTAGATATGTGAAATAGGCTACCTAGTGCTATAGTGGGATCAAGAACAATAGAGAATTTAAAGATAAAATCGGATAGTCATATGGACGAAATGGGTTGGATGTGAAAGGGATCTGCCTTTTGTGGGCCACTTGTCTCTCTGCAGATTCCCATGTTCATCTTGTAAGGGATCTGCCTCATTTGTACCGGTGTGCAAACAAACGAGCGACAGAGAGAGACTGGGTGTGTAAGGGATCTGCCTCTATTCGTTTAGTCTTGTGAGAGAGAGAGCGAGGCTCCCTATTTCCTGTTCTCATGCACTAGTACAGTATGTCGTAATCGTAAGGAAGACCGATAAATAAGAGAGAGAGAGAGAGAGAGATAACTAATGCGTAGCCTAAAGCAACACTCAAACAAGCACACACATAGCTACGCAAGAATCACACAAGCACACACACCCCTTATCTAGCGACGAACTGTCATACACACTCCCCCCATACCCATTCCATCACTTCGTATGTACGATATTATTTCCGTCTTTTTTACTGTGTATGGATTAAGTTATTGGTGTTCACTCTTGACATGTGTGTCCTGCTACTTATGTATGCATACATAATAGCATGAAAGTGATCAATACGCGCATATGAAGTTATGCATCTCGTATATCGGGGTTCTCTTCCCTTCCATCGGTCCACCTCTTATACCTCCCTCCCTCCTCCCTATCCCATATGTGTAAACATTATATTTCAGCTTTCCGAAGGTAAATACGTACTTCCGATAAATATCTAGCCTTGTATTTAAATCATGAATCCTGTTTAATGTCATTATTTAATAGAAACATGTGTAAGGGTTACATTTATACACAGGATAAGATAAGCAAATACAAACCTCAGAGCATAATCATTGGCAATGAGAAGGTGGTTGTAGGCAGTGTTGCCAGTTGTAGCGCTACATATTATCGCTAGATGTAGAGCTATATTTACTTCAGTTTAGTACCCATTTTTTCATATCTAGAGACTCGGGATAATTTGAAAATCTCAGACATTCTAGTTATATTACATTGTAAAATTTGCAAAACAAACAAATCAAAACTCTTTAGAAATTGCAGCATTATTCTACCATTGTTTGACTATGTAGCAACATGCTAGCGACTTTTGAGAAAGGATCTAGCGGTATTTTGGGGTAACACTTAGGCAGTGTTGCCAGTTGTATCGCTACATATTACCGCTAGATGTATAGCTATTTACTTCAATTTAGCAGCCATTATTTCATATCTTGAGAGATTTACTAGGGATAATTTGAAAATTTCAGACATTCTAGTCATATTACATTGTACAATTTTCAAAACAAACAAACCAAAACTCTTTTGAAATTGCAGCATTATTCTAACATTGTTTGACTATGTAGCAACATGCTAGCGACTTTTGAGAAAGGATCTAGCGGTATTTTGTGGAGACATACTGGGAGGGTGGGAGGGAGGTGGTGGTTGCAGTATTGCCAGTTGTAAAGCTACATATTACCGCTAAATGTAGAGCTATTTACTTCAATCTAGCAGCCATTTCTTTTATATCTAGAGACATTTACTAGGGATAATTTGAAAATTTCAGATATTCTAGTCATACTACATTGTATAATTTGCAAAGCAAACAAACCAAAACTCTTTAGAAATTGCAGCATTATCCTAACATTGTTTGGCTATGTAGCAACATGCTAGCGACTTTTGAGAAAGGATCTAGCGGTATTTCGTGGTAACACTTTAGGAGGGTTAAAATACGAGTCACACGGGCAATTGCCAAAACTTTAAAGGTCCATATCATTGTTATTAAACTAAGCATTTGGCAAAGGGAGGAATTGTTAAAAACCTTAGCCAATACTCTGTTATTCACCAAAAATAAATTTGAATTATCATTATTATTTGGTAGGGTAGGTATGTATAGGTAGGTTGGCTAAATAATTGGTGGAATTCGTAGGGACTCCGAACTGTTTTGAGAGAGTTAAATAAAACAAAAATTATAGATCTGAATAATAAAGAGATTATGTTATTAAGCAAAACTGGGGGATGCGTGGAAGCCTATAGACTGTAGACGGTAAACTTTGTGTGGGTAGCGAATGCGGTTTTAAAGTAATTTAAGAATAGACAGTTTTCAATGCTGCAGCCAAACTATTCCACCCATTTATATTTTTTTGGTATCAAAACGTTCGGAATCGCGAGCCTCACCCAACTACGCAAGCATGGCTTTGATCATCGGCGTAGTTTTCAAGATGTGGAATTTTAAGTGGAATTAGAGTTGTTTTCAAGATTGCCGGAAAAAAAACCATGTGCAAAAGCAAAACCTTCTCTATAAAATTTGCGGAGCATCAGTAGGGGAGTGCGCATGCCAAAGCCCAGTCGTTTCCTGCGAGTGGGAGAGACGGTATTTAGGCGTCAAGTTTCGGCTGCCACGGATCTGTTTGGCCGCCATGCCGGATGTTTAGCATATCAAAAGTTGCCCAATACAAAAACGCACCTCTTGTGAAAGTTTGATCCCGATCCAAAAAGCGGTTCTTGAGTTATTGCGTCGAAACCGGCGCATAAGAAGAATTTGGATGAAAACCCAGGTTTAATGATTACAATAGGGGTTCCCCGTAGGGGACGAACCCCTAATAATGATCATAAAATACCAATCCAGATAAACTAACTTCAATAATAATAGTAATGAGAGAGAAAGAGAGAGGATAAGTATAATGACCACAGCTGCCTGAACAGAGGTCACATCTAAAATTCTCACCTAAAATAAAAGCAGGCAGGTACAGACAGCTGAAATGCACATATTTATATATACAGTAGATATGTACACACAAAGCATAAACATATACTGTATACATGCTTTATATATATATATATATATATATATATATATATATATATATATATATATATATACACGTTCACACACATACACACACGCTTACACACACAGAAACCGGAGCGCTCCCGGCCATTAATATTGACTCCACCAATCACTTAACCTTTTCATGAATATACCCTCCCTCCTTCCTCCTCCTCCTCCTCCTCCCCTTCCCCATTTTCCGTCACAAAAGAAATTGTAGACTTGGACAAATCTGTTGGTGTATGTCATTGGCCTGATGAAGCTATATGCGAAACCTTGTCAATAAAGTGCTCTTCCTCACATGGTGTTTATGTTCATTCTATCTACTGTTCAAAGTATAATTTTTATCAGAACTGTGGAATTGCTTGACAGATAAATAAATGGAAAAGTTGGGTTTTAGAAGGATTGAAATTAACAAGGTTTTATCTTCCCAAAACGGAAATGTTTGATAGATGAGAAGATAAGTGGCTATGGCCTCATCCACAGGCGTTTTGGAGTGATTGCATGCTTGATCGTTCTGAAAAAAAGATAGTTGAATAGTGTAAGGTAGAGTCATCAGCATATGAATAGATACGAGGTATATTTGAGAAGATCATTAATGAACATTAGAATGAGAACTGGAGACAGGACAGTGGGGGAGTAAGACATTCTGATCACGGTCATCTTTGTACAATCTTAATTGAGTTATGAATGAATGATAATGATAATATTAACCACATTATATAATGTGTTACAGTTTCACCTGTACTATGGAGATGTCAAACAAAATCCAACCGAGAGACCGGCTGTTAGTGCTCTATCAAATGAGACTATCCTTAATCTCGTAGTTGATCTATAACTAACACCAGGCCGAAATCAAATTCCATATATGTGAACCTCATAGGAGAATCGGCCGTGAATCATCGAAGTTAACATAGAGCAGGTGGTGATGATTCAAGAGAAATATGTCCATTAGCTCTTCTATTTATTTTAATTAAATTGATCTTAGTATGATAGTTGTTCACCAAAACTCAGCACCACACTGCCACCACCATGCACACTAATAACAGTGTTACTATTTAAGGAGGAAAAATATATCACATTGATTGCAATATAGTATTTAAAGCACGATGACCTACACCCACACATTCTCACTTGCACACCCATAAACATACATACACATACATACATCAGATGCTACCACTACCAATGCCCCAGCGAATATATTGTTAATTAAAAACGCTATTGCATAATAAGATGAATGTAGCTACCCTGATTGAGTTTTACATAGACTAACCAATATTACCTTACTGTAACGAACGTAAGCTATTTTCTAACTTAAACTATTTAAAGCTATCTTATTTTATCATACCACTCCTAAACTCACATATTTGTGTTATGAATAAATGCCGAAATAACCCTCTTTTATATTTTACCCTAATCTACCTAATATACTGTATACTTTAGGTAATATTTCACATCCCTTTGTTATATTTAAGTTAAAACAATGTAAAACACAATATTTAATCAAACAAAAGGCAACTTCAATTTACTTGAATTAGTTTATTTCAAGTAAAGCTAATTCATAAATAAATAAAGGATATGCTTTCCTGGGAATAAAATCTTGACACGAGAATATGAAAAAACAACTAAACATTTTAGGGAGTGTTGCATGGAATGTGTTAACGCGTTTTGAAACTAAAACATTCTGGTCGTCAAAAGCTAAACAAATGACGGTCCAAAATGTGTGTTATATATCCATGTCTCCATATTTGAAAACAAAGATAATTAGTAATTTACTGATCATGACTATACAGGGTGTTTTAAAACAACACTGCCAGAGTATGACGACCACATTGATCAAAATATATAATAAACATATTTCTGTTCTATTTTTACCAAAAATATATTGTAACGGAGATAAATGGTTATTTAGAAATGTAGCAAAACAGGGTTCTGAGCTCAGCACAAAACATATGATACATAATATGAATGATTACCAAGTAAAAAAGGTAAAGAGGAGATATCTAATGACCTAATCACATATGAATAATTACAAAATCAAAGTAACATAAAATTGGTAATGATATTTTGCAATTAGAAGAAAACTGCTAATTATTATAATCCAAGTAGCATAAAAAGATATGCACCATTTGTAACGATGACCAAGAGGTAAAATAATGAATCTCAAGTCTGGGTCAGGTATCCGAACACTGACTGCTATAGGTAATTTAATCGTTAGTGAAACTGTTTGAATGAGAAAATATTGTTCCTGCGCAATTTACTGTTTCAATACAAATACCTCATTACGTTACTATTATCACAGAGTACTAACGAAATGTCTATCAGTTTTATGGTTGAAGTTTGACGATTTAACTAGCTGTAGACATACAAGTATACGGTGTTCACTAATGAATATTTAAAATCATCTAATGGTACCCAAAACAAACAATTTACGTCACTTGGACTAAATGAGTATAAAATAACAAAGGCAGAGACACACATAAATAACGACAATCCATATTTATGTAATATTATAAGGTAAATAAAATCACTATGACAGAAGAAGATAGCACCATGGCCGAGCAGATGATTAAACACATGAGAAGATTCGTTATGACTCCAAAGCTTCGAAGACAAACTCGAACTGGGATGGGTGGCAAGAGGTAGGCTATTTGGGGGGGAGGGGGGACACTAGCCCGTGTTCGGATTATAGCTCATACCTGGGTGTCACTAATTATTTTACTCTATGCGGTTTAAGTCATTAATGGTATATTATTTTGCATTTTGTCCTTAGATAATCTTCTTCGTTATTGTATTTACTAATTAACAGATGAGGTCTGGCAGTGTTGTTTTAAAACACCCTGTATAATAACTTTGCATGTTTCATAAAAATCAAACTACAATGTATATAGATATTCTACTTCCTGCAACAATTTGGATATAACGCTTAATATAATATATTGTTATGGACATTTGTTTTCCATTCAATCAAATTTTATCATTTTACCAATAAAGTTGATACGATATCATATCACATTATAAGCTCTTGTAAAGACTTTGTTCAAAATAATAATGTTAACAACAGTTTAAAAGCATATCCATTATGAATAACTTATGTCAAGTGAATAATTTCAAAGGAACTATATCACAATCATAATGAATGTTTATATAATGTTAATAATAACTTATAAATGGTAAATGTTGGGTTATAACATGCTTGCTAATGATGGGTTGTACATCATGATACATCCAAAACAAATATTGTTTTATGGAGACATAATCATACCACGGGTGCAAATAATTACCAAAGCACTCCCACCTTTGTTCCAGAATGTAAAATATACATTTGTAGTCAGTGGTGGGCTGTCATTCATGTGTAGTCAGTGGTGGGCTGTCATTCATGTGTGTCTTTTTATAACCCAGTCTAGAATATTCACTGCGTTACTTCATTACACATTTTCTATAATTTTACTTCCAAATATTAAAGTAGGCACATCACAACTCAAGGACTTAAAACCTTAGGTGTAGCTAAAAGGCACGAATAGATGTATCACAACATTTGTTACTTGTCGTTGTGTTTTACATGATGTTTCTTTTATATATATATATATATATATATATATATATATATATATATATATATATATATAATTATATATATATATATATATATATATATATATATGTATATATATATATATATATATATATATATATATACATATATATATATATACCGGGTATATATATATATATATATACCGGTATATATATATATATATATATATATATATATATATATATATATATATATATATATATATATAATTATATATAATATTCCTTATGAATTCATTAGTATTTGTTAGGTTAACGACACTGTGAGTTTAACATAATGGAATACGCCCACTGAATCGTTGTTTCCAATCATGATATACCTGTATATACCAGTAATGTTATTAATACCGAGTTTGTGATGCACTTGGTATTATTAGAAATAACATACCATTGGTTCACCGACATGTCAGTACTATAGTTGTATCCACCACACAAACGTTGGATCTCTCTCTCTCTCTCTCTATTACACTATATATATATATATATATATATATATATATATATATATATATATATAGTATATCTCACAAATAAACTTGAGCTACTAAATGTTTATATACTATCAGCCGGACTCGAACCTCCTACATTCAGGATAAGAAGTGTCCAAGCTTTAATCCACTACACCACCACGTAATAAAGGAAACAACCTTTGTTCTATATATTTTAAGGAGAAGGGAAATCCTACTTGGATCCTTATTCCAGGATACCATACAGGGATGTTTACAAGTTTCCCCACGCAACTTGGGTTATAAAGATTTCATTTTCATCTTTATAACCCAAGTTGCGTGGGGAAACTTGTAAATATCCCTGTATGCTATCCTGGAATATGAATCCTGCGACTTGTGCATGAATTGAAATACATTCTCCAAGTAGAATTTCCCTTCTCCTTAATATAAATATAAAGTTTCCTTTATCACGCCGTGGTGTAGTGGCTTAAAGCTTGGACACTCGTCCTGAATGTCAGAGATTTGTGACCGGCAGGGAGTATATATTATCAACTCTGCGTAAGCAGAGTGAAATGTTTGTCTGTCTGTCTGTCCGATAACTCCTCCTAGACCGTTCGACGGATGTTCACCAAACTTCACACGAACATTCGGTGCGTGAATGCGACGGTAATTAAAAGATGTTTTGAATGTGTGCAATAGTTATGATTTTAGGTCCAAAATATTGCTTCCCCCCCCCCCCCCGCCCCCCTCAGGACCGCCACCCTCCACCCTGTACCTATTCCCAAGCAATGATGATGTTCTGTGTGTGTGTCTAGTTGACATTAGACGGTGACAATTGTAGTGATTATGATAGTAGTAGTCATGATGGTGGGTAATATTAGTGATGATGGTAGTAATAGTGATGATGGTGACAATTGTAGTGATTATGATAGTAGTAGTCATGATGGTGGGTAATATTAGTGATGATGGTAATAATAGTGATGATGGTGACAATTGTAGTGATGATGATAGTAATAGTAATAATGGTGGGTAATATTAGTGATGATGGTAATAATAGTGATGATGGTGACAATTGTAGTGATTATGATAGTAGTAGTCATGATGGTGGGTAATATTAGTGATGATGGTAATAATAGTGATGATGGTGACAATTGTAGTGATGATGATAGTAATAGTAATAATGGTGGTAATATTCGTGATGATGGTAACCCTTCGCAGAGTTGGGTATGCCGTTTTGATTTTGGGCGAAACGGCACATCTACTTTATATATACTGTATTATATATATATATATATACTATATATATATATATATATATATATATATATATATATATATATATATATATACAATATATATACTGTATATATACAGTAATTGTTGGCAATTGACATTGCACCAATACCGGAGGACGAGCAGGTATATATTTATCAACTCTGCATAAGCAGAGTTTGGTATCGCCCCCTCGTATAGTGGGTACCACCGGAAAACAATATGGCGTTGTCGTCGTCGTCGTCTGTCTGTCCCGGAACTACTCCTAGACCGTTGGACGGATTTCCACCAAATTTCACATGAACATTTGTTGGGTGAATGCAAACGTCAGTCAAAAAAAATGTTTTGAATATGTGTAATAGCTATGATTTTAGATCCAAACTATGGTGGTAGTAATAGTGGGGATGATGGTAATTGTAGTGATAATGGTGGTAATAGTAGTGATGATGGTTGTCGTTGTAGTGATGACAGCAGCGATAATGATGGTAGTGATGATGACAGTAGTAGATATGATGGTGATAGTACTAGTAGTAGTGATGATGGTCATAATAGTAGTGATGATGGTGACAAGTAATGATGATAGTAGTAGTGATAATGATGACAGTAGTGATGATGGTGACAGTATTAGTGATTATGGTGAGTAGTAGTGATTATGGTGAAAGTTGTAGTGATGATGAGAGTAGTAGTGATGATGGTAAGAGTAGTAGTTATGCCTATAATAGTAGTAGTACTGATGATAGTAATGGTGATAGTGACTAGTAGTGATGATGGTGACCCATCGCAGAGTTGGGTATGCCGTTTTGATTTTGGGCAAAACGGCACGTCTATTTTATCATTACGCAGAGTTGGGTATCGCCCCCCCCCCCCCCCAGTATAGTAGGTACCACTGGAAAAAAAAATCTATCGATGTTGTAATCCGTCTGTCCCGGAGCTCCTCCTAGACCGTTGGACGGGTTTTCACCAAATTTTACACGAACATTCGGTGGGTGAATGTGAACGTCAGTCAAAATATATATTTTTTAATTTGTGCAATAGTTATGGTTTTAGATCCAAAACCTCACGGGCCTCACCGTGTTCAGCGGTTGAGTGTGCAAGCTCTCAGCCTATGCCCGAGAGGGAGTAGTTGGAATATAGAAAAGAAAAAAAAATGGTGATGATGACAGTAATAGTGATGATGGTGCAGTTATAGTGAGGATGCCAGTAGTAGTGATGATGGTACAACAGAGTTGGGTATGCCATTTTGATTTTGGGCAAAACGGCACGTCTACTTTATTTATGTACATTTGTATTTTGTTTTCTAATATGTTATATTATTACTGTTTTTCACTCGTACTCCCATAAGATTAAATCATATGTTGCTCCATCACTGTATCATTTATATCACGATCCACAAGAAGTAACCAGATTTGTACACGATTCTTAGTCAAACTTATCCTATTCGACTTTGAGTGCCCGTGATTCAACATTTGTATATTATAGTGTCTTACAGTAAATCTTTAAATACATCAAATTTCGTTTGCAATGGCCATTGTCTCGACAAGATTTCCTCAACATGTCATTTATCGGCATATATAATTGAAGTGCCTACATTACAGAGGCGTTTAGTCGGTCTTTAACTGGGAGCTAGAAATACGAATATACAAACTCAGAATACGGTTTATTGTACACAAGGACATACACCATGTACACTCGGTCAAAAAGTATCTGCACCCCTACCCTGATAATCTGGTGTGTACAGCTTGATAGTATAGGTTGTAGGTAGTAGGTAGTATAGGTAGGTAGTAGTATTCATAGTGTGCACGGGGTATAGTTCCGATTTCTCCACCAGACGGCGTGGGGCATCATTGGCCCTTCTCCTGCGTAAATAAACACGTTGAACTCTATGTGATTGAATCGGTTTCTACTTTATATGCTCGTAATGCCATGTCTAACATGAACACTGGAAATTGAGTTATCGCCATACATTCTTAGTGTTCTGAAGGGGGAGAGTCCCTAGGGTAAAATAGAGGAAAATACGACAATGAAGATTTATTACTGCCTTGTGATAAAATCAGGGTGTATGAAGAGTGAACAACAGCGACTATATCTCCTTATATACTGGGCTAACTTAAATACTGTATTATAATGATAGTTATATTTTCTGCATTTTGTGAGGCTAAATAATAAGTCCTCGTTTTGTGGTTTTTAGTGGAATGTTTCTTTATGTTGTGGGTTCGAACCCCGCTCGTAACGTAACATGGTGCCGTGACCAGGATTCCTTTCTTTCCCTCGTTTGGTAGTAATTGAGAACATTAGTGAAACATTAGGTCCCTCGCTAGGACATCGCATACTCATCTCATCCATCTCGTTTTGTATTATTTATGAGTTAACCCTTATTTAGCGGCGAGCAACATAAGTCGAGTTAAATAAAGCTGGACTATGTGGCGGCGCTCGACATAACTCGAGTGGCAATTTCAGCACGTAATGTGGCTGAGAGAGAGAGACAAGTGGTGGCAGGAGACTAGCGAGCGTATGACTGCTCCAGACCACCGCGGCGAACCTACTGACACAAATCTCAGCTCCCTCCTCCCTCTCTCACTCGCTACATACTCATTATGTACTGAAAGTCATTACCTGCTTTTTGCACTCGCGTTGCACGGTTATTGCAAGAAAACTATCCATCATACAAGGATCGTTATGGTGTCATTCGAAAGCTCTGTTTATGCCCTTTCAGGGATAGGTACTTGTTTTACGTTCTGGGTCTTATTTAGGCATGAAAATGATCACGTAAACAGCCCTATTTTGGCTAAAAACACCCCGCTGTGCGGTACACATAAATAAACCGCATAGGCCGCTCGTAAGGTGTTAAGAGAGCTGTATCAGCCTCTACGTTCTTTAATGCCAATTATTCACGTTTCTCACTCATCCTAATTTGTCATACATATTCTCGTTCATCCATTGTTCATAGCATTCAATCATGGAATTTAAAATGAGTGAATTTGTCGCAAACCCCTCCTTGAGCACCTTGTCTGTGTCGAAGCTCAGAAAAGTAAACTGGATTGCCTTAGCCACAGAGTATGATGTACCTTACAAAACTAGTAATACCTAAGGTGAGATTAGAGGGAGTGTGATTGAGAAATTGGTAAATACTGAAGTTTTGTCAGAGGCAGCCTATCAGCTGTGTGCAGAGGAAGGAGGTAGTGATGCATGGATGAAAGTGAAACTATTAGAGCTGGAGAATGCAAAATCTGACAGAGAACAGAGACAGCGTGAAATTGAACATGAGCGTGAACAAAAACAGTGTGAGATTGAACATGAGCGTGAACAAAGACGGCATGAGCTTGAACAAAAATAGTATGAGTTTGAACGAAAACAGCTTGAGCTTGAGGAGAAGCAACGTGAGAGAGAGCATGATGAGCACATGTTAAAGTTAAAAGGTGAAGAAAACCGGAATCAAAGGGATTCGGTTGCAAATAGACCACTTTCTGATAAGGGTCATAGTTTGAAATTTGTCCCTAGTTTTGATGAGAGTGACCCGGAGAATTTCTTCATCCTTTTTGAGAAGGCAGCCAACCAACTCAAGTGGCCAAATGATCAGTGGGCATTTCTAGCCCAGACTGCTTTCATAGGTAAAGCCAAGCAGGTTTATACCAATCTCCCCATTGATTCCTTGACCTATGAAACTCTTAAAACATCAGTCTTAGCAGTATATGATCAGGTTCCTGACACTCATCGTCAATGTTTCAGAGATATGAAGAAAGGTGAAAAACAAACCTATCTAGAATTTGTAAAGGAAAAAGAGCGAAGGTTTCTGAGTTGGTTGAGAGCCAGTAAAGTGACAACCTTTTAGCAGTTGTGCCAGCTAGTTATGCTTGAAGAATTTCTCCGCAAAGTCCCTTTCCCCTTAAAATTGTACCTACAAGAGAGAGAAGTGCAATCTGTAGACAGGGCGGCCATTTTGACTAAAAATTACAGATTAACTCATGGCGATTCTTATTTCAGGACAGGACAGAGAGGGCCTGGCAACCGGCCACATTCTGGTGCTGGTCCTCGTGATGGTGGTAGTTTCCACTCCACTGGTGGTAGGTCTGGTTATGGTGGTGTCTCCTAACCAGTTTCAAGGGTAGCATCTGGAGGCAATGGATCTGATAAAAAGGAATTTAACAAAACTTCTCTTTCTTCCATTAAACCTCCTGGACCCTTAGTTTGTGCCTACTGTAAGCAACCTGGAAATTTTCTTAGAGAGTGTTCCAAATTAAAATTAAAAGAGAAAACCCGTAAACCAGAGAGTAGTGCTGTCCTAGCTTCTTCCCTTGTGCTTAATCCAAATAGAGTAGCAGTATCTCCTCCTACTCCTGTTGAGTGCCTGTTGAGTGTTGAGTGCCTGTTCTGGCTCTGATGGCTCTCACAACCAGGTTTTCACTAGTATACCACCTAGCTGTTCTAACCAGTTCCAACCTTTTCTTTCCACAGGATCAGTTTCCTCTACTGACGCTTCCACTGACTATCCCATTCATATTTTGAGAGACACAGGAGCTTCTCATAGCCTCTTGGTAAGAGGATTGGTCCCCAGTATTGAGGACTGTTTGCTGGGCCAGAGTATACTCATTCAGGGAGTCAGTGGATATCTTGTTGTTCCTTTGGCTAGGGTGTCTCTAAAAACGGAGTTAGCTAGTGGTTACTTTACTGTTGGGATTCAAGATTCCCTACCTGTAGAAGGAATGAACTTTTTGATGGGCAACGATATCGCTGGTGGCAAAGTGATACCAGACCCCATTGTTACCTCCACTCCCTCCTCTGATAACAACACTAAGCAATTAGAAAATCAGTATCCCAATTTGTTTCCCTCCTGTGTAGTGACTAGAGTGGGGCAGGTCACCACAGTAAGAAGGACAAAGTTGATCCTGATAGTGTTGACCTAGACACTTCCTCCCTATTTCCTGATGTAGATTCAGAGGATATTAGCAAGATTCCCATTGCTTCTGAAACTCTCAAAGAGGCGCAGAAGCAGGACCCCGAACTGGCAATATATTTTGATAGGGCTGTGGAAGAGTCAGATATAGGAAACTATCCTCAATGCTTCTATCTAAGTAATGGTACCCTGATGCGCAAAAATAGACCTCCCAATGTGCCAGCTGATCAGCCCTGGCAAGAAGTGCATCAAGTAGTTGTGCCACATAAGTATAGAGTAGACATCATTTCCATTGCTCATGACCTTAGTGGTGGACATTTCGGTGTCAACAAGACGTATGACAAAATTCTCAATGATTTCTTTTGGCCGAGGATGAAACAATCCGTTAAGTCTTACTGTATAACTTGTCATGTGTGTCAACTTGCTGGGAAACCCAACCAACCCATCAAGCCTGCACCTTTAAATCCCATCCCTGTAATGGATGAACCGTTCAGTAAAATCATAATTGACAGTGTTGGACCTTTGCCAAGAACCCGTAGAGGGAATGAGTACTTGTTGACTGTCAATGTGTTCCACCACTAGGTATCCAGAAGTGTTCCCCTTGAGGCGTATAACATCAAAGAATGTAGTAAAGGCGCTTAGTAAATTTTTCACCCAGTATGGAATACCCCGTGTGGTACAGTCTGATTTGGGAAGTAACTTTACCTCTCAGCTCTTCAAGCAAACCATGGAAGAGTTGGGAGTACACCAGTACCATTCCACTGCCAGTCACCCACAGTCCCAAGGGGCATTAGAGAGGGTCCATCAGACCCTCAAATCCATGCTCACTAAATATTGTGAAGAGAACAATGCCGACTAGGATGAGGGCATCCATTTTGTGTTGTATGCTGTAAGAAGCAGGGTACAAGATTCTCTAGGATTTTCACCATTTTCCCTTGGTTTTGGTCATGAGGTCAGAGGTCCTTTGAAAGTGTTAAAAGATACTTGGATCAATGCTAACTCTAATAAACATCTTCTCACTTATGGGCATCAATTTAAAGCTAGACTGAGCTCTGCAGTAGAACTAGCTATGAATAATATAGAGAAGTCTCAAGATAAAATGAAAGTGCAGTACGATAAGACTACAGTTGTTAGAGAATTTCAGCCAGGAGATCTAGTGCTTGCCTTTCTGCCTATACCTAAAAAAACCGCTACAAAGCAAGTACCATGGTCCATATGTTGTGCTTAACCCGGCAAAGGAGAGAAAGCTCATAAGAAGTTTTACTGGGCGAGGGCGGCAAAGCTCTTAAGAGGGAGGCCTAAAAAAAACATTTAAACGGCCCCAGTAGCACTAAAAAAAAAAAAATTTATTGATTGATTTATTTATTTTTTCCCTATACCTCATATCACTCCTCCACATCCCCTCCTTCCTCCCTTTCCCCTCCCCCTTCAATTATCACCTATTTTCCCTGTTATTCCCTAATTCGTTGGTATATTGTTGTGCTAACATTAGCAAACTGTGTGGAGGATGTGCTTACGTGCCTAGCGGGTGTGTTACATAACCGAGAATGTGTATGAGTAGGCTCAGTGTGGCTTGAGGCCTCGTGGAGGGAGGGGTTGCCTCAATTTGCTCCATAATTCATGAATGGGCTGGTCCATGTATATTCGCGATTTTGACCAGAAAATAATATTTTCAC
This sequence comes from Paralithodes platypus, assembly GCA_032716605.1. Taxonomy (NCBI): domain Eukaryota; kingdom Metazoa; phylum Arthropoda; class Malacostraca; order Decapoda; family Lithodidae; genus Paralithodes; species Paralithodes platypus. The sequence continues at coordinate 56,099,305 of CM064575.1, read as the reverse complement.
TTGTTTTATTGTTGTTACAGGTTATCTTCATAGTGAAGGTAAAATAGGCTCATATGAATAAGTAATAACGATATTTATCGTAAAGTGACGATTATAGGCCTGAATGGAGCCTATATGCTCGCCTATGGGCATCGAGTTCAATACCCCCTGCTCGCCGTTTATAGGTTAAGAAAACAAGTAATGTGAATTATGTTTTAAAAACTCCTGATCGTAGGAAGTCGGAAAGACTAGTACATGTTAACCTGCTGAAAGCCTATCACTGCAGAGATCCAGATAAGGTATTAAACTTTGAATCTGTAGCACAATTTGAAGGTGAACTAGAGGATTTAAAGATCAAGGAGCATAATGACATCCAGTTGCCTCTTGATAACAAATTGCAAAACTCGGACTTCTTGACTAACCCCCATTTAAAATTCCAGCACTTGTTGTCTGACCAAGGTGAAGACTTGGAGTACCTGCTTTCCAAGTTTCCACAGCTGTTTGGTGACGTTCCCCAGCAGTGTCCCCTGGTGGAACATGATGTGGTCCTGATGGAGGGGGACACTCCCATCAAACAACATCCCTACCGCGCCAATCCAGAGAAGCGTGCGGCACTTCAACAGGAAGTGGACTTCCTACTCGCCCATGGATTGGTGGAACGGAGCGACAGCGAGTGGGCCTCTCCATGCCTACTCGTGGACAAACCTGATGGCACATTTAGGATGTGTACGGATTATCGCCGGGTAAACAAACTCACCCGTCAAGACTGCTACCCTCTGCCACGAATCGACGACCTGTTGGACCGTTTGGGAGGAACGAAGTGCATCTCCAAGATTGACCTGCTGAAGGGTTACTACCAGATAAAACTATCGGAGAGGGCCAAGAGAGTGTCTGCATTTGTCACCCCGGACGGGCTATTCCAATACACCGTCATGCCTTTCGGTATGATGAATGCGCCCGCCACCTTCCAGCGACTGATCCACCGGGTGACAGATGGCCTCTCGGGCGTGCAATCTTACCTCGACGATATTGTGGTTTACAGCGAATCCTGGCAGGATCATCTTCACCAGCTACAGAATCTCTTCTCCAACTTGGCCAGGGCGGGACTCACTGTTAACCTTGCCAAGAGTGAGTTTGGCCATGACAAACTAATCTTTCTGGGTCACGTGGTAGCAGAAGGGGAAGTCAGCCCTATTTCTGCCAAAGTCGAAGCCATTTCTACACTGCCTATTCCCCAGGACCGCAAGGCAGTAATGCGCTTCTTGGGTATGGCTGGGTACTATCGGCGGTTTGTACCCAACTTCATTGACCTCTCCGCCCCCCTAACAGACTTGATTAGTCCCAAGAGAAAATTTGTGTGGACCCCAGAATGCCAAACTTCATTCACAAAGATTCGTTGCCTATTAGTCAATGCACCTATTCTGAAGACCCCTCAGTTTCATAAGCCGTTCATAATTCAGGTGGATGCTAGTGATGTTGGTGTAGGAGCAGTTTTGTTACAGTACAGTGATGCTGAGATTTTGCATCCAGTTTGCTATGCATCCGGTAAACTCAAACCTTATCAGAAACACTACAGCACTATTGAAAAAGAGTGTTTTGCCTTGCTCTTTGCAGTGGATAAGTTTAATGTGTATCTTAGTGGTTCACATTTTCCCGTGAAAGTGTTTACTGATCACAACCCCCTGAAATTCTTGTATAAAATTAAAAACTCGAATCAGCGGTTAATGAGATGGTGCTTGGCATTGCAACCATATAACCTTGAAATTCACCACATAAGGGCAAGAACAATATTATCGCGGACATGTTGTCCTGGAACTGAATGAGAACAATTTTACTTGTTAGAGCTATTTTGCCAGCAATAATTTGTAAGTTTGTTAATGTGATTTTGGTTTTGGTTTATGGTTTGGTGAATGGTATTAGGTTTTAAAATATTGCATTAGGGTCTAGATTTAGTTTCGCTTCTCTTATAAATCTCTTTGTGAGGGAGGTGTTAGGGATTTCAATTTCGATCAAGTGCCACTGGTTGTAATTGAGGTATTGTGCTTGTTATGGTGGATGCGATCTTTAATTATTTATGATTGAACATCGTATGCAATGTTATGAGCCCGGTATAATTAATTCGACCTGTAGACAGCTTAGTATCTTATATAGGAAGATAATTTTGTTCAAGAGTGTACGGTTCAGATTTTTTTTTTTTTTTTTTTTTTTTTTTTTTTTAAGAGGCAATGAACGGAGGAAGGAAAAGCACAGATAAAACAAAAAGGTCCATCTGCCTAAAGGCATCCTCCATTCATAAAATGTTTGTAACAACTGGATTTAAACATTTGTAGATTGTAAGTTTGTGGAAAGCAATTCGAGGGAAGTGAATTCCAAAGAGTAGTAGCTCTGGGGATAAATGAATTCTGATAAGCAGAAGTTCTGCATTGTGGAGGAGAAAGTGTAAATTCATGGGCGCTCTCAGCTGCCCTAGTTCTACGGGGAAAGATGTGGAGAGGCGGCACAATTGAAGCAAGTTCCTCGGAACAATTGCTGTGAAAATATCTGTAGAATAATGCAAGGGATGCAACGTTTCTTCGTATGGATAATGTAGGAAGGTCCTGTGTGATTGCAGGGTTATTGATTAATCTAATAGCTTTATATTGAATTTTGTCCAACTGCCTCAATGCAACCACTCCACTTCCACCCCACAGAGGTGAACAGTAATCCATCTGAGAACGCACATGACTTTTATATATTACGGCCAACTGCTCGTCAGTGAAGAATTCTCGAACTCTGTACAGGAGTCCCAGTTTTTTAGAGGCATTCTTAGCAATGCTTCTAACATAATGTGTCCAGCTCAAGTTAGTAGTTAATGTTACACCGAGAATGTCAATACTAGGGGAAGTGGGAATATTTACATCATTAAAAAATATATGGGAGTCAGTGAGATTCTGTCTGTTAGAAAATTGAATGTACTTGGTTTTCTGTGCATTAAATGAAACTAGATTATTTTGTCCCCATCTATTAATTCTAGAAAGGTCCTGGTTCAGAGAAATTGCAGTGTTTATTTTTGAATTTATAAGATCGGGTTGGGTGAAAGAATTGGTAAATGTGAAGGAACTGTGGAGTGTTGAGTCATCTGCGTAGGAATGTATTGGATTATGAGTGGTAGATATGAGATCATTGATATGAATGAGGAACAGAATTGGGGCCAAAACTGATCCCTGGGGAACACCAGCATTTATTGAGTGAAATTGAGAATAAAGGCCATCTACCATTACACATATTTTTCTGTTATGAAGATAAGAAGAAATTAGTGGAACTAATGATGCAAGGCCGTAGTGTGACATCTTCGACAATAAGGATTGATGCCAGACTCTATCAAATGCCTTTGATATATCCAGTGCTATTGTATGTGTTTCACCATGTTGGTCTGTAGCTTGGTTGATTTGATGCGTAAGAAGGCAAAGAATGTCTGCAGTTGATCGACATCGTCTAAAACCATATTGCCTATCACTGATTAATTTATTATTCTCAAGATGCTTATTATGTGATTATTTAATATAATTTCAAAGACTTTACCAAGAGTGGAAGTTATAGCTATTGGTCTGTAGTTTGATGGATCTGAAGAGGCACCTTTTTTAGGAACTGGATGGATGTTTGCTTCTTTCCAGGGTACTGGGAAGCATGAGGTATGACTACACAGACGGAAACATTTTGCCAATACAGGAGCGAGCACCAAGGAGCAATTCTTAAGTACTATTGGAGGAATTTCATCTGGACCAGGTGCCTTATCTACTGAGAGATTCTGCAAAATAGTTTTGACATGTCTGGTGTGGATCTTAAGTGAGGGAATTTCAGGCGAATTAAAATTAAGTACAGGGACATCTTGATTTATTTCATCTAAGGTTGAGTTGGTGGAGAAAATATCCGCAAGAAGGTTAGCTTTACCTCGTGGGTCACTTACAAGATTGCCAGTCGGAGATTTTAATGGTGGAATGCATGAAGCAGTAGTGAAGTTGGATTTAAATGAGTTAAGAGTAGACCAAAATATTTTGTTATCATTTGGATTATTTAGAAGTTTATTTGCCTGCTTGTGGAGAAAGTTTGATTTAGTTAGGTTTAATACATTTTGGCATGATTGCTGATGTTTCTAAAGTAATTAAAGGCTTCATGTGTTTTTGATCTTGTGTATGCATTGTGGGCTATTGCTTTTTGTTCAGTTACTCTAGCACAATTATGGTCAAACCATTTAGGTGAATTAGATCTTTTACTGTACTTTTGATGAGGAATAAAAGTTTCCATTCCAATTTTTACAAAATCTTGTATGTGGCTCAAGGTGGAGTGTGCATCATTAGAAAAGAAAGAGGTCCAGGGAATATCAATAAAGAAACCTTGAAGACCCTCCCAGTCTGCCCTATCGTAATGCCATTTAGTCACCAAAACAGGTTCAGAGTGGGAAGGTGTGGTAGGTGATAGACAGGTGGCCTGTATCAGACAGTGATCAGAAGATCCAAGCGGGGACCTCACTGTAACATCATAATTTTCTGAATTGGTTGTTAAAAATAGATCCAGTAGGGGGGAATTATGATTAGGATTATCTGGTACACGGGTGGGTTGGTTGACTAGTTGAGTGAGATTAAATGAGTCTGCAAATAGCTCACATTCAAGACCAGGATCATCAGTCCTGGCTGAATGAGTGAGCCATTCAACATTATGGACATTAAAATCACCCAACACAGTGATTTCAGAAGAAGCATTTAAGTTGAGGACACTGAGTTGTGAGGACAGAGAATCAAAAAGACTTTGCTCTGGAGGAGTATTTGGGGAACGGTAGATGCAACATATGTATTTAAATTTACCAGCAGAAATTAATTTGTATATAGAATAATCAAAATAGGGACAATTGAAACCAGTAACCTCCTCCAGGGCAATTTCAGGTTTTGCGAAGCAACATACACCGCCTTTAGGTCTGAAATTTTGGAGCAGTTGATAACCTGGAAAATTAAATCTAGACGTGTCAGATGTGGATGTTACTTGAGTCTCTTGTCAAAAAAAGGAGAGTAGGGGATTCTGCTTCAAGAAATTGGTGTACAGAATTTATGGTAGTGCAGGCAGTTCTCTCATCACCCCCAGTTTTCTTCCACATTCCATTCTCCCCCCTATTCCTCTACACCCGTACTCCTACTCAATTCCCCCCCCCCCCCCTTTTCCTCCAACTCTCTTTCTCTTCTTCGTTGCCTGACGTACGAATGATATTGATTATAACTAGGTAATAATGTATTTGGCTTTTCTAATCATAAGTAATGTCTACAAGATAGAGCATAGATATCTTGGTAAAAGTAATACTTTAATTCAGCAAGTATATAATGAGTTGAGATTAATGCAGTTCGAGAGGTTGGTATCAGAGCCAGGTGAGCGAAGGGTATATAAGCCGCTCGTAACGTAACGGCAGGTAGTGTATTCTCCACCACCATCTTAAGCTGCCCTGCCCTGAGTTTGTTTGTAAAAGAATCACCATGAGTTGAATAAGTATCGCATAGGATTTGTTCTGTTTATTGATTGCTTTCACTTGCTCTCTTGGAGGGTATTTATATAACTATGTATTAGTTTTCTTAAGAGTGTCTTTATTATTTCACTTCAATGTTTCTCACTTTGATATTTTCACTAGAAGTAACTTTTGTGTATAATTAATCATGTAAATCAATTATAATTTTATTTTACATAAGCTTTACATTTTACCTTTATGCTAATATATTATTCTTTTGATTTTTGGGATAAATCTAAGTCAAAGTAACTAAAGATAACTAATTCTGAACGAGTGATGAGAAAGGAATAACTTTGGGTTTTTTAGGCTAAAACAGCCATTTAATATCAACTGATATTTTATGAACTTGCCACATCTTTTCACCTACCAAGGTTTTAGTGACTACAAAGAGAGTTACTAGTTTTGTGGAAGTTTAACATGCCACTTTTTCTTGACTGAAAGTGATAGTCATATCGTCCGCATTTTGTGAGGCTCAATGATATGTCCTCGTTTTGTGGTTTTTAGTGGAATGTTTCTTAATGTTATGGGTTCGAACCCCGCTCGTAACGTAACAGAAGTCATAGCCTAGCTTTTGTGTTAGGAAGTGAAGCCGCGCAGCCACCGACTTGAGAGCCCATTCAGCATATGCTCGTACTACAGGAGGATCCCACAAGCCGAAAGGCCGAGCGAACGTTTCCGGTGTAAAGAGAGGTCGAACGAGGAAAACATGTCATGACGAAGTCAGAGAGCGGAATATTAGCTTCCATTTCCATCTGCTCCACACGAGTGCACGAAAGGGCTCTAAGACATAGATGCAAGCATACAGTCTGAAAAACATCTAACCTACTCAAGGTACGACCGGATGCCGACCCATACACCTGCGAGCCATAGCACATTTTTTAATGAAGGAAAGACTTACACACCATCAGTAAAGATGTCCTGTAAGCTTCCTAATAACATTTAGAAAAGCATTTATGGACATTTAACCTCTTACTGCATGGATTAATCAAATATTTGACATGAGCTTGCCAATTGAGCCTGCAATTAAAGGACAGACCCAAGAACTTGACTGAAATTGTTAAAGGTATTGGCTTATCATCCAAAGTGGCATTTAAATTCGGCATGTTACAGCTACGAGTACAAACTACATTGACACACTTAGCAATGGGAAACTTATAGCCCACCACAATGTACAAAGCTGTACGGAATCAAGGGCCGTTTTAATCTGCCCAGCCGAAAAATGCACATTGAGGGAAGAATGCCACAACATGCAATCATCAGCATACAATGAGTATTTAAGATTCCAGGGGACTTGAGCGGAAGACAGAATATCATTAATTATTAAGCAAAATAACGAAGGGCTAAACACACTGCCTTGAGGCAGTATCCGATAATACGTTCTGGGGCAACCTGACTGCAAAAGATAGTCAGAAAGGAAGTTACGATTAAAAATGGGCAAATTACCTCTGAAACTGGAAGCATAGAGTTTCGTAAGGATTGCAAAGTGTCATGAGTTTGGAAACGTTTGAAACGTCAACATTTCATTGTACAATGCTAACAGCTTATTCAGGTTGTCCAGACTAAAATGCTGAATCATACCGTAGGCGACCTTTACAGGATTTTGGCCCTGTCACTCTTTCAACTCTGGGGGAGGCACTTGTCACAGGCAGATCTGCCTTTTGTCACCCTCATTTACATAGAAAAACAAAACAACACAAACCTGATGATGTCTTGAGAGAATAGACGAAAGCTCGGTGTCCCAATGTTTCATTTTTCCTGCATTTTTTACTACATAATTTAATCACATACTTGTGATTTAACCTATCCCTCCCATCTCTCTCTCTCTCTCTCTGTATATATATATATATACTGTATATATTATACCTGATTTATTTCCAGCTGAGGATCGAGAATCGTAGATGTGGCAAGTGCGCAGTGATGGTGCGTGATTGGTTGGATTGACTGTGTTTCATTTCGTAGGTTGCTTGTGATAACAAGTAATAAACTGTTTCATTACATTTATTTGAATCATCATATCTACAAAGTATAATAGTGTCTTTTATTTTAAATCTCGAGAATGCCGCTTAGTATTGATATTTTGCAATACAAGCAGGCATTAACCGAAAAAGCATCTGTACCCAAGTCAACTGATGCCCAAACGAACACTTACCTTTCAGTCAACTTGTTCTAGCTCATTATATTTGAACATTACAAGACATTTGACTGTTTTAGCACATATAGAATGTATTATAGCACTTAAGTAATGTAATATAAAGCAAGGACTACATTTAAAGTAGCAGATTATTTCAAAATAGCCTAGAGGGGAGGGGCTAGAGAGGCTGGTCAACACATTTAAACTTCCCGCCTCAGGAGCCCCTCCCCCACCATCACATTTACAAAATTCCCTGAACATGTAGGCTACTTTAAATGAAGTAGATGCCTTATATTACATGCACTTAAGTGTTATAATATCTTTTAGAGGTGCTTAAACAGTCAAATGTCATTTAATTGTATAATAGAATAAGTGGATTGAAAGGTAAGTGTTCGTTTGGGCATCAGTTGACTTGGGTACAGATGCTTTTTCGGTTAATGCCTGCTTGTATTGCAAAATATCAATGCTAAGCGGCATTTTCGAGATTTAAAATAAAAGACACTATTATTCTTTGTAGATATGATGATTCAAATAACTGTAATGAAACAGTTATATTACTTGTTATCACAAGCAACCTACGAAATGAAAGACAGTCAATCCAACCAATCAAGCACCATCACTGCGCAATAGCCACATCTACGATTCTCGATCCTCAGCTGGAAATAAATCAGGTAATAGTATATAATATATATATATATATATATACAGTATATATATATATATATACTGTATACATATATACATACACTAACAGGATATGCGTGTGGGGCATTAAATGCAACTTACTAAGTTTGCTAATATGAGCGAAATCTGCTTCTTGCTCTGATTTTTATTAAATGTTGAAACTAAAGTATTATGTTAAGTTAATCATATCACATTGGGTATTAGGATTGGAGCACTTTGTACTATATTATAAAGAATTAGTGGATGCAATGCCATAATATATTTAGGCAACCGTTGGAGGTGATTATAAGTTGATTAGTGAGTGAACTTACCCCCCAGTGTTGTGCAGGTGAAGGTGATGCTGGTGCCCTCTGTGAAGGGTCCTGCCACCACCACCGGGGAGCTGGTTACCTCAGGGGCACTCTCACCTTCCTGCCACATCAATAACACGCGGCTCGGAGGTTCTGACAAACACAAACATACCATCTATAAATTATGTGTTTAAGTCTGTCAATTATGAAACAAATTTAAGGAACCAATATAATATAAATAGTACATAGAAAAATACAAATAACAATACTAATACTAATACTAATATTACTACTACTACTAATAATAATAATACAGATAATTATAATAATACAAATAATAATAATAATAATAATAATAATAATAATAATAATAATAGTAATAATAATAATAATACAAATAATAATAAGAAGAAAAGAAGAACAACAACAATAACAACAATAATAATAACATTTAACAATAGGTGGGTAGTAGTTAAGCTTGGATGATGTGAGGCTGTCCAGTATATAATTGAAGGTTATGTTAGCCTAGACCTGTAAGCTCTATCCCCTTGGTGTTCTGTCTCACTCAGACATTAAAATGTGAGCCTCTGTGGCAGTGTTCCAAGGTAAATTTGATTGTTTGTGTCACCTTTACTATATTTATGTCATGTCACGCTTGTCTTGTCCATCCTGTTCTGCAATTAGGCTCTCAAACATGCAATACACACATGTTGGTCAAGCCCTGATGCATTCATCTCCTCCACCTCCCTTACCGTAAGTTTTGGGCGGCCTAAATTTACATACGACCAAGTGGGGCCTAAATTTACATACGACCAAGTGGGGCGATACTCTTACTTCGCACTCCGGACATGACTTGTATGCGAACTTGCAAGATAGTTCGCTCAATCAATTTGTTCAATCGCCGACCCGTGGTAATAATGTTCTTGACCTTGTACTTGCAACAAAAGAAGAATTGATAGAGAATTAAAATGTTGGTGATGAATTCAGTAACAGCGACCAGACCATCGTACAATAACTTTCAGTTTAAAGTTTAATAGTAACGAATCAAATGGCCGCATCAAGCTTTCGTAAAATTAGAGCTATGTTTAACACCTAACGGACGGTGCCCGTCATATGATGGGCGAGAGAATTTGGCCACCCCTGCGGTGCCCATCAAATGACGGGCCCCATTTTGAGCACATTATGAGCTCCGAGAGAAATTCCGCACATTAGGAGGACGACAGCTGGACTTCGACCGGTCGGCACCATGGTTGGGCCGTCACTGGCGCATATTAGGTCTACCCACCATCGCCCGTCCTCGCGAGACAAGGAAAAAACTACGGAAATTGCCTTATTTTAGGGTATTTTCACCTCCGGTTACGCGATCTCTACAAGATAACCTGTGGTCGTACAAGGATGATTCAGGCGTCATTGGGAAGCTCTATTATCACGCTTTCACGGATATATAATTGTATTATGCTCTGGTACTTTTTTATGCATGAGAAAGAGCATGGAATGAAGCTCGTTTTCGGTAAATATACCCGCCAAGCACACGGCGATCATGTCAACAAACATGCCTGTCCTTAAGGGGTTAAAGAAACTGACTGTAGCTTTCGAATTAACAATAATGACATAAATACATCTTGGGAATTATTCGCAATCACTTACCTAAAAGCAGTGCAAGACAGCATACCATCGAAAATACGGCGTACAGGCCATAATGATAAGCCCAAATGGTGGAAAAAAGATATTTCAGACAGTTTGCTTGTTAAAAAGATTGCTAATGATAGATTACAATCCTCAAAAATTGACGAAGAACAGGGGAAATTTGTAGAACTATGATGCAAAGCCAAAAAAGTTAATTGAGCAAAGTAAAAAGAGCCTGGAGTTACATGTTGCGAATCAAAGAAAAACAAACCCGAAAGAATTCTATAGTTATATCAGAAAGAAAAAAGTAGTTACTTCAACTGTTGGACCGTTAGTCGATGAAAATGGAGAATACACCAAAGACGAAGTACAAATGAGTAATGCCCTCAATACCTTTGAGGGCATTACTCATTTGTACTTCGTCTTTGGTGTATTCTCCATTTTCATCGACTAACGGTCCATCAGTTTTAACAACAGAAGACCTCAGTGATATCCCTACAGCTTCGCCGATTCAGATTGATAATTCTGATGTTCTAAGCCATATCACCATTACAGAGAAAGAAGTATTGAAATATTTAGATAAACTCAAGGTAAATAAAACGCCTGGGCCACATACAATCTCACCTAGAGTTCCAAAGGAAGCTAAGGATGAGCTCTCCAAACCACTGACATTGCTATTCAATAAATAATTGCAGTCTGGAACCATGCCTGCTCAGTGGAAGCTAGTCAACGTAAAACCGATATTAATAAAAGGCAGCAAATCCCTACCCAGTAACTATCGTCCAATTACCTTAACCTCAGTTGTATGTAAAATGCTAGAAACACTCATAAGAGACAGACTCGTAAATCCCTTAGAGGAAAATAACATACTTACACATACTCAACACGACTTTCGACTTTCGTAACAAATGTTCCTGCTTAACAAATCTCTTAGACTTCTTCCACGATATCCTCAACCTCTATGATGACAGTAAAGCTATAGATATTATATACCCTGATTTTCAAAAGGCCTTTGACAAAGTTCCCATCAAACGTTTACTGCTAAAACTAAAAGCGTATGGAATACAAGATGGTGTGTTGAAATGGATAAAAGATTGGCTCAGCGACAGAAAGCAAAGAGTAGTCATAAATGGTAAGGCATCTAAATGGACCAATGTAAGTAGCGGTGTACTCCAGGGATCGGTACTTGGACCAATTATCTTTCTAATTTACATCAACGACATAGATGAGAGTCTCACCTGTACAATCTCAAAGTTTACTGACGATACAAAAATTACAAATAGCATACTCTCAAAAGAACAAGTAGACAATATGCAACACAGTCTATATAAGTTGTCATGTTGGGCCCAAATTTGGCAAATGAGTTTCAATGCGGATAAATGTAAAGTACTACATATTGGATACCTAAATGAGAAATAAAACTATTCGATGAATGGCACTCTGCTTAAGTGTGTAGACAGAGAAACCGATCTGGGAGTAACAATATTGAGTAACCTAAAACCGAGTCAACAATGTTCAGAAGTTGTTAAGAAGGCTAACAAAATAATTGGCTTTATAGGCAGGTCATTTGAGCATAAATCCAAAGAAGTTATCCTAACTCTTTACAATTCCTTAGTCCGCCCTCTTCTAGAATACTGTGTTCAACCCTGGTGCCCTTATTACCAAAAAGATATAGACAAACTAGAACAAGTTCAACGTAGAGTTACCAAAATGATACCTAGCCTAAAGAACAAACCATACGAGGAGCGTCTTAGAGAATTAAATCTATTTCCTTTAACCCAGCGCAGATTAAGAGGCGACTTAATTCAAGTGTTTAAATTCATCAAAGGCATCGACAATATGAACTGTAGTAAGTACTTCACTATCGACCAATCTACTTACACGCGGGGAAACGGTTGCAAAATTATTGGTAAATCTTTTAACTCACACAAATCTAAGAATTTCTTCTTCAATCGAGTTGTCAACTTGTGGAATGGGCTTCCCCTAGACGTTATAGACTGCAGCACCGTTGATTCGTTTAAACATTGCCTAGACAAATATCTTCCATCAAACCCGCGATTGACTGCGTTTGGAAATTAGTAACTTTATTTTATTCTCCCGTCAGATTCATCAAGGATTATTGCGTATATATTGATAATATCACCAAGACGTTACTCTCTTTTTCTCCGATATGCGAAAGATAACTTATGTGTTATTTTACTAACCTATTTGTCCCCTACTAACTTCCTAATCCTGCCGTGGACATTAATTCCAGGGCAGTAGTTTCCTTTCCAATGTTTCCAATTTTCCCTTACCCACTCTAAACCACTGTTTGGACACTTGATCCTCAGTGTTTTGGAGGACAAGCAGCCTAGAGAGGTCACTAGAACTGTTGTTGATTGATTTCCTTTGTACACCTTTGTACTCCTTCCTCATCCCCTACTACTTCCTCTGTCCCCTTCCTTGCTTCGAGGCATTACAGTGGTCAACTTGTATTGGTTGTCTGACCTATTATATATTGATGTTATGTCAAGCCAAGCTAGAGTAAGGTCACATAAAGGCCACATAAAGCTTTGTTATGAAACTCGAAAGGTTGATGGGAAGTGAAATATATTAATAGTAATAATAGTCTTGTTCTTGGTTTTTGACCATGTGAATGGCATTCGGTAATACTCTGTAATGTTTATCCTCTCCTTTATTCTCTCCTTTACCTGTCCTTCATCTGATTTAGTGCTAACCAACTAAAATTAAGTTTTGTTTATCAGCATATTATCTTTTTGCATATCTTATCTGTCTTCTTTCCATTATTATTGTCGTGAACATCATGTACAGTATGTATGTATGTATGCATGTATATACTCTGGCATATACCCCATTTGTTTCTATTCAATTTTATTTATTTTTTATTTTATGATTTATTTATGTATATATTTATTTTTCATTAGGGGTGGCCGACTCGAGACAGAGCCCGAGAAAAAATAATACACATCTAGATCGTCCAGGAGAAATACCCATAGAGACCAAGGCCCATTTGGGGTGTCCAGCTAGATTCCCAGGTCCCAGATCTCGTAGAACGTCTCCAATTTCCGCAGCCAGACACGCAGCGAAGCAACCACCACAAGCCCACCCACCATGCCTCCAGGCGTAATCTTCATTTCCGCAGCCAGACACGCAGCGAAGCAACCACCACAAGCCCACCCACCATGCCTCCAGGCATACTCTTCATTTCCGCAGCCAGACACGCAGCGAAGCAACCATCACAAGCCCACCCAACATGCCTCCAGGCGTACTCTTCATTTCCGCAGCCAGACACGTAGCGAAGCAACCACCACAAGCCCACCCACCATGCCTCCAGGTGTACTCTTCATTTCTACCGGCTCCCCGGACCAGGCGCCTGATGGACTATTATCTAGTCCAACGGGCGCCTAACCCCCTTTCCCAAACGACTAGCATTCTTCATTCATTCCTATTTATAGATATTTATCTTGCCTGATCTATAGTCATTCCTCTATCTTCCAATGCTTGTCCTACACAGTTTCTCCATCACAATGGAGGTCTTCCTATCCCCTCTACCTCCCCTTGTATCTGACTCACATTTTCTGTTTATAAGCCTTTCATCTTCCATTCGCTCATCATAGCATAATAATTATATTGTTATGCTTTTAGTTTGATATCCAAAATAATTTTTTCGTATGCGTTTGTTGAAAAACTGGATATATATCCAATCCATATGTTGTGCCATATCCCCGGTAATGTTATTTTAGCGATGTCCACGATTAATTGTTATAGGTGTGATTTTGTTCACCTTTTATCCTAGGTCAGGTGTTGTTTAGTTATGTTATACCTAAACATGAGTAATTAAGGTTATTCTATCTGTCAAAGCAGATGTGGTGTTAATAATATTGAGGATATTTATCACTTATATATGCCATTATTTTGGGTTATCATTTGTATAGGTTATGTGTATCAATACATTTACTTTGACAATGCAACACCTACAGTAAATGCAAACACTTTGAATGTATATAATATTAAGGTTATTGGATGTTTGCCATGGCGTCCAGACACCTTCCCAAATGTGAAACACTTTAGTAATGGGTCAGGGAGTAGGCTATAATACTAAAAGCTACCATGAAGATTCCAAATCAAATAAATTTGCTCAGACTTGTGATAATAACAAATTTTATTCTCAAAAAGTATGTATTTAATGGGCCTATACAAAAAATAAGCACTCATTAAAGTGGTATTATTTTAATTATATATATATATATATATATATATATATATATATATATATATATATATATATATATATATACAGTATATACTGTATATAATTATTATATTTATTTATGTATTAATTTTTTTGTTTTATAAATTCACTGCTATACCATGCACCAGCATTTACAAATATCAAATGAATGTCTGACTGGGCATTATTAACCCGGAAAAGGTGCCGAGACGCTTAACCTTTTGACGACCATATGACGCAGAGGTTGCCAGATTAACAATAAGAAATAGAGTTCTCTCACTCTTATAATTACCTCTCCAAAATTAGTTTTCTGCCCACAGCTAACTCAAAGCCAACTGCAGAGGTTTAAGTAACTAAACTAAAGGTTTCTAAATACCCCTGATGGTAACAAAGGCTTTAAAGTATCCTTAATAGGCTCAAAATCGCGTCATATGTCGGAGAGGGTTAAGAGATTTGGTGGTGAAAAGTGACGGGACTCTTAAGATCCAAGGCCTAAAAAAAAACTTTAAAAAGACCCCAGTACCACTCAAAACAAAGCCAGCCGTCCGGCTGGCTCAGTTGGTAGCGTGCCTGATTCCCATCTTGAAGGTCTCGCGTTCAATCCCCGCTCAGATTGAAAAGTTTTTCTGGGATTCAGCCGGCGGTTACCATCTCCCCATGAGCAAGGGGGATGGGTAATGGTATCTGGTAGACTAAAGAAAGCCAAGCGCTTGTGAATCCTCGAAGGAGGAGATACAGGCGCTATATATGTAACCAGAAGATTATTATTATTTATTATTAAGTGAGATAATTCCCCTTCATACCTTCTATCACTCCTCAACATGTGTCAAAACCCCCTCCTTCCCCCCCTTCAATTAGGACCTTTTTTCTTTTATACCCTTGTTTATCGGTTTATTTATTGCACCAATATCTTCAACCCGGTTCCAAGGTTGTCTACTGTTCATATAGAGAGCGTGGGAAGAGAAAGAAAGCAAGACTGAGGCCTCAGTTTACCTTCAGGCCTCAGAGAGGGAGGATATACGTCGCGTTTGCCTCTCACCTCATGCCTAGAGGGTCGGCAATAATTCTTCTTTTTCACCCTCAAATACTATTCCCACTTGTTTTATTGCTGTTCCATGTTAATATATTCATATTAAACGCATATGAATAAGTGACAACGATATTTATGGTAAAATGTTGATTTTAGGCGGGAATGAAGACAAATTTTGTCACTTGGCGGGAGGGCTTGAACTACCGATAGCGCGCGCTTCCCGGGTGAAGCGATTATTTACCTGCCAGGTCAAAGTTACGCTTGTTCTACTGTTATTGTTAATACGGAGGAACCATTCAAAAGGTAACATCGCTTTCAAACTCAAGAATATTGAATTTTATATGATTCTGCCCGGAATCAAGCCAAATCTATTCTTCGACTCGCCAATAACTTTCATCAATTTCTAATCTGAACTTTCCAACTCTAGCTCTTCCCAAGCTTTTTGGCATCTAGCCATAAATCTCTCTAACAATTTCATTTCCTCGTCTTTCCCTTCTATTTTCAACTCTGACAGTACCCCTCTGGGTGATTCCTGCGTTGTTCTTCCCTTTTCACCCCCATTTCACTTACTTGTGCCTAATATCATAATATTTTCTAAGGATGTACTTTCTGCCCTCTCTGGGCTTAATACTAAGAAGGAGCAAGGACCGGATGGTGTTCCTCCTTTTTTACTCAAAATTGTTTCTCCCCTGCTGGCTCCCTGCCTCAGGAAACTCTTTCGTCTCTGTCTTTCCTCTAATGTCTTTCCTTCTTGCAGGAAGTTTGCTCTTATTTAACCTGCCCCAAAGAAGGGTGACCGCTGTCAACCCTTCAACTACCGTCCAATTGCTCTAATTTTTTGTATCTTTAAAGATTTTGAAACTATTCTTAATTTAAAAATGTCTTAAGCATCTATCTTCGCAATATCTTCTTTCAAATCGCTAGTATGGTTTCCATAAAGTCCGCTCTACTAGTAATCTCCTTACTTATCTTACTAACTCTTGGTCATACTCCCTTCGAGACTTTGGTGAGAATGTCTTAGATAGAGTCTAGCAAAAATCTTTAATTTCAAAACTACCCTCCTTCGGTTTCTATCACTTTATATGTTCTTTTGTATCTAATATTCCTGCTGACCCTTCTATAGCTGCAGTTGTGGATGGCCACTTCCTCAACCTATCAACTCTGGTGTTCCTCAGGGTTCTGTTCTGTCTCCAGTTCTCTTTCTATTATTAATTAATGATCTCAACTGTACCTCCAATTCTATCCGCTCATATGCTGATGACTCTACTTTACACTATTCAACTAGTGTTTCACAACAACCCAGCATGTAATCACTACAAAGGTCACGTGACGACGTGACTAGGCCAAAGGACCCTTATCTTCTGATCTAATAATTATTTATGGTTGGGGCAGTGAAAAAATTGTTACTTTCAATGCCTCTATGACCCAATTTCTATTTCTATTTACCCGTCGCAATCTTCCACAAGACTATCTATTACTCTTCAACAATACACAAATTAACCCTTCATTTTCTCTCACTATATTTGGTGTATCTTTTTCATCTTACCTTTCTTGGAAAGATCATATTACCATTCTTGCTAAAAACAGCTTTTCAGAAGTTAGGTGTGCTCAACCGTCTCTGTGGGCTCCTCACCAAAAGCACAGCATCTTGTTCTGTCTAGGGGCACAGTACGCCCATGTATCAAATATTGTTCCAATGTGTGGGAAGGTTCCACCCATACTTCATTTCTCAAAAGAGTAAAGCCAAGAGTATTTTGCCTCATCAATTAACTTCCTCTTACTAGTTCCCTACAATCTCTTTCTAAACGCCGCAATATTGCATCTCTTTCACTCTTGTATTGCTATTACAACAATCAGTGTTCTTCAGAGCCCTCTCAGTGCATAGCCTCTCCCTTGGGTGAGTATGAGGCACCCACCTTTCAACAAAGGCCCACTCCTATACTGTCCAACTCTCCAACCCCAAAATTAGCAAATTTTTCTCAGTCTTTCTTCTACTTAACAAGTGAACTCTGGAAGTCTCTCCCTCAATCAATATTTCCTTCATCCTATGACATAGACTGCTTTAATCTTAGTGTGTCCAGGCATATTGATCCCAACGTCCCTTGAATTTGGCTCTCTGGCACTCTTTTGGCTTTGGTGGGAGACAATCGTTACAGGAATCCTGCCTTTACAGTCTCCTTTATGCACATAGGAAAATGTTTGTACATTTGACAGTTTATTGAGAGGAAAAGAACAGGAAGCCTGAAGAATATAACGTTAAGTTTACAATAAAATCAATGTATAGTTCGTTGACAATTAGCTCAAAACCGTGCAATGTTTTATTTACTGGCACATTTCTTTTATAATCCTCATGCGACTAGTAGATTATTTATTGTTAACGTTGTAGATATGTCGAGATGTTGTATCTCTCCTTAGATTCACACAATTTATCAAGGTTTTCACAAACCATTGTTTTTACTGTACGCAGCCTCATATGAATGTGGATTAAGATATACCAAATAATCTAGTGAGGAGTAAGATGAGCAAACTTCAAGTAGGCTTAATAAAACTGGCATTATTTATCAATTTGATAATACGAACTATTATACAACACATGTAAGCGGTTGGATTACTTTTCTACAATATATTTCACGATTACTATTCATACATTTTATGTGTACGTCTCTCTAATGTATATCTATCAATGATTGTTCCATGTGTGGGCCAAGGAGAATATCAAACGAATGGGTGACTATGAATATACCCCTATAGCCACCATGGTCCAGATTCACGATAGTATAGTAGCTGATGTCCCATAAATCACGATCAATGTCCTTAATAAACAAGCCTGTTAGGTTCATACATTTCACTCAAAACCCATGATATCCCAATAACAGATTGACCCACTATATCAGGACATTAAACTGTAATATATACTCATAACTCGCCGTATGCATTTGTAATAATGCAATTAAATATTTAGTTTATTATTAACTATGGGAATTTCCGCCCTTTCTCCGTGTTTGTTGCACCACTGTTTACCCAATTAAATAATAGATAAGCCATTCAATCTCACAATGGAGAGATTAGCGACATGCATGGATTTCGTCATATAATTTGACTATCCAATTGTAGTTGAGCCAAACATAGTGAACTGTCTGTTATAATAAGGGTTCAATAATATATTGATTAAGGGCTTGTGTTGAAAAGGTAAGTAGTGTATTAGTCAATATGTTACATTTAAGTATTTCTACTTGTCCATCACAACTGTAATATTTGAATTAGTTATTAGAGGTGCCACTTCTTCTATTACAGGTGGGGAGGCTTGATGTTGTCTTAACTGTTATCTTGGCTAGGTCTACTAAGGTGGTGTGAATTGAGTCAGAAGATAATTCCAAGTCACAAAAATGTTAAGAGGAGATTCACACATTCATACAATACAATAGCTGCTAACGAAAATTGTGGAATTGGATCTTCAAAACTACCAGTTGAGTACCCCAGGCCTCGAACAATGTCTTATAACTGTAGATGATACATACAAAGAATTTTACCAAGATATTTAATAAACCTAGCAATTGCATGTTCAATGGAATATACTTCAGCTATTGTCTACATTTTCAAGTGCTTGTTATTAAAGACGCCATTATGCATAACTAATATCAATTATGTCTTAACCCTCTCACGTCCTTGACGCAATTTTGAGCCTATTAGGGATACTTTAAAGCCTTTGTTACCATCAGGGGTATTTAGAAACCTTTAGTTTAGTTACTTCAACCTCTGCAATTGTCTTTGAGTTAGCTGTGGGCAGAAAACTAATTTTGGAGAGGTAATTATAAGAGTGAGAGAACTGTATTTATGATTGCTAATCTGGCAGCCTCTGCATCATATGGTAGTGAGAGGGTTAAAGAGGAATATATTCACCATTGTACTTAACATAAACATTCAATTGTTGACTTCAGTAAGCAAGCTGTCAATTAACACTAACAAATCACAGTAAATAGTATTTTACACTGGGAGGGTTCCTGATTATGTGATGCCTACAAAATTAAGAGGGAATATTTTACAAAGAAGAACAAATATTACATAATTAGGTGTAATACTTAATGGCCGATTGAACTGGGTAACACATACACATGCAGTATGCTTTAAACATATGAAACATATTTGGCATAGTGTATCTCATCAGAAATCGACTTACCATAAATGCTATGAAAAGTATATATTATTATCTTGTCTATCCTCATATTATATATTGTATGCCTTTATGGGGTGAAACATGGGAAAACAAATATTACCAAAAAAATCCCTTTGCCAAAGCAAATGTGTAAGAACTAATACATGCAACAATAGAAATAAGTCAACAAAGGAGACGTTTGGGTCCATGAGTATATCAAAATTGCATTATGTATATACGTATTTTGTATTTTTAATGCTATTTAAATATATAAGGAACGCACATGTAAAACATTATAATTTTAGAATTATGTCACATCCTATAAATACCCCACTAAATAATGTAAACTTAATCATACCCCAAGCGTGCACTACGTTGTACCAAAATAGTGTAATTATTTCAGGTCCAAGGGTATGGAATTCACTCCCTTGTAATTTAAGAGGAATGGAGAACTTAACGTTATTAAACAAATCATTAAAGAAGTATGTCTGTGAAAACCAAAGTAACGAAATATGAAAGGACAAGTAGTAACCAAAGCGTGTGTGAAAGTAACAACGGTTAATACAGAATATTCCACACACACTTAAAATACTGTTGTATGAATGCTATATGTTTAAATTGCCATTTGTGTTCGATGCTGTGCGTTGATGTAACATTATATCTTCATAAATATATATAATAAACTCAATTGTCTGCATTGGAGCATCTGCTGAGCAGACTAGGCCAAATCTTCTGCTTTATATAATTATGTACCATTTGTAGCATGTATTGTATGGCAATAAATCTTTTGAATTTGAACTTGAATTATGGAATTGTGCATTGATATTAATGCAATGTGTATAGTTATGTTATTATACAAATGGTAATAATAAGTCAATATAAACGGTGGCAGTTATGGAAAGATGGACATAATATATTGCAGAATAATTGACAACGATGAATCAGAACAACAAGATGTGAACGATAATGAAGAAGGCCACAAGAAAGGCAGAGGTAGTGGCGGCTCTGAAGAGAATGAAGAAGAATAAATCAAGAGGGGATGATAGGATAGCGGTGGAGATGCTGGCAGCCTTGGAGGACTATGGAACGAATATAGTAAAGGAGATCATAGGCGAAATATAGGATATTTGAGAGACCGTATCACAGATGTGTATATCGAAATTTATTACAATACCAAAAATACCAGGAACCCCCCATTGCAATATATACCGAACCATTACTATTATGAGGCAGATCACCAAATCTGTGTAAATAACAATCTTAAATAGCATAAGAAAGAACATATTTTCAGAGGTTGGTAGTGAACAGCGCGGGTTCGTCAGGGAAAAAGGCACGATACATTATAGTGTGAGAATGTTGATGGAGAGAGTGTTAGAAGTGAAGAAAGATCTGTACGTCTGTTATGTTGACTAGGAAAAGGCATTCGATCGTATTAAACAAGTGGATCTTTTGAGAATGCTGCAACGGTTAAACATTGATGGTAAATAATTATCTAAGACTGTTAATAAGTAAATTATACTGGAAACAGGAGGCGACAGTGAGAGTATCTAGTAACGAGTCGGAGCCACAGAGTATTGAGAGATAAATGAGACAGTGGTGTGTGATATCCTTTGAGCTGTTTAATTATTACAGTTGAATGATGATGAGCTATTTGGAGGGAACAAAGGTGGAGGGAAGGGGGGGGGGGGCGGTAATATTAATAACATAAGATATGCTGATGATATGGTGCTATATGTATTGGTACAGAAACAGTTAATATGACATAAGGAAAATATATGAGAAGTAAGGTCACATTTGATGCAAGATGTGAACAGGAAATTATACAGTGAATAATACTATGCCCTGTTCATTATAGGTAGCCAGAAATCGGGAATCCTAACCTCTGTAATTCATAAAGGGCTACAACAAATGGGTTGTACATTTTCTTCCATAATAATAATTTATTCCCTGCCTGATTCTTCCCTCTCAAATGGTATAAATATTAGCTCAATCACTCAAGTCGTTATTGAGTTGTAGAGGTTAGTAGTTAATATCTTTGGCCTACTTATACTGAATTGGCAGTAGCAAAGAACGCTTTTGGTAAGATTAAGAACTTGGTAACGAGAAAGAGATTTGTGAAATATTTTGTTTGGTCGGTGTTGCTGTATGGCTGTGAGACTAAGATGATGAGGAGGGGAGATGAACGGAAACTACAACCAGCCGAGACATATTATTGGTGGAATGTGTTGAGAGCGTTGTGGACGGAGTATGTGTACTATCGTGGAAAGAACATAAGAAAACTGGAGTCTGCAGAAAGTTGATTGGCTCACACAAGGCAGGTCCCTTCCACACCCAGCCCATCATGCCCAAATGTCTATCTGTATTTATATTAAAACTCAATCGTTCATGATCCTACTATAGCACTAAGTAGCCTAGTCCACAAATCTACAAATTAAGAGTAGAAATACAATGAATACGTTATAGCTGTTTAGTGGTATGTAAATAAGTAAATCATCAGTGAAATGGTGGTATATAAAGCTTGTAAGGTCTCAAAATTGATTTACGTATCCCTTTAGTATGTAACAAATATATACACAGTAAACAAAATAGTTTGGTTTTCTATTTTTATGAAGGAGTGTAATCAATAAATGATAGCTTGTAATATATCTAATTGAATTGATTGTTTTCCCTATCGTTTAACTATATGTTAACCTATCAACATATTCCTGGTAGCCCACTATGTACCGGTAGTCAGGAAGTTACATTACTCACTACACCTAATCCATAGACCTATATTTTCTTACCCTAGAAGAGAGTAGGCAGTTGACCACACTATCCATACAGCTATCTATCCATCTATCTGTATAATTTTAGTATGTTAAATATACAAAATACTAAAACACATTATTTATAAAATACTCCTACAGTATCATTAAGTGTCATCAACAAATAATAGCTTCATTACAGGTAAGAAAGTGGCCTGGAGGTAGCTAACATGGCTGACTTGAGTGTCAACCTGGTGTCAGCCATATTGGTGTAGGCACGGAGAGCCTTGACCTCACTACACTCCCTTGGATTAGCCAGACCCGCCGGCTCCACCTCTAGTGTACTACCTTCATCGGAGTGACAAACCATGGTTGCCGACGTTCCAGGGTATATTGCACCTCGATAGGTAGGTATTAAACAAATACAGAGTGTTTTAATCGTAGCCTAAATACATACTTACTATTACTGTTATCAAATTGATGTCCAATTTTGTTAAGGTTTCAAAGCTGCTTCAAGTTTTTATGGTATAAGATGGTATCACACGAGCGCTTTTTCCCTCAACATTTATCCTCAACACGGTTCTGGCAGCTTATGAGGTCAACATTTTAAATATTTCGGATACCCAAATTAATCTATCATCAGTCTAGTTTCCCCTATCGGTGCAAAATAATCCAGAAATGTTACCAGAAAATTGTTGATGATCGAATTTTGCCTATAAAATCTCTCGTGTGATACCGGCTTTAAGCAGATTCACAAAGAATCTGTATAATATAGACGGCCACCAAAGGGTTTAGTAAACTATTGGAGGCACTAGGGAGTTTCGAGGATGTAGTAGTTCTAATGAATTATCAGAATTAAGAGAGTAATTATTAAAACAAAACAAAAAAATCCCTCATTAGAGCACAATTTCCGAGTAAACCTGTAAACCTTTGATGTGTGTAATAATTACAACCAATCATCTTCACAGTTGGTGTGAGAACACCTTGGATAATTAGTTTCATAACGGTGATTGCCGTGAACATCGAACAACAATTTATGTTGCTCTTTTTTGGAGATTTACTTAGGACCTTAGGCAGGCAACAAGTGTTAGTTAAAGATGCATGTCAAGTATAAAAGAAAGAGTATATGGCCAAGTGTACCATAAATATGTCCATTGATTAAAGTAATGTTTTGCATACAGAGAAACAAACGAACCACACACTCAAAAGGAAAACAAAAAATCACATATGTCATACAGTATAACTTCTGCCAAAATGCATTGTTGTCATATGAGCAATATATAGGCATAAGAGTAAAGCCTTATGTCATCAGCAATGTGGCACTGATGATGAGTGGTGCAAGCCAGTTGGAAGTTCCGCTCTCCCTCTCCATTATTATTTTTTTTATCACACACCCCACAACAATTTTGTTATCACACACCCCACAACAATGTTCTGATGGCGTATGTTGACCCAGGTGAGCGGAATCATTTTGCTTTTCCCTCCTTTTATATAAGTATGGTCGTTTTTCACACACATATCCTACCACAGGGGTTGTTATAGTAATACATATACAGTAATACATATACAGTATGGTCGTTTTGCACACACAAATCCTACCACAGGGGTTGTTATAGTAATACATATACAGTAATACATATACAGTATGGTCGTTTTGCACACACAAATCCTACCACAGGGGTTGTTATAGTAATACATATATGCTGTTTATCGACTGTATAAGTAAGCAAATCATTAGTGCAACATAAAAGTAAAATTTATTAAAAATAAACAAGTGTATTTACACTCCACATTTTTCCTTTGTCCCTCTACTTTCTCTTCATAAATTGTTGAGGGGCACAGGGCCTTCGGTGGGGCTTCGCAACCTCCTCAGCTCCTCGCCTGGGAGCGGCTTTGGTCACCTGGATTTTCTTAGTGGTAAGCAGGGAGGGTTTTGTGTGGGCGCTCGGTTATGGCCTTGGCCTTGCTCATGACCTTGAGGCTGTTCGGTCAGACAGCCTGGGGAACAACAACGCGAGTTAAAAATATAAAAGTAAATAATTAGCGAGAACACAAGTGGAAACAATTTTAAAAGTTAGCTAAGAATTAAGGTAATATTGGCAATTAGAGTTATCATTATGTATTTGTGCCAGGCAGAAATTGCAGGTAATAAGGTACATGGTAGGTAATTGAATTATGTTAATGATCATATTATTGAGGAATAGATTGATCATCGACTTAACCCGGGAAAGGTGCCAGGACTCTTAAGAGGTTTTAATGGGCAAAGGCGCCGGGACTCTTAAGAGTTTAGGCATAAAATAAGCCTTTCAAAACACCCCACTGGCACTCAAAACAAATCAATATGTGATTAAGTGAGATGATCCCCTCCATACCTTCTATCACTCCTCCACATCTCCACATGTGTACCAACCCCCCACCTTCCCCTTCCTTTCCACCCTCCTCAATTATCTGTGAGGATGGCTGGGAGAGAGGGGAGGATGGGGGAGTGTATTTCCGACCCTCTAAGCCAGTCTGAGACATCCCCTCGTTTCTTAGTACCATGCGAGACACGAGAGAGGGAGGGTGTGTCTGTCTCGCCAGTCTAGGTCAGATTACGACCGCGGGACTAAAATATACGATTTTCACCAGACAAATGACTTACCACTTGTTTTAGTGCTTTCAATGTTCAAATGTTCATATTAAAAGTAAAATAGGCGCATATGGATAAATAATTATGATATACAGTTATGGCAAATATAATTTTTTTTGTCAAGAATTAACCAATATACCTTCACCTGGCGGAACGTTTCAAATACCATAGTTTCACGCTTTAAAGGTTAAGAACAACTTATAAAAAGAACTAAAAAAACGTATGACAGCTTTTATTTCAATATATTTTATTTCAATAGTATTGAAATGCCACGATTATATAATAGGGTGTTCACACACACACACACACACACACACACACACACACACACACATAGTAGGAGTCTCTCCCAAAGCCGAAAGATTGACAGGGCCGAATTCAAGGGACATTGAGGTCAAAATGCCTGGACACACAAAGTTTAAAGCACTTAAATTATAGGATGAAGGAAATCTTGATTGAGGGAGAGATTTCCGGAGTTTACTTATTGAGTAGAAAAAAAAAGACAGAAAACTTCCCAATTCTTGGGTTCGAGGGCTGTACAGAATAGGAGTGGGACTGTGTCGAAAGGCAGGTGCCTCGCACTCGCCGCATGGGAGGGAGTATGCATTGAGAGAGATATGAAGAACACTGATTGTTGTAATAGCGATAGTAGAGTGAAAGAGATGCAAAATTGCGGTGTGTAGAAAGAGATTGTAGAGAACTAGCAAGAGGAAGTGAGTTGATGAGGCGAAATGCTTTGGACTCTACTTTTTTCGATAATTGTATATGCATATATACTGTATGTATACAGTATGCATATATGTATATATTTTGTTCTATATGTATGAGAGAGCCAAAAGGCAAAACTGCCTGTAACAAGTGCATTCCCCAAAGTTGAAATACTGACAGAGCCAAATTAAAGGTGGTTGGTAATCATCTTCAAACTGTTTTTGTTTTGTCTGTATTGCATATAATTGTGGTGTGCTTGTTTAGTGTACTGAAATGGATATGACGAGCAGATATGTGTGAGAGCTAACTGGATTACTCTCTGTGTAGGTGAGATACAAACAGAAACAGTGAGGGATGCCAGACAAATGAAACAGGGGTTCCAGCAACTCCTTATCAAATGTCTATGAGGCCTCCCCCGGGTATTGCCTGCTCTATTGTTGTCTACAATCTCCCCACCAATCTTGACAGGCGGGTGGCGCTCACTCTCCGTAAGGGAGGAGGTATAAACTGAGAGAGTCCTGAAGAAAACTGATTATTGTAATAGTGGTAGAAGAGTGAGAGAGATACAACAATGCAACATGTAGTGAAAGATTGTAGGGGATTAGTAATAGGACGCGAGATGATGAGACAAAATGCTTTTGACTGTACCCTTTCAGGAAGTGTGGTATGGGAGAGACCTTCCCACACATGCGAACAGTACTTGATATGAGTACACTGTACCCTTGTAAGGAGCAAGAAGTTGTGCAGGAGTAAAGAATCTCCAGAGACGGTTGAGCACACCTAACTTCGGGAGCTGTTTTAGCAAGAGAGGTGATATGGTCTTTCCAAGAAAGACCAGAACAAAGAAAAAAACACCAAGAATATTAAGAGAAAATTAAGAGTTTATTTTTAATTTTTTGTTGACGAGTATGTGATAGTCGTGTGGAAGACTGTGATGGGTAAATAGATCGACAAAATTGGGTTTTGGAAGCATTGAAAGTAAAAAAATTTGCTCTGCCCTAATCGAGGATAGTTAATAGATCAGAAGATAGCCTCCTTACGTGAGTTTTGGAGTGATTACATGGTGGGACAGAACCCTCAGAACACTGGAATTGATAGGTTGAGGAAGTGAGCGATGGCCATCCACAAGCGCAGCTACGGAACGGCCAGAAAGGAAGTTAGATATATAAGCACAGATGGAGAAATACATGCCTAAGGAGAGTAGTTTGGAAATAAGTTATTTGTGCCAGACTATCGACAACTTTCGATATGTCTCACTTATTTGAAAAGGTCTCACCGAAGTCCCAGAAGGAGGATGACCTAAATTTAGTAAGGTAATAAAGGAGATCATCAGTAGAGCGTACTTCAAGGAAACCATACTGACGATCTGAAAGAATATTAGGGGAAGACATATACTTATGAATTTTAGAATTAAGGATATATTAAACCACTTTACAGATGCAAGAAATGAGAGCAATTGGACGATAGTTGAAGAGTTGAGAGTGGTCACCCTTCTGGCGACAGGTTGAATGAGAGCAAACTTCCTGCAAGAAGGGAAGATGTTGGAAGAAGGACCTAGACAAAAGTGTTTGCCTTGGCAGAGAGTTAAGCACGAAAGCACAGTGTTTTAGTACAACAGGAGTAACACCATTTGGTCCATACACCTTAGTAATAAGCCCAGAAAGGGTAGAAAGTACGGAATCATCCAAGGTTGAGTTTTTAGCATACTTTTGAGCGAAGAGTTAGACATTGTAGGAGCAAGAGTTGAGAATAGAGAACAAAGTGAACTCTTTATGAAGCTTTTCAAAGCTCGATGAGATTTTATAAGCACGTGTGAGTAAAGTGCTGATCAAATGTCTTTTGTATTAGAGGGGTATAGCACCCATTTCTCAACTATCTTAACTCACAACATAAGAGCATCACTTTCACCTCGGTACTCGAGCAAAATGGAAAGCTTCCCTTTTTAGACATCGAAGTTGAACGTCAGAACTATTAATTTGGCACTGCTATTTTTCGTAAGAAAACATTCACAGGTCTCTTAACCAAATTCTCATCTGCTATACCCCTCCTATACAAAATAAATGTTATCAGCACTTTAGTCACACGTGCCTATAAAATCTCATCGAGCTTTGAAAAGCTTCATAAAGAGTTCACTTTTCTCTCTAATATTTTATTTGCTAATGGCTTCCCTCGGAAATTCACAGACACGTATATTGGTAAACAACTTAGTAAGTTGCATAATGTTTCATAACCAATAAAATCCCCACTGTTGTAGAGGCATTGTGTACATTCCCATCACTTAAACAGGTAAACATAGTAATATTATTAGGCAACAACTAGGTAAACTTTTAAGACAATTCTACCCACAATTCAGCTTCAGATTTATTTTCAAACCACAATAAACAATGGGAGAAAGATTAGTGAACAGTTTCTGAATGACAGGAAAGCATACTACAGAGCTGTGAAAGAAGCCAGAGGGAAGAAGACTGAGAGTGTCTCAGGTGGTAGGATGAGGGACATGAATGGGGAAGTGGTGATGGTGTGGTGAAAGTATGGAAAGATCATTTTAGTAGCTTAGCTGTAAAGAGTAGGGGGAAGGCAAAGATCTCATCCATAGGAATGGAGAGAGGTAGAAAAAACAGGGTAGTTGAAAGCCAGATAAGCAGAGAAGAAGTAAAAGAAGCAATCAATAGACTTAAAATGGGCAAAGCTGCTGGAGTAGATAACATCCCAGGTGAAATGCCGAGATATGGAGGAGAAGAAGCTGTTGACATAATGCATAGGTTATGTAAATTAGCATGGGAAAAGGAAAGTGTACCAGAGGACTGGAGGAAAGCAGTGATAGTACCCTTGTACAAAGGGAAGGGTAGTAAAGAAGAGTGTAAGAATTATAGGGGAATTAGCTTGCGTAGCATACCTGGAAAGGTACACGCAAGAGTAGTAACAGAGAGGCTACAGAAGATAAAGGATGACAAAATAGGCGAGGAACAGGGAGGTTTTAGAAAGGGCAGGGGCTGCGTTGACCAGATAGCCTCAATGCGATTGTTGGTAGAGAAGTATCTGGCCAAAAACAGAAAACTCTATGCAGCATTCATGGATTTGGAAAAAGCCTACGACAAAGTAGACTGGGAGGGCCTGTGGGATGTGTTAACAGTATATGGTGTGGGAGGAAAGTTGCTAATAGCAGTACAATCTTTTTTATAGGAATGCAATGGCAAATGTGTAGGTAGGGGATAAGTTAAGTGAAAGTTTTGAGGTCAATGTAAAGTAGGTGTAAGACAGGGATGTGTCATGTCAGCTTGGTTGTTCAATATATACATGGATGGAGTGATTAGGGAAGAATGCATGAAACCATAGATTTTAAGGAAAAATATAGAATCAAGAAAGAACATAAGAAAAGTTGTTAAATAAAAATGAAAAATTAAGTACTAGAAGAGGTTGAAAGTTTCAAGTATTTGGGAGCTGTACTATGCAAATATGGTAAAATGGAGAGTGAGATAAAAGAGAGAAAAATGCAAGGGAGAAAGGTGATTGGAGAACTTGATAGTATTCTCTTAGGAAGAATGGTTAGCCAGGAAGTCAAAAAGTCACTGAGAAACAGTGTGCTGCGCACAACACTCTCGTATGGAAGCGAGACATGGACGGCAAGTGACGAGGACCTCTTCAAACTGAGAGCTGTGGAGATGAGCTTTTTCAGAATGGCAGCTGGCATGAATAGGCTAGATGGGCCAAGTAATAGGGAAGTGTACGAGTCCTTTGGAATGGAAGAGCAGGCTTTGGGCATTGATTGTGGTGTGGTTGAGTGGATAAAGAGAAGTACTTTGAGGTGGTATGGTCATGTTCAGAGAATGGATGAAGAGAGAATGCCAAGAAAGATATATGGGAGTCAGGTGAGTGGAACCGCTAGTAGTGGAAGACCACCTATGGTATGGGAAAAGAAAGTGGAAAAATATATTGAAGAAAAACTTCCACGTATTGGAAGGGGTATTGTGGCACGGGCAAGGGAGGCATGTCTTGACAAAGTAGCTTGGAGACGTTTCTGTCATGGCCATCCTCTAGTGGGGGTTTCCCAGGGGGAAACAAGGCGTCGGAGATGATGATGATGAATAAACAATTAGTCAACACTTTAGGTTCAAAGCTGGAATTCCCGACAAGCTTCAGATTTGTGCCATTTACAAATATACGTGTCTCGCTTGCCAGAGCGAGTATGTGGGCAGGACTGAACGTCAGTTGGGTATTCGCATCAGCGAACACGTAGGTAAATCATATCGAACCAACAGACCCTTATCAAAATCCCCGTACTCAACCGTACACAACCCGTACACAACCACCCAGTCCAGTTACTCTGTTTTTCCGAGTAACCCTTAGCAACCCTTTGTATGTTCTTTTCTTTACTTCTCTCTCAAGTCTTTCATTTTGCTATCCTTGCTTTATGCGTGTCATACATTTCTGTCTTACTTACACAGGCATATTCAGACTAGCACATTATTTTTCACTAATATTAATTTCATTCTCAATATGTTAGGATTCTATAACTATATAATTATTGTTCGCACTTTTTCATATTTCATACACAGATTTGTATGGCTTTGACTCGTATATTCCACTATTCGTTTATGTTATTAAATATACACCTCAACTTATAATAAGGATCAATTTGGCGTTAGTTTATTAGGTAAATATACCAGAGACGCAACAATATAGGTAACAAATTTATAATTGTAGTTTTGGGTTCCTATCGTCTTATGCTGCATTTCTATATACTTTTTAACCTCGGGGAAACTAAACAAATCTGTGATTTTTAATTTGTTCAGTTAACCTAACCAAAAAACCTAACCTAACCTAACCTAAATGTATTTGGGGGCTATTAGGTTAGGTTAGGTTAGGTTAAATGACCAAAAAAGAAAAAGAAAATCCCAAGAAAAAAAATGAAAAATCCCATTTTGTTTTTGGTTTCCCCCGGAGATAAAAAGTATATAGAAATGAAGCATATGATGATAGGAACCCAAAACTACCATTAGAAATGTGCTACCTATATTGTTGCGTCTCCTGTATATTGACCGTTTGTTACTTTAATATTAAAATTATTCTTGTACATAATTCAATGTTTTTACTATATATATATATATGATCAATTGGACAAATAAGCTGATTATGATATTTTATATGTACCGGTATAGCCATAACAGAAAATTATGATATGGTATCAAGTCCATAAACTGTCACCTGTCCTATCTCTCCAATACGGCCACCCGATCCACCTTGCCGGCGGTGCTTATGGCACTTCGGTGCTACAGACTGGGAAGCTTTTCGTCAGTACTTCTTTGATTTCCAATGGAATGATTCTTGCTTCTATTGCCAGGGACCCTCGGAGAGTTCTGAACGCATTACTCATTATCTCGGGCATAGAGGCATACATTCCATTTTATTTCTCGCAGTCTAATGCAAAAGAAATCTTGGTTTACTCACACTTGTTCTACTGCTGTCCACAATAAGGAAGAAGCATTCAAACGATACCATCGCCTTTAAACTCAAGAATCTGATTATTTCTATGTTTCTGCCTGGATTCATGCCAAACCTGTTCTTCAACTCGCCAAATACTCTTTCGTCAATAATACATGCACGGAACTATCCAAATCTAGCTCTTCCAAAACTTTGTGGCAGCTAGCCATAATCCTCTTCCATAATTTGTCTTCCTAGCCTGTCCCTCCTTCCCTATTCCACTCTGACGGCACTACAGTCAGTGCTTGCTATGACAAAGCTGAACTCTTCGCCCAAAATGTCGCTAAAAAAACTCCACCATTAGTGATTCCAGCGCTATTCCCCCCCCCCCCCCCCCGCCACACACACACACACATTATCTCCTACTTATGCCTAATGTTTTAATCTCTTCTAAAGATGTACTTTCTACCCTCTCTGGATTTAATACTAAGACGGCATACAGACATACAGACTGGATGTTGTTACTTCTGTTGTACATTTGTGTTTCCATGCCGACTCCCTGCCTAGGCTAACTCTTTTGTCTCCTCTAATGTCTTTCCTTCATGCTGGAAGTTTGCTCTCATTCAACCTGTCCCAAAGAAGGGTGACTGCTATCAACCCTCCAATTATCGTCCAATTGCTCTCATTTCTTGCATCACCATTGTTTTTTAAACTATTCTTACTTCAAAATTAATTTAGCATTTCTATTTTCATAATCTGCTCTCAAATTGCTAGTATGGCTTCCTGAGGGGTCGCTCTACTGGTGATCTCCTTTCTTACCTTAATAGTTCTTGGTCATCCTCCTTTCGAGAATTCAGTGAGACCTTTTCTATTGCGCTAGACATATCGAAGGCCTTCGGTAGAGTCTGGCACAAATCTCTAATTTCTAAGTTACCCTCCTTCGGTTTCTATCGCTCCAGCTGTGCCTTTATCTTTAATTTAATTTCTGGCTGTTCCATAGCTGCGGTTGTGGACGGTTATCGTTAAATTCCTCAACCTATCAACTGAAGTGTTCCTCAGGATTCTGTCCTATATCCAGTTATCTTTCAATAGTCATTATTGATATACACACCTGTACCTCCAGTCCTAACAATTCATGTACGCATGAGTATCTTACACTATTCAACTTGTTTTTCAGATGCCTCAGCATATAATCACTCACAAACTCATGTGCTAAGGCCATAACACACTTATCTTCTGATCTATTAACCATTTCCAACTGGCCCAGAGAAAATCTTGTTACTTTCAATGCTTCTAAATCCCTATTTCTCTATTTATCTTTGTCATAACTCCCACTGGTTTATCCCTTATACTTCATCAATACGCAAATCATCCCTTCATCTTCAATCAATATTATCGGTGTCTCTGTTTCTGTTGATCTTTCTTGGAAAAAACATATTACCACTCTTTCTAAAACAGCTTCCCATAATTGGGTGTGCCCACAATCGCCTCTGGGGGTTCTTTACCCCTGCACAGCTTCTTGCTCTGTATAGGGGCAGAGTCCGTCCATGGACATTATTCAGTATTATTTGCATGTGTGGGAGGATACTCTCACACAGCACTTCTAGACAAAGTAGAACAGAAAGACTTTCGTATCATTAACTCACGCCCACTCACCGATCCTCTGTAATTTCTCTCTTTTCGCCACAATGTTGTATCTCTCTCACTATTCTACCGCTATTACAATAATCAATGTTCCTCAGAGCCCTCTCAGTGTAAATCACCTCCTCTACGTAGAGCATGTCGCCTCCGTCTTGCAAGACAATCCCATCCCTACTCTGTGCAACTCTCCAACCAGAGAGTGAAACGATATTCCCAATCTTTCTTCTATTCAACAGCTGAGCTCTGGACCTCTCTCCCTGAACCCATATTTCTCTCATCCTATGACTTTTTTCTCGCTCATCCACATAAAAAAAGGCATGACAAGCAACTAATTATTAGTCCGCTAGACAATTACGATATATCAAATATATCCAGAGGCAGGGGTGACATGAAGTACGGCAATGTCAATGAAATTGTATATGGTCATTGACAGCATTCTTTCATATTGATGTCAAGTGAAGTGAAATCTATATCATTAATTGGACTGTCGATATGAATATACAGTTGGCCACAAAAGCTATGTTCCTCTTCGTGCTCTTATACATGGAAATATATTTTGCATAATTGAATTACGAGTGGAGTTTCTAATGCAGCAGTTGACTCATCTGATTAGTTAACTGATAAAGTAAATAAACCATTCAATTCATGTTATTTTCATACTTAAGATCACGAAGAAGAACAACACTTATTTGGGCAACTGTAATTCAATAGGTTATAACATAGCTTCCCAAAAATAATCAAACTTGCATCATTAACGAAATGTGCTATTAGTTTAACAATTAGTATTTATAAGATGTCTTTTAGTGTTTCAGTGGCAGGGGGGAGGGGGAGGGGGAGGGGGGGGGTAGATTGGTCTTGTTGCTGAGTTGGTAATTGTATGGTCCTGAGTTCAAAACCCGATGTGTGAAAGGTAATATGTGTTATATTTTGTATTTATTTGTATTTTATTCTTTATTCCAACTACTCCCTCTCGGGCATAGGCTGAGCACCTGTACATTCAACCGTTATGAACGGTGAAGCCCGTGAGGTCTTGTTCCAGTCTAGGGAGTGAGGCACATGAAGCACTTTGTAGCTGCAACCAGCCCCTGCCATATTGCCTTTGTAGGATGCATGGGGCTTAGTTGCTCACTCACGGTTCGAAGCAGCCCCATCTATGAAGCTGCCTCGCTCTAGTGCTTCACTGTCTCACCTCCTAGACTCAGACCCTCACTCTCAGAACGCCACCTATTGAACAATGAACTCGCTAGGCATTGCCCCACTTTAGGATATTTTGAATATGGGAAGATTCATACAGTGCTATTTAATCAGGGAACAATGAGGGTATTTTTTTTTTTTTTTCATTTTGGTGGGATTTGTGGTAATGCACTGATACTAGGTACAGCACAAATTCCATCCCAATAATATCTTCCCATTGACATATCGGGATTTGAACCGGGGTCCATTGGATTACAAGTCCAGTGGTAAGACCACTCCACCACACCTCCCCTAACAGTACGTCATCACGAAACCCACTGCCCAAAGACACAGAAGAATTATACTCATAAACACACCCTTGCAATGTTGTATGCATTAGCAATGTTTGAATATTTCCATATTTAATATATGCAGTGGGTGACTGTATCTAGTGCGAAGTTCACTAGGTGACTTGGAGAGTGTGAATGTATGACAAGACAGTGGCAAAGCGAGTTCAGGAAATTGAACTAATACCGAGATAACTGCCAGACAGTGAGGCCAAGATTGTCTGGGAGGCCAGCTAATGTTGTGTTGGCTGCACACGCCTATCTAAATTAAGACCTTCAGACTTCGTCGAAATATCAACTGGCTATAGAACCATATAATTGTAGGGAGAGTTGGATATATCAAAGTCATACATAATGTAAACCGCATTTGGTCAATGAATGCAATATCAATGTATGTTCTCGTAGTATTTAGATGTAACATACAGTATAATTAACACAAATAATGCCTCGAGTTAGTGAACCATGATATGACTTTAGCCCGGTGCGGTATCATCCCACAATAACTAGATCACCTGCTGACCTCCTCTTGCCCTGGTTCCAGGAACCTACAGCTAAACTTGTCCACATAATGCATCCACCACAGAAAGTCCACCCATAATATGAGTAACGAGAAGAGTTTAGTTTCAGCAACATTATACTCATGTTGTGACTGGCCTTGCCTATACAGTAGCTCCTCAAATAGATAATGTATTTTCACTAAGTTTCACTCCTTACTAACAAAATTAATAACTGCCTGGTGTTGAAAATATGTGGTTGAACCAAAGGTTCAAATAAAGAATGTTTCGTGAACAATAAATTGTCTTGGGTAAATGATGAAGACGTCACATAGTCCAGGTGCCTGTAAACAATGCAACTGGAGATAAACATGATCACAATCAAGATATAATTTTGCAATTATTGCATTTCATATACTGTTTATATACAGTATAAAATACTACTACTACTAATACAAATAATAATAATAATAAATAATAATGATAATCGTAATAATAATAATAATAATAATAATGATCGATTTATTTTGTGTCGGCAACCAATGAGGCTGAAAATACACAATAGACTGACCCTAGCTGCTACCAAGTACGCCTCCAGACCCCGGAAGAAGTAGGACGTGGGCAGGTGACTTTGTGGGTCCCAAGAGACTGGTCCGTCTAAACTCTAGACCTAGCCTTCATGGCCGGAGAAAGTTTTGGAGAGAAACTTCCTCTGTCGTTGCGTGGGATCAAACCCCCGACACAAGAGCCAGCACTCCCAGTACAGTGGCTAAATGCGCTCAGCTACAGATTTATTTTGTATTTATTTGTTGTCTATTTATATAAAGGAAACAAAAGGCAAAGCTGCCTGCAACACGTGTCTCCCCTAAAGTTGAAAGAGTGAGAGCCAAATTAGTGTTTTATTATTTAACCCTTCTTTGGCGGCGCCTGGCTATTGTCGAATTAAAAAAATGGGGCCTATGGGCGGGGCCCGGCTATTGTCGAATGCAATTTTGAGCACGTAGTGTGCTCTGAGAGAGAGCGGAGCGGTGGGAGGAGCGTAGATTACCTCCTGACCGCTCGCCACGGCCGCCGTGGATCTACTGAGATTTACTCCACTTACATCCACCCTCACTCCCTCGCTACATACGTAATTATATAAAGAAATTGCCGTATTTTACCGTTTTTGCCCTTCGGTTGCACGATCGTTGCAAGACAACCAGTGATCGTAGAAGGATGGTTCGGGTGTCATTGGAAAGCTCAATTTATGTCCTTTCAGGGATACATACTTGTATTACGCTCTGGATCTTGTTTATGTATGATAAAGAGCACGGAAACAACCCCATTTATGGTAAAAAAAAACGCTGGGCGGTACATAGAAATTACCGCCTAGGCGGTAATAATGGAAAGAAGTGTGGTATGCTTGTTTAGTGCAGTGAAATGGATAGGAGGAGCATGTGTTTGTAAGAGTTAAATGGATTATTATCTGTGTAGGTGAGTCACAAATAGAAACAGTGAGTGAAGCCAAACAAATGAAACGGAGTTCCGGCAATATGAGGTTTCCCCTGAGCATTACTCTGCCCGATTGGTGTGTACAATCTCCCCTCGTCTATACTGGTATATATATATATATATATATATATATATATATATATATATATATATATACTGTATATATATACTGTAAAATGTCTATACTTATATACATATAATGTAATCTAAACTTGGTTATATCTAGTCTAACGTTGTCTGAAAAGGGAGTTTTTTATACTTTGCTTCCTAGACTTCCAACAAGCTTTAACAAAACTAGCCTCAAGACCTTCTTTTCAGATAAATTTGAAATATTTTCGGTAGAAAAATATCACGTCCGAAGGCAAGTTTCTCCTAAATTACAGGCTCGCTATCGCTTGCCAGGAAAAAATTCGACACCTAAATGGGACATAATGTGTTAATATTAACATAATTGGGTCGACAGTCTTAGAATCGCCAAAATAATGGGGAAAACGTTAACAAAATAAAATCCAATGGGGCTAATCATGAGGGAGAAGGGGGTCCATAAAAGAAAATCCCTAAGTTAAAATCTCCCATTAATACGACCTAAACTAACCAAATGTAAGGAACTCCAGACGAGTGAGCAAACCAGATAAAACTTGTATTTTTAAGCCATGACAGAATGTATACATAATACAAAACTTCAAGTTTTGTTTCTTCTATGTGGATAAGAGAGACAAAAGGCATAACTGCCTGTGATGAGTGCATCCCCCAGAGATGAAAGAGTGATAGGGCCAAAATCAAGGCATTTTCGAGCCAAAATGCCTGGACACACGGAGTTTGAAGCAATTTAAGTCATAAGATGAGGGAAAAATTGAATCAGGGAGAGAGTTCCACAGCTCATTTTGTTGAGTAGAAGAGAGATAGGGAAGTTTGTTTCACTCTTGAGTTGAAGAGTTGCACAGAGTAAGGGTGAGAGTGTGTTGCAAGACGGGTGCTGCGTACTCTATGTATAAGTGGTGGTATACACTGAGAGAGCTCTGAGGAACACTGATTACCAACTCTGCGTAAGCAGAGTGGTATCGCCCCCCGTATAGTGGTACATGCTAACCGAAATGTCTGTCTGTCTGTCTGTCCGTCCGATAACTCATCCTAGACCTTTTGACGGATTTTCACCAAACTTCACACGAACCTTCGGTGCGTGAATGTCGCAAAAAAAGTGTTTTTGTAATTACAAAAAGTGTTTTTGAATTTGTGCAATAGTTATGATCTTAGGTCCAAACAAATTCCCCCCCCCCCCCCCCCCTGTACCTATTTCCTGTGTGTGTGTGTGTGTGACCCTACGGGGCAGGAAAGAGAAGGGAAAAGAGGAGAAGGTAGAAGAGAGGAAGAAGGTAGTGAGAGAGAGAGTGAGAGTGAGTGTGAGTGTGAGTGAGTAGAGAGTAGAACAGGGGGAAGGGTGATGAAGAAGTTTTGGAACAATTGTGAAGGAAAGGTAGGTAGTTTCCAATTCTAAATTATGGACAGTGGGATCCAGAGGGGTCCAGAGTTGCTAAGATCAGGAGTACGAAAAGAGAGGGGAGAAAGGAGAAGAGAGGAAGGTAGTGAAGGAGGTGAGAGGGATTGGGAGGAGGAGGGGAAGGGAGAGAGAAAAGAGGGAAAGAGTTGGGTTGAGAGAGAAAGAACGAGGAAGAGAGAGAAGGAGGAAGGAGTTTTGAAACAATTGTTGGAAGGAAGGTAGGTGGGTAGAAAAGAGAGTTCCCAATGGTAAGTTATGGTTCATGGACAGGGGGATTTAGTGGGGTCAGTTGAGAGAGAGAGAGTGAGTGAGTGAGTGAGAGAGAGAGAGACATATCACACAGATGTGATGATAATGGTGAGACGTCTGTCTGTCTTTCTTCAAACTCCTCCTAGACCGTTCGACGGATTTTCACACAAACTTCTAATTGTAGTGATAATGGTGATAATAGTAGTGATGATGGTTGTAGTTGAACTGATGATGACAGCAGTGATGATAATGATAATTGTAGATAAGATGGTGACAGTACTAGTAGTAGTGATGATGGTCATAATAGTATTGATGATGGTGACAAGCAATGATGATAGTTGTAGTGATAATAATGACAGTAGTGATGATGGTGACATTAGAAGTGATGGTAGTAATAGTGGGTATGATGGTAATTGTAGTGATAATGGTGATAATGGTAATGATGATGGTTGTAGTTGTAGTGATGATGACAGCAGTGATGATGATGACAGTTGTAGATATGATGGTGACAGTACTAGTAGTAGTGATGATGGTGACAAGCAATGATAGTTGTAGTGATAATGATGACAGTAGTGATGATGGTGACAGTATTAGTGATGATGGTGAGTAGTAGCGACGATGGTGAAAGTTGTAGTGATGATGACAGTAGTAGTGATGATGAGAGTAGTAGTGATGATGGTAAGAGTAGTAGTGTTGATGATAGTAATGGTGATAGTGACTAGTAGTGATGATGGTGACCCATCTCAGAGTAGGGTATGCCGTTTTGATGTTGGGCAAAACGGCACGTCTACTTTATATATATATATATATATAATATATATATATATATATATATGTATATATATATTACTTATCAACTCTGCGTAAGCAGAGTGGTATCGCCCCCCGTATAGTGGTACATGCTAACCGAAATGTCTGTCTGTATGTCTGTCTGTCTGTCCGAGAACTACTCCTAGACCGTTTGACGGATTTTCACCAAACTTCACACGAACCTTCGGTGCATGAATGCGACGGTAATTAACAAAAAGATTTGTTGAATTTGTGCAATAGTTATGATCTTAGGTCCAAAATATGGTTTTGCCCCCCCCCCCCCCCCAAACCCCCTCCCCCCCCCCCCCCGCTCAACCAGCCCCCCCCCCCCCCCCCCCCCCCCCCCTCATAACCCCCCTCATACCCCCACCCTCTACCTATTCCCAAGCAATGATGATGGTGTGTGTGTGTGCCCCGTAGGGGCACACTCGCACAGAACGCCATCGTTCAGGGGGCGAACAAAAACTCTCCCGCATTTGTTAGTTTAAGTTAGTTTAGTTGACATTAGGTGACAATTGTAGTGATGATGATAGTAGTAGTGATGATATTTGTAATATTAGTGACGATGGTAGTATGGTGATGATGGTGACAATTGTAGTGATGATGATAGTAGTAGTAATAATGGTGGTAATATTAGTGATGATGGTAACCCTTCGCAGAGTTGGGTATGCCGTTTTGATTTTGGGCAAAACAAAAGTGATGATGGTGACAGTATTAGTGATGATGGTGAGTAGTAGTGATTATGGTGAAAGTTGTAGTGATGATGAGAGTAGTGATGATGGTAAGAGTAGTAGTGATGACTGTAATAGTAGTAGTGCTGATGATAGTAATGGTGATAATGACTAGTTGTGATGATGGTGACCCATCGCAGAGTTGGGTATGCCGTTTTGATTTTGGTAAAAAAAAAACATCAGAAGCTCAATATTGATGAGAGTTTGCTGCTGTGGAGGGGGAATATTGGCATCCGGCAGTACATGCCCAGCAAACGACATCGATATGGCCTGAAGACCTTCGTGATGTGTGACTGTCGAACCGGTTACATCCAGGACCTAATTCTGTATATGGGCAAGAAAACAGAATTGGTGGAAACTAGGACATACGGAATTTCTGGGGCTGTCGTCATCACCATGCTGCAGGGCTACCTGGACAGGGGCCACATACTGTACCTGGACAACTGGTACACCAGCCCCTCCCTTGCCAAGTTCCTGCATAGCCGCACTACAGGAGTCTGTGGCACCGTCAGGAGGAATCGGATCTTCATGCCCGAACTACCACCCAGGCGGGAAAAGGGCTCCATCATCCACAAGCAGACTAACAATGTCCTCATGTTGTCCTGGATGGATAACTGGGATGTGAACGTCCTCACAACAGTCCTCCTTCCCATCTTCCAAGACAGCAGACGTCGTGACAGAGCAACTGGCGAAGTTATCAAGAAACCTTTGGTCATCTGTGATTATAACATCAACATGCGGCTGGTGGATAAATCAGATGCTGTCATCTTGTCATGTGAGTGTGCAAGGAAGACGATGAGGTGGTATAAGAAGTTATTCTTCCACCTCCTCGATCTCACCCTCTATAACAGCCTTATCCTCTACTCAACAATCACCGGCAAGCAGGAAATGATGGAGAACTTCTGCATCGAGTTGTCCAGGGAGGTGTTGAGGGATGCCCCCCACTTCCAGCAACCCCCCGCCCATCGACGCCCAGTAGCAGAAGGGATTGCCAGGCTGACACAACGCCACTTCCCTGAATATGTGCCGCCCACAGAAAACAATGACAAACCCCGAAGACGGTGTCATGTGTGCCGCAACACGACACAGAGGGATCCTGAGAGATCAGATACCAGGTGGATGTGCAGAGAATGTGATGTTCCACTGTCTCCCGGACTGCTTCAGGGAGTATCCCACTTGACCATTTCTAAAACTGTACTCAAAGACTGCGATAAAAGACGCTATGAAATGTGAAGTGTGTGTATAAACCTAGTGTAAAATTAATAATGAATATATACAAAGTGCCGAACACAACATGTAAGTGAGATTGACACTCAAATATACGTAAAACAGTGACGGACACCAATAAGTGTAAATATATACTATTTCTAAGTCAAACGTGCGTAAATCAATGTGTGAAACTAATATTGTATAACTATAAAACATGTGATAAAGTAATAAACTGAATAAAGAGGGGTAGAGACATGAAAACTGAATAAAGCAGGGGAGTAAGAGAGAGAGACGCAAGAAAAGGGAAAGTGTTGGTGACGCGTGTCAGTCAGCTGGGTGTGTGACAGTTCGTGCATTCTGTTATTGTCCGAGACCATGATAGCCACCAGTATCCATGGCAATGAGGACGCGCCACGCTCTTGCCACTCGTGTGCACTTACAAGACTTATATCTAAGCACTTTTCACACTGTAACTTCACTTACAATGACATTATGTGATACATGTTGCTAATATATGAACAATGAAGGCACACATGATGCTCGGGTGGTGTAAATAACCGTCACTCGAAAACTGGCCGCATCGTACATCTGCCATGCTGCCGCGCTCAACTGTGGCTGGCCGGGCGGGAAGTTTGAAGGCCGCCCGGCACCAGCTGATGTATGAGGCTGCCACCCCCCCCCCCCCCCCCCCATACGACCCCCAAATGACCGAGGTGAGTCTTTTTTTTCTTCATTTCTCACCTTTTTCTTCCATTTTAGCAAAAACATTTTTTTTTTGGCCAAAACGGCCGGACCTGGATGTACATTTATTCTAAACTAGCTGGGGTTCAGTGGGTTAAGTATTTAGATATTTCTTATTTACTCGAATAATATATTATTTATCAACTCTGCGTAAGCAGAGTTTGGTATCGCCCCCCGTATAGTGGGTACCACTGGAAAAAAATGTCTGTCGTCGTCGTCGTTGTTGTCCGTCTGTCTCGAAACTCCTAGGCCGTTGGACGGATTTTCACCAAATTTCACACAAACATTTGTTGCGTGAATGCGAACGTCAGTCAAAACAGATTTTTTGAATTTATGCAATAGTTATGATTTTAGGTCCAAAATATGGTTTTACCCCCCGTCCCCCCCCCCCCCCCCCCTCCCCAGCAATGAATATGGTTTTTCCCCCCGGCCCCGACCCCCCCCCCCCCCCCCCCCCCCCCCTCCCCAGCAATGAATGAGCCCCGAAGGGACTCACACACTAAGAATGCATTCGTTCTGGGGGCGAAAACATCTCGCTACGTATTTGCTAGGTTAAGTTAGTTTAGTTGGCATTAGAAGAGATGGTAGTAATAGTGGGATTGATGGTGATAGTAGTGATGATGGTGAATACTAGTAGAGATGGTGGTTGTAGTTGTATTGATGATGATGACAGTAGTGATTATGACAGTAGTAGATATGATGGTGACAGTACTAGTACTAGTGATGATGGTCATAATAGTAGTGATGATGGTGACAAGTAATGATGATAGTTGTAGTTATAATAATGACAGTAGTGATGATGGAAGTGACGATGGTGTGAGTATTAGTGATGATGGTGAGTAGTAGTGATAATGATGAAAGTTGTAGTGATGATGACAATAGTTGTGATGATGAAGATCATAGTAATGGTGCTGATGGCAGTAGTAGTGATGATGGTGACAGTAGGATACATGATGGTAATACTTGTGACAGTAGTAATGATGATGGTTATAGTAGTAGTGATGATGTTAACAGTAGTAATGATGATTGTAAGATGGTGTTGATGATAGTAGTAATGATGGTTGACAGTTGTAGTATCAATGATGATAGTTATTAAGATGGTAGTGACAATGGTGACAGTAGTAGTGATGATGGTGAGAGTAGTAGTGATGATTGTAATTGTAGTAGTGATGATGATCATCATAGTAATGGTGATGATGACAGTAGTTGTGATGATTGTGGCAGTTGTAGTGATGATGGAAGTAGTAGTGATGATGGTGATTGTGATTGATGATGGTTTTAGTAGTGATGATGGTAACCCATCGCAGAGTTGGGTATGCTGTTTTTATTTTGGGCAAAACGGCA
Organism: Paralithodes platypus; assembly: GCA_032716605.1. Taxonomy (NCBI): domain Eukaryota; kingdom Metazoa; phylum Arthropoda; class Malacostraca; order Decapoda; family Lithodidae; genus Paralithodes; species Paralithodes platypus. The sequence goes on along the minus strand of CM064575.1, from coordinate 56,056,424 downwards.
CGTCTACTGAGTAGAAGAGAGATTGGGAAGTTTGTTTCACTCTTGGGTTGGAGAGTTGCACAGAGTAAGGGTGAGAGTGTGTTGCAAGACGGGTGCTGCGTACTCTACGTATAAGTGGTGGTATACACTGAGAGAGCTCTGAGGAACACTGATTATTGTAATAGCAGTAGAATAGTGAGAGAAATGCAACATTTTGGCGAAGAGAGAAGATTGCAAGGAATCGGTGAGTGGACGTGAGTTAATGAGACGTAAGGCTTTATTTTCTACTTTGTCTAGATGTGCTGTGTGAGAGGAACCTCCCTACACAGGCGAACAATATTCAATACATAGACGCACTGTGCTCCTATACAGAGCAACAAGCTGTGCAGAGGTAAAGAACCCCGTAAGGCAGTTGAGCAAATCCAGCTTCTGGGAAGCCATTTTAGCAAGAGCGGTAATATGGTCTTTCCAAGAGAGATCATACAAAAAAGAGACACTGAGAATACTGAGAGCAGATGATTTATTTGATTTTGCCCCGAGGGGCGAGTTTATTGAGCAGCGCCCCCCATGTGAGGAAACAACCACTGGTAAAGTGATACATACTGCTCAAAGAGCCATTATTCCACTGAAACAACAGCATCGTCGTCTGGTTACATTTATATCTGTGTTTATAAATCAGGTAGGCATTATTCATATGGTTATTATAGTTTCCTCATTTAATTGCCACATGTGCTATACAGTATATACGTAGCTCATGATTTAAAAAAAAAAATAATAATAAAAAAGGAGCTTGTCGTGACTGAATTATTAATTGACAGGTTGTAAATAATAGCACTACAAAACGAGTGCAATCATATGAGGAGACTGTTCATATTTTTCATTACATCAATGGTTATTGAGGTCATAGTTAGCTGAATACAATTATTACATACCGTACATGATGTGACTAATATTTCCAACTACATAAATTATTATGCAATAATAGTGCCACAAATATATTACAATCATATGAGGGACACTTCACATTCTTCATTGCATCAACGGTTATTGAGGTCATAGTTAGCTGAATACAACAGTTACATACATAATGTGACTAATAATACCAACTACCGAAGTTATAATGGAATTATAGTACTACAGATGAAAGGTTGATTGTTGTGTTGTTGAAGTATACAGGATAGTCCTGTAGAAGTTCTTGATGATAATGTACAGATAAATGGAGTAATTGGATGTTCGAAGAATTGAAAGCAACAAGATTTTCTCTGTCCCAATTGGCCCAGTTACATGAGTTTTGGAGTGATTGCATTCTGTAGCGTTCTGAAATATTACTTAAATAGTGTAAGGTTAAGTCAGCTACATATGAATGGATAGGCCTGGAAGTACAGTTGAGAAGATCATTAATGAATATTAGAAAGAGTATTGGAGACAGGACGGAATCCTGAAGAACACTGGAGTTGATAGGGTGAGGAAGTGAACAATGGTCGTCCACAACCATAGCTATGGAACAGCCAGAAAGAAAATTTGAGATAAAGGCACAGATGGAGGGATAGAAACCAAAGGAGGGTAGTTTAGAAATTAGAGATTTGTGCCAGAGTCCATTGAATGCCTTTGATATGTCTAGTGCAATAGAAAAGGTCTCACCAAAGTCCCGAAAGGAAGATGACCAAGAGTTAGCAAGATATGAAAGAAGATCACCAGTAGAGCGAACCCTAAGGAAACCATATTGGCGAGCTGATAGTAGATTATGAGAAGAGAAATGCTTAAGAAATATTTAAGTAAGAATAGTTTCAAATTGGACTAAAGTTATAGGGCTGCGAGCGGTCACCCTTGTTTGGGGCAGGTTGAAGGGGAGCAAACTTCCAGCAAGAAGGGAAGACGTTAGAGAAGAGACAGAGATGGAATAGTTTGCCTAGACAGGGTGTCAGCACGGAAGCATAGTTTATGAGTACTATATGAGGAACGCCATCTGGACCGTACGCTTTCTTAGTATTTAGCCCAGAGAGGGTAGAATGTACATCTTTAGAAGAGATTAGGATATTGGGCATAAGTAGTGAGAGAGGGGGGTGGAGAGGGAGGAATAGCACCTGAATCATGCAAGGTGGAGATTCTAGAGAGAGTTTGGGCGAATATATATATTATATATATATATATATATATATATATATATATCTATATATATATATATATATATATATATATATATATATATATATATATATATATATATATATATATATATATATATATATATATATATATACAGATAGATAGATAAATAGATAGATAGATATATACCAATACAATATTTCTCAAGGAAATTAATTTTACCAACTTTTCAGTCATCTGGTGTTGTTGAGGCGTATAACGATAATGTACAGAACATTATGCAGTGAAAAACAATTGGCAAAGGGACCCAATAGATTAACTATATCCTTTCGGAAGGAAAGCCTGAATCAATGTACACATTTTGATGGTGAGCAAGAAGATATGGTCCACCCTGCACCTGTACACTAACCTATAACCTTAAGTAGTGTCCTAGTGTTGGTGGTGGGGGAGAAGAGATGGTCCACCCTGCACCTGTACACGCCCGCATCACTACCAAGCACTGGGTCTATAGCCAAGGTAGGCTGTGGGCGGTGTCCGGTGACCCTGAAGGTGGTGCGAGCGGCCAGGGTGTTGGTATTAGCCCCAGGGTTCGTAGGAGCCCGGATCTCCCCGCCTCGGAAGTTGTACCTGGGGGGTGATAAGGATTATATTAGCCAAAACTATATAGGTGTGGTGGAGTGGTCATGCCACTGGATTGGTAATCCAATGGACCCGGGTTCAAATCCCGATATGTCAATGGGAAGATATTATTGGGATTGAATTTGTGCTGTACCTAGTATCAGTGCATTACCACAAAGCCCACCGAAATGCCAAAAAAATACCCTCGTTGTTCCCTGATTAAATAACACTGTATGAATATTCCCATATTCAAAATATGTTACAGGGGGACAATGCCTAGTGAGTTCACTGCTCAATAGGTGGCGTTCAGAGAGTGAGGGTCTGAGTCTGGAGGGTGAGACGGTGAAGCACTTGAGCGAAGCAACCAGCCGCTTCAGAGATGGAGCTCCTTCGAGCCATGATGGATGCTTCACATGTCTCACTCCCCAGACTGGAACAAGACCTCACGGGCTTCACCGTGTTGAGCGGTGGAATGTACAGGCTCTCAGCCTATGCCCGAGAGGGAGTAATTGGAATATAGAAAAAAAAAAAAAAAAAAAAGACTATTCCATTAACCTTTTAATTTTCAGAGACTTGTTTTTTTTCCAAGCTGTTGTTAAAGGAGTAATTCCGTCCGCCAATCAGGAGACAGGATTAACTCAGGTGGCGAAGCAAGGTTTAACCTTTGAAACTTGTCACTGAGAAGATCCTGCCACTCCCTCACTCTCGACCAATCAGTTACTCCTGTGACGCAGCAATCAGAGCCACCTGTACCTCCCTTTAAACGCTCGCTGCATAACTCATTCCCAGTTCGCATACGTATATTCTATCCTGGTCACAGATGTTCTATTACAATGGTGCCACCCTCTCACTCCCGTCAGCCACTATAGAACATCTCCAACAAACTTCCAGAAGAATATTACGGTGATATAAAGCAGGAGGGGAAATTGGAATTTCAAAGTGAGCAGGCTGGGGTAGCTCCTCCAGGGCGCGCGGCTCGGCCAATCACAGGACCCCATGGAGTGAGGGAGGGGTATAAAGGGAGATTGGCGGGACCACAGGACTCATTCTTATGATTCACTCCATGCTGGTCGAACCTATACATGTTTGCTCACCACGTTTAGACTCTGAAGTCTGATTTAATTTCGTTTAAGCCAATTTTTCGTCAGTTTCTGGACTCTAACTTTTTCATTCTTGAGAAATTAATTTCGTATAACCTACTTTTCTTTGGACTCTATTTTTGTTTTTCCCAAGCACTCTCAACAGCATAACCTCCACTTAGAGTCCCCAGCCGTGGTACGAAGCCGAACTCCAAAGGTATATCCATGTGGAGGCCCCTTAGGAAGCGGTTGGGGTGGCACTCTTTCTCTCAACTTCTGGGGTTAGGTCCCCTTTCGGGGTATACCTACGGCAGGCATTCGATCCTCCCTTTGTGCTATCCAAGAGGCACACCCCTTTTAGCAGGGTGGGGGGGGGGGAGGGGGGTTGATGTAATCGTGGCCTCTTTAGCCAAGGGTATAAGGTATCATCATGCTGATGAGAGTTGCATTCTGACGTTGTTTTATATATAATATATCTTATTGTTGGAGTTTAGAAGGACGGTTTGTGGGAGTGGGTTTTGGATTGTGTGTGGCCTGAGCCGTGGATTTATCAAGTGATATATTTTCGAAAGGTCTACCCATTTACATTAGCCTTTTACTATAGACTTGTACTTTTCGCAATAAGGTCGGTACATGACAACCAAGTAAATTATTTGTTTAATGAATCTCTAAAGAAACAAGGATGGCAACCAAAGTAAGACTTAGGATAATAGATAGGGATAAAGATACATCTATCACTAAAATAACACAGCTGGCCTATGGGCATCTGAGGACTGCTTTCACAAAGTTTCACCCTACAAATGGCGGTTACAAGACTTTGTGCCGTACTGAACAAGATGCTGATAAAATGCTAGGAATAGAATTGCATAAGCTTTTCAAGGCAAATGGGATTGAGATAATAACTCCACCGGAAGTGCCTGCCAGCCGTACAACTTGACAAGCATGTGGGGGACCATACAGCTGATGAAATATAACAGGAGTTGGAGGAACAAAACGATTGGCTCAAGGTAGAGGAGGTCATAAAGATAAAAGAACATACCCACATTATGAAGGTCAGAACAGCTGAGACTGCAATGGCAAAGAAAATCGATGAACAGGGACTAATCGCTTTTAATATGAGCATTACACCAGCACAATGCCAAAGAGAGAAGTACATCCATATCCTAATCTGCTACAAATGCTATAAACTCGATGACCACTCCCAGAACACCTGTGCACTGACAGAAACAGTATGTTCCGACTGTGCGGAAACCGGACATGATTATCAAAACTGCACAAACAATTATAAAGCATGTATAAACTGTATAAAGGCAGGCAAAGATAACTTCAACCATCGTACTCTTGCCATGGCTTGTCCAATCCAGAAAGACATTATGAAAACGAAACGGGAAAATGAAGAAATAACAAAACCAGAAAATAGAACCCTAGCAGAAGTTGTAAGGACAGCTACTAGGGATTCTCAGGCAGGGGCAACTAATTTAAACCTCAGTGATATAAAACACAATCAAATTGTAATCAGCATTATGCATGCACATGTGCTAAAACTGAGAAATCCTGGCTGCTACAAGACTGAACTGAATAATATGCTCGAAATAAACAACTTACCAGAGATGTGGTTTCCTGAAAATCTGGATTCGCTGTCAGTTTTGGGGGCTACCAGTGACCCTCAGGAGCAGACTATAGACCTTCAGGAACAGAATTTGGAAACCATGGAAGGAAAACCGATAACCAGACCTCACCAAGATCAGATCACAGGAACCTCAACAACCTCATCGAGCAGAACCAGACACTTGCAAGCTACTTAGACACCAACTGCGACTACCATACAGCCGACACACTCAGAAAACCAAATTGAAGGGACAGACGGAGACAAACGGTACTTGCTTCAGGCAGAGGATATTGGACTGAAGCTTTTAGTAGGAGACAGGTTCCACATTCCTTCAAGAGAACTCAGTCATAAGGAAATAATTAAAAGGATACTTAACCAGGAAAAAAAATGGCAATACACAGATGCTGGTACGGAGACAAGCTTCAAGAAGATGGAACAGAGTGTATTTGTAATCATTTGAAATGGCTTACAAATGAGAACGCCACCTCCTGTCCAGGCAAAGACAATGCGTTAACACCCAATATTCATAATACTATGTTAAGAACGATCAAAATTATCCGACACAATGTAAAACACTGGAGTACAACAAAGAATAATTTATGCAACACCTACCTATCACTCGATGCTGACCTGATACTTATTAATGGACATGGAATGAGATATGAAGACAGAATAAATAGTTTCAATTATACTACATATCAATCTAATAAAAATAATGAAATACATGATGGAGTTGCTATAGCTATAAAAACAGATATAAAGCAAAAAATAATAAACAAATGTATGAGTGAATGTATGGCAATACAAAAATATACTACGTTAGGAGAGATTGTGGTCTCAATACTGTATCTGCCACCCAGACTACCATACCTACCTAATATCGACATAATAAACCTAATGAACTATATTCAACCTACATATATCTAGGAGACTTTAATGAAAGACATCCTATTTTTGGAAAAAGAGATAGCAATGACGTAGGTTGATTACTACAAATAATTATTAATACAGGTAGACTCATGCATTTAGAACCAAACTTTAATAAATTTTTAGGACATCATAGTACAACAACACCTGACAAAATGTTCAGTAATAACTATCGTGTAAATACGATAGTGTACGACACTTTTGTGCTACCGTACGTCTCTGTGACGTCACGGTCGTTCCCGCTGCACGGCGTAGGACGATTAGATCGCATATTATAAGATTGTAAGTAAGTTAAGATTATAAAAGGCCTAATATGCTATTAAACAATATTGACATGATCTTATGTAGTATATATGAATTTATTGTATATATGTTGATTTAATTTATCGTACTGAGCAACATAGATACGGTACGATAATTTGGGCTCCTGGCGTATGCCACGGCAGCAAGGCGGAGGGCTGGAAGCGGCAGAGCCTTCACGAACACCAATCAGTTAACATCTAATTTCCGCCTTCAGTTGATCGAGCTTTTGTGCCTCTAATCACAATACACTGACAGCAATACATACATCTACATCACAACGCTCTCATCGACGCCATTGACTGACTGACAGATAAGCATAGTATTCATGTCCATTCCCATATAATCATTTGATTCTTTCTTTCACTTGACCCGAGCCTCAGGGCCGGCGTCTCGTTTCCCCATTGTCCGCCATATTGGGTAAAGGTTCTCCTTTGTCTCATTGCCACGTGGAACTATTGGCGAGTTAATTCCTGGATAATATTAACCCTTATAACCTTACTCTATATATAATTTATTGTGTGAGACCTTTGGATATAAATTAGCTTGTTTCAGATTGAATTCAATTTAGATATGGAGTAATTTAATTTAGATTGATTTTGTTTGAACTATTATAGCTTAGAGATATTTAACTTCCATTGATAGTATACCACATTGGTTCCCAGACCCGGGAGTTTAGCTACCAATAAGGGATTTTGTAGGCAATGAGCAAGGGATTAGCCCTGGGATGCAGGAGCAAGGACCCCGGAGGGGTGGGGCTTGGATATGTTCCTATACCTCCGGTGCCTGCACCTCAGAGGATAGCGGTCGTGGGGCATTCGTATGACAATAGGCTAAGGGCAGCCGATCAAGGATCTGTGTGGTATAGGGCGTCGGAGGGGGATAGAGAGTTTGAGCTATCCTACTTCGGGGTGCCTGGAGCCACCGTCGACAGCCTGAGAGCCTCCCCACAGTGGGGGCAGGTTATCCAGTTTAGGCCTCTCATGATATTCTTGTTCCTGGGCGGCAACGATATTGGCCCCGGTACAGTGCCCCAAGAGTTAGCCAATGTATCAAAGAGGTGGCGTTGGATCTAGAGCGAGAGACCGGGGGGAGCTGCAAGATTGTAGCAATTGAGAGCCGGACTAGGGTCCGAGGCGTTACAGCGGAGGAGTATCACGCCATAAAAAACTCTGTCAACCGCACCCTGAGGTGTCGGCTGGTAGAGACGCGGCACCGCTTTGTCTCAATCACCCTCAGCACACGGGACCTCGACCAGGATGGCGTCCACCTCGATTTAGACACAAATCAAGTTCTATATAATAAAATTGTAGGGCTAACAAAGCGTTGGTTGGAGAGGGACGCCGGGGTGATATCGTTGCGCCTGCCTAAGTCCTGCAGCCCACCCATCATCTTCCCCCAATAATTTTCCTTTTCATTTCAGAATTCCTGTGACACATGACCTGACCTAACATTTGATCTTGTTCAATATGACCCTTTAGTGTAGGTATTGCTATTTGGTGTGCTATTTTTTCTCCATAACATAGAAGTCTGTCGGTCGGCGTCTCTTAACTAGGCTATTATTTTGCCATTGTAATTGTAACATTTTAGGTAAATAGCCTACAGGCTTACATACAAAATGAGTAAACAGGAAGAGACACCGTCTAGTGGGGTGCTGAGCAAAGCCCCCAAAAATCAGAGGGCGGGACTTCGGGGAGTATTGAATAGGTTAATTATTGATGTCAACACTTTCATCACTACTGCTGACCTCGAGGAATTAGAGGCTAGGTTAGACAATGTCCAGGCTACCCACATTCGTATTGTTGCTCTAAGTGAGGTGATTGTGGCAGGCATGACAGAGAAGAAAGAGATAATTGCAGAGTGTGATAATCGCGCCCTCTATGATGAACCTATTACAGCGCGCTGTCGCAAATAAAAAGGGAGGCGAGAACGAAGCCCATAGAAGGGTTGACCCGAAACACACTGTGCATCTCCCAAAGATCAATCTTCCTACATTTGGGGGCAAATTGACTGAGTGGTTAGCTTTTTGGCATGTCTTTCGATCTACAGTACATGAATCCTCTTTGGAAAATGTCTGTAAGTTTCACTACCTGAAAGGACAAATGGAAGGAGAGGCCTTACATTTGATAGAGGGTTTTGCGGTAGTAGGTATTAGTTATCTAGAGGCAGTACAATTATTACAGTCCACATACGGGGATCATGAGCAGTTGAAGATGACCCATGTCGTTGCCTTGTTATAGCTCGCAGAACCACAGTATAAGGTTGAGGAGTTATCAAAATTTAGGGCAGATATGGAGTGCCATACTCGATTGCTAGACACCCTAGGGCTCACCACACAGGAAATGATAGTCATTATCTTACATCAGAAGCTTCCTATGGCAATACTTGACAAGGTTAGATCGTTTGATCTGGGGGAGTTCAAAACTCAGTTCAGTAAAGAAATTAGTAATCTACAGTTGAACAAAGGGAGAATGTATATGTCGGGAGGGAGTGGGAATGTGGAGATGAGGGGAACTGTAAGCATGACAGTGGAGACTAAAGGAAAGAAAGAGGGTACATATAAGAAACCTGCTCAGATTCTATTTAAGCTATGTAACAATAACAAACATAAATGGAGTTTCTGTGTAAAATACCCAAGAAATGAGACAAAACTAGCACAGGCAAAGAAGTTGAAGCTATGTGTAGGTTGTCTAAGTAAGGAACATGGTAAGCAGGGACAATGTACTGCTACATACTGCCCTTCGCCACTGTAAAGGACATCACTTTGACAAGTTGTGTCCTACAGCAGACAAAGTCAAAGACGTCAAACCAGAGGGTACTACAACTTTGACACTAGGTAGCACGAAAGACACCACTATATTGCCCACAATACAGACTCCCATGGAAGGTAATGACAGTGTCTCAACGATCCTTTATAAAAAGGTCCGTATTAATGGGACTTAAGCACCGAATCTTTGTCCTTGCATGTCAGTGTGGTAATCCCGACACTGACTTACGGAAGCGAAGCATGGACGTTGGTTGAGAGACTCAGACCAAGAGTGAGAGCAGTGGAAATGAATTACTTAAGGAGTGCGTGCGGAGTTACATGGAGGGATAGACAGACTAATGAGGAAGTAAGAAGGAGGTGTGGTGTGGAGGTAGATGTGCTGGAAAGTGTGAAAAGGAACAACTTGAGATGGTTCGGCCATATGGAACGTATGGAAAGCGAGAGAATGACTAAGAGGGTGTACGAGAGCGAGGTGCAGGGACAGAGAGGGAGAGGTAGACCGAATATGAGGTGGAAGGATGGAGTGAGGAACTACATGAACGAAGGTGGTGCTGGTTGGGGGGAGGGGCGTCGACTGACTGGGGACAGAGGTGCATGGGGGCGGTTCGTTCGTGGCCACCCCTTCGGGGATCACGGCATCAGGCAATAGATAGATAGATAACACCGAATCGTAGGGGCTGATCTTCACAGGGGTTACTGACAAACAAGACTACGAGATAGCGGAGATATCATATTTCTACCGTAAAAACAGATACTTTATGACATGTATCGTAGTAGACACCCTACCAGAATATGTATCCGTAGGAGTGAAGAAGGTGGAACACGCATTACGTAGCAAAGGGGTTAACTTGTCAGATCCCATGGGAGATCAGAGTGAGGTGAATGTTCTACTTGGTACTACACAGTCAAATGTCCTGGTCGACACGGTCTCGATATTAAGAGTGAATGTAACCGCGGCAGAGGAGTTGGGAAGGGAGGATTCCCAACCTAGTGACCCAAATATGACTGCCGAGTTCGACCTGGAGCGACTGTGGAGATTGTATCACATAGGCATTAATCCTATGGAGACCGATTATGACTCGGAAATTGCGCTGAAGATGTTTGAAGAGTCTGTGAGCTACTGTGCCTCAGACAAGCAATACAAGGTTAGTTTACCCTGGAAGAATAGTGAGATGAGCCTGCCAACCAACTATGGATTGGCATTATGTCGCTTGCGTGCATTACAGAGTAAATTAACAAATGAACTGAGCATGCGCCAGGCGTATGACGGTGTATTTTGGAGTTATGAAGATAGGGGAAAGAGTCGATGTAAAAGAACCGATTAGGAAGGGAAGGGTTCACTATCTGGCCCATCAAGGGGTGAGGAAAGACAGCGTCACCACACCAATACGGGTGGTGTATGACTGCTCTGCCCACCAAGGTCAACAACCCAGTCTAAATGGCTGCCTGCTGACAGGTCCGTCCATGGTGTCGGATCTGTCCCAACATCTAATGCGGTTTAGGCTGGGGCAGTATGCATTTACTACTGACATCGAAAAAGCATTCTTGATGGTCAAACTAAAAGAGGAAGATAGAGATGTTACCCGTTTTCTTTGGTTCGAAGACATTAGCGACTCTGAGAGTCCGGTCGTAATCTACCGTTTTCGGGTCGTACTCTTTAGTGCTACATGTTCACAGTTTTTGTTGAATGCCACAATCAAAAAACATCTATCAGATACTCATGAAGACACAAGTAAACTATCTCGCGGGTTGTATATAGACAATTTGCAGGGCTCTAGCAATACTCAGGATGATTTGTTACATACCTACTGGCAAGCACGTAGATTGTTTACAGAAGCACATTTATTTCTCCACGAGTGGGTTACTAATAGTGAAGATCTTCAGAGTTTGATACAGGTGGACGGTACGGCATCTCATAACCAGGAAAAGTCCAGAAAATTGGGGATGATCTGGCATCCTAAACAAGACATACTAACTTTTCAAACAAGGTCTTTTGTTCAGCGCGCAATTTTTTTATCCTTTGGGTCTAGCATTACCCGTTACCATAAGAACTAGGATTCTGATGCAGGAAGTTTGGAGACGCAAAATAGGATGGGATGACAGTTTGCCCGAGGACTTGAATGACCAAGGGACATTGTTGTTGAAAGAGTATGTCATCCTATGTACTAAACCATTACCTCATAAAGTGGCGGCGTTCGGTGAAGTTACATTACACACGTTTTGCGATGCTAGCGCCATGGCATATGGGGTATCCATATATGTCGTTACTTCATTTGGGGCACATTTAGTTACTGCCCGGGCCAAAGTAGCCCCGGTCAAAAAGGTAACTATCCCTAAAATGGAATTGACTGCCATGCTGCTATTAGCACGTCTGGTGCAACATGTACGCGCAGCATACGAGAGCGAGTTGAATATTGAAGTCGTTCACGTATCGTGCGATAGTCAAGTCGCACTCAACTGGATACATAGCAAGAAGTCTCTGCCAGTTTATGTGCGAAATAGGGTGGATGAGATTAGGGCCCTATTGCCAGACGTTGCATATCATTATGTAAATACAAAATGCAACCCTAGTGATCTCATAACTAAGAGTATAACGGCTAGCCGGTTAGTGAAGTCCTAATTGTGGTGGCATGGTCCAAAGTGGCTGCTCCATTAAAATGAATGGACGATTTGGCATGCTGTTGGTGAGGGACTTCTGCCACTGGAAACAGTGGCAGTTACAGCCCAACCAAATGAGCCACCGGGTCCAATATTAGAATGGGCAAGATTCGGTGACTATAATAAATTAGTCAGAGTTGTAGCTTGGGTGTTGAGATATATATCCAATATCTAGCTTAAAGTAACGGGCCAGCTCTGCAACAGGGGTCACAACATTGATGCTCGTGAATAAAAAGCAGCTGAAGTAACTTTGATCAAGTGGGTTCAAGCAGAAACCTATTCCAATGAATTTGAATCTTTGCAAATCTCGAATAAGACAATGCCTAATTTAGTGCGTCAGTTGAGGTTGCACCTAGATAATGACCTCATCAGGTGTGAGGGTCGCCTGAAGTGGTCGGGTGTAACGGACCAAACAAACCGTCTATGCCAACAAGACATCACGTAACTGATCTATTGATCATACGTGCACATAAGGAAGTAAACCACTACGGGGTATGTCATATTATATCAAATTTGCGTCTCACATGGTGGATACCCAGAGTTCGACAAGTAGCTCGACGCGTAGTAAGAAAGTGTGTAATATGCCAGAGACTAAAGGGTAAACCATATGAAACTGGACCAGCTCCACCCCTACCTGAATGCCGTGTAAAGCACATAGAACCTTTCCAAGCTGTAGGGTTAGATTACACAGGTGCATTGAAGACGAGAGAGCATGAGAAGGTTTATATATGATTGTTTACCTGTGCAAAGTCTCGAGCGGTACACCTAGAACTATGTGATAATATGTCTAGCGAAGAATTTATGCTGGCGTTTAGACGGTTTTGTGCCCGTCGTCCATTCCCTCAACTCATTCTTAGCGATAATGCTCCTACTTATATCCAGGCATCAAAATATCTAAAGGATATGAGCAGTGATCCTACAATCATCACTTTTATGGGAGAGAGGAAGTGCGAATGGAGGTTCATCCCAGTTAAGGCACCTTGGTTTGGTGGGATGTGGGAACGGTGTGTCGGCATAGTAAAGTCAGGACTCAGAGCGGTAGTAGGACGTGCTCTATTAAAGAAGAGTGAGTTGACGACAGTCCTCACAGAGATAGAGGCAGTCGTGAATGATCGTCCGCTCACATATGTGTACACCGACCTGCAAGAACCACTACCATTAATGCCAGCTCACTTGCTATATGGTAAACCATTGACTGTATTTCCATCTGATTTCCAATCCATTGTAGAGTTAGAGGATCCTTCGTTGTACTCTGAAGCAGCGGTGTCTAAGCGATACCAGTATATATCGAGGGTAATCGAAGATTTTAGAAAAAGGTGGATTAATGAATATCTGCTAGCATTGAGGGAAAGGAGTGTTACACCCTCTGGTAGACCTACGGCACCTACTGTTGGTGAAGTCGTTTTAATTAAAGAAGATAGTCCTCGTTTGTACTGGAAATTAGGCTGCGTGTTGGAGGTATACAAGGGGGAAGACTCTGTAGAGCGGGTGGGGCTATTGAAGACAGCCACTGGTACTACTGTTCGTCCTATCGCACGTTTGTACGCTTTGGAGCTCGATTCCACTTTACGATCGGAGACTCCACCTGTTATTGCTGGGTCCGAGGATTCTCAAAGTAACGACTCACCTCTTACTGATGGTGATCAATCTCGGACCGGGACGCGTTCCAGACGCGCTGCTGCTGGCGCCGTCGACATGTGGCGTCAGAAGATAGCCTCTGGGCAACTTTAAATTTAAGGTGGGGTTAAGGTATTTTTGGTGGGGGGAGTGTATCGTGTAAATACGATAGTGTACGACACTTTTGTGCTACCGTACGTCTCTGTGACGTCACGGTCGTTCCCGCTGCACGGCGTAGGATGATTAGATCGTATATTATAAGATTGTAAGTAAGTTAAGATTATAAAAGGCCTAATATGCTATTAAGCAATATTGACATGGTCTTATGTAGTATATATGAATTTATCGTATATATGTTGATTTAATTTATCGAACTGAGCAACATAAATACGGTACGATAATTTGGGCTCCTGGCGTATGCCACGGCAGCAAAGTGGAGGGCTGGAAGCGGCAGAGCCTTCACGAACAACAACCAGTTAACATCTAATTTCCGCCTTCAGTTGATCGAGCTTTTGTGCCTCTAATCACAATAAACTGACAGCAATACATACATCTACATCACGACTCTCTCATAACTTATTTGACTAACTGACAGATAAGCATAGTATTCATATCCATTCCCATATAATCATTTGATTCTTTCTTTCACTTGACCCGAGCCTCAGGGCGGGCGTCTCGCTTCCCCATTGTCCGCCATATTGGGTAAACGTTCTCCTTTGTCTCATTGCCACGTGGAACTATTGGTGAGTTAATTCCTGGATAATATTAACCCTTTTAACCTTACTTTATATATAATTTATTGAGTGAGACCTTTGGATATAAATTAGCTTGTTTCAGATTGAATTCTATTTAGATATGGAGTAATTTAATTTAGATTGATTTTGTTTTAACTATTATAGCTTAGAGATATTCAACTTCCATTGATAGTATACCACAATAACAATGCACATTTAAATAATTATATAGAACAAGGTCTACTAACAGCTAGTGACCACTTGCCAATAATTCTTACACTGTCAACATTACCAATTCAGATCCCATGTAAAGAAAGGTACGTTATGAGTAAAGCGAACTGGGCTGATTACGAAAGAGAACTATCAACGTACCCTATCCCGCAATTAGATAATAAGACCGCAGAAGATATTAACTATGAATCTGAAAAACTTAACTCCACTATTATAAGAGCGGTCAACAACAATATACCGAAAACAAAATATAAAACATTACCTCATTATATAACTACTGAAATCTTATGACATATTCAAACACTCTATAATCAACAGAACACTTACATTAAACATTTTGGAGCACATTTTGATATAATGAAACATAAAACAATTACAACTTTAGCTTACAGAAGAATGCAACAGATTAGCAAGGCAAATGTTGGACTTGCTAATTGACAATATCGAAACGAACAAAGACCCAAAAACCTTCTGGAGGAATATACATATAGTTTTAGGTAATTAAACTACACACAATAATATTATAAAATACCAAAATGGAGTGGAACTAGATTCCGATATAGAAATAGAGAGGGCCTTTAGAAGAGAGTGGAGGAATGTTTTTGAGATCAGTGACGAGGAAAATATTGATTTCGACCAAGAACATGAGCGCAATATAACTAACTGTATAAGGGAAAATCATGACAGAACTCAACCCTATGAGTTGAATTAGCAAGATTACGCGACATGGGAGATATAAACGAGGGAGAATTATTACATCACTTGAGAACTATCAAAGAAAAGGCACCAGGAATATCGAAGATAACCAAAAACATGCTCATTAATATACCTACAAACATACGAACAAGCATATTAAATATTTGTAATGCCTCACTCTCCATCGGAATTGTCCCAGATATATCAAAACATCTAAACTAATATTCATACCAAAACCTGAAAAGACCCTACACAAATTATCAACGATCGACCTATTTCTCTACTAGAAGTCCTTTGTAAACTTTTTGAAAATATATTAAATAACAGATTACTTACACACATAACACACGGAATAAACCCAAGACAACATGGTTTTAGAAAACAAGAGGCACACAGACAACACTAGCATTAGCTAATTACATAATATCGAGGGCAAAAGCAAAGAAACATCAAGTGATATTGGTGTTGAGATATGTATCGAAGTCATTTGATAAAGTCTGGCACACTGGATTACAATATAAACTACTTCAATTTGGTCTGCCACTTAACTTAGAAAATATTTTATGTAACTATCTTGATGATCGTTATGCCACAATTAATATTGGAGATGTTATGGGACCCAAATTCCGATTAATAAGTGGTGTACCACAGGGAGGATGCCTCTCCCCAACACTTTATTTAATTTACACATCAGACTCTCCAACACCCTATAGTAAGTATATATAGGTTGAATGTCTTTGACATTCATTCCCATGGCCTCCCACCCCTACTGCAATGGCGAACATCAGAGGTGCAGTAGACCAGTTTCTCATTTAAAATGTGAATGCAAGCACCTGATCAGCATGAACAATATCGGGTAATACTGGTTGCAGGTTACAGCATCCACAGACATTCTAACATTGTGATAACATTGAACCAGCACTTCACACACAACACCATGGTTGGGCTCGCAATGTTCCCCCAACACAAGTTAGAGAATCCAACGAATGGCCTTAATATTTCACAGATATAGGTCAGCAGTGGTTATTTTTGTATTTATTTATTTATATATATATATATATATATATAGCACCGGATGATTCCGGTGCTATTCCTCCCTCTCCGCCCCCTTCTCTCTTAATTATGCCTAATATCCTAATCTCTTCTAAAGATGTACTTTCTACCCTCTCTGGGCTTAACACTAATAAGGCGTACGGTCCGGACGGTGTTCCTCCTGTTGTTCTCAAAAACTGTGCTTCCGTGCTGACTCCCTGCCTAGGCAAACTCTTTCGTCTCTCTCTATCCTCTAACGTCTTCCCTTCATGCTGGAAGTTTGCTCACATTCAACCTGTCCCAAAGAAGGGTGACCGCTCTCAACCCTCCAACTATCGTCCAATTGCTCTTCTCTCTTGTCTTTCTAAAGTTTTTGAAACTATTCTTGCTTCCAAATTTCTTAAGCATTTCTCTTCTCATAATCTGCTCTCAGATCGCCAGTATGGCTTCCTTAAGGGTCGCTCTACTGGTGATCTTCTTTCATATCTTACTAACTCTTGGTCATCCTCCTTTCGGGACTTCGGTGAGACTTTTTCTATTGCACTAGACATATCGAAAGCCTTCGATAGAGTCTGGCATAAATCTTTAATTTCTAAACTACCCTCCTTCGGTTTCTATCCCTCCATCTGTGCCTTTGTCTCTAATTTCCTTTCCGGCCGTTCCATAGCTGCGGTTGTGGACGGCCATTGTTCACTTCCTCACCCTATAAACTCCGGTGTTCCTCAGGGCTCTGTCCTATCTCCTATTCTCTTTCTAATTTTTATAAATGATCTCCTTAACTGTACCTTAATTCCCATCCATTCATACGCAGACGACTCAACCTTACACTACTCCATTAGTTTTTCAGAACGCCCCAGCCAGCAATCCCTCAACGACAAACGTAATGAAGCCATAGAACTCTTAAATTCTGAATGCTCTTATGGCATATATATGGTATATAGTGATAGTATAGAAAATATGTTAAGTACAGTTAGTATAAGTAGAAATGATGTGCTTAAGGAAATTGACAGACTGAAACCTCAAAAATCGCCTGGTCCTGACGAGGTATATGCTAGAGTATTAAAAGAATGCAGAGATGAGTTAAGTAGTCCATTAGCATTTATATTTAACAAGTCATTAGAAACAGGTTTAGTTCCAGAAGCTTGGAAGCTTGCAAATGTAGTTCCGATCTTCAAAAAAGGTGATAAATCGATAGCATCCAATTACCGTCCCATTAGTCTCACATCAATCATAGGAAAGTTGCTAGAGTCTATTATTGCTAGGAAAATTAGAAGCCACTTAGTAAAATTTAACTTAATAAATTCTTCTCAGCATGGATTCACTCAGGGACGTTCTTGCCTTACTAATTTGCTTAGCTTTTTCTCAGAGGTATATGAAGCAGTAGATAGTGACAAGTCATATGATATTATATATTTAGATTTCAGTAAAGCATTCGACAGAGTCCCTCATGAGAGATTGATGAGAAAGGTTGAGGCACATGGAATAGGAGGGTCGTTGTTGGGATGGATTAGGTCATGGCTAATTGGTAGGAAACAGAGAGTCAGCATAAATGGTACCAAGTCAGAGTGGGGAGCAGTCAAAAGTGGTGTCCCCCAGGGATCGGTATTAGGTCCCCTGTTGTTTCTTATATACATAAATGACCTAGATTTAGGTATAACTAGTAGGATAAGTAAATTCGCAGACGATACTAAAATGGGGAGATCAATTGATTCAGATAGCGATATAGAGTGCCTCCAAAGGGATCTAGATACCTTACATGAATGGTCAGTAAATTGGCAGATGAAGTTTAACATTGACAAATGCAAGGTATTAAAGATAGGGAAGATGCAAACAAATGTTAAATATAAACTAGCTAATTTAGAATTAGAAAATTCAGACTGCGAGAAAGATCTAGGTGTGTTTGTTAGCAATGATTTGAAGCCTAGAAAACAGTGTATAAGCGTTCGTAATAAGGCAAACAGGATTCTCGGGTTCATCTCTAGGAGTGTGAGTAACAGAACTGCTGATGTTATCTTAAAACTTTACTTGTCATTAGTGAGACCCCATATGGATTATGCTGTCCAATTTTGGTGTCCTTATTACAGAATGGACATAGATTCATTGGAGAGAATTCAGCGTAGAATGACAAAAATGATCCATAATATTAGAAATTTTCCGTATGAAGAAAGGTTGAAGAAATTAGGTTTACATTCGTTAGAGAGACGCAGAGTTAGAGGGGATATGATAGAGGTGTTCAAGTGGGTTAGTGGGATTAACAAAGGGGACATGACAAATGTACTAAAGCTCAGTGATAGCGAAAGAACTCGTACCAATGGTTTTAAATTAGATAAATTTCGTTTCAGAAAAGATATAGGCAAATATTGGTTTGGTAACAGAGTTGTAGATGGGTGGAATAGGCTACAAAGTGATATAGTGGGATCAAGAACGATAGGGAGCTTTAAGAAAAAATTGGATAAGCATATGGACGAGAAGGGTTGGGTGTGAAGGGGGATCAGCCGGGTTGGGCCAATCAGCGCTCTGCAGACCCCCGTAATCCTGCGTTAATCTCTAACCGGTTTGGTAAGATGATCCTCAGGGTATTAGAGTGTTGAGCCTATAATTGGGCTTTGTAATTGGGGTTGTGTGGGACAGGGATCTGCCTTGCTTAGGCCAATCGGCTTTCTGCAGACTCCCATTTTCTTATGTTCTTATGTTCTTATGATCTAAATACTATTTCCAATTGGGGCAGAGAAAACCTTGTTAACTTTAATGCTTCCAAAACCCAATTTCTCCATCTATCTACCCGTCAGGATCTCCCAGCGGACTATCCCTTATTCTTCAACAATACAAAAATCAACCCTTCATCTTCTCTCAATATTCTTGGTGTCTCTTTTTCTTCTGCTCTCATTTGGAAGGACCATATTACCAGTCTTGCTAAGGCAGCCTCCCAGAAGCTGGGTGTGCTCAACCGCCTTAGGGGGTTCTTTTCCCCTGCACAGCTTCTTGCTCTGTACAGGGGCATAGTGCGCCCTTGTATTGAGTATTGTTCACATGTGTGGGAAGGTTCCTCTCACACCGCTCTCCTAGACAAAGTTGAAAGGAAGGCCTTTCGTATCATTAACTCCCGTCCACTCACCAACTCTCTGCTATCTCTCTCTCTCTCCGCCGCAATGTTGCATCTCTCTCGCTATTCTATCGCTACTATAATAATCAGTGTTCCTCAGAGCTATCCCAGTGCATACCACCTCCTTTACGTAGGGCACGTGGTACCCGTCTTGCAACTCAATCCCACCCCTACTCTGTGCAACTCTCCAACCCAAGAGTGAAACGTTACTCTCAAACTTTCTTCTACTCAACATCTGAGCTCTGGAACTCTCTCCCAGAATCAGTCTTTCCCTCTTCCTATGACTTAAATTGCTTCAAACTCCTTGTGTCCAGGCATTTTGGCTCGAACGTCCCTTGATTTTGGCCCTGTCACTCTTTCAACTATGGGGGAGGCACTCGCTATAGGCAGTTATGCCTTTTGCCTCCCTCAATCACATAGAAAAAAAAAAAAAAAATAAAAAAATAAAAAAAAAAAAAAAAAATATATATATATATATATATATATATATTTTGTTTTTTGGGGGACGGGTACCTTTAGAAATGTGCTTCAGGTAGTATTTTTTTCATATACATTATAGACTATACAGCAGTGTTCCGTTCATTGCAATAGTATATGCGCAGAGAAGTAATTGCTTAGTTTAGGAAATAACTAAAGCAACCTAATAATTATATTATTAAACTGCAAACAATATTTAATTGATCATCTCATTAGAATTACAGTGATAGAAATACTTATCTGCATTATAATTTAATTTCAATT
Organism: Paralithodes platypus; assembly: GCA_032716605.1. Classification (NCBI taxonomy): domain Eukaryota; kingdom Metazoa; phylum Arthropoda; class Malacostraca; order Decapoda; family Lithodidae; genus Paralithodes; species Paralithodes platypus. The sequence continues at coordinate 56,036,227 of CM064575.1, read as the reverse complement.
TGTAAAACCTAAAGATGTGGGTATGTGCAAGCTTTATTTACCCAAATGGAGACACAGAGTTCCTCCAGGACGTTGTAACACAGCGTCAGCTTTATGTCCTGGGAGGGGTTCCGGCTCCGTGGCTTAACCAAAATGTAAAGTCACTCTCAAACGTTGTGTCAAACCTTGACAAGTTCACGTTTTCTTCTTTTGAAATAAGAACATGTACTTGTCAGCAATACCGTGATGGGGCTGGCCATACTGGTGTTTGTATATGACTGCCAAGACCGGTATTTTAAATATTTATTAGGAAAGGTGGACAACATAATGAAGATTTGAGATAACCTATCAGTGTACGTCATCGGACTTGGTCATTTATTGTACTATCACAACAAAATCAATATGTGTATGTGTTCGTACATACATTACTGGTCACAGCTTTTTCGCTCGCTTTCACATTTGTTCTTTATATTCTTCGGAGGAGGTACACTTGAATGGCGATGCACCCATTTAAATTACTAACGAACGCAAGCAAGACAATATTACAATGCTTTATTATAGATCAGATACTTCAGAACATAAAGGTACATAAAATGGAATTGGTGTAACATATGTATATACTCACAACTGTACAAGATCATCGGAGACTATAATTGGTGTAACATATGTATATACTCACAACTGTACAAGATCATCGGAGACTATAATTGGTGTAACATATGTATATACTCACAACTGTACAAGATCATCGGAGACTATAATTGGTGTAACATATGTATATACTCACAACTGTACAAGATCATCGGAGACTATAATTGGTGTAACATATGTATATACTCACAACTGTATGTATATACTCACAACTGTACAAGATCATCGGAGACTATAATTGGTGTAACATATGTATATACTCACAACTGTACAAGATCATCGGAGACTATAATTGGTGTAACATATGTATATACTCACAACTGTACAAGATCATCGGAGACTATAATTGGTGTAACATATGTATATACTCACAACTGTACAAGATCATCGGAGACCATAATTGGTGTAACATATGTATATACTCACAACTGTACAAGATCATCGGAGACTATAATTCATTGTTCCTCAAATAAGTAATCGAGTATGGACTGATGCAATTCAACATATTTTAGTATTGATACTAACATTTTACATTTGATTCATAATTTGTTCAAAGGTCGGTGTGTCAGTCATTGTGTTTGTTAGTTTGGGTATGATAATGTAAAATATATTCGTGCTGAGAGTGTTTTTCGTGCATTTACCCAGACCCTCTAGTGTTCATGTATATTAGTGAGGGCTTGCATTAATTAAACCAGTGCGTAACAACGTCCCGATTGACGTCTTAGAAGATGTTTATGAAGATCTGTGCTAAGTGAGTAGTACCCGAATTTTGTAATAAACCTCTTGCTAACACTAAAACTTATAGGCCTATGTAAATAAGTGCCACTACTGTTCACTTCCAAGCACTATTTGCACTACCGTGGGATGATACATAATCTGTTATCGCTCTGTTTTAACCGACAATAATCGCCTCTACTAACAATATACAATACATCCAAATACAGTATACAACAATACGCATACTATTATAAAACTGGAAAAATCCCATAAGATTATAATTTTCACACTGAAATTCGATATAAAACAAATGTTTGATCGTGTTTCCAGGTTTACACGGTCATCACTTTGTTATATGCTGAGCAATAACGGTTGTATATGAAATTAGAAGTATGTTTTACGCTCATTCAAAATGAGTTATCAGAATATATTTACCATCAATAGTTGTTTTATATGAACAAAATATAAATCAATACTTAATGAACAAAATTTATTCATGCGTAACAAAAATATTAATTCTACATAGATTTTCATCAACAAGAATTACATTTAGTACAATCTATTATCTCTCAAAAGAAAGAAAAACGGACAATAATAATAACACAAAATAAAAAAATAAAAATAAAATAAAATAAAAATACACAAATAAAAATAACACAAAATAAATAATGATTGATAAATGTGATGCAGAGTAAGACAAATTTTTAGGTTTTTCACAGATCTTTCAACCTCACGCCGTCAGAAATCAGATTTTTCAATGACGACAATAGGTTTCTATATATGAAATGACAAGTATTCTCCACGCAATTTCCAATAATGCAATCAGAAATTGATTATTGCCATTAATTTTGTTATGAATATAATACCCTAAGCATATACGATCATGGTTCTATGACTCACACTCGTATACAATAGCGTACATTATTCTTAGTTTATTTTGTGATAAGGTGCTATAGAGCTATACATTATGGTGATATGAATAGCTCATTGTGTGAGGAAGAGAACAAAATAAACCCAAAGTCCCTACTCATAGTATTATAAACCCAAAGTCCCTACTCATAGTATTATTTATTATGCGAATATTAATATATAGGTATTCATCGGACATGAATCATAGCACTCCTACCGGATATCTATTCAAACAAATGATGTGGTATGCGGATATTATATATATATATATATATATATATATATATATATATATATATATATATATATAGCTGACAGGGCCATACAGGCAGGAGGTCCAGTCACCTACACCATCACGAGAGTTAAAAAGAAGGAATTTGATACTTCTACCAGTATTCCTTCCCAACTCGACTCTGATTTGATACAAAGTGTCAAATTCCTTCATTTTAACTCTCGTGGTGGTGTAGGTGACTGGACCTCCTGCCTGTACGGTTCGAATCCTAGCCCTGTCAGCTATATTTGTCATCCAATAAACAACTTGTTATGCTTAGGGCAGCTGGATTTTCGATTAAATGACTGTCTGTCCCCCCATCAGAGTCGAGTTGGGAAGGAATACTGGTAGAAGTATCAAATTCCTTCTTTTTAACTCTCGTGGTGGTGTAGGTGACTGGACCTCCTGTCTGTATGGTTCGAATCCTAGCCCTGTCAACTATATTTGTCATCCAATAAACATATAGTATATATATATATATATATATATACATTGTTACAACCGGGACTACGAATAAAACAAGGGCACTCAATGATTGGACTAGTAATAGGGCACTATGCAACAACGGTACGCTAGATCCAAACCCTCGAACTTATATGCCGGCGAACAAAACCCCTATACCCTCCAGGGTTAATCTGCGATAGTGGGGTATCTTTAACTGGACATAAATGTACTCTACTTCAGGCTAACCTGCACTGGTATAGCCTGATAACAAACAAGATGCAAGTTACATTAAAATGCATAAAAAGGAATCTATGGAAAGATCAATTAAATCACTGCAAGATTTAATACAATAAAAAGATGCTTCAATACAGTTACTCTAAACAACAATAAACTCTTCACTCCTATCTGAAAGAAAGTGAAGTATAGTCCAACAGCATAGACCTGGAAACTTCTGAAGAAAGTCTGATGCTCATAAGATGCTCGTACTGATTTAGAACTATATAAAGGCAGGAGGCTGGACACCACACGTGTAAATCGAATACACTAAAAGATAGGACATATAATGTTAACTGACACGAGAACACTATAAATGCACAACGGAAGCAATGCTCGACACTAAAAGAAGTACTTCCTCATCAACGAAACAGTCTGCTATGGTTGTGCGGCTCAGCAACAACCTAGACTAATAAATGCTGTGAATAATAATGCGCACATATCAAAGAGCTTATATTAAATACTAACAAGTGTCTACTCGATTAATAATGTCTAACTGGGATACTCTAGGTAAGGAACTGGGGTTGAGCAAGACAGGCTCGTAGCCTAGCGATGTCCTTAAGACTTCATCCTTTAAGTTACGTTAATTGACTAGGGGGCTCTCTCGATAGATCCAGATCACAAGTATCTGGTTCTATCCTGGCGACCCTCTAAAGACAAGCAAAGGGGCTGCAAAGTGTGGAACTGGTACAGGCCAAAACCCTCAGTCAACACAATGCTGCACTCGCAAATGATGCAACCGAAAACACAACCCAGGCTACCACAGGACCGGTCGAAGTCGTGTAGGTATAAGCAAACCGTAAACACATCGGAGACAACGACTACAGTTACCTTATCCCAGTCTAGCATTAAATAAAAGAGCAGAAACACTAAATGAATAATGGAGACACACAAAGTTCTTAACCTATACTAACTAAGAACCCTCAAACCTATTCTAAGTACATGTAAATATCTCTGAGGACGGCGCATGCAATACATTTGGCCGGCTATGAACACCGTATGCAGAACCCAAGGGGAGTGTTGTGCAGTTAATAAAGGTTAGAGTATGGAAAGAGAGAATCGAGTGAGAGAAATAGTGATAAAGGTGATGATCGGGAGAGAGTATGCAAAGGGATGTTAGAAGCACGCGCGCCAAGCCTGTCCTGACGAGGACAGCTCCTGGGGACCCTCATGGAGGAGGTAAGTTACACAGGAGACCGCAAAGGCGCGATGGTCGGCCAATCACGGGCCGAGACGTCACAAGACAGCAGGCGTCATAGGACACAGTCAGATACGCCGTCCAATGGCGAACGAGAGGCAGGAATGCACCTGTACATACAGACACTTACTACCTCCTCGCTCTGAAAGTCTTTCTCATTCACACGCTGGTACTATTATCACTACTGTTGATATAAAATATAACCCGTTGTCACAGACGAAGACAAAGACCACCACTGGACTGTCTGTGACAATGCGATTACTAGGAAAGAAAGAACAACATTCTCTGATAACTGTATCCCATTTCGATGTCCCTGGCGAGCGCTAGTGGCCAACGAGAGGCGATTCTGCCAACGCTGGTAGACGTCACACCCCGCCCTAGATATGGGACGCTCAACATTAGTCGAGCACAATATCTGACAAGGCAGAATGCCGACAAGACCCGCCACACCTAACCACACCACCAGAAATGAAATGCAAACCTCAATCTTAAATAAAACAACATATTAGCATAAAGAAAATCTACAACCCCTCCCAAGCACAATAGTATAATTTAGCCTGCTATGCTCCCTGAGCGAGCTTCACAGAGCCCAGCCTACTAAGTGAAAGACAGGTTCAACTTAGGACTTTAGCTATAACATTTGCAACTTACAATTAACTTTAAAAAAGAAAGAGTTTTTATGTGATTTTTGATTTAATTTTAATGTTGTTTTAGATGGCTGCTCTACAGGGGCAAGCCTGGTTTTTCTACACTCAAACCCACACACCTGTGGTGATCTACGCCGGATCCTCCACCCTCGACAAACAGTCTGCAATAACATTCTCACAACCGGCAATATGGCGAATGTCTGGATTGTATTCTTGCAACATGAGTGACCAACGTGTCAGCCTCATATTCCGGTTGTGGAATTGGTTCAGAAATTTAAGAGGGTGATGGTCGGTGTAAATCACCACGACTGGCCCATAGGCTGGAACATATACTTCAAAGTGCATAAGCGCCAACACTATTGCCAGCAGTTCTTTCTCCACCACAGAGTAGTTTTTCTGAGCAGAATTAAACTTCTTGGAAAAGAAACTGACTGGATGCTCCAAACCTTCCTCGTCTGTTTGCATTAAGACGGCACCAGCCCCTACACCGCTGGCATCTGTTGCCAGCTGGAACGGTCTTTCAAAGTCAGGGGAACTGAGGATTGGGTGAGTGTATAGTAGGTGCTTGACCAGCGAAAAAGCCCTTTCACACTCAGGTGCCCACTTGAACTTTTTCTCTTTTGCTAGCAAATCTGTCGGGGGAGCTATCACAGTAGAATAACCCCGAATGAAGCGGCGATAGTAACCGATCATGCCCAAAACTCTCATGATCTGCCGCTTGGTGGACGGCCTGGAGAACTGGTTAATAGCCTGTATCATGTTTTGAGGGGCGCACACCTGGCCTAACCCGACCACAAACCCAAGATACTGCACAGTTGCCCGGACAAAGTCGCACTTGCCCAGATTGACCACCAAGCTGGCCTCACTGAGCTTCCGAAACAAGGCTTCTATGTGCTCACAGTGACTCTCAAAGTTGTCATCGTAGATTATAACGTCATCTAGGTAGACAGTGCAGTTAGGGATGTCAGCTACTAACTCATTCATAAGACTCTGGAAGGTTGCTGGGGCATTTTTAAGGACATACGGCATCACATTGCAACGGTAGGTGTTCCCATCAACCACAAACACGCATATCCCCTTCGCCCGCTCAGACAAGGACACCTGCCAGTAGCCTTTCAATAGGTCTACCTTAGTTAGAAACTGTGCCTTACCAATCTTGTCTACACTATCGTCAACACGGCGAAGGGGATAAGCATTGGTGGGAGTCAACCCGTTCAATCTCCGTAAGTCAATGCAGAAGCGAACCTTCCCGTCAGGCTTGGGCTGCAGAGTGACAGGAGATGTCCACCTAACTGCCCCCTACTCAATCAGCCCCCGTTCCAACATATTCTCTAACTCCGCTCTGAGGGCTGGGAGTTTAATGGGTGGAATTCTGTAGGGTACTGATTTAAAGGGGGGGTGATCTCCCACGTCCACGTCATGCAGCACTCGAGTTGTGAGGCCTGGATGCTCTGCAAACACAGTGGGGTATGAAGCAAACAGGCGCTGCACAGCTGCACGCTGTTGCTCAGGCAGGTGCACTAGAGCATCGTCAGCCACCTGTCTGGAGTTCCCCACCCACTGGTCAGCAGAGACATGACACTCCCAGTTATCCTCCACCTGGGCTTCACTGTCCCTCACTCCTTCTCCTCCATGACCGCTGCAGGTCAACACAGGGACAGCGAGAAGCTCAGGGGGGCGCCTCACAAACTCTTTCACCAGATTCACATGGCACAGCTGATTCTTTTTACGCCTATCTGGAATAGCCACAAGATAGTCTAGGTCAGAGATCTTTTTTACCACCTTATAAGGACCAGCGTACTTGGCAGACAACGGATGACCTGGCAGAGGTAACAGAATCAACACCTCCTGCCCCACCTTAAACTCCCGGAGTTTTGTCTTCTCATCGTACCTGTCCTTCATAAGTGCTTGTGACCCTACCAAATTCCTACCTGCCAACTCTAGGCTTCTCAGCATTCTCTCTCTACTCTCGAGGACATACTTTAACATGGAACATGGTTTTGCTGTGCTCTCCCAGATTTCTCTAACCATGTTGACCTGATGTCTGAAAACTAACTCATTTGGAATGAACCCTAGGCTTTCACCAGGTACCTCCCGAGCAGCGAATAATACATAGGGCAACCCAAGATCCCAATCCTTGCCATTCTCAACACAGTAACAACGCAGCATGCTTTTCAGAGTCGAGTGCCACCTCTCCAACACCCCTTGACTCTCTGGGTGATAGGCTGAAGAGACAACTGTACTGATGCCGTGCTGCTGCATGGTATGTTTGAAAAGGTTAGAAGTAAAGTTGGACCCTTGGTCTGACTGCAATTCCTGCGGGTACCCGCACCTAGAACAGTACAATAGCAAGTTACGAACAACAGTCTTAGCAGTACCATTTCGCATGGGGTATGCATCCGGATAACGAGTGGCAACATCCATGATTGTGAGGGGGAACTTGTTGTCTGCACTAGTAGGGGGTAGAGGGCCAACCATGTCGATTATAACCTTACTGAATGGTGGCCCGATTACAGGAATAGGGTGTAACGGAGCCTTGGGAATACACTGGTTTGGTTTACCTACTGTCTGGCAGGTACTGCACATTGCCACCCATGACGCCACATGTGCCTTCATACATGGCCACCAAAACAATTTCGCCAATGCTGCTACCGTCTTACGTACACCCAAATGCCCTGCCAATGGTACATCATGCGCCAACCTCAGTAGGCTATCACGGCACACACTAGGCACTACCAACTGGTCAACCACTCTCGACCCACCCTCCCAACTCCGTCTGGGATCTAGAAAACGCCTGTACAATATGCCCTCCACACAAAAGAAGTCCCCCGGCTTTGCATCCCAGTCCTCATCAAGTTCAATCGCACCGTTACTACACTTCTGAAGCTCAGGATCATCTATCTGCAGCCGACAGATATCCGAAGGAGCCAATCTATCTAAGTGCTCCCAGAGCAACTTATGGCCTCCTCCGGTACTGGACTGTTCGATCCTATCTTGCTTAAGTGTGTAACGTTGCTGTCTCGGAGTTTTCTCACGCCCTACCTCCTCACCAAGTGTGATAGGTTCTGGGGCCACTCCGGACCTAAACATTGGTGCTAATACTGAGTCGCCGAGAAGAGCCGCTGGATCAAAACTCACAAAACTTCTCCCAACTTTAGCTTTCTCCTTCCGACCGTTCCTCCGCTGGCCTAGAGACTGAGGAATAGGCTGTGACACCTTAGATGCACGAGATTGGGTGACAACACACGCCATCTGCTGTAATTGACACCTCTCGACCAACTCCTGCCCCTCCCTACTCACGTCGACCGCCCTCTCGGCAAAGACTAAGGGTGGAACCTCAGAAGTAGGCACCGCAAAGTCGTTGCCGAGAAGAAGGTCGACGCCCTCTACTGGCAGTTTCTCTACGATTCCAACATCTATCTCTCATGTCCCCATCAACCTCCAGCTCCACTCTAACCAACAGGTATGACCGTGTAGCATTAATACCCTGCACCACAACTACCTGTGCCGCGTTTATAGGTTGGCCTGTAAAGTTTTTCATCAGAGTCTGGGATGCACCTGTATCACACAACAACTCCAACCCATGCTTGCATCCAGCCCAACTCACGCAGCCACGCCCTCTATGGTCGCAAAAAGCATCGCGGACAGGTTTCGAGCCTTTTATGTCAGGTCAGGTATTCCTGCTATCAGTAACATGTAATCTGATACTACCTGTTTCATGGTCGGATTGTCGGCGACTAAACCGGCTTCCCCTCCGGGTCCTCACTTGGAGGGTGGGTGGCTAGACACCCTGCAGGACTAAAAGCAATACCTGTCAAAGGGCGGATGAACTACTGTATATATTAGTCAACGGCCATTTAGCAAACTTATGGTATTTTACCATGATGAATGTTTAGGATGTTGCCATAGCCTGCACCAAGGTCTTCCATTGTCCGTTTACATCCATCCCTGCTGTTTGGTGCTATACAACAACTTTCCTTCCTTTTCCTGCAATCTCTTGTTTTTTTCCCCACGGTGGTTAGCAGGCCAATGAGGAAGACTTTTGAGTCTGGTGGATTTTCAGGAGATTGGCATTCTTTTTCTGTTTCTAGTCTTTTCTAAACAAATAAAATCCACCGCTACTGCTCCCCCCTGGATATGGTGTCTTTGGGGCTTGTTTTATACCTTACCCAGATGTGATGGCTCCGTCTGGGTCGACCTGTTTATATCCATCTTTATGTATTTGTATATGGATTGCTTTCAACTTTTTCTGTTTTTGTTTCTACTTTTGTCCGGTGATATAGAAGTTAATCCCGGTCCTCACAGACAACTTGCTACAAGTTGTCGTGTATTTTATTTCAATATTCGTGGTCTCTATAAGAACATCAAGGATCTTACATTGGCATCTGTTGATTATGATATTGTCTTTTGTTCTGAAACCCTTGTCTCTGGTTATAGAGATTATTCTGAACTTCTTATACTTAACTTCGGTAAACCAGTTCTTATTCGGCGTGATTCTATTCCTTGTGCTCGTGGAATGAGCTTGTATATTAGATCTGGGTATAATGCTCAGCACTTAACTAAGCATATTTGTAAATGCCATGAGATGCAGTTAGTTAAAGTTTCCAGCAAGTATCATAATCATTACATTTTTAGCCTGTGCATAAATCCTGATGTTAACAATGACATATATGACTGCCTTTTAACAGCCATGGCTTCAATACAGTCTGTAGATGTCAAATCATCTTTTATTTTTGTTGGTGATGTTAATGCGCATCATCAAGAGTGGTTGAACTCGGTCTCTCCAACTAATAGAAATGGTCATGCTGCATTGGATTTTGCAAACTTATCTGGTTGTGAACAGCTAATCCAAGGACCTACTCATATGTCTGGACATTGTCTTGATCTAGTACTAACAGACATTCCTGGCGTTGTAGAAACCTCCGTTCTTGTACCTGTTGGCACTTCCGACCACATTGCCATCATGTGTAAAATTAATCTTGATTTTTCTGCTCCTGATATTACTCTCTCACGTAAAGTCTACCTTAAATCCCGGGTTAACTGGGACAACGTTTGTAATGATGTTTGTAATATTGAGTGGAATCACATACTAAGATCTCATGACCCGGTTTCAGCTCTCAACAATTCCCTTCTTGGTATCCTTCGCAAAAGAGTTCCATCAAACAATTAAGTCTCGTATCAGGGATAAAGCATGGTTTAATGATGACTGCAAGCGTGCATTTGATGACAAACAGGCTGCATATCGTCTATGGAGGCGTAATCAAACCCCCTTGCATTGGGAAAATTATGTTTTTAAAAGGGCAGCTGCGCAGAGAGTTTATGATGGTGCTGAGAGGGATTATAACTCCCATCTTCAGGATGTTCTGGCAGGAGCTACACAGCCTCATAAATGGTGGTCCGCTTTGAAATCCTTTTTATTTGGAATAGATTCCTCCATGCCTCCTCTTTGTGATTCTGATGGCTCCATCTCTTTTTATCCATTATCGAAGGCCAATATTCTATCTAATATTTTTATTAATAAGCAGAGTAATCAGGAATTGTCTTTGCCATTGACATGTTTCCCTAGACGCAACCTCAATTCAATGGCATTCAAATCAGCTGAACTGAAAAGGTACTAGCTGGATCTTGATACCTATGGTGACACAGACCCGGATGGGTTTTTCCCTCTCTTTTTTAAAAAGGTTGCAGTGGTCTTGGCACCTAAATTGGCAGTGGTGTTTAGGTTGCTTTTGAAATCAGGTAGTTTTCCTCTTTGCTGGTGTAAGGCTATTATCACTCCTATTCCAAAGGGAAATACTGCCTCATCATCTCCTAATGACTATCGCCCTATCTCCATTACACCTATCCTATCCAAGCTCTATGAGAGGCTTTTGTCCAGACGCCTTTCCTCTTATTGTAATAGTCATAATTTGATACCAAACTCACAGTTTTGTTTTCGTAAGGGACTGGGTACATGTGATGCATTTCTGACACTCACCCATGACTTGCAATCTTCATTGGACCAGGGACATGAGTCTCGCGTCGTGGCTATTGACTTTAGTTCTGCTTTTGATTTAGTCAACCATAAAGCACTTCTGTTTAAGTTACAGCTCATTGGTATTGGTGGCAATTTTTTAACCCTTAATTAGCGGCGAGCAACATAAGTCGAGTTAAATAAAGCTGGACTATGTGGCGGCGCTCGACATAGGTCGAGTGGCAATTTCAGCACGTAATGTTGCTGAGAGAGAGAGACAAGTGGTGGCAGGAGAGTAGCGAGCGTATGACTGCTCCAGACCACCGCGGCGAACATACTGACACGAATCCCAGCTCCCTCCTCCCTCTCTCACTCGCTATATAAGGAATTGTATCGGGAAAGTGGCTAATTACATGCTTTTTGCACTCGCGTTGCACGGTTATTGCAAGAAAACTAGCCATCATAAAAGGATCGTTATGGTGTCATCGGAAAGCTCTGTTTATGCCCTTTCAGGGATAGATACTTGTTTTACGTTCTGGGTCTTATTTAGGCATGAAAATTATCATGTAAGCAGCCCTATTTTGGCTAAAAACACCCCGCTGGGCGGTACATATAAATAAACCGCATAGGCCGCTCTTAAGGTGTTAAGGATGTTTGAAAACAATTTGACGAAAATATCTCAGTCTGTGGTCATTGATGGGTGTCATTCCCCTTCTGTTACTGTTGTTTCTGGTGTTCCACAAGGCAGTGTCCTTGGGCCTTTGCTTTTTATTATTTTTACTGCTGACCTGTGTTCCGAGCTTGAAAATAAACTAATCTCCTATGCTGATGATACAACTTTATATGCGTCAATTGCATCACCAATAGATCGACACGTAATTGCTACTGCTCTGAATAGGGATTTAGCCAAAATTACATCATGGTGTGAACTTTGGGGCATGAAACTTAATGCTAGTAAAACACACTCCAATATCATCAGCAGATCTCGTACCTTGGATCCTCCCCATCCTTATCTACAAGTTTCTGGCGAGCAAATTGAGAATGTGGATACTCTGCGTTTGTTAGGAGTTACTCTTGATCCCAAACTTACTTTTGAAAAGCATATTCGTTCTTTCTCCTCTTCCATTTCCCAAAAAAATTGTCTGCTTCGCAAGGTTTATAAAACATTTGCTTGTGACGCCACAGTTATCAAGTCTTTTTATGCTTTTATTTTGCCACATTTCGAGTACTGCTCACCTGTCTGGTTGTCAGCAGCTGACAGCTGACTGCCATCTCAAGTTGCTTGACAGGTTGCTAAATTCCATCAGTTTTATTCTACCTAATTTGTCTCTTGATCTGTGTCATCGACGTAAAGTTGGTGCCCTTAGTCTTTTATTTAAAGTTTTTAACAACCCTCAGCATCCCTTACATGGGGTTCTGCCTGGGCCCTATGTCCGGGCTCGTGCAACTAGATTCACAAGCAATCTTAATTATCTTGCCATGAGCCGTGTTAATTTTTCAACTACACAGTTTTCACGGTGTTTTGTGCCGGCCATGGTTGACTTGTGGAATAAGTTGCCAAATGAGCTAGTCAATTCAGCTAATATCTCCATTTTTAAGTCTAGAGTTAATGCTTTTTTGCAGCATTAATTATAATTTTTAAACTTATTTTATTCTATTTTATTGTATTATATTTAAGCTTGATATCCTCCACTGCATAATATGTTATCTGTGTTTAATATGTGTGTATGTACAGTACAGTATACAGTGTATGTTTTTATTTTTTCCTAAGTTGCCATAGTCTCTCTCCAGTGCCTCCGGGTGTTTCGTGTGGATTGATCTTGATGGTGTTTCTGCACCCTGGTTGGAGACTTCGGCATCTCATATAATAATAATAATAATAATAATTCCGGACACTCCTTCACTGGCTGTGCCCCCGCATCTGACATATCACCCCGGGTAAACGCAAAAGACCTCAGAGACACCTCTAGCCAAAGACACGACTGTTGTAGGTTGGTTACTAGGGCAGGAACGTGCAAAATGCCCCTTTTTATTACACTTAAAACACTCTACTTCACCCTTGGACTTCCCCTGAGGTGGGGAAGGGCCCTGACCTTTCTTAAACGGGACGGTTTTTGGTTTGTGATCAAAATTAGTATCATTGCTCTTACTTTTGTTATAAAATGTTGCATCACTGACTCGGGGTAGTGGAGTGTTACGCCCCTTGTTAACTGCATCGGTCTGTTGTGCAGACCCGCACCCACGAATCAGCGATAATCTCAGGTCAGCCAACTCAGCTGCCTCTTGTAGAGTTTTAGGATGTTTCTCTTTGAGGTTCAAAGTCAGGTCGCCGCCTGTGCATTTACAAAATTGCTCTAGAAGGAATAACTGCTCAAGCTCTTCGAACGTCGTCACCTTCTCTGACCTCAGCCAATTTCTCAAAGCATCAGACAGTTCCCGGGCATGTTCTAGAAAAGTGCACTCACGACCCTTCGTAACACCCCAAAACTTCAACCTATATGTCTCTGGTTGTAACTCGTACGCCCGCAGAACAGCTTCCTTCAATACCTCATAATCGATGCAAGACTCCAAGGGCAACGCATCATATGCCTTGAGTCCTTTGCCAACCAACCTAGAGGAAGCACGGGCTGCCCACTTAACCTCGGGCCATTGGTGCTCCCGGCACTTCTTCTCAAAACGCAGGAAAAACTTGGTGACACCCGACTCGTCAAATGCAGGGAGTAACTTAAGAAGGTGCGATAAAGACTGATCAAGACCTCGATTCCCAGAACCGAGACGCTGCCCTGTCGACTCCACCCGAGATTTCTCAAGCTCTACGTCTGCACATTACTTCGTAGCCTCAACCTGAAGCTCAGCCTCACGTATGGCCTTTCTCTCCTCAGCCTGAATCCTAAGCTCAGATTCCCGCTGCTGCTGCTGCTGCCTGAGCTCAGCCTCATTCTTTCGCTGCTCGAGTTTGGCGAGTTCGAGCTGAAACAACATCTCGGAAGACAAACCCTGAGGAGGGGGTGCTACTATTGGGGACCCACCCCGTGAATCACCTAGAGGCATACCCAACCGCCAGCGGGCATCGGCCTGCCGGAACGTACCCGGTTCCGGAGCCCGAGGGGGCGCCATGAAAGGAGTCGAGTGGAATGGGGGCTGGGCAGAAGGTGACCCAGCTCCCGCTCCACCCGAAGCCCCATGCACCCCACCGAGCACCCAGGCAACCAGCTCACCTCTCGACAAACCGCTAGTACCAGACAATCCTAAGACCGTGGCTACACACTGCAGTCCGTACCGGTCTAGCCCCGACACCCGATCGGCCGACACAGGCTCCTCCAAAAAAAATCCGAGCATCCTCCTCATTGTTCACCACCCGAACGCCGTTAGACAATTCCACCTTCTCCACCTCCTCGCCTGCTTCCCGTACTGTGTCCTCACTGTGCACTGATCCGTCGTTCGACATAGTGTCCACCGGAAATCCTCAACGTTTATAAAAAAAAAGAAGTACCTAAACTCTCATGTAGCACTATTCACTCAAAAAATGCTTAAAGACAACTCAAGTGCTATACTACGTTGCCAAAAAAAAATTCCAACGTGTCCAAAATATTCCTCAAAAACAAATGTCCACTGCCAAACTGTGAGAAATAACAATCAACCCCCAACCGGTGATTACAAAAAAAAAAAAATCTCCACAAAAAAAATCCTGCAATTATTTCTTAGTTCACTAAATCCTAGACAAAGGACGCCATTTGTTATAACGACTAAGATAAGATACTAGGCAAGGTCGCCATTTGTTACGACCGGGACTACGAATAAAACAAGGGCACTCAATGATTGGACTAGTAATAGGGCACTATGCAACAATGGTACGCTAGATCCAAACCCTCGAACTTATATGCCGGCGAACAAAACACCTATACCCTCCAGGGTTAATCTGCAATAGTGGGGTATCCTTAACTGGACATAAATGTACTCTACTTCAGGCTAACCTGCACTGGTATAGCCTGATAACAAACAAGATGCAAGTTACGTTAAAATGCATAAAAAGGAATCTATGGAAAGATCAATTAAATCACTGCAAGATTTAATACAATAAAAAGATGCTTCAATACAGTTACTCTAAACAACAATAAACTCTTCACTCCTATCTAAAAGAAAGTGAAGTATAGTCCTACAGCATAGACCTGGAAACTTCTGAAGAAAGTCTGATGCTCATAAGATGCTCGTACTGATTTAGAACTATATAAAGGCAGGAGGCAGGACACCACACGTGTAAATCGAATACACTAAAAGATAGGACATATAATGTTAACTGACACGAGAATACTATAAATGCGCAACGGTAGCAATGCTCGACACTAAAAGAAGTACTTCCTCATCAACGAAACAGTCTGCTATGGTTGTGCGGCTCAGCAACAACCTAGACTAATAAATGCTGTGAATAATAATGCGCACATATCAAAGAGCTTATATTAAATATTAACAAGTGTCTACTCAATTAATTATGTCTAGCTGGGAAACTCTAGGTAAGGAACTGGGGTTGAGCAAGACAGGCTCGTAGCCTAGCGATGTTCTTAACCCGCTGAGTGCCAGCCAATTTTGACGGTGTGCTACTGCCAGTGCCAGAGTTTTTTTTTTTTTTTTTTTTTTTTTCTAAATCTATCAAGTTGGGAGAGAAAGGAAGGATAATGGTAAAAAAACACTCCCCTTGTCCATTTTCGCCAGAAATCAGGTCCCCGATGGTCCCTAAAGTATCTGAAAAGACACTATAGACTACAGAGACTTTTATGGTATTGGAATGTATGGGTAGGAGGGTGGTGGGAGGGTGGCTTGGGGGATGGTGGGGGGAAGGTAGAAGCGTAATTGACTCATGTTACAAATATGAAGCCGATTGGTGAGGTAGTTTCGCCACCACGGATTTTCGTTTTTTCCTTATCTTCATACGGATACGCTGGAAGTGGGTGGTGGGAGGCGGTTGGGAGTGTGGTGGAGGGAAGGCAGAAGGGTAAGGGACTTGTCACACAAATATGGAACCGATTGGTGCAGTCGTTTCGCCGCCACAGATTTTCCTTTTTTTTTCCTTCTGACGGGACTGACAGTCAGCGAGTGGGTAGGAGGAGGCATTTGGGATTTTTGTGGTGGGTAGCCAAAAGGGTAAGGTACATGTTGTAAAAATATGAAAGCCATAGGTGCAGTCGTTTCGCTGCTACGATTTTTTTTTTCGGCGAGGACGTATATATACGTCCCTGACACTGGGCGTGACAACACCCAAGGACGTATATATACGTCCCTGGCACTCAGCGGGTTAAGACTGCATCCTTTAAGTTACGTTAATTGACTAGGGGGCTCTCTTGATAGATCCAGATCACAAGTATCTGGTTCTATCCTGGCGACCCTCTAAAGACAAGCAAAGGGGCAGCAAACTGTGGAACTGGTACAGGCCAAAACCCTCAGTCAACACAATGCTGCACTCGCAAAGGACGCAACCGAAAAGACAACCCAGGCTACCACAGGACCGGTCGAAGTCGTGTAGGTATAAGCAAACCGTACACACATCGGAGACAACGACTACAGTTACCTTATCCCAGTCTAGCATTAAATAAAAGAGCAGAAACACTAAATGAATAATGGAGACACACAAAGTTCTTAACCTATACTAACTAAGAACCCTCAAACCTATTCTAAGTACATGTAAATATCTCTGAGGACCGTATGCAGAACACAAGGGGAGTGTTGTGCAGTTAATAAAGGTTAGAGTATGGAAAGAGAGAATCGAGTGAGAGAAACAGTGATAAAGGTGGTGATCGGGAGAGGGTATGCAAAGGGATGTTAGAAGCACGCGCGCCAAGCCTGTTCTGATGAGGACAGCTCCTGGGGACCCTCATGGAGGAGGTAAGTTACACAGGAGACCGCAAAGGCGTGATGGTCGGCTAATCACGGGCCGAGACGTCACAAGACAGCAGGCGTCATAGGACACAGCCAGACACGCCGTCCAATGGCGAGCGAGAGGCAGGAATGCACCCGTACATACAGACACTTACTATCTCCTCGCTCTGAAAGTCTTTCTCATTCACACGCTGGTACTATTATCACTACTGTTGATATAAAATATAACCCGTTGTCACAGACGAAAACAAAGACCACCACTGGACCGTCTCTGACAATGCGATTACTAGGAAAGAAAGAACAACATTCTCTGATAACTGTAGCCCATTTCGATGTCCCTGGCGAGCGCTAGTGGCCAACGAGAGGCGATTCTGCCAACGCTGGTAGACGTCACACCCCGCCCAAGATATGGGATGCTCAACATTTGGCGAGCACCATATCTGACAAGGCAGAATGCCGACAAGACCCGCCATACCTAGCCACTCCACCAGAAATGAAATGCAAAGCTCAATCTTAAATAAAACATCATATTAGCATAAAGAAAATCTTACAACCCCTCCCAAACACAATAGTATAATTTAGCCTGCTATGCTCCCTAAGCGAGCTTCACAGAGCCCAGCCTACTAAGTGAAAGACAGGTTCAACTTAGGACTTTAGCTATAACATTGGCAACTTACAATTAACTATAAAAAAGAAAGAGTTTTTATGTGGTTTTTGATTTAATTTTAATGTTGTTTTAGATGGCTGCTCTACAGGGGCAAGCCTGGTTTTTCTACACTCAAACCCACACACCTGTGGTGATCTACGCCGAATCCTCCACCCTCGACAAACAGTCTGCAATAACATTCTCACAACCGGCAATATGGCTAATATCTAGATTGTATTCTTGCAACATGAGTGACCAACGTGTCAGCCTCATATTCCGGTTATGGAATTGGTTCAGAAATTTAAGAGGGTGGTGGTCGGTGTAAATCACCACGACTGGCCCGTAGGCAGGAACATAAGCGCCAACACTGTTGCCAGCAGTTATTTCTCCACCACAGAGTAGTTTTTCTGAGCAGAATTAAACTTCTTGGAAAAGAAACTGACTGGATGCTCCAAACCTTCCTCGTCTGTTTGCATTAAGACGGCACCAGCCCCTACACCGCTGGCATCTGTTGCCAGCTGGAACGGTCTTTCAAAGTCAGGGGCCCTGAGGATTGGGTGAGTGTATAGTAGGTGCTTGACCAGCGAAAAAGCCCTTTCACACTCAGGTGCCCACTTGAACTTTTGCTCTTTTTCTAGCAAATCTGTCAGGGGAGCTAACACAGTAGAATAACCCCGAATGAAGCGGCGATAGTAACCGATCATGCCCAAAAATCTCATGATCTGCCGCTTGGTGGATGGCCTGGGGAACTGGTTAATAGCCTGTATCTTGTTTTGGGGGGGCACACCTGGCCTAACCCGACCACAAACCCAAGATAGTGCACAGTTGCCCGGACAAAGTCGCACTTGCCCAGATTGACCACCAAGCTGGCCTCACTGAGCTTCCGAAACAAGGCTTCTATGTGCTCACAGTGACTCTCAAAGTTGTCATCGTAGATTATAACGTCATCTAGGTAGACAGCAGTGCAGTTAGGGATGTCAGCTACTAACTCATTCATAAGACTCTGGAAGGTTGCTGGGTCATTTTTAAGGCCATACAGCATCACATTGCAACGGTAGGTGTTCCCATCAACCACAAACCCGCATACCCCCTTCGCCCGCTCAGACCTGCTAGTAGCCTTTCACTAGGTCTACCTTAGTTAGAAACTGTGCCTTACCAATCTTGTCTACACTATCGTCAACACGGGGAAGGGGATAAGCATTGGTAGGAGTCAACCCGTTCAATCTCCGAAAGTCAATGCAGAAGCGAACTTTCTCATCAGGCTTGAGCTGCAGAGTGACAGGAGATGTCCACCTAACTGCCCCCTTCTCAATCAGCCCCCGTTCCAACATATACTCTAATTCCGCTCTGAGGGCTGGGAGTTTAATGGGTGGGATTCTGTAGGGTACTGATTAAAAGGGGGGGTGATCTCCCACGTCCACGTCATGCACCACTCGAGTTGTGAGGCCTGGATGCTCTGCAAACACAGTTGGGTATGAAGTAAACAGGCTCTGCATGGCTGCACGCTGTTGCTCAGGCAGGTGCAAAAGAGCATCGTCAGCCACCTGTCTGGAGTTCTCCGCCCACTGGTCAGCAGAGACATGACACTCCCAGTTATCCTCCACCTGGGCTTCACTGTCCCTCACTCCTTCTCCTCCATGACCGCTGAAGGTCAACACAGGGACAGCGAGATGCTCAGGGGGGTGCCTCACAATCTCTTTCACCAGATTCACATGGCACAGCTGATTCTTTTTACGCCTATCTGGAGTAGCCACAAGATAGTCTAGGTCAGAGATCTTTTTTACCACCTTATAAGGACCAGCATACTTGGCAGACAACGGATGACCTGGCAGAGGTAACAGAATCAACACCTCCTGCCCCACCTTAAACTCCCGGAGTTTTGTCTTCTCATCGTACCTGTCCTTCATAAGTGCTTGTGACCCTACCAAATTCCTACCTGCCAACTCTAGGCTTCTCAGCATTCTCTCTCTACTCTCGAGGACATACTTTAACATGGAACATGGTTTTGCTGTGCCCTCCCAGATTTCTCTAACCATGTTGAGGGGGCCTCTGACCTGATGTCTGAAAACTAACTCATTGGGACTCAACCCTAGGCTTTCACCAGGTACCTCCCGAGCAGCGAATAATACATAGGGCAACCCAAGATCCCAATCCATGCCATTCTCAACACAGTAACAACGCAGCATGCTTTTCAGAGTTGAGTGCCACCTCTCCAACACCCCTTGACTCTCTGGGTGATAGGCTGAAGAGACAACTGTACTGATACCGTGCTGCTGCATGGTATGTTTGAAAAGGTTAGAAGTAAAGTTGGACCCTTGGTCTGACTGCAATTCCTGCGGGTACCCGTACCTAGAACAGTACAATAGCAAGTTACGAACAACAGTCTTAGCAGTACCATTTTGCATGGGGTATGCATCCGGATAACGAGTGGCAACATCCATGATTGTGAGGAGGAACTTGTTGCCTGCACTAGTAGGGGGTAGAGGGCCAACCATGTCGATTATAACCTTACTGAATGGTGGCCCGATTAAAGGAATAGGGTGTAACGGAGCCTTGGGAATACACTGGTTTGTGTTACCTACTGTCTGGCAGGTACTGCACATTGCCACCCATGACGCCACATGTGCCTGGCCACCAAAATAATTTCGCCAATCCTGCTACCGTCTTACGTACACCCAAATGCCCTGCCAACGGTGCATTATGCGGCAACCTCAGTAGGCTATCACGGCACACACTAGGCACTACCAACTGGTCAACCACTCTCCACCCACCATCCCAACTCCGTCTGGGATCTAGAAAACGCCTGTACAATATACCCTCCACACGAAAGACGTCCCCTGGCTTTGCATCCCCGTCCTCATCAAGTTCAATCGCACCGTTACTACACTTCTGAAGCTCAGGAACATTTATCTGCAGCCGACAGATATCCGAAGGAGCCAATCTATCTAAGTACTCCCGGAGCAACTTATGGCCTCCCCCGATACTGGACTGTTCGATCCTATCTTGCTTAAGTGTGTAACGTTGCTGTCTCAGAGTTTTCTCACACCCTACCTCCTCACCAAGTGTGACAGGTTCTGGGGCCACTCCGGACCTAAACATTGGTGCTAATACTGAGTCGCTTAGAAGAGCCGCTGGATCAAAACTCACAAAACTTCTCCCAACTTTAGCTTTCTCCTTCCGACCGTTCCTCCGCTGGTCTAGAGACTGAGGAATAGGCTGTGACACCTTAGATGCACGAGATTGGGTGACAACACACGCCATCTGCTGTAATTGACACCTCTCGACCAACTCCTGCACCTCCCTACTGACGTTGGCCGCCCTCTCGGCAACGACTAAGGGTGGAACCTCAGAAGTAGGCACCGCAAAGTCGTTGCCGAGAAGTAGGTCGTCGCCCTCTACTGGCAGTTTCTCTACGATTCCAACATCTATCTCTCGTGTCACCATCAACCTCCAGCTCCACTCGAACCAACGGGTATGACCGTGTAGCATTAATACCCTGCACCACAACTACCCGTGCCACGTTTATAGGTTGACCTGTAAAGTTTTTCATCAGAGTCTGGGATGCACCTGTATCACACAACAACTCCAACCCATGCTTGCAACCAGCCCAACTCACGAAGCCACGCCCTCTATGGTCGCAAAAAGCATCGCGGACAGGTTTCGAGCCTTCCGGACACTCCTTCACTGGCTGTGCCCCCGCATCTGACATATCACCCCGGGTAAACGCAGAAAACCTCTGAGACACCCCAATGTTACTAGCCAAAGACACGACTGCTGCAGGTTGGTACTAGGGCAGAAACGTGAAAAATGCCTCTTTTTATGACACTTAAAACACTCTACTTCACCCTTGGACTTCACCTGAGGTGGGGAAGGGCCCTGACCTTTCTTAAACGGGACGGTTTTTGGTTTGTGATCAAAATTAATATCATTGCTCTTACTTTTGTTATTAAATGTTGCATCACTGACTCGGGGGGGTGGAGTGTTGCGCCCCTTGTTAACTGCATCAGTCCGTTGTGCAGACCCGCACCCACGAATCAGCGATAATCTCAGGTCAGCCAACTCAGCTGCCTCTTGTAGAGTTTTAGGATGTTTCTCTTTGAGGTTCAAAGTCAGGTCGCCGCCTGTGCATTTAAAAAATTGCTCTAGAAGGAATAACTGCTCAAGCTCTTCGAACGTCGTCACCTTCTCTGACCTCAGCCAATTTCTCAAAACATCAGACAGTTCCCGGGCATGTTCTAGAAAAGTGCACTCACGACCCTTCGTAACACCCCGAAACTTCAACCTATATGTCTCTGGTTGTAACTCGTACGCCCGCAGAACAGCTTCCTTCAATACCTCATAATCGATGCAAGACTCCAAGGGCAACGCATCATATGCCTTGAGTCCTTTGCCAACCAACCTAGAGGAAACACGGGCTGCCCACTTAACCTCGGGCCATTGGTGCTCCCGGCACTTCTTCTCAAAACGCAGGAAAAACTCGGTGACACCCGACTCGTCAAATGCAGGGAGTAACTTAAGAAGGTGCGATAAAGACTGATCAAGACCTCGATTCCCAGAACCGAGACGCTGCCCTGTCGACTCCACCTGAGACTTCTCAAGCTCTATGTCTGCACAGTACTTCGTAGCCTCAACCTGAAGCTCAGCCTCACGTATGGCCTTTCTCTCCTCAGCCTGAATCCTAAGCTCAGATTCCCGCTGCTGCTGCTGCTGCTGCTGCTGCCTGAGCTCAGCCTCATACTTTCGCTGCTCGAGTTTGGCGAGTTCGAGCTGAAACAACATCTCGGAAGACAAACCCTGAGGAGGGGGTGCTACTATTGGGGACCCACCCCGTGAATCACCTAGAGGCATACCCAACCGCCAGCGGGCATCGGCTTGCGGGAACGTACCCGGTTCCGGAGCCCGAGGTGGCGCCATGAAAGGAGTCGAGTGGAATGGGGGCTGGGCAGAAGGTGACCCAGCTCCCACTCCACCCGAAGCCCCATGCACCCCACCGAGCACCCAGGCAACCAGCTCACCTCTCGACAAACCGCTAGTACCAGACAACCCTAAGACCGTGGCTACACACTGCAGTCCGTACCGGTCTAACCCCAACACCCGATCGGTCGACACAGGCTCCTCCAAAAAAAATCCGAGCATCCTCCTCATTGTTCACCACCCGAACGCCGTTAGACAACTCCACCTTCTCCACCTCCTCGCCTGCTTCCCGTACTGTGTCGTCACTGTGCACTGATCCGTCGTTTGACAGAGTGTCCCCCGGAAATCCTCAACGTTTATAAAAAAAAAAAAAAGAAACTAAACTCTCATGTAGCACTATTCACTCAAAAAATGCTTGAAGACAACTCAAGTGCTATACTACGTTGCCAAAACAAAATTCCGTGTCCAAAATATTCCTCAAAAACAAATGTCCACTGCCAAACTGTGAGAAATAACAATCGACCCCCAAACGGTGATTAAACAAAAAAAAAATCTCCACAAAAAAAATCCTGCATTTATTTCTTAGTTCACTAAATCCTAGACTAAGGTCGCCATTTGTTATGACGACTAAGATAAGATACTAGGCAAGGTCGCCATTTTTTACGACCGGGACTACGAATAAAACAAGCGCACTCAATGATTGGACTAGTAATAGGGCACTATGCAACAATGGTACGCTAGATCCAAACCCTCGAACTTATATGCCGGCGAACAAAACACCTATACCCTCCAGGGTTAATCTGAGATAGCGGGGTATCCTTAACTGGGCATAAATGTTCTCTACTTCAGGCTAACCTGCACTGGTATAGCCTGATAACAAACAAGATGCAAGTTACGTTAAAATGCATAAAAAGGAATCTATGGAAAGATCAATTAAATGACTGCAAGATTTAATACAATAAAAAGATGCTTCAATACAGTTACTCTAAACAACAATAAACTCTTCACTCCTATCTGAAAGAAAGTGAAGTATAGTCCTACAGCATAGACCTGGAAACTTCTGAAGAAAGTCTGATGCTCATAAGATGCTCGTACTGATTTAGAACTATATAAAGGCAGGAGGCAGGACACCACATGTGTATATCGAATACACTAAAAGATAGGACATATAATGTTAACTGACACAAGAATACTATAAATGCGCAACGGTAGCAATGCTCGACACTAAAAGAAGTACTTCCTCATCAACGAAACAGTCTGCTATGGTTGTGCGGCTCAGCAACAACCTAGACTAATTTATGCTGTGAATAATAATGCGCACATATCAAAGAGCTTATATTAACACCTTACGAGCGGCCTATGCGGTTTATTTATATGTACCGCACAGCGGGGTGTTTTTAGCCAAAATAGGGCTGTTTACGTGATCATTTTCATGCCTAAATAAGACCCAGAACGTAAAACAAGTACCTATCCCTGAAAGGGCATAAACAGAGCTTTCGAATGACACCATAACGATCCTTGTATGATGGATAGTTTTCTTGCAATAACCGTGCAACGCGAGTGCAAAAAGCAGGTAATTCGGTACTTTCGGTACATAATTGAGTATGTAGCGAGTGAGAGAGGGAGGAGGGAGCTGAGATTTGTGTCAGTAGGTTCGCCGCGGTGGTCTGGAGCAGTCATACGCTCGCTAGTCTCCTGCCACCACTTGTCTCTCTCTCAGCCACATTACGTGCTGAAATTGCCACTCGACCTATGTCGAGCGCCGCCACATAGTCCAGCTTTATTTAACTCGACTTATGTTGCTCGCCGCTAATTAAGGGTTAAATACTAACAAGTGTCTACTCGATTAATTATGTCTAGCTGGGATACTCTAGGTAAGGAACTGGGGTTGAGCAAGACAGGCTCGTACCCTAGCGATGTCCTTAACCCGCTGAATGCCAGCCAATTTTGACGGTGTGCTTCTGCCAGTGCCAGATTTTTTTTTTTTTGGCTAAATATATCAAGTTGGGAGAGAAAGGAAGGATAATGGTAAAAAAAACACTCCCCTTGTCCATTTTCGCCAGAAATAAGGTCCCCATGGTCCCGAAAGTAGCTGAAAAGACACTATAGACTACAGAGACTTTTATGGTATCGGAATGTATGGGTAGGAGGGTGGTGGGAGGGTGGTTTGAGGGATGGTGGGGGGAAGGTAGAAGCATAATTGACTCATGTTACAAATATGAAGCCGATTGGTGAGGTAGATTCGCCACCACGGATTTTCCTTTTTTTCCTTATCTTCATACGGATACGCTGGAAGTGGGTGGTGGGAGGCGGTTGGGGGTCTGGTGGGGGGAAGCCAGAAGGGTAAGGGACGTGTCACACAAATATGGAACCGATTGGTGCAGTCGTTTCGCCGCCACAGATTTTCCTTTGTTTTCCTTCTGACGGGACCAACACTCAGCGAGTGGGTGGGAGGAGGCATTTGGGATTTTTGTGGTGGGTAGCCCAAAGGGTAAGGTACATGTGGTGAAAATATGAAAGCCATAGGTGTAGTCGTTTTGCTGTTACGATTTTTTTTCGGCGAGGACGTATATATACGTCCCTGGCACTGGGCGTGACAACACCCTAGGACATATATATACGTCCCTGGCTCTCACCGGGTTAAGACTGCATCCTTTAAGTTACGTTAATTGACTAGGGGGCTCTCTCGATAGATCCAGATCACAAGTATCTGGTTCTATCCTGGCGACCCTCTAAAGACAAGCAAAGGGGCAGCAAAGTGTGGAACTGGTACAGGCCAAAACCCTCAGTCAACACAATGCTGCACTCGCAAATGACGCAACCGAAAAGACAACCCAGGCTACCACAGGACCGGTCGAAGTCATGTAGGTATAAGCAAACAGTACGCACATCGGAGACAACGACTACAGTTACCTTATCCCAGTCTAGCTTTAAATAAAAGAGCAGAAACACTAAATGAATAATGGAGACACACAAAGTTCTTAACCTATACTAACTAAGAACCCTCAAACCTATTCTAAGTACATGTAACTATCTCTGAGGACGGCGCATGCAATACAATGGGCCGGCTATGAAAACCGTATGCATAGCCCAAGGGGAATGTTGTGCAGTTAATAAAGGTTAGAGTATGGAAAGAGAGAATCGAGTGAGAGAAACAGTGATAAAGGTGGTGATCGGGAGAGAGTATGCAAAGGGATGTTAGAAGCACGCGCGCCAAGCCTGTCCTGACGAGGACAGCTCCTGGGGACCCTCATGGAGGAGGTAAGTTACACAGGAGACCGCAAAGGCGCGATGGTCGGCCAATCACGGGCCGAGACGTCACAAGACAGCAGGCGTCATAGGACACAGCCAAACACGCCGTCCAATGGCGAGCGAGAGGCAGGAATGCACCCATACATACAGACACTTACTACCTCCTCGCTCTGAAAGTCTTTCTCATTCACACGCTGGTACTATTATCACTACTGTTGATATAAAATATAACCCGTTGTCACAAACGAAAACAAAGACCACCACTGGACTGTCTGTGACAATGCGATTACTAGGAAAGAAAGACCAACATTCTCTGATAACTGTAGCCCATTTCGATGTCCCTGGCGAGCGCTAGTGGCCAACGAGAGGCGATTCTGCCAACGCTGGTAGACGTCACACCCCGCCCAAGATATGGGACGCTCAACATTAGGCGAGCACCATATCTGACAAGGCAGAATGCCGACAAGACCCGCCACACCTAGCCACTCTACCAGAAATGAAATGCAAAGCTCAATCTTAAATAAAACAACATATTAGCATAAAGAAAATCTTACAACCCCTCCCAAACACAATAGTATAATTTAGCCTGCTATGCTCCCTGAGCGAGCTTCACAGAGCCCAGCCTACTAAGTGAAAGACAGGTTCAACTTAGGACTTTAGCTATAACATTTGGCAACTTACAATTAACTATAAATAAGAAAGAGTTTTTAGTTGATTTTTTATTTAATTTTAACCCGTTGAGACCCAGCGCCGCACGTGTTGCGTCGGCAGTCTTTGATCACCAACTCCCAGCGACGCATCACGTGCGTCCGTCATATAAAAAACACTTACGTGGCTCGTAAGGTAGGAAATGGCGGGAGAATAGGAGGGGGCGGTACCGTAGTGTGTGGGGGAGCCGGGCCAGTAGGTGTGAGCCGGCCAAGACAGCCGCGCGGCTGGTGGTGGTGGGCTTAGTGGGGATAGTTTACACCCCTAGTTTACCGCCACTTTGAACCTTCATTACTCCGGTCGTATGGGAGCTAGAGGCTTGAGATTTATGTGAGATACTCCTTAGGATGTATGCCGTACAATGCCATACTCAGTTTTTTACCCTAGTGCTCCCGGGCGGGTGGTCATGCGGGGGAGACGAACTATTGAAACCCCCCCCCCCGCCCCCCAAATGACCGAAATGAGTTTTTTTTATTTGTGTGTTCATTTCTCACCATTCTCTTCCATTTTGGCTCAACAAATTTTTTTGAGGCTCACCCCCCAAACCCCCCACCGCCCCCCCCCCCCCCCCAAAAAAAATGTCAGAGGTGATTTTTTTTTGTTTTTTTTTCATTTCTCATCCTTGTCTTCCATTTTAGCAAACAAAACAAATAAGTGAAAATGGCTTGGGACTGGGGTGAACAAAATATTATAACTAGCCGGGGCTCAACGGGTTAATGTTGTTTTAGATGGCTGCTCTACAGGGGCAAGCCTGGTTTTTCTACACTCAAACCCACACACCTGTGGTGATCTACGCCGGATCCTCCACCCTCGTCAAACAGTCTGCAATCACATTCTCACAACCGGCAATATGGCGAATGTCTAGATTGTATTCTTGCAACATGAGTGACCAACGTGTCAGCCTCATATTCCGGTTGTGGAATTGGTTCAGAAATTTAAGAGGGTGGTCGTCGGTGTAAATCACCACGACTGGCCCGTAGGCAGGAACATATACTTCAAAGTGCCTGAGTGCCAACACTATTGCCAGCAGTTCTTTCTCCACCAGAGAGTAGTTTTTCTGAGCAGAATTAAACTTCTTGGAAAAGAAACTGACTGGATGCTCCAAACCTTCCTCGTCTGTTTGCATTAAGACAGCACCAGCCCCTACACCGCTGGCATCTGTTGCTAGCTGGAACGGTCTTTCAAAGTCAGGGGCCCTGAGGATTGGGTGAGTGTATAGTAGGTGCTTGACCAGAGAAAAAGCCCTTTCACACTCAGGTGCCCACTTGAACTTTTTCTCTTTTGCTAGCAAATCTGTCAGGGGAGCTAACACAGTAAAATAACCCCGAATGAAGCGGCGATAGTAACCGATCATGCCCAAAAATCTCATGATCTGCTGCTTGGTGGATGGCCTGGGGAACTGGTTAATAGCCTGTATCTTGTTTTGGGGGGTGCACACCTGACCTAACACAACCACAAACCCAAGATAGTGCACAGTTGCCCGGACAAAGTCGCACTTGCCCAGATTGACCACCAAACTGGCCTCACTGAGCTTCCGAAACAAGGCTTCTATGTACTCACAGTGACTCTCAAAGTTGTCATCGTAGATTATAACGTCATCTAGGTAGACAGTGCAGTTAGGGATGTCAGCTACTAATTCATTCATAAGACTCTGGTAGGTTGCTGGGGCATTTTTAAGGCCATATGGCATCACATTGCAACGGTAGGTGTTCCCATCAACCACAAACCCGCATACCCCCTTCGCCCGCTCAGACAAGGGCACCTGCCAGTAGCCTTTCACTAGGTCTACCTTAGTTAGAAACTGTGCCTTACCAATCTTGTCTACACTATCGTCAACATGGGGAAGGGGATAAGCATTGGTGGGAGTCAACCCGTTCAATCTCCGAAAGTCAATGCAGAAGCGAACCTTCCCGTCAGGCTTGGGCTGCAGAGTGACAGGAGATGTCCACCTAACTGCCCCCTTCTCAATCAGCCCCCGTTCCAACATATACTCTAACTCCGCTCTGAGGGCTGGGAATTTAATGGGTGGAATTCTGTAGGGTACTGATTTAAAGGGGGGGTGATCTCCCACGTCCACGTCATGCACCACTCGAGTTGTGAGGCCTGGATGCTCTGCAAACACGGTGGGATATGAAGCAAACAGGCGCTGCACAGCTGCATGCTGTTGCCAGGCAGGTGCACTAGAGCATCGTCAGCCACCTGTCTGGAGTTCCCCGCCCACTGGTCAGCAGAGACATGACACTCCCAGTTATCCTCCACCTGGGCTTCACTGTCCCTCACTCCTTCTCCTCCATGACCGCTGCAGGTCAACACAGGGACAGCGAGAGGCTCAGGGGGGCGCCTCACAAACTCTTTCACCAGATTCACATGGCTCAGCTGATTATTTTTACGCCTATCTGGAGTAACCACAAGATAGTCTAGGTCAGAGATCTTTTTTACCACCTTATAAGGACCAGCGTACTTGGCAGACAACGGATGACCTGGCAGAGGTAACAGAATCAACACCTCCTGCCCCACCTTAAACTCCCGGAGTTTTGTCTTCTCATCGTACCTGTCCTTCATAAGTGCTTGTGACCCTACCAAATTCCTACCTGCCAACTCTAGGCTTCTCAGCATTCTCTCTCTACTCTCGAGGACATACTTTAACATGGAACATGGTTTTGCTGTGCTCTCCCAGATTTCTCTAACCATGTTGAGGGGGCCTCTGACCTGATGTCTGAAAACTAACTCATTGGGAATGAACCCTAGGCTTTCACCAGGTACCTCCCGAGCAGCGAATAATACATAGGGCAACCCAAGATCCCAATCCATGCCATTCTCAACACAGTAACAACGCAGCATGCTTTTCAGAGTCGAGTGCCACCTCTCCAACACCCCTTGACTCTCTGGGTGATAGGCTGAAGAGACAACTGTACTGATACCGTGCTGCTGCATGGTCTGTTTGAAAAGGTTAGAAGTAAAGTTGGACCCTTGGTCTGACTACAATTCCTGCGGGTACCCGTACCTAGAACAGTACAATAGCAAGTTACAAACAACAGTCTTAGCAGTACCATTTCACATGGGGTATGCATCCGGATAACGAGTGGCAACATCCATGATTGTGAGGAGGAACTTGTTGCCTGCACTAGTAGGGGGTAGAGGGCCAACCATGTCGATTATAACCTTACTGAATGGTGGCCCGATTACAGGAATAGGGTGTAACGGAGCCTTGGGAATACACTGGTTTGGTTTACCTACTGTCTGGCAGGTACTGCACATTGCCACCCATGACGCCACATGTGCCTTCATACCAGGCCACCAAAACAATTTCGCCAATGCTGCTACCGTCTTACGTACACCCAAATGCCCTGCCAACGGTACATCATGCGCCAACCTCAGTAGGCTATCACGGCACACACTAGGCACTACCAACTGGTCAACCACTCTCGACCCACCCTCCCAACTCCATCTGGGATCTAGAAAACGCCTGTACAATATGCCCTCCACACGAAAGAAGTCCCCCAGCTTTGCATCCCCGTCCTCATCAAGTTCAATCGCACCGTTACTACACTTCTGAAGCTCAGGATCATCTATCTGCAGCCGACAGATATCCGAAGGAGCCAATCTATCTAAGTGCTCCCGGAGCAACTTATGGCCTCCCCCGATACTGGACTGTTCGATCCTATCTTGCTTAAGTGTGTAACGTTGCTGTCTCAGAGTTTTTTCATGCCCTACCTCCTCACCAAGTGTGACAGGTTCTGGGGCCACTCCGGACCTAAACATTGGTGCTAATACTGAGTCGCCGAGAAGAGCCGCTGGATCAAAACTCACAAAACTTCTCCCAACTTTAGCTTTCTCCTTCTGACCGTTCCTCCGCTGGTCTAGAGACTGAGGAATAGGCTGTGACACCTTAGATGAACGAGATTGGGTGACAACACACGCCATCTGCTGTAATTGACACCTCTCGACCAACTCCTGCCCCTCCCTACTCACGTCGGCCGCCCTCTCGGCAACGACTAAGGGTGGAACCTCAGAAGTAGGCACCGCAAAGTCGTTGCCGAGAAGAAGGTCGACGCCCTCTACTGGCAGTTTCTCTACGATTCCAACATCTATCTCTCGTGTCACCATCAACCTCCAGCTCCACTCGAACCAATGGGTATGACCGTGTAGCATTAATACCCTGCACCACAACTACCCGTGCCGCGTTTATAGATTGGCCTGTAAAGTTTTCATCAGAGTCTGGGATGCACCTGTATCACACAACAACTCCAACCCCTGCTTGCAACCAGCCCAACTCACGCAGCCACGCCCTCTATGGTCGCAAAAAGCATCGCGGACAGGTTTCGAGCCTTACGGACACTCCTTCACTGGCTGTGCCCCCGCATCTGACATATCACCACGGGTAAATGCAGAAGACCTCAGAGTCACCCCAATGTTGCTAGCCAAAGACACGACTGGTGCAGGTTGGTTACTAGGGCAGGAACGTGCATAATGCCCCTTTTTATGACACTTAAAACACTCTACTTCACCCTTGGACTTCCCCTGAGGTGGGGAAGGGCCCTGACCTTTCTTAAACGGGACGGTTTTTGGTTTGTGATCAAAATTAGTATCATTGCTCTTACTTTTGTTATTAAATGTTGCATCACTGACTCGGGGGGGTGGAGTGTTGCGCCCCTTGTTAACTGCATCGGTCCGTTGTGCAGACCCGCACCCACGAATCAGCGATAATCTCAGGTCAGCCAACTCAGCTGCCTCTTGTAGAGTTTTAGGATGTTTCTCTTTGAGGTTCAAAGTCAGGTCGCCGCCTGTGCATTTAAAAAATTGCTCTAGAAGGAATAACTGCTCAAGCTCTTCGAACGTCGTCACCTTCTCTGACCTCAGCCAATTGCTCAAAGCATCAGACAGTTCCCGGACATGTTCTAGAAAAGTGCACTCACGACCCTTCGTAACACCCCGAAACTTCAACCTATATGTCTCTGGTTGTAACTCGTACGCCCGCAGAACCGCTTCCTTCAATACCTCATAATCGATGCAAGACTCCAAGGGCAACGCACCATATGCCATGAGTCCTTTGCCAACCAATCTAGAGGAAACAAGGGCTGCCCACTTAACCTCGGGCCATTGGTGCTCCCGGCACTTCTTCTCAAAACGCAGGAAAAACTCGGTGACACCCGACTCGTCAAATGCAAGGAGTAACTTAAGAAGGTGCGATAAAGACTGATCAAGACCTCGATTCCCAGAACCGAGACGCTGCCCTGTCGACTCCACCCGAGACTTCTCAAGCTCTATGTCTGCACAGTACTTCGTAGCCTCAACCTGAAGCTCAGCCTCACGTATGGCCTTTCTCTCCTCAGCCTGAATCCTAAGCTCAGATTCCGGCTGCTGCTGCTGCTGCCTGAGCTCAGCCTCATACTTTCGCTGCTCGAGTTTGGCGAGTTTGAGCTGAAACAACATCTCGGAAGACAAACCCTGAGGAGGGGGTGCTACTATTGGGGACCCACCCCGTGAATCACCTAGAGGCATACCCAACCACCAGCGGGCATCGGCCCGCGGGAACGTACCCGGTTCCGGAGCCCGAGGGGGCGCCATGAAAGGAGTCGAGTGGAATGGGGGCTGGGCAGAAGGTGACCCCGCTCACGCTCCACCCGAAGCCCCATGCACCCCACCGAGCACCCAGGCAACCACCTCACCTCTCGACAAACCGCTAGTACCAGACAACCCTAAGACCGTGGCTACACACTGCAGTCCGTACCGGTCTAGCCCCGACACCCGATCGGCCGACACAAGCTCCTCCAAAAATATCCGAGCATCCTCCTCATTGTTCACCACCCGAACACCGTTAGACAACTCCACCTTCTCCACCTCCTCGCCTGTTTCCCGTACTGTGTCCTCACTGTCCACTGATCCGTCGTTTGACAGAGTGTCCCCCGGAAATCCTCAACGTTTATAAAAAAAAAAGAAGCACCTAAACTCTCATGTAGCACTATTCACTCAAAAAATGCTTGAAGACAACTCAAGTGCTATACTACGTTGCCAAAACAAAATTCCGTGTCCAAAATATTCCTCAAAAACAAATGTCCACTGCCAAACTGTGAGAAATAACAATCGACCCCCAAACGGTGATTACAAAAAAAAAAAAATCTCCACAAAAAAAATCCTGCATTTATTTCTTAGTTCACTAAATCCTAGACTAAGGTCGCCATTTGTTATGACGACTAAGATAAATACTAGGCAAGGTCGCCATTTTTTACGACCGGGACTACGAATAAAACAAGGGCACTCAATGATTGGACTAGTAATAGGGCACTATGCAACAATGGTACGCTAGATCCAAACCCTCGAACTTATATGCCGGCGAACAAAACACCTATACCCTCCAGGGTTAATCTGCGATAGCGGGGTATCCTTAACTGGGCATAAATGTACTCTACTCCAGGCTAACCTGCACTGGTATAGCCTGATAATAAACAAGATGCAAGTTACGTTAAAATGCATTAAAAGGAATCTATGGAAAGATCAATTAAATCACTGCAAGATTTAATACAATAAAAAGATGCTTCAATAAAGTTACTCTAAACAACAATAAACTCTTCACTCCTATCTGAAAGAAAGTGAAGTATAGTCCTACAGCCTGGATACTTCTGAAGAAA
The DNA here is from genome assembly GCA_032716605.1 of Paralithodes platypus. Taxonomy (NCBI): domain Eukaryota; kingdom Metazoa; phylum Arthropoda; class Malacostraca; order Decapoda; family Lithodidae; genus Paralithodes; species Paralithodes platypus. Next base: position 56,003,165 of record CM064575.1, on the reverse strand, counting down.
GTCTGATGCTCATAAGATGCTCGTACTGATTTAGAACTATATAAAGGCAGGATGCAGGACACCACATGTGTAAATCGAATACACTAAAAGATAGGACATATAATGTTAACTGACACAAGAATACTATAAATGCGCAACGGTAGCAATGCTCGACACTAAAAGAAGTACTTCCTCATCAACGAAACAGTCTGCTATGGTTGTGCGGCTCAGCAACAACCTAGACTAATAAATGCTGTGAATAATAATGCGCACATATCAAAGAGCTTATATTAAATACTAACAAGTGTCTACTCGATTAATTATGTCTAGCTGGGAAACTCTAGGTAAGGAACTGGGGTTGAGCAAAACAGGCTCGTAGCCTAGCGATGTTCTTAAGACTGCATCCTTTAAGTTACGTTAATTGACTAGGGGGCTCTCTAGATAGATCCAGATCACAAGTATCTGGTTCTATCCTGGTGACCCTCTAAAGACAAGCAAAGGGGCAGCAAAGTGTGGAACTGGTATAGGCCAAAAACCCTCAGTCAACACAATGCTGCACTCGCAAAGGACGCAACCGAAAAGACAACCCAGGCTACCACAGGACCGGTCGAAGTCGTGTAGGTATAAGCAAACCGTACACACATCGGAGACAACGACTACAGTTACCTTATCCCAGTCTAGCATTAAATAAAAGAGCAGAAACACTAAATCAATAATGGAGACACACAAATTTCTTAACCTATACTAACTAAGAACCCTCAAACCTATTCTAAGTGCATGTAAATATCTCTGAGGACGGCGCATGCAATACAATGGGCCGGCTATGAAAACCGTATGCAGAACCTAAGGGGAGTGTTGTGCAGTTAATAAAGGTTAGAATATGGAAAGCGAGAATCGAGTGAGAGAAACAGTGATAAAGGTGGTGATCGGGAGAGAGTATGCAAAGGGATGTTAGAAGCACGCGCGCCAAGCCTGTCCTGATGAGGACAGCTCCTGGGGACCCTCGTGGAGGAGGTGAGTTACACAGGAGACCGTAAAGGCGCGATGGTCGGCCAATCACGGGCCGAGACGTCACAAGACAGCAGGCGTCATAGGACACAGCCATACACGCCGTCCAATGGCGAGCAAGAGGCAGGAATGCACCCGTACATACAGACACTTACTACCTCCTCGCTCTGAAAGTCTTTCTCATTCACACGCTGGTACTATTATCACTACTGTTGATATAAAATATAACCCGTTGTCACAGACGAAAACAAAGACCACTACTGGACTGTCTGTGACAATGCGATTACTAGGAAAGAAAGAACAACATTATCTGATAACTGTAGCCCATTTCGATGTCCCTGGCGAGCGCTAGTGGCCAACGAGAGGCGATTCTGCCAACGCTGGTAGACGTCACAACATATATTATAGGTTTGATTCCCGGAGGGAAGTAATGAAAACCTAATATTTAGTAGGGGCCCCATAATCATTGACGATCTGCCTATTAATATAATAGTCTCCATTCAACACCCGCGTCAGCCGTTTTGAATCCACCGCCGTGGGGATGAACAGAGTATTCCTCATAAGTGTAACGCAACTTCTCTTATGGAGTCGTCTATAGATCGGGTACCCACTACGAAAACACTTTCGTAAAAAATAAGAGAAGAAAAAGAAAAATTAACTTAAACAATGTTATAACACGCTTCCCACTTTGGTGGATTTCTTGCGTTGTGGCACCCAGCCCCTCCTCACCAGGCGGCCATACTTCCTTCACTGCTATATCAAGATAACAACCAAGATATTACGGCGAATGGGAAGGGGATGGATGGGAGGGCCCTACATCGTCAATGATTACGGGGCCCCTACTAAATATTAGGTTTTCATTACTTCCCTCCGGGAATCAAACCTATAATTTAATAGTGGCCCCTCCATCATTGACGATCTGCCTGAATTCCTAAGACTGGAGGGGGACATTCGTAATAATATCCTAAAACCTCAGAACCGTAGGGTAAAGTCAAGAATTCGTATAACAGAATAAGTCTTTATTGTTAGCATACAATATATAAAATATAAAAGGGATGGGGGCAGTGCGTTACTTCAAAGAAGATCTGCTCCATAGAGAAAAACAGGACCTCAACTCGAGATTCTATTTGATAGCGATCTAACAAGACATTCATGGCCCCCTTATACCAGATTGTAGACTCTTAACAGTTTATTATCTGACATGAAACTGATATTTGTTGACCAGATTCATATTCAATCAGAACTTACATAGTTGTAACTCTGATAGAAGAATTTTCTTAAAATACAACTAAAATCATTCAATGGGCTTTAACATAGCCTTTCTTTTTAAATAGTAATAGATTTCTTAAAAAAATAGAAAAAACCAACATGTGAGCTTTCACTTAGCTTCTTTGTGTCAGCCACGCCAGAGGCCCTTCCCGGCGGAGGAGTCTATTTCCGGCAGAGGGGCTTTGAGGGTATATTGTGAAACTCTCACCCCCCCCCCACTTTTTTCGTCCCACGAGGGATTTTAACTTACTATCACAATGACCAGTAGCTCCTCCGCCGCAAACAAAAATCTTAAAGCGCTTGCTAATGGCTAACGTCACGAAAAAGGAGATGCCCGACAACTTCTCTTCATCTTATACAAATGATGGTAGAAGGGTACTCTTTTTCGTGATGGAAACCACTGCTGTAGGTTAATCCTAAGCGGGGTTCAAGAGTGGGGGAGTTTAAGGTAGCCGTTTTTAGGCGCCCTCCTATTTTCATATAGCACCCAAGGATCCGCATGCCCGTCCATTGTCAGGGAGGAACTTAGTACTGTTCATGTTTTGTAAGAAACAGATAACCCGTAATGAACCTGAGGCACTGAATGCTATTCCCTGATCGGGCAGCTCCTTGGTTGTCGTATCCCTTCTGGGCGGCGGAAGACTTTTCTCTGCCAGGGACCAGAAGGGAGAAGACAAAAGTAGTTATGGGGGCGATGCCTTAATTCGTTCCCCTGGAGCTGAGTCTGCCTAAGCACAGGTATGATGTTTTACAATTAAACATTCTGATTGCCCGGAGCATGAGCAGCCCAGGCTTTAAGAGCACAGGGGTGTTTTAGCCAAAATAGGGCTGTTTACGTGATCATTTTCATGCCTAAATAAGACCCAGAACGTAAAACAAGTACCTATCCCTGAAAGGGCATAAACAGAGCTTTCGAATGACACCATAACGATCCTTGTATGATGGATAGTTTTCTTGCAATAACCGTGCAACGCGAGTGCAAAAAGCAGGTAATTCGGTACTTTCAGTACATAATTGAGTATGTAGCGAGTGAGAGAGGGAGGAGGGAGCTGAGATTTGTGTCAGTAGGTTCGCCGCGGTGGTCTGGAGCAGTCATACGCTCGCTAGTCTCCTGCCACCACTTGTCTCTCTCTCTCAGCCACATTACGTGCTGAAATTGCCACTCGACCTATGTCGAGCGCCGCCACATAGTCCAGCTTTATTTAACTCGACTTATGTTGCTCGCCGCTAAATAAGGGTTAAGAGCCGAGGACTGATTGATTCGTTGTTAACGTGAAACACCGTAGCGTGGTCCAAATAATTAATACAGGGTAATTTATTTAAGTCTCGTAGATCTATGTCCCTCGTCCTTGTGGCTCCAGTCGAACGTATGCCTGAACTTCCGAACAGGCTAGCTTTGAGCCTTACCAGATGCTACATTTAGCGAGTTAAGAGGATTTCATTGATCGAGACAGCCTACCAGGGAATCCCTAGCCAAGGGGAATCCAGGAACTTGCTTGTCCGGGCCGATTGTAGCGAACATGGTCAGTAAGAGTGCAGCGTATGAACGAACCACCGGCTACGGAGTAGACTGATAGCCCATGAACCACAGGACATCCCGATGACCTTCGCTCTCTTATTCGCTGTCAAGTCTGTTACCGGCGTGAATGCTTACCTCTGGGAACCGGAAGGAATGTATATCTGAGCTTTGTCCTACTAGGACTGCAACCTTATCTGGTTGCTGCCAGTGCTACAGAAGTGAGATCCTACGGAACCACAAGAATGTATGATGGAGATAAATGCTAACCACGAGGGAGGAGCATTAGCAAGTGTGACTGAGACGGATAATTTAACATTCTCATAACTGGTATAATTGCCCTCAATGGTGCCCAGCGCCTAAGCTACTCATGCCATCGGCGGAAGGGATCAGACAACATTTTGGTCCCCCCCCCCCGTCGCCGGCAGGGGGGACCAGATGAGAATAAACTGGAGGCATAGCACGAGCGCACAGACCCCTGGGAACTGCAAGGGGAGGGGGGGGGGGGGGGCGGCATGGTATTCAAGATTGCTGGTGGTCTCATACGACCTAAGGCTATTACTAGATCCGACCATATGTGTATCCCAAGAAGTTATCATTCTTAAAAGCATTGTTACTACGAGGTGAGAACTGTACCTAATACCGTGCCACCTGTGACCGAGGCCCTAGCATACCCGAGAGTCGACGCGCTCCCGTTATGCCCCATGGAGGAGTTAAACTAAAAATGTCTTTCTATGAATTGTTAACTAAAAAAAAAAATTGTGTTAGGGAAACAAGACCCCACTATGCCTGAGGCGATATTCCCAAAATAGGTGCCCTTATCTGTTTATATCTGTCCAATCGACCAGGTGTCCTGATACCTATGCCTAATACCAGCGATCTACCCTCGGTCAAAAACAAGTTTCACTAAGTGAATTACCAGACTCCAGACAGTGGAGTATTAGGACAGCTTTGGCCAGCGACCGGCGGGAGTCTAACTAAGCCCGTGAGAGTCGCCTATCCCCCCAGCTCGCGGATTTGAGTACCCGTCGCATCCGTTACATGGTGAGCGTGCCCTACACTGGTTTCACGGGCCTCGGCAGGCTGTGAAGCCAAAAAACCTGGCCGTTGGGGGGAAAAGGGGGGGGGGGGAGGGGCAAACATCAGCCTGTGCCGCTGACCAGTGCTCCCCCCCACGGGCTATGTGATGCGTCACGTGTGCAGAAAGATATCCGACACCTGTCAGTTCCATGGTCGGTTCCGCAGAAGCATAGATGTAAAACCAGTTAAGTCTAATGTGCCGGGTCGCGGCCCGGAAACATAGCAGTGACCCTTGGTGCGGCCTGGGTGTTCATGTAAGGACAGTATAGACTTCGGGACCCTGTACCAGAGCACGGTGTAGGGAGAGAGATCTACAAAAATTGGGGTTTGGGACGAGGGAATCTTCCAAGAGCTGGGAGAAAAAGCCAAAGCCAACAAACGGGTATTACAGTGTGATAACAGGTTGTCTCCGCTTGTCGCTGGCCATCGTCGTGCCCACAGCCTAAGACAACCTAGTGTGATGCCACTCTACTGTCCCTAAGCATCATATTTACATCTCTTTGAGTCTGTGAATCTACCAAAGATGCTGTTAGGATTGGGGAAAATATAACCCTATAATAAACATTCTCGGGTAAACCTTGCACCATATGGAGTCTGAGAAGCTGCCTGGCTCGAACTGCCTCAAACAAGGCTGTTCGGATATCCCTGATTGATCCCGCCGGGTTTGGCAGGAGGTATTGTTGAACAACTCTAACAGTTTCCTCCCGATGTCTCGGCGGATTGGGCAACGGTTTAGCAATGGCTTGAGCTGTGTCTCTAGTGAGCAGAAAACCAATAAACTTCCGATGGGCGTTATCCCGCGCTAGGAACTCCCGTTGGAGTTCAATTGAGTCTGGAGTTAAGAAAGGAGGAGGGAAGTGTCTAGCTTCTAATTGAGGGGCAATGAGGAACTCAAATATAGCTCTTGGGACCCCGCCGGGCCGTGGCCTCAGCAAGTCAAACTCCATATGGTGCGGTGGTGGAACTGGTAGGGAAACATTGGACGTTATATCAATAGCAAACTGTTGGACCTCTTGATCCCAGTGCACCCATGGGCCATGTCCCACCTCTCCCAGATTTAATTCCCTTTGCTCTAGCTGTGAACGAGTTGGAGTAAAGGTTAGACTTGGTACCATCAACCCCGGAAAATAATCGTTATTGTTGGCATGAGGGCTAGTGGAGCAACTAGGAACATCTGGGGGGGGAGGGGCTCGCCGTCCTGCCTCATAGACAAAGTACTGATAACTGGTAGAGTTAGGAATTGCTATAATAGGGACCCCTATGACCTTACCCTGGGCGTCTTTGGCCCGGAAAGCTTTATGTCTATTTACCTCAATGGTCCTTTCCTGTGGTACTGGAACCTCACCATATATGGATCTGTGCTTGTCCCCTGCCTTAGACGAGGTAACCGGGAGCCAAAGCCTGCCCTGTTCTTTACGACCCTGAAGCTGATATTCCGTTTGTGATTGAGATTGGGGGGGTGGAGCAATGGGGTAAGAACCAGAAGTTATGATGTGATCCGGCGGAAGCTTCAAGGTCGCCTAGTGACTAATTACAGAAAATTTGGAAGTACTGGCCTTAGGTTGGGCGCCCGAAACTGTCTCCATTTCCGCCGTGTTACCTGCCAGCGTGCTAGCCTGTGACAACTTATCGGGACCATTTATACCTGGTTGGGCCCCCTTGACCCCCCTTGGTGTGACTTCGGACCCGGTCTGTAAGTCCGCCTCACGATTATTAGCGTAAGAGAGTCGTAAGGTAGACATTGCCGAAGCCGTTGGCATATCTGGGTCCGGAATCACATTGATTGTGGTTGGTGACAGGGGACGGACTGGACCGTGTTCAGATATTACATTAGTGGCTGGTGACCGGGGATTAGAGGGAACCGAATGTAAGAACAAAATCTCATCCTCCGCCGAGGTGACAGGCACAGATCCTTGGGGTGGGGTGACCGTTACCTCAGTATGATCCCTAGGGCGCTTGGAAATAGCACATTGTTGGAGGACTTTGTGTAATAATTCATCTAACTGTTGCGCCGTGACACATTGGGATCTTTGTCGTTTGAAGGACCTAGATTTTACCTTTCCAGCATGAGTTGGTTCCTCTACCTGTACCATTGGACTTGGTTCCATTAGTTCCTTACCTTCATCACGCAGAGTTATTGGATGGGGAACTTTTACCGGTGACCTTTCAGTGCGTGTCGCCGAAGCCTGACTATCACGTCGAGAGGGTTGTAGAACCTCATCCCGTGGGACTGTACTCAACTCATTTTCCATCCTAGTTTGGCCTGCAGGGACAGACTCTGACCTACAGGTAGGGGTTACTAAACTTGTGTTACTGGCTTCCGGCCTAGTGGACAAACCTGGGGCGTCTATCGCCAGCGTGACTACTCCCGCCGTTGTATCATGACATTGGACCGTGTCAGGCGCTGGAGACAAACGGAGTCCAATTTTGCCGTCTGGTAAATTAGTTTGAGATAGCACTAACTTAGAACCTTGTAGACTTACTCTAACTTTTGGTCTAACCCTCATCGCCGGTAGTGGTTGCTTGGCACTCGCTCCGGCGGAACCGGGGAAAACCACCGGCGTCCTCGGAGCGGATGTCGGAGAAACCGGCGGCGAAGCTGACTTACACATCTGGGTGAGGGGGCTATCCTGGGTGTCCGCTGCCTTGTAGTTGTGCCGCGTACTGGACAACTTGCGCACCTTAGCCGGCAGGTGTTCTACACTGGACGCCTTCTGACAAAATCGTTGGGATGAGTCCGGTTGAGTAGGAAGTACAAGCTCCGGCGACTCAGAGCGAGCTCTCTTAGTGTGGGGAGGGGAGCGACTTTCAGATGCCTCGGATGAATGGGGGGAAGCAAGGTTTGAATTGGGTACTGAAGGAACAATTGCCTGACGAACTAAGTGATCATCAAAAGAGTACAGGCGTATGATTCTAAGTAACTCTGCCGTGTCGCAAAACAATTCAGCATCCGCTACCCTTGCAGCGTAGGAATCGATCTTATTCTTGATTTCAATCAAAGTTAACAAGCATGACATATCTTGGTTGTTTAGCCATTCATCGAAAAGATCCGAGCAAACCGGACATTTACTGGCTGTCCATGAAAAGGTAGTCTTGTGCAAACATTTAACACAGCGTATACCCAACCTGTGCGTCGCTACTGGGACAGACAAACAAGTAGGCGTAGAGCAAATCCAGAAGTTAGGCATGGTTACTGACTCCCCTCCCCACCGGGGACAGTCCCTCCTCAGCTGTGCTGCTCCGGATATGAAGAGTCTGGAAATAGAGATTTCCAGGAATCAATGCTCATAAGGATAACCAGAGAGGTCATAATAACATCCTATCCACTCCCCGGCGACGACAACATTTGTGAGCCACAGCCCACCCATTTTCTCGCCTCCAGGGAGTTGTCGTGAACAACCCCTCGCCCTTTTCAATCGGGGGGAAGTCACGCGTGACTGCTTACCTATGACATGGGTCACTGGCCCTAGTCGGACGTCTAGCGAACGTCGTCCTGCAGCTGCTTGCTAGCTAGACACTGCTACACCTTTTACCCAACTGTGCCGCCGGGTGTAGTGGGATGGAAAAGTAGCAAGTCAACCCCCAACTGTGCCGCCGGGCCGGCGGAGTAAACTGGTAAGTCTGATAATCAATGGTTGAAAACCGTGCTCCCTCCGCCGGTCTGTGCACGACTGCCGGCAGGGAGGGTAGTGGTACACTACTAGTCAAAGGAGGGGAAAACAAGCCCAAGCACGCCAGCGTGGCGGTAGCCGGGCCTAGTACGAAGACAGAGGGCCGGCGGGCCAAGGAACAAGGAAAAAACCAGTCAAGAGCACAAGACCACTAATCCTGAACCAAAAAAACCCACAAAATAAGAATGACTCCTAGAGATCCAGGATAGAGATGAAACTCGAACCCGAGATCACAGGAAAAAAGGGGGGAGGGCAAAATATAAATATCATATAATAACAATGCACCCCTAAACCCTAAAGAGACCCTAACGTGGCTGGCCACTAGGCATAAGTAATCCTTACCTTGGGAAGAAAGACTAATCCTGAAGACAACACGGCCACAGCACGAGGGGAAGAGGCCCACGAGAGGGGCCCGGGAGCAGGCTCGAACACCAGAAGACCCAACACCTCGTGTGCCAATCCTTAAACTGGAGCGTCTGCTAATATTAAAAAACACATGGCCCCTAGGCCCAACACGCTTGACTGAAGACCTACTGCGATGAAACTAGCCTGCTAACTAGAAATAATCAACAGCTAAGGCGCGCATAAACAAGAAAAAACACACACACATGGCGACTGACTTGGAGAACACGTAAGCACCTGAAAGTACCCTAATTTTCCACTTCCTGCGGGCAACCATACGGGTAGCCTGTGCTAGCTAGTCTAAACCCTGTTCAATACAACTCAGATATATACAAATGAGTAAGGACTCACGAGAAACTGAGTGAACGACGAATGAAGCGGAACGCAGGCGAGACACATCCGACTTGGTTGCCCGTGGGTAAGAGAAGGAAGTATGGCCGCCTGGGGAGGAATGGCTGGGTGCCACAACGCAAGAAATCCATCCAAAGTGGGAAGCGTGTTATAACATTGTATAAGTTAAATTTTTCTTTTCCTTCTCTTATTTTTTACGAAAGTTTTTTCTTGATGGGTACCCAGTCTATAGACGACTCCATAAGAGAAGTTGCGTTACACTTATGAGGAATACTCTGTTCATCCCTGCGGCGGTGGATTCAAAACGGCTGACGCTGGTGTTGAATGGAGACTATTATATTAATAGGCAGATCATCAATGATGGAGGGGCCACTATTAAATAAATATATATATATATATATATATATATTTATATATGTACAAAATTTAAATATTATTCTTAGATATAAATCCTTATTATATAATATTCTTGATACACTAACCCATACTCCAGGTGGAATATCCAACATGTTTCAAGGCATCATGCAGGGTATACTCCGGTGTGCCTGTTTCAGTAACACTGACGGCTCTCGCTTTTCCGACGTAGCGGGAGGGGGTAGGTTGACTGAGAGCAGTCTTGACAATGGTTTTATTCAACGTGCCACTACCGAAACTTAACGTAGCCCAATTAATATTCAGATTTAGTTAAATTTGTTTCTAAAGTATTCAATACAATAATCGAGTAACCGTGATTATTTTGTTTTATGTATGATTTGACTCTTCATGCATGACAGGAACAAGAATATGTATAATATTTATACTTCGCCTGATTGATAACCAAATACCATACACAATACTCTCAGGGTATATCAATCCTCTCATTAATTACACTTGTATTTATAGTCCTATTTTGCCTAAGCACTCACTTCTATCTTGATGTACATATTCTTGAGTCCTTCCATTCCTATACCCATGTAACCTTGCCTTCATTATCTATTAGCTCTTCGTAGAAATTAAGTATACATATATCTGTATGGTAAACAATATTACTTACATTAAATAAATCGTATACACTGACGCTCATGTATCTGTTCTAGTCTAAGTCTCCCAGCTTAGTTAAGGACTGCACACTCATAGTAGTCATACAGATATGTTTATAAGGCCTTAGTGAGTTCTGTGCCTGGTCGATATCTTAATTATTACTGTAACTTTTAAGTAACAAACTGTTATTGTGGGGAACATTATTGTGTTCCTGATACAACAATTGTGGTGTTACTAAATTAATGTTTTTGGGTCGAGTCACACCAACTCAGGAACCAGACTTATTCTGGCGCTAATTTGTTCGATCAGAGATATACAAAATGGAATAGCTTCCTATTATCAGCGAGCCTTAAACATTCTCACACAAAATTACACCAAACATAATCTGGTGAGGCAGTTTGAACGGCTGGCCCAAAATGTACACTAATGCACCAGGTTATTCCATGTTGTTTTTTCTTTGATGTAACCAATCGACCAATTTGCTTGTTTTTTCTAAGAAAGATCAGAAGAATATGAGACACACAGAATGTTGAGAGAAGACAAAAGGTTGATTTGTGTGTTGTTGAAGAGTAAGTGATAGTCGTGTGGAAGATTGTGATGAGTTGATAGATGAAGAAATTGAAAGTGACAATTGGTTTTCTCTACCTCAATTGGAAATAGTTGATAGATCAGAAGATTGGCGTGTTATGACCTTATCGCATGAGTTGTTGATCGATGGGACGTTGTAGAAAACTAGTTCAATAGTGTGATTTTTTTTTTTTTTTTTTTTTTTGTCTATGTGTGTGTGTGTAGATGGGTGGTCCTGCCTGATATGCATGCTACACAGTGCACTTATCTTAATCATGGGATAAGTAAACATTGGTAACACTTGAAGTAGGTTCTATTATAGGAGAGAGTTGGGATACATTGATAGGACGCCTGTATAGGGGAAAGGTGCCTCGCTATCTAGTTGTAAACAAAACCCTTAGCGGGAATATAGTACAACACTCACAATTGCCATATGGGCTTACATGATTTAATTTGTATAAGTGACTGTAAATGATATGGTACATATTCATTATGAAGAGGTGTTACATATAGATACTGATGCACTTATTTATCATATACATACAATGTGTATGCATGAAACAAAAAAGGCAGGTTGCCTGAATACAAGTGTCTCCCCCCAAAGCTAAAAAGAGTGACATAGACAAATTCAAGGGACATTGGGGTGAAAATGCTTGGACACACGAAGTTTAAAGCAATTTTATTCAGAGGATGACAAAAAGATTGATTGAGGGAGAGAATCATCAGCGTATGAATGGATAGCTCTAAAGATACAGTTGATAAGATAATTAATTACTATTTGAAATATAACTGGAGAAGGGACAGAGCCCTTTTAACCACAATAGTTGATAGGTTGAGGAAGTGAGCGATAGCCATCTACAACTGCAGCTAAGGAATAATATTAATGTTGTTTATGCTTAAAATTATATATACAGTATATATATATATATATATATATATATATATATATATATATATATATATATATATTTGGATTTTGCTCTATCTTTGGATGTAGAAACAATTATTAAAACAGAGCAATATTGTACGTGTATCGTTTCGCGGCAGCTACGAGAGCACCACCGAGAGTGAGTTGTAATAGAAAATAATATACTGATACTATCTGAATGCCTTGGGGTTAAGAAGGATTAGGTCATTGGTAAGAGACAAAGAGTTAGCATAAATGGTATACAATGAGATGGGGCATAGTGTGAAGAGTGGGATATCAAAAGGATATTTTCTAGGTCCTCTGCTGTTCATATTATATTAACGACCATAATGTAGGTATAACTAGCAAGATCAATATATTATTGGATGACACTACAACAGTTACTTATTTGTTCTGTTGATGATATTCAGGCTCTACAAAGAGATCTAAATACACGACATGAATGAGTAGTAATTGGCAGATGAAATTCAATGTAGATAAATGCAGTGTAGTGAAAGTTCGGAAATCGATAGAAAATGCAAGATATAAACTAGATAACAGACATATGTAGCTCAGATAGTGAAAAACATATGGGAGTCATCGTCAGCAGTTATATGAAAGCAAAAAACCAATGAACCAATGTTCTACATAATAAAGCATATAAAGTTCTTGGATATATATTTAATAGTGTGAGTAACAGAACACCAGATGTACACTTGAAACTTTACGTAGCATTAGTTAGGACATGTGTGAATTATTCTGCTGTTCAGTCTTAGCATCAGATTAGACAGATTCCTTGGAAGCAGTACAACGAAGGACGAAAATTATCTATAATACTAGAAATAATTTATATGAAATGGTTGATCAAATTAGGTTTGTATTCGTTAGCGAGAGTTGGCATGATAAAGGTGTTCAAGTAGGTAAGTGGGATTAATTAAGGGGACATGAAAAATACAAATGTACTGAAGGTCAATGATAGAGAAAGAACACAAACATATGGTTTCAAATTATATATATTTCGTTTCAGAAAAGGTATAGGCAAGCAGTGGTTTAGTAACAGAGTTGTAGATATGTGGAATAGGCTACCGAATGCTAAAGTCTGATAGAAAACGATAGAGAGCTTCAAGACAAAATGAGATAGGCACCTTGACGTGATGGGCCGGGTTTCATAGGGATCTGACTTGCGTGGGATCAGATTCCTGCAATTCCCGTTTTCTTAAATTCTGATGTTTGTTCTTATATATATATATATATATATATATATATATATATATATATATATATTATATATACTAGGCTGGAATATTAGGAATACTAGGCTATTGCATTTTCCAGCAGCTCCACGGATGTATAAGTCATCCTAGCTGGGCACCACACTACTCCCACACCGAGCCTACTGTGCCACAGTGAAACCCTATTAAGTAACTAATAATATGAGACGAGACGCTGTCCTAAAATGACAACATTTCACTGGGTCCTGCTAGTGAGCCCGGGAGATTCAGCTACACCAAATAATCCCTTTCAGCTTTGATCCCGAGAAGCAGGATAAGCCTCACGGATGTGTTTGTATAGCGTATGTGATAGGCCTCACTGAAGCAAGACCATGAAAAAACTTCCAAAACGCGCCAGGGGCTCTCAAGACAAAGGCATATGTCATTAGTTGAGATAATTCCCCTCTAGTACTTCCTACCAGTCATCAACATGTGTCTCACCCCACCCCCTACTTCCAATCCTTTCCCACCTTTCTCCCCCCTCTTCCCCGCTCCTCAACTCCCGACTATTTTTCCTCTTATTTTCCTCATTTATCTGTTATTTACCGCACAAATAATCGAATAATCGTCAGCCAAGGTTGGAGGCATGGTTAAGTCATCTAGAGACCCAGGCGGCTCAGCTGATGCAAAGGGAGGATGTATGTCTCGCAGCCAGCTAACCCAGAATACGACCAGGTGGCGAAAATATACGTTTTCCATCACCCAATTGCTGTTCCAACTTCTTTTATCACTTCAATGTTCATGTGTTCATCATAAAGGTAAACTAAACACACATGGAGAAGAACTAATCCTTAATATGATAAATATAACGAGTTCTGTAAGAATCGAAGGAATTAATTCGCATACAACAATATTTGTCAACACCCCATTCTCGCTCTCCTCTTGTTAAATAGGCAAAGCCTACCTCCCACGCTCTCAAAAGGGAGCCCAATTGGTCGAGGGTATCCTAAAGTCTAATAAAGGAAAAACCTAGTATCAAAGATCGAGTGATATGTGCGGACGGGTAACCTTATGCATAGGTACAGTTGAGGCACTTTCAAGGTGGCTGGCAAAGTCAAAAGATCACATAAGTGTGTGGAAAGTGGATGTGTTATGTATATGTAATGTTTCTAGAGTTACAATGAGTCTACATTGTAGCTTAGCAGCCATTAGACAATGCCTCAACACCATAGAGTATGGACAACACGTCGCCCCAACACAAAACTTGAGCATACAGTAGTCATAGCAACAAGTTGTATCATGAGATGATTAGTAAAGTGCTTTAGAAATTATCAGAGGATCAAAATAATCCGTTTGTTATATGCTCTAAGACTCCCATAATAATAATATTAACTAGAAACGTTACTTTACATCGGAACAAAGGTAAACATTTACACGAACGACCAGAAAGGCAAATATAATAGTTTACTAGCCATTCTATTATGTCCTATAGTGAACCTAGAAATGTTGAGTACTGTGAAGTTGTATGGTAGCAATGCAATGTATGGGTCATAACGACTCAGAAACTGCCGGATGCTATTTTGTATATGTTAGCATTTTTCATAATTGACCTAATTAGCATATTAATTAGGTATAATAACTAAATACGGAATATCATGATAGAAACTCAACATATAGACTTCAACATAATATCCAGACCTGTCTTCGACTCCAAGGAATCCAAATAACATGGTGTTAATCTCGTAAAATCCCTCCAACTATCCAGAATCCTATATAGCCACCATGGATAACTAAGTAAATCATAAAATCACCCAAACTCAGAAATTGTTAAAGATACAAATTGTATTTTGCTGAGCACATACAACTAGGAAAGTAAAACTGCTAGTGCACCTGTTAAACACAAAGAAGAGGGGAAAAGAGGCGAGATAGTTGGACAAAAAATATCGACAGAAGATCCTAGACAAGATTCAAAAGTACTCTCACCCACTTACTAATGACTGGACACACCTGTACAATATCCTTAATGGATAAGTGGCAAGCTGATGAGAGCTATGTTTGCTTCATTATGACATGCTATACTGAAGTCTTGGCTCACAAGTTCATTGCTGTTACCACGATCATGAGTGCATGAGCTGCCTTTTTCTGTCCTTGTTTTTCATTATGACATCTCGACCAGCCAGAGCTGAATTCAAAATTAGCTGATATATAGTGGATCCCTCTCCAGCTCTGTTTTGCCTCTCATGATCCTTTGCACTGATTCCTTCATGGCGATCCAAGATAAAATAGGTTTTTGTTTCTTTGTAATTGATGAGGTGAGATTTCATTCCTGTAGCAAGATCACCCACTATACCTGAGGATGGCCAGAAAATGTGGTAAAGCAGCTGGGAGGCATCCACCAACAGTGTTTTAGGAGGAGGGATGTTTCGTATGCGCCAAAGATGTTTAACTAGTACAGATTAATTTCCCTTCCTTAGAAAGCCATACTTATCGATAAGTGATGGAGGCACAGGGCATAGCTCATGATAGAACACATTGGACAACTCAAGGTTCCTCTTCAATCCGACTATCATAAGAAGAGCAAACATGGCTTCCAGGTTATAGATAGTTGTATGTTTCACGTTCACTCCCGTTTTCAGCAGCTGCATGGTTTTTATTTAAGATATATTTGGATTGTGGAAACCATCCGGAAGGGATGCCATGCATTTCGTTATCAGTTTCTGTCCAATTTTGAGGGCATAATGCACATTTACCTCATTGGCTGATGCCCCTTGTCCATAAAGGATATTGTACAGGCGTGTAGAGTCATTAGTAAGTGGGTGAGAGTACTTTTGAATCTTGTCTAGGATCTTCTGTCAATCTTTGTTGTCAAACTGTCGCCTCTTTTCCCCTCTTCTTTGTGTTTAACAGGTGCAGTAGAAGTTTTATTTTCCGAGTTGTATGTGCTCAGCAAAATAAAATCTGTATCTTTAACAATTTCTGAGTTTGAGTGTTTTTAGAATTGATTTAGTTATCCATGTTGGCTATATAGGATTCTGGATAGTTGGAGGGATTTTAGGAGATTAAAACCATGTTATTTGGATTCCTTGGGGTCGAAGACAGGTCTGGATATTATGTTGAAATCTATATGTTGCGTTTCTATCAAAATATTCCGTATTTAGTTATTATACCTAATGAATATGCTAATTAGGTCAATTTTGCAAAATGCTATGCACATATAAAATATAGCATCCGGCAGTTTCTGAGTCCTTGAGACCCATACATTGCATTTCTACCATAAAACTTTACAGTACTCAACATCTCTAGGTTCACTAGGTTGGCTAGCAGACTATAGGTCTACCTGTTGATGTGTAGCTAAAGGGAGTGACAAACCCCTGCTAGGCCAACCTCTGCACTTATGACGTGAGAGGAGAAATGGTATCAACTAGGCCAGGATCATATACTGTGTACCTTGGCATTGTTAGACACCAGCAAATATTTGTACATGCAAAATGTAGAAGTGTTATCTGCCTGCTATGACATTCCCCAAACATTGGAAATAACAGCAATGTACAGCACGTTGTGCAACACGTAGAAACGAGAATAATGTAGAAGTGTTATCTGCCTGCTATGACATTCCCCAAACATTGGAAATGTAGAAGTGTTATCTGCCTGCTATGACATTCCCCAAACATTGGAAATAACAGCAATGTACAGCACGTTGTGCAACACGTAGAACCGAGAATAATGTAGAAGTGTTATCTGCCTGCTATGACATTCCCCAAACATTGGAAATAACAGCAATGTACAGCACGTTGTGCAACACGTAGAACCGAGAATAATGTAGAAGTGTTATCTGCCTGCTATGACATTCCCCAAACAATGGAAATAACAGCAATGTACAGCACGTTGTGCAACACGTAGAAACGAGAATAATCCTCCTTGGCAAAACCTAGAGATAACGTAACCACCCTCCCACTCTCACAACCAAGGGCTCAAAAGGTCCAATCACAACACAGGACAGTAATCCGGCCCAAGAGGCTTCTGAGGAAGAAGGGAAGTCCCGCATACAGCAATAATGGCTGGCGAAAGGAATGCAAAAAAAAAATGAGTATAAACGCCTGACATTAATAATAATTGAAGTAGAAGTTTCACACCAAAAGTTACTGAGAATACAATGCTCAACTCAACGTGAAAACATAGAAGTAGATAATCTTATTATTCAATTAAATAATACACACTACAATTAGATCGCTGACGTAGAATTACTTACTTACACTTAACCCATCCAATCCCAGCGACGGCTACCAGCCGTCAGTAAATAAGTCACTCCCCAGTCCCAGCGACGGCTGGGAGCCGTCAGTAATGTACTTTCCTTGTAACTGCCTGTATCAGGCTGTACCTGGTACCACGACCGTTTGAGCACTGCTCTCGATATGGCAACACTTCTCAGCTTATATAAAACCCACTGAAGGCTGGGAGAGCCAGTCTTCCTTCATCTCTTGAAGTGGAAGGTTGTTCTATCTTGCCATTTTGGCCACATTGCTTGGGAGTGGGGAGGACTTTAATTACTGTATCCTCCGGTACAGTAGGGGTTAATCTATGGTAATTATTTAACCTACCAATGTTCAGCCTACCAGATACTCTAATCTATGTCTGACGATCGTGACATAATGTTACAAGCTCTTTTAATTTTATTATTTTCGAAGCAGAGATTTAGAAAGATGTTACCTATTTTGTAAAGGTAATCATTTAGATTCAGAGTATTGTGACCCAGAATTAATAGATAGTGTATACACAACAATATTTAATCTACTCAGTATTAATTTATCTCTTTTCAAAGAAAATTATCAAAGCTTTGCCATATCATGAGATCTAAAACCACCTGCTACATCCCTCAAAATGTTGAACATAAATGTAACATACAATTATGATAACTCAGTCAAGTCAATTAAAGAGTTAAAGGTGAAAATTAAATAACAACGACAATCAGTAATGTCAGCTCAAGAATCTAACGGTGTTTCCAAACAAAAACAAAAACAAGACCATAATGTATATTGGGATGAGGCTAAGATGTTCTAATGGTCAGAGCTATAATAAAAGACCTTTTTGCCGAGTCTGTCTTGATCAGATTATATAACAACACTATGAATCTAATTGATGGTCTTTGCAAAATAGATAACACCCTTCTAAATATCCTCCTTGAAAATAATAAAAGAAAGAGCCTGTAACCTATGTCAGGATCGTCTTACATTTAAGGATTGATGCCAAATACCATCATTCTGCATTTAGCATTTTCACTATTAATTTTCTGTACATGGAAAATGAGTTAAAATAGAAAAAAAAAACATATCAATTCCCTCCTTTTTGCATGCCAGCTTTACATGTATTGCTATGTTAATCCTTTCCTTTCCTCCAAATGAAAGACATGGATGTGAAACTGAGTAGTGTATGATGAAGAATGATATATATAATTTGAAGAAGCATATCAGAATCCTCTGTCGCTTTCTCCATCTTCCGATGGTGATGCAGTGAATATGCAATGTTGTATGTTATACTTTTTAACTCATCGTCGTGGGAAAATAGACAAACCTATAAAAGCTGTGTTGGTGTCTATAATTAGTACTGATCTGATACTTTGTTATATATACAGTACACTACCGGTACTTTGTTATATATACACTACCGGTACTTTGTTATATATACAGTACACTACCGGTACTTTGTTATATATACAGTACACTACCGGTACTTTGTTATATATACAGTACACTACCGGTACTTTGTTATGTATACACTACCGGTACTTTGTTATATATACAGTACACTACCGGTACTTTGTTATATATACAGTACACTACCGGTACTTTGTTATATATACAGTACACTACCGGTACTTGTTATATATACAGTACACTACCGGTACTTTGTTATATATACAGTACACTACCGGTACTTTGTTATATATACAGTACACTACCGGTACTTTGTTATACAGCGGTACTTTGGTATACAGTACACTACCGGTACTTTGTATATATACAGTACAATACCGTAATTGTTATATATATTACAGTACAGGTACACGAAGTACTTTGTTATATATACAGTACACTACCGGTACTTGTACACTACCGGTAATGTTAATATACAGTACCCTACGGTATTTGTTATATACAGTACACTACCGGTAGTTATTATACAGTACATACCGGTACTTTGTTATATATACAGTACACTACCGGTACTTGTATATATACAGTACACTACCGGTACTTTGTTATATATACAGTACACTACCGGTACTTTGTTATATATACAGTACACTACCGGTACTTTGTTATATATACACTACCGGTACTTTGTTATATATACAGTACACTACCGGTACTTTGTTATATATACAGTACACTACCGGTACTTTGTTATATATACAGTACACTACCGGTACTTTGTTATATATACAGTACACTACCGGTACTTTGTTATATATACAGTACACTACCGGTACTTTGTTATATATACAGTACACTACCGGTACTTTGTTATATATACAGTACACTACCGGTACTTTGTTATATATACAGTACACTACCGGTACTTTGTTATATATACAGTACACTACCGGTACTTTGTTATATATACAGTACACTACCGGTACTTTGTTATATATACAGTACACTACCGGTACTTTGTTATATATACAGTACACTACCGGTACTTTGTTATATATACAGTACACTACCGGTACTTTGTTATATATACAGTACACTACCGGTACTTTGTTATATATACAGTACACTACCGGTACTTTGTTATATATACAGTACACTACCGGTACTTTGTTATATACAGTACATAGGTAATAAACAGTACACTACCGGTACGTTACAGTATATTGTACACTACCGGTGTATATATACAGTACACTACCGGTACTTTGTTATATATACAGTACACTACCGGTACTTTGTTATATATACAGTACACTACCGGTACTTTGTTATATATACAGTACACTACCGGTACTTTGTTATATATACAGTACACTACCGGTACTTTGTTATATATACAGTACACTACCGGTACTTTGTTATATATACAGTACACTACCGGTACTTTGTTATATATACAGTACACTACCGGTACTTTGTTATATATACAGTACACTACCGGTACTTTGTTATATATACAGTACACTACCGGTACTTTGTTATATATACAGTACACTACCGGTACTTTGTTATATATACAGTACCGGTACTTTGTTATATATACAGTACACTACCGGTACTTTGTTATATATACAGTACACTACCGGTACTTTGTTATATATACAGTACCGGTACTTTGTTATATATACAGTACACTACCGGTACTCATTATTATATATACAGTACACTACCGGTACTTTGTTATATATACAGTACACTACCGGTACTTTGTTATATATACAGTACACTACCGGTACTCATTTCCTTCTATATCCTTTTTCATTAGAGAGAAAACTGCATTTATAATTGCGAAATACGCAAAATTTTCGACTTCATTGGACCATAGCTGCAAGAAGAAAACAAAAATTCCAAAAAGCATATAATTATGTATAGAACCTTTATTACTCAGAATGATTTATACTTGTATTAAACAAAACTTGCTGGACAGAGTGTATACAGAGTGTCCCAAATAGTTGCGCGAAACTTTGGGATATGATTATATAGATCATTTCAAGCTTAAAATATTCTATACTAAAGATGTGAAATATCAGCCACACCAGATATATTGAAGGTATAATATGGTGCCCTCCCCCGTCCACTATAATTTCAACTAGTTTCAAACAATTTGAATGTGAATTAAATTGTCTAAACATTTTGTATTTGTTTTTGTTTTCAAAGGGGTGGGGGTAGGGGGGGGGGGGGGTTCCACGTGGGTCATGAATGGTTTATATACACCTTTTATTGTTAGATTATCGTGTCCGATGCTGTTTTATAATATGTCACTGTCACTTGTATAATTTGTGTTTTTAACTTTTTTTTTTTCTTTTTTAAGTTTGCCTTACTTTCACAAGCATACATGTTGACAATTTAGTTAGACAGCCGTGTCCGTCCCTGGTTTACGTATTATGAAGTGTCACTTTCCTTTGCATAAGTTGTGTTCGGCACTTCTTATTTGTTAATGATACATTTTCTTTTACTCTCCCTTGTGTATTTGTTTACAATATATTTTATGTTCATTTTATATTGCTAAATAATGGCGTCCGTTACTGTTAAACATAATTAGGAGTGTCACTTTCACTTATAATAATAGTGTTTGGCATTATGTTTTTGTAGTTCAGTAAATATTGGTAGTTATAATATGTATAGTTTCATACTCAAGATTTATTACATACGTTACATTAGCGTCGTTTATCGCATTTCCTACACTCTCTGTGGTGGGTGTTTGGGGGATGTTGTGACAGAAGTGTCGTTCTATCAACTTGGCTGGCCCCTCTGCAGCAGGGCGATGAGCTGCTTGGATTGCTATCTTCATGATCCTGTTATGTTCTTCCCCAGGATCTCTCGTGGAAGCTCAATAAAGTAGTTCTCTATCGTTTCATGTTCACCAGAGACTTCGGTATGCCAAGCATGACAGTTTTATAGTGTGATGTCGAGGAGGGGAAAACAAGTTTCTTATACAACCTATATAATTGTCTTCCTAGCGCACTCTACAGAAGAAATAACGACAGAAGAAATAAGTGTATTTGAGTTGTCGACTAGCTTCAAGTCGACAACTGCAACAGGTTTCTGCACATGCTCACCTGCTACATGAGTACACATCTGGTGGGTTCGAAGGCAGGTGGTGAGGCCCTATTGTCCATCCAAGATAGCAGCAGGGTACTGTTGGCTTTGTTGGCTTTCAGATAGATGACGGAGCCTGTTTCTCTCCTGTTTAGCAGTGGGGGTATGTAGGATCCATTGCTCCTGATGGTGCCAAACATTCCGATGTTGTGGTTGTGCAAGTGGAGGGCGAGGTAGGGGCTGCTGTACCAGTTATGATGGTACAGAATGTGGCCTTTGTTGAGGTAATCATGCATCATTGTTATTACTGTTATGCCAGGTTTTTTACTGGGGTTTAGTTGAACAATGGTAGGTTCTTGCATGCCTGGAGAAACTAAAGCCAAACTACGCATGCACAAAAGTCGTAAAGGATAAATATAAGACTGAGTACACACATGAATTTTCTTATTAATGGTCACTTAGTACAATACACTTAAATACTGTTACGCTGGCCAGCTTGCCAGAATGCACTCGTAACTCGCTAGCGCTCGCCAGGGCAGTGAAATGGGCTACAATAATCGTAGACCGATGTTCTTTCTTTCTTAGAGTTCATGTTGTCGCAGACAGATCAGTGGTGGTCTTTATTCTTGTCTGTGACACTTGGAAGTGTTTTATATCATTGATAGAATATAAGATGCATTGTGTGAAGTTGTAGGGAGAAAGAGAGCGAGCAGCGTGGTGGTAATATGTGCGTGTGTATGTACGTGTGCCTCCCTCGCTCGGAGGAGTTTCCCACGCTCGTGATTGGCCGGCAGGCCTGACGCGTCATATGACGTCTGCTCCTCATGACGTAGCCTTCTGTGATTGGGTGCTGCTGCCTTTGTTAGTGCTGGGGGGCTCCTGCCCGCGTTTCTCCTGCAGAGCTTGGCACAGCGTGCTTGGTCCTACATGTCCTTTGCAATCTGTCCCCCCATCTAACCCCCTGTACTACTATTTCTCTCTCTGAACTTCTTCTTTTTCATACTTCTCTCTTTATTCAATTACTTATCCCTTCTGGTTCTGCATACGACATCCATAGTCGGCCAGTCGTATTACCAGCACCAGTTCTCCATATATGTTTGCACTAGCTTTAGGGATTATTAGAGTCATAGTCAAATGGTATCATAGTATTGGGGTGCTTCAAATTATTGAGTTGTTCTTTCCTACTATTTAATGCTAGACAGTGGAGGGTATCTATGGTCGTTGTCTGAGTTATGTATGTGGCAAGTCAGAGCCTGTACAACATCGACGAAGCTAGGTAGCCTGTAACCCTTGTGCATATTTTTCCTTTGCGAGAGTAGCAGTATACAGGTGAAGGGCTTTTGCCTACTCTTACCTGTATGCTTGTTACCTCATTTTGTTGACCTTTGTGGAGCGCCAGGGTAAGACCAGATACTAGAGATCTGGACTTACCAAGAGAGCCTCCAAGTCACTTAACGTAACATAAGGGAAATCTGTTCAAGGAGAGACAGTAGGCTACGAGCATGCTTGCGCTCTGCCTAGTTTCCTGATACCTTTTATGCCACTGCTAGACTTTATTAGTGAGAAAGACAGCATTGTGTTTATTAACTTTCATTGTGTATGCTTTAGGAATTATTCACACATTATTTTAGCCTAGGTTGATGCATAGTGCACAACCCAGTTTGGCTGTTACGTTGGCTACGGAAGTACTGTTTTTGAGTGGTTATTATTAGTGCTGTCACAGAGTTGTTGCACTCCCTTGTTATATATATGTATCCTACTTATTGGTGTACTTAAGATACACGCTTTGGTGTCCTGCCCCTGCATTATTTCTGTTCTATATTGTGACGTTAACCACTCCGTTAGAACCGCATGGCTTGTCCTACAGTGACTCGCTAGGATCGCCAGGGCAGTGGATGGGGCTACAGTTTATGTATTAGAGTGTGCTTTATTTCATATGAAAGCTCGTGTCATGGGCAGTCCAGAAAGGCTCTTTGTTTTCACCCATGTCAAGGCTTTATATATTTAATTGTAAAGTATATGTTTTATCATTAACTAGTAATGATGGGATCTGGGAGAGAGAGAGAGAGTAGAACAGAGTGAGAGGGAGCGCGCAGTGTTTTTGTCCCGCTCGATGACATCACGGCTGGCTGCCTCGCGGGGGTTGGTGGAGAGAGGTCCTTACCATGCTGCAAGCTCTTGCTAGTGGCTAGAGGACTTGTAACCGCTTTTTTCCCACGCGGCTCGAGCTGGTGCGAGTATATATACAGTTCCTCGCCACTCTCTCCCTCAGATCTGGTTTCTAGAACGCACCCATCTTTTCCCTTGCTACCTGTACCCCGCTCGCACCTGAGAATCTTTTCCTCTGCCTATCTCTCTCATTTTCCATATCTTTCACCACCTTTTATTAATATTATACCCCCTCTGGGTAACTCTGCAAAATCAGCTTCATGCTGGCCAGTTGTATTGTGCGTTAAGGTCTGATATAACCCTTGTATGTTAGTTGTTAAGATAAGTGGATCACGAAGCATTGGTTGGCATTCATATTGTTTAGTACTGCTTCCTTTAATTATTAGTGTTCTGCTGGATTAGATAATGCTAGACTAGGAGTCTGATATTATAAGGTATTGTTTCCTATGAGTGCTGGCTTTAGTTAAAAGCTGCACGACATACCTGAGAACTGGAGTTGATTGAGTAAATTCTAGTCTGTGTGCCATTGAGAATAGAGCATGCACGAATGAGGGCTTTTTGCCTATACCATTCTGCACTGTTCTAGTCTCGATTGTTTGTCTTTGAGGTACGCCAGGAGAACGCTTAATACTTCGGTATTAAGGTTTCTCAAGAGAGCTACCCTTCATTATAACGTAATATTTGACGCACAGACTTGAGATTTGCACTAGGCTATGCGGCATGCCATGCGCACCAGTATCTCGTATCATTGACTCTAGCTAGACTTTATCAATCATAGTAGACATTAAGTATATTAACCTAATTACTCTTTTTATGCATACCCGTTTATGATTACACAAGCATTTCGCAGCCTAGTTTGATGTATTGAGACACAAACGACTTAGGCTCTTTTTGTTGATAGGAATACTGCATTGTCGTGGCGATTATTATTATTGTTGTTGTGTTTAGGATATTCTTGGCTCCGACGGCATTATATATTCTGCCTTTTTGTGTGCATAGCCTGCACGAGCATTGTTCCGCTGCCTGCCTTTTTGGGTTCCATTTCCGATACGAGCATCTTTATAGCATCTAACATTTAAAGAAGATTCCTTGTTAGTGTTGAAGGACTTTAGTGCACTTTCTTTCATGCAGGAGTGCCTGACATTTATTAATTAAAGTAACGTAAGCTGTAACTTCTCTTACCACCTTACTTTGCATACCATAACCAAGCACCTTCGGTTATAGGTAGTAATAGGCTGTTTTCACATAACATTAAGCATAGAGTAGACGCACATTTATTGAGAGTTTGATAGCCTATTATTGCATATAGAACTCTGTAGAGTATTTGTGTTCTTTGTTCACTGGGAATATACATCAGAGGTTGGAGCTAGCGCTTTCCGTTGTAACATTTATGCCATTACTAGTCCAATGAATAAGAGCCCTGATATATTTGAACCCCAGTCGTAACAAATGGCGACCTTACCTAGGATTTGGTGAACCTACATTTATTAGCAGGGAACATTTGTTGTTTTGGAGAATATTTTGCGGGGATCAGCAAGAATAATTTTTTTTTTGCAACATAGTATAGCCCTTGAGTATTTCCGAGAATTTTTGTGTGTATATTGAGGTATAAGAGTTTGGGGTGCTTCTTTTCTGAATATTGTGGTGAGAAATTTTTGTGAGCATCATGTCTTATACCGGATCAGAGGAGAATGGAGACACAGTACGTCATGTCGAAACGGAGGAACAGCAGTATGATGAAATGGTTAATCAGGTGAACTGTGAGGAGGATGCTAGGATATTTTTGCAATGGCCTGTTACTGCCGAGCGGTTGGAGGGTATGGATCGGTACGGTCTTCAATGCCTGGCCACAACTATCGGTCATGCGGTTACTAGCAGCATGACCAAGGATAACTTGATAACGTGTGTACTGGGCGTGATAACGTGTTGATAACGTGTGACTGGTGAGCGAGATGGGTTGAGTGCTCAGAGCCCTTCGGCCATACTTCCCCTACACTCGACTCCCAGCCATCCCAGTAGTTTGCCGACCCCGGGTACGCTTCCGCAGTTGGGTGGTGACTGGCAGGGTGGGTTGCCCCTGGGGGGACCACCGGTAATTTCAAACATTGTAGCACCTTCACCTCCTCAAGGGTTATCTCCAGAATTATTGCTTCAGCTCGAATTAGCTAAGATCCAGCAGCAAATAGAATCAGCTAAGATCGAAGAGAGAAAGGCTATCAGGGCATCTGAGATTCAACAGCAACAAAGGGAATGTGAGCTTCAGCAGCAAACAGAGCTAGCAAAAATCCAAGCGGATTTAGAGTCGACTAGGTACTGTGCCGACATGGACGTAGAGAAGTCGCGAGTAGAGGCAACGGGACAGCGACTTGGGGCTGGTAACCGTGTTCATGAGCAGTCTCTCTCGCACTTATTGAAACTGGTTCCGGTGTTTGATGAGAGTGGTGTAACAGAATTTTTCACACGCTTTGAAAAGAAGTGCCAGGAACACCAGTGGCCAGAGAATAAATGGGCAGCACTTGTATCCTCTAGATTAATAGGCAAGGGTCTTAAAGCCTACGATGCATTACCTTTGGAGTTATGTATTGTGTACGAGGATCTCAAGGAGGCTGTCCTGAGGGCTTGCGAACTGCAACCAGAAACGTACCGTTTGAAGTTCCGGGGTGTAACTAAGGGAAGAGATAGCACCTTTTTGGAACACGCCCGGGACTTGTCCGATGCTATGGGGAACTGGCTCCGATCTGAGAAGGTCACAACATATGATGAAATTAAGCAGTTAATGATGTTGGAGCAGTTCTTTAAGAGCACGGGCGGTGATCTAACTTTGAACTTGAAGGAGAAAAACCCAAGAACTCTAGTCGAAGCAGCAGAAATGGCTGATCGACGGCTGTCGTTGATTCGGGGTTGCGGGTCCTCACAGAAGTACGATGTAAGTGCTAAGGACCGTTATCCTCCCCCTCCCCGTAACAATGACACATTTAAACAGAAGAGCCATGAAACTAAAACTGAATCCAAACCTTACACCACACCTTATGTGAAAAGTCAGGGGCCTTTTACATCACAGTATAAGCCGAAACCGAAATTTATGTGTTTTAGGTGCCACCAGGAGGGTCATAAGGCAAATGAGTGCCCTAGTCGACCTCCTCTGTCAGCCGTGTCTTTTGCTCACGGCATTGGAGTGTTCAAGAGGACATCGGAGTTTGTTAGAGGCATTTCTTCCGAGGTAAATACACTGCCAGTGCAGAAGGATCCGGAAGGCTTATTCCCTGTCCGTGATGCCTTTAGTGACCACAGGGGACTCGGTTGTGTGGAGTGGGGGGGGTAGAAGACATGAGGTGAGAATTTTGCGTGACACTGGGGCATCGCAAACACTGTTGAGAAATTTCACTGGTAAACCTGTCAATACGGCGAGGGTGGTTGTGGTTCAGGGAGTTAATGCAACAAGGTCATACCCGCTTGTAAGAATGAAGGTGGAAGTTGATGGTGTAACTCGTGACCTGGATGTAGGAATTGTGGAGAAGTTACCTGTTGGGGGCGTCGACCTCCTTCTTGGCAACGACTTTGCGGGGCCTACTTCTGAGGCTCCACCCTTGGTCGTTGTCGAGAAGCCGGCCGACGTGAGTAGGGAGGAGCAGGAGTGGGTTGGGAAGTGTCCGGGGCAGCCTATGGAGTGTGTTGTCACCGGAGATTCTGCATCCAGGGAGTCACATTCTGGTCAACAATCTTTAGATCAGCGGAGGAAGGGTACCGAGAAGGGGTTGGAAGTTGATGCGGTTGGGAGTTTAGTGTCAACGGACCTTCTCGGGGACTCATTATTAGGACCACATTTCGAGTCTGGAGAAGACCCAGTAACTGTTCCTGAAGGGGCAGAGGATGGGCTTAAAAAGACGAAAGAGTTGAAGGAGGACAGTGATGCACAGTCGGGAGATGTAGCAACAAGGTACCCTGACGCGTACCCTATGAGAAATGGGTCGGCGAAGACGGTGGTCCGAAGCTTGCTAGTGTATTTTTCCCGGTATGGTTACCCGCAGGGGCTTCAGTCAGTCCAGGGACCCAACTTCACTTCTAGCCTCTTTGTCCAAGCAATGCCGCAGCATGAGATTGTTGGGGTTGTGTAATCTGCGTATCATCCGGAGAGCCAGGGTGTGTTAGAGCGATGGCACTCAGCCTTGAAATCTGTGCTTCGTTGTTGTTGCTTTGAAAGTGGGAAGGATTGGGATCTTGGCCTGCCAGGTGTTTTGTTTGCTGTGTGGGAGGTACCTGGGGAGAGTTTGGGATTCAGCCCTAATGAGCTCGTCTTTGGACACCGTGTCAGAGGGCCTCTCCATATGGTTGAAGAAGTATGGGAGGGCGCAGAAAAACCTTGTTCTATGCTCAAGTGTGTCCTCAACAGTCGAGAACGGATGTTGCGCAGTCTGGAGTTGGCTGGCCGTAATTTGACTAGCTCTCAGGCCCTCAGGAAGGACAGGTACGACCTCAAGGTTGAACTCAGGGAGTTTCACGTGGGTCAGAAGGTGTTGATTCTACTGCCCCTTGTAGGTCACCCCTTATCCGCGAAGTACGCTGGTCCTTATAGGGTGGTGGAGGAGCTATCGGACCTGGTTTACTTGGTAGCCACTCCAGACAGGCGGAAGCACAATCAGTTATGTCATGTTAATCCCATGAAGGAGTATGGGAGGCACCCCCCTGAGCCTCTCACTGTGCCTGTGATGACGTTTAGCAGTTAAGGTGGAGAAGGAGACCGGGACAGTCAAGCTCAGGTGGAGGATAACTGGAAGGATAAGAAGTTCAAATGGGCGCCTGAGTGTGAGAAGGTGTTTAGGGAAGTAAAACACCTGTTGTGCACTCACCCGATCCTCAGGGCCCCTGACTTTAGCCTACCTTTCCAACTAGCAACGGAGTCTAGTGGTGTGGGGGCTGGTGCCGTCCTTGTGGAAAAGGACAATGATGGGCTGGAGCATCCTGTTAGTTTCTGCTCGGAGAAGTAACAATTCGGCCCAGGCGAGCTGCTCTGTTGTCAGGGAGCTGCTGGCGGTTGTACTTGCTCTGAGGCATTTCGAGGTCTGTGTTCCAGCCTATGGTCCGGTCGTTGTAGTTTACCCAGATCATCACCCTCTCAAGTTCTTGGACCAGTTTCACAATCGGAATATGAGGCTGACCAGGTGGTCACTAAGGTTATTGGTATATAACCTGGACATACGCCATATTGCCGGTTGTGACAACGTGGTTGCAGATGGTCGTTCAAGGGTATATGATCCTGGGTAGATTGACACACGGGTAGCCTCCTGCTTTAGTTTGAATAGTATTTTGCGCTTGGTGCTTGTTGGCTCGCGGTTGTAGCCCAGCGTATTGGGTCGTAAAGCAGGAGTTGAGCGTTTGGTATAGAAGAAAAAACTAGGCTTGCCCCTATAGTGCAGCCGAAATAAACAAATTATAAACATAAAAATCAAATAAAAACTTTCTTTGATAGTTGAATTTTTTTAGTATGTTATAGCAGTACTTCTGAGTTGCACTCCTCTCAGAATGCTGGGCTAGAGAAGCTCGCTCTTGAGGAGCATAACTACATATGATTTGACCTATGGTGTTGGGGAGGGTTATAATTTTTAAAAATGTTTTGTTGAAGAACTGTGCCAGATATTTTATTGCCGCTAGGTGATGGGAAGTGGAGATATAGCATGGGTTCTAACCATCAGATTTTTGTGAGCCTTGGGGCCTCTGAGAAAAATCTTGGGGGAGGTGTGACGTTAACCACTCCGTTAGAACCGCATGGCTTGTCCTACAGTGACTCGCTAGGATCGCCAGGGCAGTGGATGGGGCTACAGTTTATGTATTAGAGTGTGCTTTATTTCATATGAAAGCTTGTGTCATGGGCAGTCCAGAAAGGCTCTTTGTTTTCACCCATGTCAAGGCTTTATATATTTAATTGTAAAGTATATGTTTTATCATTAACTAATAATGATGGGATCTGGGAGAGAGAGAGAGTAGAACAGAGTGAGAGGGCGCGCGCAGTGTTTTTGTCCCGCTCGATGACGTCACGGCTGGCTGCCTCGTGGGGTTGTTGAAAGAGGTCCTTACCATGCTGCAAGCTCTTGCTAGTGGCTAGAGGACTTGTAACCGCTTTTTTCCCACGCGGCTCGAGCTGGTGCGAGTATATATACAGTTCCTCGCCACTCTCTCCCTCAGATCTGGTTTCTAGAACGCACCCATCTTTTTCCCTTGCTACCTGTACCCCGCTCGCACCTGAGAATCTTTTCCTCTGCCTATCTCTCTCATTTTCCATTTCTTTCACCACCTTTTATTAATATTATACCCCCTCTGGTTAACTCTGCAAAATCAGCTTCATGCTGGCCAGTTGTATTGTGCGTTAAGGTCTGATATAACCCTTGTATGTTAGTTGTTAAGATAAGTGGATCACGAAGCATTGGTTGGCATTCATATTGTTTAGTACTGCTTCCTTTAATTATTAGTGTTCTGCTGGATTAGATAATGCTAGACTAGGAGTCTGATATTATAAGGTATTGTTTCCTATGAGTGCTGGCTTTAGTTAAAAGCTGCACGACATACCTGAGAACTGGAGTTGATTGAGTAAATTCTAGTCTGTGTGCCATTGAGAATAGAGCATGCACGAATGAGGGCTTTTTGCCTATACCATTCTGCACTGTTCTAGTCTCGATTGTTTGTCTTTGAGGTACGCCAGGAGAACGCTTAATACTTCGGTATTAAGGTTTCTCAAGAGAGCTACCCTTCATTATAACGTAATATTTGACGCACAGACTTGAGATTTGCACTAGGCTATGCGGCATGCCATGCGCACCAGTATCTCGTATCATTGACTCTGGCTAGACTTTATCAATCATAGTAGACATTAAGTATATTAACCTAATTACTCTTTTTATGCATACCCGTTTATGATTACACAAGCATTTCGCAGCCTAGTTTGATGTATTGAGACACAAACGACTTAGGCTCTTTTTGTTGATAGGAATACTGCATTGTCGTGGCGATTATTATTATTGTTGTGTTTAGGATATTCTTGGCTCCGACGGCATTATATATATTCTGCCTTTTTGTGTGCATAGCCTGCACGAGCATTGTTCCGCTGCCTGCCTTTTTGGGTTCCATTTCCGATACGAGCATCTTTATAGCATCTAACATTTAAAGAAGATTCCTTGTTAGTGTTGAAGGACTTTAGTGCACTTTCTTTCATGCAGGAGTGCCTGACATTTATTGATTAAAGTAACGTAAGCTGTAACTTCTCTTACCACCTTACTTTGCATACCATAACCAAGCACCTTCGGTTATAGGTAGTAATAGGCTGTTTTCACATAACATTAAGCCTAGAGTAGACGCACATTTATTGAGAGTTTGATAGCCTATTATTGCATATAGAACTCTGTAGAGTATTTGTGTTCTTTGTTCACTGGGAATATACATCAGAGGTTGGAGCTAGCGCTTTCCGTTGTAACATTTATGCCATTACTAGTCCAATGAATAAGAGCCCTGATATATTTGAACCCCAGTCGTAACAATATTAACGAGCATCTTGGAGCATCAGACCTTTTCAGAAGATTCCATATCTGATTGCTGTAGGACTAGACTTCTGGTGTTTTCATAGAGCATTGAAGAGTTTAGTGTTGAGTACAGACTCACACTAAAGTTAACGTAAGCATATAATTCCTTTATGAAATCTTATGCTAGTTTATTCAAGCATTGTTATTACTTTAGAGCATTTTCGTAACATAAGTACTCCTGTTGTGAGTTGGCTTTGCCGTCACCGGAAAGCCTTTGTAGAAGTGCACTAAAACCCAGTTAATTGATACCCCGTTATCCAGTAGATTAACTCTGGAGGGTTTTAAGTGTTTTGTTCACCGGCGTAATAGTCCGAGGGTTTGGAATTAGCGTACCGTTGTAGTAGATATAACAAATGGCCGTTGTTGCAGATATAGCCTATCATCTAGTCCATTATTAAGTGCCCTTGTTTATTTCGTAGTGCCGGTCGTAACAATACACTTTACACTTATAACATGGAATAAATACACACTATATACTGTATATGCCGAGCAGGGACGAGGATCCACAACAGACTTGTAGAATTCACTAGCACTCCTATTCTAGTAGATTTCGGGGACACACTGAGCACTGGTGGTTGAAGTGTTGATTGCTGAGTCCTTTCCCTTGGTCCTGTCGAGCCGCTTAGGTGGTCCTGCCGTGTGGTCAATGGGGTAGAGTTACAGATGGGCTAGTTGGTTTGGGGCCTTTAAAAGTAGTTCCTTATGTCATGACACAGGGGGCATACTACCGGATGAACGCGAGCATGAGCGGGGACATGTCCCAAGCTATGGCGGCTCGACTATCCTGACCGTTATACTAGTCGTTAGTGAAGTTCTGTTTCGGTACTCTTGGGTGTTGGGTCTTTAATGAAAAGTTGCTTGTGTCATGACAGAGTAACAAATCATCAGGCTAACGTGGGGAAGAAGTATGATCATGACCATACTAACTTTCCCAACTACCTTTGACCTTTATAAGAGTGTTCAATAAACCCAGGTGATCAGATTTTTAGGCCTTTTTACAAGCATATTCTCTCAACCATGGCTCTAGCACATATGTTGTATGAACTTTCTATGCAGAGTGCCGTTTAGGTGACGGTGTCTCGCAAAGCCAGAACTTTTGTAGTTGTCTTGCCATGGCAAAGACTTCTCCAAGAGATTTGGTAGAGTACTGAATTGATCCTAAAAGTGTTTTGGGGACATGTCCTTGTTTCCACTTTCAGTGTCAAAACTGCAAGCCTAAAATAGAGCCAAATGTTTGCAGAACACTATGGTGTGGAAAACAAAAGTTCACCAGTAGGGGAAAAAACTCTCAGACCATCAGGTGTACAGCCATGGCATGTAATCACAGACGAATGAGAGGGTAATTCTTAGACTCAAACCTTGCATGCAATTCTTTGAGCCCTCAAATTGCTGACTCTACCCTGGTTTCGTCGAGATGGTCATGACGTCGGCTGCTATGTCCCAGGGAAGGTGTTTGAAGGTCAGAAGGTCATAGGTGCAGGGGGGGGGGGGGGCGGGTTAGGGGGTTGAGGTAGACCCTCAAAAGTTCCCGCCATGATGGTGGTGGACCTGCGCAGAAGAGCGGCGCATCGGGAGGGGGGATATTGGTGTTCGTCTCTCTTCCCTTGTTTCTTTGTTCCCGGAAGTACTGATGGTGAATCTTATAATTTTTCCGGGTGTGGGCAGCAGAGTGGGCATGATGACGGAAATTCTCGCCTCTTGAGTGGTGAGGTGATGCGGGGCTAGGTTGGCGTTTGGGCGGCCATGTTGTTGCCCTCCTTCTTTCCTTTCATGGTGGTGGTTTCATTCATTGCAGGTTTTATGGGGTGAATTCTCCCTGTGTTTTGGCTGCTTCTCCTTTCCTTCTTTCTTCTTGTCTGCATTCGTTCTGGGGGGTATGGACTCTTCTCTCTTTCGTTGTCTTTTGTTCCTCTCTTCCAATTTCGGGAACATTTCCACCTTGGTGTTCTTGCCGTTATTCTTTGTTTTCTTTGGTTGCCTGTTTTCCTCATTGTCTTTTCCTTTTGGCATTGTCTCCCCTTCGCTCTCCATCTTTCTCATTTGTTTTCTACTTGTCTGGCTCGGCATGGTGGTGATCAATAATTCCGATATTTCAATTACTATAGCACCAGATATGCTGTAGTGGCCCACAGGTACCAGCTCAGTCTTCCCAGCTATGTAAAGAATTATGTCCTGAATATACCCAGTTCGGCAGTCGCACATCACAAACAACTTCAGAGCATACTGATGTCGCTTAGAAGGAATATACTGATAAAATGCGATGTTTTCCTCCACAACACCTAACTTTCATCGATGATGAGCTTCTGGTACCGTCTGAAGGTGGCAACGAACTTCACTTTCAGGTATTCAGACGTAGGCCTGATTCTTTCCATGGGGTCTTAGCTACCTGGCCCTTTCTCCACAATTGCAGTGTGAATCCTCAGACTGTCAGTGAATTGGAGGTTGCTCTTTATAGCACTAAATCTGTTGTAGCTTATTATTTTTCCCCATCAGAATGACAATGACAATAAAGCAGTACATCTTCGAGGCTGTCTCGTTAGTCCACCAATGGCGGAAGGACTTGTTAGTGGTGAGTCACAGGATGGAGATGTGTGGGGTGGTGAGTCATACAGGCGGCGTGGGTGGCACACAGGTGTAACCTGCAGAAGGTATATGGGGTACATTTCTTCAAAGGAAAGATGGTGGGGGGTGACGGCAAGGGCAAGAGTGGGAGAGATAAGGAAACTGCTGCGTCATCTCCCTCCTCACTTTCTGGTGGTCTCTTCAGCCCCTGCCTTTGCTGCCCCGGCAGGCGTATGAAAGCCAAGGGGATATCTACGTCTTCTTGTTCCTCTCCTCTTCATCGTCAGAGGGTGATGGAGGGCATTGTACAACAGGCAGAGGAGGAGGAGAAGGACTTTTAACATGTGCACATGCCCCAGTACTCTGGCAAGACAAGGGAAAAATTGGCTCCTCAATCTCCTCTATATCCTCCCTGGTTGGCACATATTCATCTCCTGATAAACCACAGGCACTGTACTCATACTCATCAGAGTCTACCATCATCGGCAGGGCCTCGCAAAGACCTATATTATGGTTTGAGCAGCGCCTTTGGGATGGAGTACAGTCTGAGTGACATGCTGTTTTGTTTACTGAAGAAAAACACCCATGTCCCCCCAAGCCGTCGTGGGGTAGGGTGAGCTGGTTACCAAATATTGTTTATTTATCTCACATCCTGAGGTATCCCATGACAAATTTTAACTCCCCCACAAACCTTCTGAGGGGTGTAAATAAGGGCAAAAATAGCCGACGTACAATGGATGTCACTGTAGCTGTGCATAACAAAAGTCGACGTTGCACATCGTACGCTGCTGGGGCTCAGGGGCTTAAGCATAAACAATATTTATATATAATTGTAAATCTTGCTGGTGTGTGATTTTAGCTTTTCTATGCATTATGTACGTTACTCTTTTGTACATTTTGTAAATTGGCATGATAGCGTTATTCACTCATCATTATTATTGTATATGTTATTTACTTTGTGACGTAAGTGTCAGCTTTTATTTCCTTGTTCATCTTGGCTATTTTGTAGAATTAAAGAAAACCATACAATATAATATTTAGTTAATATGTCTACAAAGTAACCTATATGAAATTGGAAATTAAACCAAATACATACATACACAGTGACCTAATATAATTATATAAGAATAATGATACTGCGACGAGTGCAATATCAAGGAAAAATAACTTATATGTAGATAAATATATATTTAAGTTATATTGATATGTATCATATTAATGTATGATTCGTTCCATTCTTTGGCCATTCGTGCTGACTCCCTGCCTAGGCAAACTCTGTCGTCTCTGTCTATCCTCTAACGTCTTCCCTTCATGCTGGAAGTTTGCTCACATTCAACCTGTCCCAAAGAAGGGTGACCGCTCTCAACCCTCCAACTATCGTCCAATTGCTCTCATCTCTCGTCTTTCTAAAGTTTTTGAAACTATTCTTGCTTCCAAATTTCTTAAGCATTTCTCTTCTCATAATCTGCTCTCAGATCGCCAGTATGGCTTCCTTAACCCGTGGAGCCCCGGCTAGTTTTGTAATGTTTGCGCACCAGAACCCGGCCGGTTTTCAAAAAATGGTTTTATTCCAGAAACAATAGCGAATGGGTTAGGAATGAAGGAAAAACCACGAAAAACCGCTCAAAAAGCTTAAAAAATGGTCCTACAGAGCCCCCGAAAACGGATTTTATAAGAGTAAAAAATTGAAGGCAATTATCCCAAAAAAACCAGGTTATTGCGCGCTCGCGCGCACGCACGTGGACTTTGAGAGTTTTCAACCATCGGCACGGGTGCGTGGGATACGTACACAGTTCCCATACAAATCTGAGCCCTCTTGAGTGGCTACACCTGAGGTCACGGTCGGCGCAATTGGGGCGACGCGCCAGGCGCGTCTCTGGGGCTGTGCGTTACATACATCGCCGACGCGTCAGGCGCGTCGCTGGGGCTGTACGGGTTAAGGGTCGCTCTACAATGATCTTCTTTCATATCTTACTAACTCTTGGTCATCCTCCTTTCGGGACTTCGGTGAGACTTTTTCTATTGCACTAGACATATTGAAAGCCTTCGATAGAGTCCGGCATAAATCTTTAATTTCTAAACTACCCTCCTTCGGTTTCTATCCCTCCATCTGTGCCTTTGTCTCTAATTTCCTTTCCGGCCGTTCCATAGCCGCGGTTGTGGATGGCCATTGTTCACTTCCTCACCCTATAAACTCCGGTGTTCCTCAGGGCTCTGTCCTATCTCCTATTCTCTTTCTAATTTTTATAAATGATCTCCTTAACTGTACCTTAATTCCCATCCATTCATACGCAGACGACTCAACCTTACACTATTCCATTAGTTTTTCAGAACGCCCCAGCCAGCAATCCCTCAACGACAAACGTAATGAAGCCATAGAACTCTTAAATTCTGATCTAAATACTATTTCCAATTGGGGCAGAGAAAACCTTGTTAACTTTAATGCTTCCAAAACCCAATTTCTCCATCTATCTACCCGTCAGGATCTCCCAGCGGACTATCCCTTATTCTTCAACAATACAAAAATCAACCATTCATCTTCTCTCAATATTCTTGGTGTCTCTTTTTCTTCTGCTCTCATTTGGAAGGACCATATTACCAGTCTTGCTAAGGCAGCCTCCCAGAAGCTGGGTGTGCTCAACCGCCTTAGGGGGTTCTTTTCCCCTGCACAGCTTCTTGCTCTGTACAGGGGCATAGTGCGCCCTTGTATTGAGTATTGTTCATATGTGTGGAGAGGTTCCTCTCACACCGCTCTCCTAGACAAAGTTGAAAGGAAGGCCTTTCGTATCATTAACTCCCGTCCACTCACCAACTCTCTGCAATCTCTCTCTCTCCGCCGCAATGTTGCATCTCTCTCGCTATTCTATCGCTACTATAATAATCAGTGTTCCTCAGAGCTATCCCAGTGCATACCACCTCCTTTACGTAGGGCACGTGGTACCCGTCTTGCAACTCAATCCTACCCCTACTCTGTGCAACTCTCCAACCCAAGACTGAAACGTTACTCTCAAACTTTCTTCTACTCAACAGCTGAGCTCTGGAACTCTCTCCCAGAATCAGTCTTTCCCTCTTCCTATGACGTAAATTGCTTCAAACTCCGTGTGTCCAGGCATTTTGGCTCGAACGTCCCTTGATTTTGGCCCTGTCACTCTTTCAACTATGGGGGAGGCACTTGCTATAGGCAGTTATGCCTTTTGCCTCCCTCAATCACATAGATTTTTTTTTTTTTTTTCCAATGCATCATCATCTTTGTATTAATCTATATGATTTGTAGGAAGTTAATTTACTTTTGGATATTGTGTTATTTTGTTTTACTTTATTTATATAAACATATATGCCCCTCACAAACAGGAAAAGGGAATAGGATGGCAACACTTCTTGTTTTTATATGGTAGTTAGTATCTCGCGGGTTATTTAGGGCGGGCATATAAGTCCCTGTCTTCCTCTTTTTTCGTTTAGCACTCTGAAGATATCTTGGGAGAATAGGCGAAATCTTGGTAGTCCAATGTTTCATATATATATATATATATATATATATATATATATATATATATATATATATATATATATATATATATAGTATATATATATTTATATATATTTATATATATAATTATATATATTATATATATATACAGTATATATATATATATATATATATATATATATATATATATATATATATAAAGTATATCTCACAAATACACGTGAGCCACTAAATGTTTTATACTCCCAGTGGGGTTCGAACCACCGACCGTCAGGACGATAGCCGATGCATCGGCTATCGTCCTGACGATCAGCGGTTCGAACCCCACTGAGAGTATAAAACATATATTATAGGGTTGATTCCCAAAGGGAAGTAGAGAAAACCTAATATTTAGTAGGGGCCCCGGAATCATTGACTATGTTGCCTATTAATATAATAGTCTCCATTCAACATCCACGTCAGTCGTTTGAATCAACCGCGGCGAAGAAGAATAAGAGTCATCTTCATAAGTGCAACGCTATTTCTCTTATGGAATCGTCACAGATCGGGTACCCACTACGAAAAAACTTCGTAAAAAATAAGAGAACCACAAATGGGAAAAGAATTCCCATCTTAACACTGTTAATCACAAGCTTCCCACATTCGGTGGATTTTCTTGAGTTGTGGCTTCTTGCCACCTCTCGCCAAGCGCAACAATTCGGCCTTCAATGATATATCAAGATAACTCAAAAATATCAACGAATGGGAAGGGGATGGCTGGGAGGGATGTCTTCGTCAATGATTCCGGGGATCAAACCTATAATTTAATAGTGGCCCCTCCATCATTGACGATGTTGCCTGAATTCTAAGACTGGAGGGGGACATTCGTAGTATTAAAAAAAAGTCCTCATAACCGTATGGTTAAGTCAAGAAACCTCATAACAGGAAAAGCTATTTGTATATGTAGTTGTGCTTACAACATAGTTAAAAATTATTGAAAGAGTGAGAGCAGGGCGTTGCTTCAAAGAAGCCTGCTCCAACAACAGAGTCCTCCTTCTTGAGGTGTTTGTTGTATTGGGTGAGAGTTCACAGCTTAACTCTTCATTCCCTTGGGCCGGAACCTTATGCTGAGCTCAGCTCGGTTCCCGGCGTAGTCATATTGACAATTATCAAGCCTACTGAAACTAGTGTAGCTAGCCAGGAACATACCTGAAAATAATATACACTGTAGGGCAAATA
Source organism: Paralithodes platypus (assembly GCA_032716605.1). Classification (NCBI taxonomy): domain Eukaryota; kingdom Metazoa; phylum Arthropoda; class Malacostraca; order Decapoda; family Lithodidae; genus Paralithodes; species Paralithodes platypus. Next base: position 55,964,430 of record CM064575.1, on the reverse strand, counting down.
ATTCGTTATTATTCATAAAAACAACCTAAGTTGGGTAGTTTAGAATGGAAATATTTACAGAGTCCCTTCGGACCTATTGTAATCTAGTGCAACTAGTTTTGAAAACATAACATTTTCTGTTATTAATCATCATAAAACCTAAGTTTAAATTAAGCAGTTTCTCAATCGAGCAAACTGAGTTGTTATCTCAATTTTGGGCATAGCCTGGTGTGAACAGCATCCAGGTTTGATCCTTAAACTTAAACATCTTGAGTTTAATTTAAGCAATCAAGCAACCTGAGCTTCTAAACTCATAATTCATTTTGGGCACAGCCTGGCATAAACCGCATCCAGGCTTGTCCCTAAACCTATTTGTAATCCTGTATCAGGGGGAGTTCTACTCTCGTACTGGGATTCACATATCCCCCCCCCCTTTTCTTTAAAGCCTTTCCGGGCGTAACTATCACAGTACATAACACGAGGAATACAAGAACAACAACAGTAGTGTGTCCGCGGGCATACTTTGATTTTTGTTTTTTGTTTTTTTCTTTAAGGTTTGTAGAAAAAACATGGGGAAGTAACTTTTGCCATGACAAGCTGTCTTGATGGCCCTTCCTTCGTTTAGTAGCGAGCCCCGCTTTCTCGGCGAGGATCAGCGAGTAACTGAGTTAGGCGACTAGGACCTATAGTTCTGTGTAGCGTTTATAAGCCCGATTAGGCGGGTAACTAGGCATACACTCGGGGAACCGGAGCCGGAGGCCCTGACAGGCTCCCGCCGTGATCCCCGCCCTTATCGGAGTGCCTTAACCAGCACATAGACCTGGTGGAAGGTTGAACATCTAAAACATAATTTAGCCTACTCGGCACCTGGACATTATGGTGAAGGTTGAACTTAATTCGAAAACCTACTAAATCTTATATCCCAACCGGCACCTAGACCTTATGGTGAAGGTTGATCTTAACCCTAAAACATCATATACACCTGGGGCCAGAGAAGTCTCAGGGACAGCACGGCTAGTCACGTAAGCGAGTAATGATCTGGCTAAATGCAGGGTATTGGACGGCGGGTCCTGAGGGTTTTGAACGTGAAAAAGGATGGGGTATAGAGAACTAAAATGGTCTTGTGACTAACCGGGCCGAAAAAAGGGTCGGTGAGTCCTGATCATCAGCCGCCAGGATTGCAGGTACCACTGCGTCCGTAAGATCAGTGTGGAATGCTAACAGCAAATGAGTGCGGATTTGATTCTATATGACAGATAAACTAGACCAGTGTCCTGAAGGGCTCCGTTTGCTGGAACCTCCAACTAGGTTGAAATAAGAGACCCCGGCCGGTAGTTTTGACAATTTTTACTTGCCGCTGAGCCGACTCTGACCCTAGGACACATGTTCCGCTAGGTTAAGTATAGAGAAACGGACCCCGGTCCATAGAAAAAAGGACTCGCCGGGGTGATCGCCTATCCCCAACAGCGGGGTGCGATTTGTAAAGTGACCGCCGGCAGTGAGCCTAGGACTGGCATTGCTAAGGAAAAAATTATGTGTTACACCTTAGTGATCATATCGAGGGGGACCTGTTAGGGGACCGATATGTCATAGCGTGGGTGAGAACTTTTCACCCCGATAATGAAGAGTCAGTACCTTCATTGAAAGGAGGCAACCTGGCGGAACGGGTGCCTCCGGCTATCATTTGTTCAATGAAAAGTGATATACTGTATATATACTCCAGATACGGTTCAGCCGGGGTTCTTTAATGGTTTGTTTGCAGAACCGACCCCGTATGGCGGCCGTAGTCCACGTCCCTGTATAATGAGTAAGTCGCCTTATCCCTTATGCAGAGGGAGGTTATCGGTCTGTTATGCACGCCATGTGAGGGAAAGTCGCTTGACTTTTGGCCGGACGTGCTTATGTGTGGACCGTTTCCGGTCAGTTGGACCGAAGTTATTAGGGGGGGGGGGGGCGCTGCCCCCTCCCAGGAGAACTTAACACTTGGTTGAACCTCAAAAAACCCTATTGCACTAGCATGGCCGAGGGAGGGAGGAAGACTCAGGGAGGACTGGTGTATCATGGATAATAGTTTATGTGATTTTTTAACCCTCAGAGCCAGAGGTGAATCCGTCCGCCTGCCGCCAGGGAGAGCTAACGGTGTTTCTTGTTCTTTAAGCGCAACATTACCCGAACATTACGTTCCGTCTGCTCATCTATTACTCTCGCAGTTACGACAGGGGAGAACAATATTCTGTAGTAAGCATTCATAGGTAATGTCTGAGCCATACCAAGTCTGAGGAGCTGACGTGACTGGACTGCCTCAAACAGGGCTGTTCGGATTTCCGTGAGAGTTCTAGCCGGGGCTGGGAGTAGGTACTGTTGGAAAACTTTAACTAATTCCTGGGTTCTTAGAGAGGGATTCGGCAAAGGTTGAGCAATAGCTTGGGCCGTGTCTCTCGTTAACAGGAAGCTAATAAAGGCTCTGTTGGCCTTATCTCTGACCAAAAATTTGCGTTGAAGTTCAATAGGTTCAGGAGTAATGAGTGGCAGGGGAAAATCCGCCGCCGTCAATTGAGGGGGTATTAAAAACAGAGAACGGAACTCCGCCCGGTCGTTGTGCTAGCCAGTCAAACTCGGTAATGGGTGGAGGGGGAATTGGTGATAAGGCATTGGATGTAACATCTATAGCAAATTGTTGCAGTTCCTGCTCCCACGTTGTCCACGGCCCATCGCCCACCTCACTCAGATTCAACTCTCTTTGGTCTCTATGAGGACCACATCTATGAAACTTATGACAATGCTCCTGCCGAGTAGGCAGAGGACGACAGCCAGTAGGGCCACATCGCTTATTACAATCAGGGCAAATGGGAGTGGCTAGGTGAGAAGGATCCTGGACCGGGGAATCCGCCGGAAGAGGAACCAGCTGACATGGGTCATACACAAAATATTGAAAATTTTGCGGGTCAGGTTTAGCATATATAGGAACCTTTAAGACTGTACCATTAGCGTCTTTTGCCCTAAAGACCTGTTTACGGTTTACTTCAATAGCCCACTCCACCGGCACCTGGACTTCCCCTTGTATGGATTTATGCCCCTTACCCTGTGTTACTGCCGTAACCGGAAGCCAGAGCCTGCCTGGCTCTTTAACTATTTGAGACTTTAACGGGACACCCGGCTGGGCCAGTGGGGCCCCGGGGCGAGAACTGGGGGCAGAAGAGGGACCCGGCAAGTTACTTGCCATATGGTTTCTGTCTATTGGGGGCGATAAGCAAAGTTGGGTATCATCAGAACTAGTCAAACTTAGGTGCTCTTGGCTATGACTTGACTCCAGCCTAATCCAGGGTTGTCTAAGGCCAGGAGGCACAATTACCCAAGGTTCCGCCGGAAGTTCCTGTTCAGGACGACCGGTGGAAGGGGGAGTTATATTGTGGGACTTGAACCCACCCATGAACTCCAGGTCTCCTAAGCCTAGGAGTTGCGTCGAGAGCCGGCCTAATGGGTCTGCCAACGAACTTTGGGGAACTGTTACAGCCTGCGGTTGCAACTCTTGCCCCGCAGGTCGAGGACGAATTGGTTCGTTTAATGGTGGGCCCGTGGGCTGCGGGTAGTCAATTGGACGGGACGTTGCTGGCCCGGCGGAGGGGACTGCTAGAGAGGGAATGCCGACATTAACCTGAGAGGGGGCCCTAGCTACATTGTGAAGTGGTCCCTGTGCCGGAGGAGGGATTTGACCCTCATTAATGGCACACTGGTTTATTACTTGTCGTGACAATTCATTTAGTTGTACAGATGTCAACTGTGCAGTAGTGGATTGTGTCGGAGGCCAATCATGTTGGTCTGCTTGTATCAGAGTGGCAGCCCGTGTGATAGGTGCCACTTGTGTGTTATTAGTGGTCATCAGCGACATACTGCTACTAGCCATAGCCGGGTGGGGCGCACCGCAAGCCGGTGACTTCTGGTCACGTGGCTGGGGTGTTAATGGGTTGTTCGCATTCTGCGAACCTATATCTTTGAGGGCGGCTGTTAAGCCGGGCTGGTCCTTAGAAGGAGCCAGGGTTGTCGCGTGAGACCTGATGGTCGTAACCGCGTCTGATGTACGTACACCCGGAGACTGAGTAGGGGTATGAGCCCTGCCTTGGTGAACCTGTTTATGTGACAAAATTAACTGAGAACCTTGAATCCTAACGTGTATAGATTGTCTTAGTCTAATGGCAAGGTGAGGTGGATCGGCGTCCGGCTCAGGGAGACCAGGACTAACCCCCTGCGTCTCTGAGGAGGTCGCCGGACCCACTTCCGGTGATCCCGTGGGATTCACTTTTACAGAACTGGGAGTTTCATTAACCAGTAACACACGTCGTGGTGGGCTTGAGAGCCGTCGGATCTTGTCAGGCAGGTATTCTGTACTGTCCAATGCGCCTCAGGTTGCCCGCCAGGGGAGCCGGTTGGGTAAGGTGGGGGCGGTCCGGTGATATCAAGCGGCTTCTCTTTGTTGGAGGAGAGGAGCTCTGATCGGATGTCATGGAGGACGTAGGGGACCCAATGGTCAACAAGGGTATGGGGGAGTTCTGTGCCTGGTGAGCTATATGATCATCAAAAGAGTAAAGCTGAACAACCCTTAAAAGTTCCGGGTTATCACATGATAGTTCTTTGTTTGCTACTTGAAAAGCATAGGTTTTAAATTTAGTCTTTACTTCAATGAGCGTGAGTAAACATGACAAATCTTGGCCAGCCAGCCTTTGTGCAAACAAATCGGAACAAACAGGGCACGTACGAGATGCCCATACGAAAGAGGTTTTGTTTAAACACTGAACACACATGATACATTTGTTATGGGCTGGGATTGGAAGCAAAAGACACAAGGGGTCGAGCATACTGTAAATTAGGGCATGATGCAGAAGCTCCTCTCCCCGGCGGGAACGGCGCGGTATCGGGCTGTCCTGGGTGTCCACCTGGAAGAAAAATTTCCAGGAATCAATGCTCATAAGGACAAAAAGGGAGAGTCTCACTTCTCCTAACCTCCCGGCGTAATAAGAATAGGAGGCCACGGCTTCCCCTTTCTTTGCACTCCTAAGAGGGTGTGAAGATCCTCCTCCCATGCCCTTGGGTAACATGAGGAGGGGATACTATCAACTGAGGGCCCCTGCGACGGCGTATGCCGTAGCGCAGGGAGCCCTTTAACGGCGGACCGCTGTGTGCTCTGTAAAACACAAGCAGTCCCTGATTAGTTTACCTACTGAGCCGCAGGCATGGCGAGATAAACTAAATTTTTTAAGGTAAGCGTGCTAATCGATGGACACATGTGCGGTGTCTGCCGGGGTCTAAGACCCGCTATACCGCCGGCACGGCGGGGTAAACGACCGTAATATTCCCCCTTCAATAACTGACCAGGCCGAAGACCGGGGAGGGGGCCCCTGACGGTGGGTAATAGTAAACGAAAAACATGACCCGCCGGAGGACTCGTAGCTCTCGTAAACGCCGGGAGGCGGGGCCAAGGTCTGAGGGGTTGAAAAGCACTACCAGATCTACAACGATGTCCGCCGGATTCCGGAGGAACCAGGGACCAGGGGTTAGTGGCGATGCCACACCCACTGATGCAAAGCCCCGGTGAGGAAGATCTGAGCTCGTGAACACGTGAACCAACGGTTAAAACCGCAGGCCGGCGAGCCCAGCAAAGTGAGGGGGGGGAAACCCGAGCAAGGCACTGCTGAGAGGAAACGCACCCGAACGCACTCACTCCCACGCTAGGAACGCGTTGCCGGACTCCCGGCAAGTGGCACACTAACCACCGGGAGACCAACAACTCACAGGGGACATGATAATGATAAAAAACAATCATAGTAATAATAACACACCCCTAGAACTAGATAACCTATCGGCTTATCCGGGAAAAAAGCACAGACCAGAAGAAGAAATCAGAACCTTGCCACGAGGCAAAGACAAAAAAAAAACACGAGGGGCCTCTCCTCAGGCTCCAAAGCCGGAGGACGCCCCAACCACGTGGGGCGACCAACCCTGGCGCGTCTGCAACTAAGACAGGATCCGTAGACCTTCAAGCCGTCCCTAGGAACAGCAAGAAACTTAAAGGAAAGCCTCCCAACTAAGTCAAAAAGCAAAAACTAAGGCGTCTAGCAACAATGAAAAAACACCACGAGGGGTGGCAAAAATTGAACACAAGGAGAAGCGCCTATCGTACCTTAATTTTAACACTTCCTGCGGGCCAAATATAACACAACCCGTGCTAGCTAGTCTAAACCCTGCTCACTATCTCCCAAATATATACAAATGAGCAAAGATTCACTAGCGGAGAGTGAGCGTCGAATGAAGCCGGAGCGCGGGGGCACTGGTGTTGACATTAGGCCCGCGAGGAAGAGAAGGCCGAATCGTTGCGCTTGGCGAGAGGTGGCAAGAAGCCACAACGCAAGAAAATCCACCGAATGTGGGAAGCTTGTGATTAACAGTGTTAAGATGGGAATTCTTTTCCCTTTTTTGGTTCTCTTATTATTTACGAAGTTTTTTCGTAGTGGGTACCCGATCTGTGACGATTCCATAAGAGAAATAGCGTTGCACTTATGAAGATGACTCTTATTCTTCCTCGCGGCGGTTGATTCAAACAACTGACGTGGATGTTGAATGGAGACTATTATATTAATAGGCAACATCGTCAATGATGGAGGGGCCACTATTAAAGATATATCTTACTAACTCTTGGCCGTCCTCCTTTCGGAACTTTGGTGAGACCTTTTCTATTGCACTAGACATAACGAAGGCCTTCGATTGAGTCTGGTACAAATCTTTAATTTCTAAAATACCCTCCTTCGTTCGGTTTCTATAACTCCATCTGTGCCTTTGTCTCTAATTTCCTTTCCGGCCTTTCCATAGCTGCGGTTGTGGACGGCCATTGCTCACTTCCTCATCCTATCAACTCCGGTGTTCCTCAGGGCTCTGTCCTATCTCACATTCTCTTTCTAATTTTCATAAATGATCTTCTCAACTGTACCTCCAGTCCCATCCATTCATACGCAGACGACTCTACCCTACACTACTCAATTAGTTTTCCTGAACGCCCCAGCCAGCAATCCCTCAAAGACAAATGTAATGAAGCTATGCAACATTTATCTTCTGATCTAACTACTATTTCCAATTGGGGCAGATAAAACCCTGTTACCTTTATTACTTCCAAAACCCAATTTCTTCATCCTACTACCCGTTCGGAACTTCGAGAGAAATATCCATTACACTTCAACAATACAAAAATCAATCCTTCATCTTCTCTCAATATTCTCGGTGTCTCCTTTTCTTTTGCTCTCACATGGAGGGACTATATTACCAGTCTTGCTAAGGCAGCCTACCAGAAGCTGGGTTTTTTGCTGAACCGCCTCAAGGGGTTCTTTACCTCTGCGCAGCTTCTGGCTCTGTACAGGGGCACAGTGCGTCTTTGTATTGAGCATTGTTCACATGTGTGGGGAAGATCCTCTCACACCGCACTCCTAGACAAAGTAGAAAGGAAAGCCTTTTGTATCATTAACACCCGTCCACTCACCAACTCTCTGCAATCTCTCTCTCTTCGCCACAATGTTGCATCTCTCTCGTTATTCTATTGCTACTACAATAATCAGTGTTCCTCAGATATTTCCCAGTGCATACCACCTCCTCTGCGTAGGGTACATAGTACTCATCTTACAACACAATCCCACCCATTTGTACTCCTTGTACCCTACTCTGTGCTACTCTCCAACCCAAGAGTGAAACGCTATTCACAGACTTTCTTCTATTCAACTGCTGAGCTCTGGAACTCTCTCTGAGAATAAGTCTTTCCCTCTTCCTATGACTCAAATTGCTTCAAATTCTGCGTGTCCAGACATTTTTGCTGGAACGTCCCTTGATTTTGGCCCTGTCACTCTTTTATTTCTGGGAGGGGGGGAGGGGGGAGGGGGAAGTAGGACTCACTGCGGGTAGTTTTGCCTTTTGTCTCCCTCACTCACATAGAAGAAAAACAAAATATATATATATATACAGTATATACAGTATATTATATATTATATATTTTATTAATTTCATCACAACACCAAACACCTTCAATGAAATTAATGAAAGCATTTATATATATATATATCCACAATTATTATTTCAAGAGAATGACACTGCCTGTTATAATATCACACTTAGTTCTTCCTCTGATAAATTACGTCACTAGTACTTCTTTGAGGTCACACTGAGTATTCATATATCAGTATATTACACTGAGTACTTCCTTCGATAAGGCACGTCACTAGTAGTTCTTCGAGGTTCCACTGAGTATGTATATATTAGGATATCACACAAAGCACTTCCTTTGATTAGGTACGTCACTAGTACTTCTTCTAGGTCACACTGGGTGTTTATATAATCAAGGCACTTCTGTAGTCTTCTGACGAGGATCTTAGCCGTGGTGGTGGTCCTGATATGGATGGTTGTCAACGGATGCAACTCGCTGGAGAACTCTTGGGTGTTGGGTCTTAAATGACTACCGGTATGTTCCAATATACCAGTGTATACATATACATATCATCGAGCTAACATAAGGAGAAGTTATATCAATGTTATACTATCTCTTTAACTACTCTGACCGTTATAAGAGTTTTGATGCAGAACCTTCCAGCACTCTTGGGTGTTGGGTTTTGAATGGGTCTGATCATTATGATTCCTTCAGGGACTGGTGGATGAGTTGATTTGGGCCTTTAACGCATACGTGTCATAATGCCAGTGCCTGGGATCACGTACCGTAAGGACTCTACATGCAAAGTGGCGTTATGCTTAAAGCTACGGTATCTCGTAGAGACCTACCTTTCAAAAGCCAATTGCCAGTGCGCAAATTTTTGAAAGGGTCCAGAGAGGTCGGTTTACTACCAATAAAGCGCATGTCAAAACAGCATTATTAATTGACAGTAATTCCTGGTAATCGAGGCAGAGGAACTAATATTAGGTTGCCTCCAGTGGGATATAATAATGAATTCCTTTGATGAGCCAAGATCTAAAATCCCGGATAAACCTTTATATGCCAGTGCTTCAAGGATTTATCCAATATATACCCAATTCTTCCAGCTGTTAATTATCTTCCAGTGAAGGATATTTATTAGCTTTCCAACTGTATAGATATAAATTTTGCCTGTCATAGTCTTACCTCTTCTGGCGTTTCTCCCAGTGTCCCTTCTCCGGGTAAGAAGGACAGCTGTGCGGGGAGGAGGCCCTGGGGCAGCTGGGGTAGCCCCTCCGGACTTCCCTCTCATGGTGGTGATGCGGCTTGGAGGAAGAAAGGCGTGTAGAGGTGTGGTGTGTATTCAAGCGTTTATTTGCCTTGCTTTCCTTTACACTTTTTATTTTCTTCTTAGCATCGGGGTTTTGTATAGTCACCATGATATCCTCACTGGGTGTTGGAGGGAGTGCGAGAGTTTTGGAGGCAACTCTGGCGTATCTTGGTGGTGTGGTGGTGTGCACAGGAAAACTGCTTGGCGGTAGTGGTGTGGTGTTTGTTTTCTCCATTATATCATATATATACTATATATATATATATATATATATATATATATATATATATATATATATATATATATATATACAGTATATATATATACGTTTTTATACTCTCAGCCCGGCTCAAACCACCGACAGTCAGGACGAGAGTCCATGCTTTAACACTCACGCTGCGGGCATATTTCCGCTATATTAGGGCTCATTCAGGCACTTCTGAATGATTGAGCAAGTGTCTGAATGAAATGAAATGTATTCAGCCAAAAACTAGACGAAAATAGCTTCATAATGACACTGCGGGATTCATCCGCAGCGCTACCATAGACATCGGGGAATATTCGCTAATACTGAGTGAATATCGCTAATGTCTCTCTACATTTGCCTTTGGCAACACTGCATATGTCTAGCGGGACATAGGTCATATACCTCAGTGCCGCGGCCATCTGGCTGGAGAGCGGGCGGGGGCTTGCCGCACTCCCGCTCACTCAGATTCATCTCCACTGGCTGTAAAAGCATGTAAATTGCTGTAAATTACGATGGCGTTCGGGAACATCTCCCGCAGCCAATGGGTTAATATACTCTACCACGGCGTGATAAATAATACTTTACCTTTTCTTATTTATATTAAAACTAATGACTATCGTGCTTGGTTGAGTGAGATTAAAATTAAATTAGTTCAACTCGAGTGGCGTGAGAATACTTGCTAAAATCCCTCTATGGTATCCTAGAATATACTTTCTCCATGTAGGATTTGCCTTCTCCTTAATACAAATAGGAAAAAGTTAGGTATGCTTTATCAGGCTGTTGTACACTTGATTTAAACATATAATCTCGTCCTACCTATCGGTGGTTCGAGCCCAGCTGAGAGTATACAAACATTTAGCAGCTCACATGTATTTGTGAGATATACCTAATATACTATATACTGTATACCATATATATCTCACAAATAGGCTACACGTGAGTTTCGTGAATGTTTTCACTCTCACCAAGATTCGAACCACGGAGAGTCAAGATAAGAATCCACGCTTTAACCCCCATTACCATGGCATGATAAAGAATGGTTAGCCAGATGATAATAATAATAATAATTGTAGTATTTAATTCTAAATCTTGTATGCTAGTACTACGGCGGATAATTCGACAGTCATTTATAAGTTCGTATATTTTATTTAACAGACTTCCTAACTACTCTAATAATAGGTTCTTGGCTCGGGCCGAGATGAGTTCAAGACGCAGATTGAATATTACGTTGATTCATGCTAGGTTGTACTTTGGACCCCTAAAGTTCCCGTTAATCCCTAACTGAATCCCCGCCATTCAGGTATTGACTCAAGTCGGCTTCGATCCTACGACCCGTTATTAGTGATTAATCCTAAATAAATAAATCCAAAACCCTGCTGTGTCTTTTATTGAGACCAGGGCCTAATGAACCATTTGCTCCTTGCCTAAGTAAAACAAAAGTGTAATTCTTTCCTCTACTCTTTAGGTTTCCCACGTTTACTAATCCTTATGTATCCTTTCTCAATACCAAGGCCATAACATATATAATCTATCTCCTCAATACACAGAATCTATTTATTCCTTTGACACAACCGTCGTTACTACGACAAGTACCTCCACAATGACAATAAAATCATACAAATTACCGAATGAGATTACAAGGTCTCTCTCACGTATAATATGGGTTCCGTCACCCAGTTACTTCACAATCTAGGTTTACAATCTTTACCTCAATAACACTATTGGGTTCCGCCACCCAGTTACTTCACAATCTAGGTTTACAATCTTTATCTCAATAACACTATTGGGTTCCGTCACCCAGTTACTTCACAATATAGGTTTACAATCTTTATCTCAATAACACTATTGGGTTCCGTCACCCAGTTACTTCACAATATAGGTTTACAATCTTTATCTCAATAACACTATTGGGTTCCGTCACCCAGTTACTTCACAATATAGGTTTACAATCTTTATCTCAATAACACTATTGGGTTCCGTCACCCAGTTACTTCACAATATAGGTTTACAATCTTTATCTCAATAACACTATTGGGTTCCGTCACCCAGTTACTTCACAATATAGGTTTACAATCTGTATCTCAATAACACTATTGGGTTCCGTCACCCAGTTACTTCACAATATAGGTTTACAATCTTTATCTCAATAACACTATTGGGTTCCGTCACCCAGTTACTTCACAATATAGGTTTACAATCTTTATCTCAATAACACTATTGGGTTCCGTCACCCACTTACTTCACAATATAGGTTTACAATCTTTATCTCAATAACACTATTGGGTTCCGTCACCCAGTTACTTCACAATATAGGTTTACAATCTTTATCTCAATAACACTATTGGGTTCCGTCACCCACTTACTTCACAATAGGTTTACAATCTTTATCTCAATAACACTATTGGGTTCCGTCACCCAGTTACTTCACAATATAGGTTTACAATCTTTATCTCAATAACACTATTGGGTTCCGTCACCCAGTTACTTCACAATATAGGTTTACAATCTTTATCTCAATAACACTATTGGGTTCCGTCACCCACTTACTTCGCAATATGGTTTATAATCTTTAGCTCACTAACACCTTCCGAATTTACTTTCAAGTAACTCTATTACCAACACGCTATGTTACCTTTCAATATGATCAATAATCGTTCTACCAAAATATGAACCGTGCCTCAAACGCATACACGGAGTAGCTCTTTTAGGCTTAATAATAACGCAACTCACATTGGACTAGTGTCCTTCTTTACAGTTTCCTTTTACACAACTTAATGAGTGATTCAGATGGACTAGTGTCCTTCCCTAGCTATAGCTACCCTATTTGGCAACTAAACAACTGTTTCCCTCTTTAACTTACTGGTTGCCTCATTTATTAACACAAGTATTCTTTCCCTCCCCTCTTTACTTTTACTCATTTAATATTTAATCTATTTGGCAACTAAACAACTGTTTCCCTCTTTAACTTACTGGTTGCCTCATTTATTAACACAAGTATTCTTTCCCTCCCCTCTTTACTTTTACTCATTTAATATTTAATCTATTTGGCAACTAAACAACTGTTTCCCTCTTTAACTTACTGGTTGCCTCATTTATTAACACAAGTATTCTTTCCCTCCCCTCTTTACTTTTACTCATTTAATATTTAATCTATTTGGCAACTAAACAACTGTTTCCCTCTTTAACTTACTGGTTGCCTCATTTATTAACACAAGTATTCTTTCCCTCCCATCTTTACTTTTACATTTTAATCTTTAATCTCTCCCATCAGATCCTATATAATAACTCTTCGGCTGGTGCCGCTGCTAACAAAAATAATGAATTAATAACACTTCATCATCTTTATATATTCAGGTAAGTCTAAATTATTTTTCCTTTAGTCTTGTCCTAGGACACATTAATTTGTCCTTTATATATATATATATATATATATATATATATATATATATATATATATTTATATATATATATATATATATATATATAAAGGGAATGTTGTTAGGCCTAAGCATTTATTAATTTAATTCGTAATGCCCAAAGCAGATTCAACACAAAGATAAGAGATACAAATTTAATCATGGTTTACAGGTCTACTATTATTACTTTAATACAAATTTATAATTTCTTCCTAAGACACGATTACACATTTTTGTTCTAGTAGGCCTATTGTTCTAAGTAATTATGAACTAATCCTTGGTTGTCTCAGATGTGTTATATACCCCCCTTTCCAATTCTGATTTATTCATTACTCCCTTTATTCATTCATTTAATATACAGTATGTATGATACAATGTGATTATCGAAGAGGTTTATTTGGATGTTCAATAATTCCCTGAACTCTCTCCCATTCTTTTTTGCATCTCGGTTTAATTCATATATTAATATATTATTTTTGTTAAAATCATAAAATTATCGGACAAAATGTACGATAATTAATAATGAGACACACTATCGTACATCTACCAAGGGTAAAATTCTCGTACACGTATGATAATTATCATACGTATAGCAACACTGAGCCGGTCTCTTTCTCATCGCTCATAATAGCCTCAAAATGGCGCTCGTCTTATGACGGGTGCCGCAGGATAGGCCAATATTCTCTCTCCCGTCATATGACGGTCCCCGCGAATTGAGGGTTAAGGGGACAGTGGTTATTTTTGGGAGTCTATATATTTATATATTTATTTACTTTTTAGTTTGCTCCCTAGACCTCCATCAAACTTTAAAAAAAACATCCATTAGATCCCCTTTCGATATTATCTTGTACATTTTTCGGTAGAAAAATGTCACAGCCGAAGGTTGGTTCCTTCTCTAGTACAGGCTCGCTATCGCTCACCAGGATAAAAATCGACACCTAAAGGGCATGACATATCTTAAAATTGACAAAGAAATGGGGCAAAAGGTCTGTGGTATTGATGTCCTTCCGTGGTTTTGATGCCACGTGCGTTTTTCGTGGTGGAGGTGAACTTTCTTTCTCTGTGTTGGTCTTTTGCACTTTGTTTTTGTTGTCGTTTTTCCCTGTTGCGTAATTGTTGAGTGCGGTTATTCTTGGGCTCTTCGTTCTTCTGGTCTTCGTATCTCCTTCCTTCATCTTTGTTAGTTTTGGTTTAGTTTCTCCTTCGTTGAATTTTCTTCGTTTTCCTTGGTGTGTGTGCCTTCTTGTCTCGGTTATATTAGTCTCCCCTCTTTCTGGCCCTTTCCTTTTTCCTTGTCGAACGGGTATGGTGGTTATGATTATTTCGGGTATTTTAAAGAGGATCAGTAGATAATGTCGTTGAGGGGAAAAATTCATGCTGTCAATACTAGACTAGAAAACAAGACCAACACATCGAAAATACGTTATTGGAGGTTTTGTCTTTATTCTTATTGTTTATTGTGGAGACACGACAGTTTCGGTTCATCTTCACCTCTCTTTAGGTGGCTCAAGATAACACAAACTGTCATGTCTCTTCAATAACAATACAAAATATATAAGAACACTTTGATAATTTGTGGAGTTAAATAGTTTGTAAACTAAAACATTACTATATTAATATTAACATAGACTACAGTAGATCGGGACTGGACACGAAAATGGAACTTTGCAATAAGGGACCCAAAATCGGAAAACGAACCCCCAAGTTCGAACCTCGAAACCGTGAACATTTGATATTTTCGCAGTTTTTATGTTCGAACTTGGGGGTTCGTTCTCCGATTTTGAGTCCCTTACTGCAAAGTTCCATTTTCGTTTCCAGTCCCGATCCACTGTAGTCTATGATTTTAACTTTACATTGATCTAATTCCCAACCTTGATAAGATGAACAGATATAGAATATTCTAAGAATTATAATTCAGCACAAGCATAATTCTGTGGCTTGTTATTTCTCAGAATTCACTATTTCCCTTATGAAAATATATTTTCTGGATAAAGATTTTGGCCTTGCCTGTTAATAACTACTTTAGTCAACTTTGAAATCCCGCAAATATCCAGATTATTATTGGAATATTCGGTTAACCGCCTTGGATTTAAAGAACGGCTTACAGGTTCGTAATAGTTTAATTTTACTTGTAGTTTAGTTTACAGTGTTTCAATCGCCATGTTAATGTTTACTGGCTAACCTGAGGCACTCCATGGAATATCTTGAATATTGAGCTCTCGGATATTAGGATTTCCTGAGTGCCATTACGCCTTACAAAAGCTTTCGGAGGAATACTATGCTCTAAAACACTTAATGGTAATCGTGTAACACCGGTAGCTGATAGTTCTATCCCCAAGAGATAATGTGGTGTGCGCCGAGTTATCCAGTAAATTGTCACTAAATATAGGCCTAATGTTGAGACCAACAAATAACATAAAGTATTTTGAAATGGTAGAAACTATTTATGTATTACCCGAGGTGTTAAGATACATACCCATGACAACATAAGGTAGGTGTGTCAAATGGTAGAAACTATTTATGTATTATCCGAGGTGTTAAGATACATACCCATGACAACATAAGGTAGGTGTGTCAAATGTTAGAAACTATTTATGTATTACCCGAGGTGTTAAGATACATACCCATGACAACATAAGGTAGGTGTGTCAAATGGTAGAAACTATTTATGTATTAACCGAGGTGTTAAGATACATACCCATGACAACATAAGGTAGGTGTGTCAAAAATAAGAGCTAACCCCAAAAAATTACATGAAAACGTTTAATGTTGTTTTCCAATATAATTTGGTCTAGACAACATCATATCAAAAGTTGGCTGAATTTAGACCATGAGAAAAGTTGACGTCGAAAAAAGATGGCCGTCTAAGTTAAAAGTGCCTCATTTTGCTTCTATCCAATCACCAAATCTCTTTCAGCTCATTTATTTCTTAAAAAAGAAAGTTAACAAGTCCAAGCTGGACTACAGGTCCGTACGGCTGTATTAACACCTAAGCATGTGGGGCGATGCACAGATTGAAATGTAAACAAAGGGTTCTTTTACGGCCTAGAAGATAGATTAGAGTATATGCATGTGGAAGATCATTAAATTTGGTTCAATAATATCCAGAAAATGTTGTGACAATCGGTTCATAGCTGTGAATGCCGCCTATGCTAGCCGAGGTATGCGGTCTATTGATCGCCTCCAATATTTAATCACTTCTTACTTAGAGCATATCATATATGCTCACCAAATTTTGTGGTCATCGGTTCATAACTTTTGAGATATCTTTTTTTAACAGACAATCAGACAAAACAGAGGCAAAAACAGACCCTCCTTAACAATGAGGGGTACTCTGGAAAGCGCGTACCTCTGCCTAAGCTGGCGGAGGTATGCGCTCTACTGATTGCTTCCTAATTTGAATTACTTCTCTCTGCCCACTAAGCTTCGCGAACATCGACTCGGAACTTTGTGAAACGTCTACGCTGGCGGAGTTATGCACTTTACCAATCACGTCCACAATTTAACTCCCTAAAAGTGGGCATGCTTGTTTACATTACCATATTGTTGGGCGGGTATATTTACCGAAAACGAGCTTCATTCCATGCTCTTTTTTTATGCATAAGCAAGAGCCAGAGCGTAATACAAGTATATATCCGTGAAAGGGCGATAATAGAGCTTTCCAATGACACCTGAATCATCCTTGTACGGAGATGGGGACGAGACACAGTACATGTCAGTGACGGCTCCAAGGTGGTGGCGAGCGGTCAGAGGCCGGCTATCGTCCCCCCAATGCGCAGACTCTCTCTCATAGCTCATAACGTCCTCAAAATGGCACCCCCTCAAAATGGCACCCGTCATATGATGGGCACCACAGGGGTGGCCAACATTCTCTCTCCCGTCATATGATGTTCACCGTTGGTTGAGGGTTAATGACTTCTTCCTTGGTGCCTATCCTATTTGGCCTCCAACTTTCGTGACAATCTGTTCATAGCTTTTTGATAGGCCATATCTTGTTTAGAGATAGACAAACAAATAAACAGACAAAAAGGAAAAACAAATGGAGGCAAAAACATAACCTCCTCCATCTTCCTTGGCGGAGGTAATTAAAATCATGTGCAGTTGCATGTATTGTATTTCAATAACACTGGATCATATTTTCTGTCACTTCTGCAGAAGGGAACCAACAGCGGGGCACCCAGGGCAAAATAGAAAATAGGACTCCAACCATTATGTCTAAGAAATAAATAAGATTATGTACATGAGCAAGTAAAAAATTAGAATAACCCCCCAAAATAACCATTTTAACATTCTGTCACTCCTGTAGAAGGAGCCCTGTGGTGGAGTGCCGTGACCGATATGTTGGATCTAATTATTAATTGGAAGTAAATGTATGTACAGTGTGTACACTAAATACTATGTGGTTTATTAATCACATATCGGATCTCATTTTACGTCACTCCTGTAGAAGGGAGACAGTAGTGAAGCGCCCTGGGCTAAAGTTAGTTGATTGGAATCCGATATGGTCAAGGAATAGATCACAGTACAGTATACACTATGCATGTGCATGAAATGGGCAAAACAAAACAAAAAGACAGCCCATTACATTTTCAAGCAACTCCTGTAGAAGGGGCCCTACAGTATAGTTAACCGCCAAGGGAGAAGTATATTTAAAGTGCCCTCTTACAGCCTGAACAATAAACGTCTATGCATATGGAATTCTACAAAATATGCCTTAGCAATTTCCAAACAGGTGGGCATTTCACTTTTCACCACTACTGCAGAAGGAGCCAATTAGCGGGGTGCCCAGAAAGAAATGTAATAAAAGGGCTTGTTACGGCCTAGAGAATATATTTCAGTATAAGAGTGTGTAAATTCATTCAATTTGGTTCAGTAATAACCGAGAAATACCAAATTTTGATTAGCGTCCCACTACTGCAAAAGGAGGCTATCTGGGGGGCTCCCAGGGTGGAATTGAAACAAAGGGCTCCGTTACAGAGTAGAGGATGGATCATTTATATGCATGTGTAAGGTTATTACATTTGGTTCAGTAATAACCAAAACAAAAAATTTGTTTTGATAAACGTACTACTGCAGAAGGTGGCGATTTGAGAGGTGCCCAGGCCGAAATAGAAAAAGAAAGGGCTCCATTACGGCCTAGAGGATAGATCAGCGTATATGCATGTGAAAAATATTAAATTTTAGTTCAGTAATAACCGAGAAATAGCCTTTTTTAATAAGCGTCGCCCTAACAACAACAACAACAACAACAACAAGAACAACAACAACATGAGTAAACCCTAGAGGTCCTCACTTCGCACGGACTTAACCCTTAACTGGCGGCGCGCAACATAAGTCGAGTGAAATCAATTTGGACTATGTGGCGGTGCGTCGCATAGGTCGTGTGGCAATTTCAGCAAGTAATGTTGCTGAGCGAGAGAGACAAGTGGTGGCAGGAGAGTAGCGAGCGTATGACTGCTCCAGACCACCGCGGCGGACCAACTGACATGAATCCCACCCTCCTCCACCCTCTCACACTCGCTACATAGTGAAATGTATGGGGAAAGTACCGAATTACATGGTTTTTGCACTCGTGTTGCGTGGTTGTTGCAAGAAAACTAGTGGTCATACAAGGATCGTTGTGGTGTCATTGGAAAGCTCTGTTTATGCCCTTTCAGGGATAGATACTTGTTTTACGCTCTGGGTCTTATTTAGGCATGAAAATGATCACGTAAACAGCCCTATTTTAGGTAAAAACACGCCGCTGGTGGCTACATATTATTTACCGCCTAGGCCGCTCTTTAGGTGTTAATAATCAGTATTACAGTGAAGCCATCATACCAAATACCTCCGCCAACAAAGTTGGGAGGTAATGTTTTTCCTCCGTTTGTCTGTAAGCAAGATATCTAATTAATGTTATGAACAGATGTTCATGAAATTTTGTGGACAGATAAGATATGCGCCAAGGAAGAAGTGATTCAATTTAGCTGATCGGTTGAGCGCATACCTCTGCCAGCGTAGGCAGAGGTATGCACTCCTGAGTGTCAATTGACTGTACTGTTTAAGTGTATACTTATAAAGTATTGTATTCTAAAACAAGTATTTTCTGTGTTTCAGGCCTTGAAAATGGATTCAGTTCAAGAAACATGTGCAAAAAAGTGATAGCAGCAGAAAGCATGGACACCACTCTAATTTTGAAAAAAAGAGCTGACAGCAAGAGTAAAAAAAGGTGACAACATCATTGTAGCTGTTGGAGTTGGTCCACAAGACCTGTTGCCTGAATTACATAAACAAAAATGACATTGAGAAAGCTAAGTTAGATTCTGCTCCAGCTCCAGATTCTACTGGCCCCTACGATAGCAAAACGGACTGCTTATTACAGTGTTGTTAGAACCTACAACTTTGTGGACAAGATACATTCAAATTGTATATCACGTAATGATGATTGAGCAGTTACTTCCCGGGGGCGTGTTGAGTTCTTTGGGGAGAGTCTTATGCAGCCAACTGTGTGTACCACCATTTATGTGATGTACATTTTTGCAAATTCCATGATATTCTCATATAGCATAGGTTAGGACCAGATAGTAATAAGACAAGGAATGTTGGGCAGCTAACCAATAGTGACCAAGAACAATATTTGTATAGGGCATGTGGTAATTTGAAGGACAATGATGAAGTACAGTTGACTATTATCAGATAAGACAACATTGTGCAACATCATGACAGGAGTAAATGCTGATGAAAATGTATGTGTGCATGATCTGTTCACTGTTGAAAAGGACACTGTTACGAACATATAAAATCAGTTGATATTTTCATATTCACACAAATGCAACACTAAAGTGAAGACCCTGGCTGCAGCAAGGGCTGTCAAGGTTGCTGCAGCTATGTCAAATGATCCAGGACAGGTATTTCAGAGGTTCCTGATTGTGTCACATTCTGAAAAGTTAAGTTTAGATCAGGTGATGATGTATGAAATGTCGGCATTACCGTCCTCTTTGTTCGAATCTAAAAATTGACTTCGTAATCCAGACAAGCCCACACTTCTCAAGGCTATTCGAAACCATGCAAGTTCTGTGAATGATGCGGTCCTCAAGTCTATTTCCATTCGTCAGCACTGTCCTAGATGGGGGTTCAATCCTACATCGGCTGAACAGAATGAAGGAAGCCGCTCCAGCTCCATTGCTGATGTTTATGCCTCGTTTATAGTAGAGCAGTATGGACAAGCAACTGTGGTCTTCGATGGGTATGGAGGGCCAAGTACAAAAGACAACATCCAGGAACGATGCAAGACGACAGCTGTGACAAAAACAGTCAATTTTACATAGGCAACTAAATATGTGGGGAATAAGGATGATTTTCTTGTAAATTAAAGCAACAAAAAGTCCCTAACTGATATGATTATAGTGCGTCTCAGGCAAAAAGACTGCAACGTTGTGCAGGCAGAGGGAGATGCTGACGTGAACATAGTTAAAGCAGCTGTCACTATGTCCACCACAGGTTCAACCACCTTTATCAGAGAAGTTACAGATGGTAATATAGACAGAAAAGATCTCTACTTTCGGTCAGACAAAGGGAAACCATTTGTGTACAATATCAAAGCCATGAAGAAGTTCCTTGGAAACAATGTTTGTACTAATTTGTTGTTTACCCATTAATTCACTGGGTCTGACACTACCTCCAGAATCTTTGATGTTGGTAAAAAATAAGTGTTTCTAAAAACATCAAGGGTAATTCTGTCTTGCCAAGATTTCCAATGATCCAAATTCAGAGCAAGCTGCTGTGTAAAGTGCTGGGTGTGAGACAATGGTGTCATTGCTTGATGGGACAAAGTCTGACTCTATAGCAACAGTGCGGTATAGTTGCCTTTGAAAAAAAGTGGCAACAGCAAATACAATAGTAACACCAGAGCGATTGCCCCAATAAATTCAGCAGCAAAACATCATTCATGACAAACTTACCTTCAGAACATGGCATGGATGGGCTATTGTGACAATATGGACCCTACAGAATGAGGCTGGGATATTGAAGGAGACAATTAGTACCAGTAATGATGGACAATAACCCTGTGCGTGACATTCTCCTAAACATGATTCATTGCAACTGTGCCAGTGGATGTAACACACTCAGATGCAGTGGTAAGAAATATGGACTAGAGTGCACTATGGTTTGTGGAGCTTACCTGGATGGCAACTGTGTAAATATGAGCAATGCAATAATTCTAGATGAGAGTAAGGACTGACAGTGATGATTATTACTCCTTCTATTTGTTTGTTATTTAATATATATATATATATATGTATATATTTTGTTTTGTTTTTTGTTGTATGTATCTATTTGGATATGCCATAGGATTACATGAGATTACGTCATAATGATGTCATAATGCAATGCCTGATGTTATGACATGATACTGAAACACTTGTGTCAATTGTGCAACTACTAAGAAAAAAAGGTTGTATGAATAATTAACTATACTAAAGTGCTTTACAACAGATTGTTTTAAGGGGGTAATGCTTGTTGTTTTGGTTTATGTATACATTTATTTGTAATATTTGAGTTTCCTCGCCAGACCTCCATCAAGATTAATCAAACTAACCCTGGACCCCCTTTCAAAATAAATGTGTAATTTTGTTGGTAGAAAAATTTCCCTGCCGAAGATCGGGTCCTTCTAAAATTACAGGCTCGCTTTTGCTCGCCAGGAATTTATCAACACCTAAATGGTACAATAGGTCTTAATATTGACAAAGAAATGGGGCGAAAGGTCTCAAAATCCCAAAAACAATGGAACAAACTTATACAAATCTATAAACTAATATGCTAAATATGAATGAGAAGGGTGTCCACATTAAGAGTTTTGCAGAGATATGGTGTATTTCGTCCAATGGTGCCCATCTTGTATTACGTCACATTTAGACACCTTTCCGATGGTCTAATTTCAGCTAACTTTTGATATGTTGTTCTCTGGACCAAATTCTAATAGAAAACACCATAACACGTTTTCCTACAATTTTTGAGTGGTTAGTCAGCACTATGACCATACTATTTATGGTTTGCTCAAACTGGTGTCGCATAATGAACTACGCTACTGAATTTCACCATTATTCACGTGTGATACGAAATGTGGGGATACCCTAATGAAGCTCTATCTATATAGACATGCCATTAAATGTGGGGATACCCTAATGAAGCTCTATCTATATAGACATGCCATTAAATGTGGGGATACCCTAATGAAGCTCTATCTATATAGACATGCCATTAAATGTGGGGATACCCTAATGAAGCTCTATCTATATAGACATGCCATTAAATGTGGGGATACCCTAATGAAGCTCTATCTATATAGACATGCCATTAAATGTGGGGATACCCTAATGAAGCTCTATCTATATAGACATGCCATTAAATGTGGGGATACCCTAATGAAGCTCTATCTATATAGACATGCCATTCAATGTGGGGATACCCTAATGAAGCTCTATCTATATAGACATGCCATTAAATGTGGGGATACCCTAATGAAGCTCTATCTATATAGACATGCCATTAAATGTGGGGATACCCTAATGAAGCTCTATCTATATAGACATGCCATTAAATTAAGTTTTCTCTAGATTTTTCTTCTTAATTATTTCCTTAATTACGAGACAATGGAAGCATGATAAGCAATTGTATTGGATATTATATTCTACAGGAAAATATAGTTTTGAAAAATAAAACAAAATCTAATTAAACCTAGTAAACTATTCAAAATGTCTATAATATAGACAGTGACTATTCTATTATTTTCCGTGATAAGTTTACCTGTATAGCGGTGTGTGACTTCCTTCCCTGATCCAGAGGACGAGCGTGAGGGCGTCCCTTGGGACCTTCAGCTCCAGGTCACAGGGCAGAACCGCACGACCTCCAGATGACACCACCACTGAACCCACAGCTGAGGGAACACAGGCAGACCTTAGTTAGTCTCTCTATGTGTTGACTATATTGATACATCATCACCAACACACACAAACACATCACCAGGATCATAATGCTTACATGGATATTCCAGAAAGAGAGAGAGAGAGAGAGAGAGAGAGAGAGAGAGAGAGAGAGAGAGAGAGAGAGAGAGAGAGAGAGAGAGAGAGAGAGAGAGAGAGAGAGAGGGGGGGGGTATAATGACAATAATTTATAGTGTTCACATTTTATGATATTGTTGATTCAGAGATGATCCACCTATTGATTCAAAATCCACTTTTACAAAAATAAAAGGGGTTTTGTATTTATTTCCGAAGATCTGTGAATAATTACGATATTCGTGTTATTGTTGCTTAAGATCAGAGACATTTGTTTAGTAACTGCGTTGAAATTTCATATGCAAATGGATGCAACCAACCGAAATCCTGTGCAACATAAAATCAAACACTGTATCATACCCTGGAAACCACAAGCGCTTTTTCATTCTTGATTCGTCCTTACAATATTTTTATATAAGCTATTAATTTGACTTCCTTTGTTTTGCGCACCAAGCTTTTAAGTTACAAATATCCTCATTTGTTCTGTCTTTCATTCGACCTTTCAAACATAAACTATTTCATTATTACCAAACTGAATGATTGAACAAATTAGTGTATCGATACAATATCCCACTTAAAATGGAAGAGAGTGAAGGTCAGAAGAATGGCAGCACTCAATATATATATTCCAACAGATATTTAAAACAATTATCTGTGTTATATGTGTGTGTGTGTATGTGTGATCTACAATTCATAATTTTTAAAGAGACAATTAATGGAGGTAGGAAAACTAAGATAAAACAATAAAGGTCCATGTCCCTACAGGCATCCTTCTTTCATAAAATGTTTTAAATGGATTAAAACTGTTGTAACTGCCTCAATGAAACCCCTCCACAAGGCTGGTGAACAGTATTCCATCTGAGAACGCACATGAATTTTATATATAGTGGCCAACTGCTCGCCAGTCAAGAATTCGCGAACTATGTACAGTAATCCCAGTTTTTAGAGGCATTTTTAGCAACATGAGAAGTGCAGCTAAGGTTGGCATTCAATGTTACACCGAGGATATCAATACTCGAGCTGAGAATATTTACATCAATACACATTATGTGGTAGGCAGAAAGATTCTGTCTGTTAGAGAATTGTATGCACCTGTTTTCTGTACATTAAAATAAACTAGATATATTTTTACCCATTCATTAATTGTTTAGAAAAGTCCTGGTTCAGAGAAGTTGCAGTGGTTTTATTGGAATCTATAATATCAGACTGAGTGAAAGAACTGCTAAATGTGAAGGAACTTTGGAGTGTTGAGTCATCTGCGTAGGAATGTAATGGGTTATGAGTGAAAGCTAGATCATTGATATGAGTGAGGAACAGAGTTTGGGCCAAAACTGATCTCCGAGGAACGCCAGCATTTGTTGAGTGAAATTGAGAATAAAGGCCATCTTCGACAAAAAGGAGTGATGCCAGACACTATGGAAGGCCTTTGAACTAATATCCAGTGCTATTGTATACATTTCACGATGCAGATCTGTAGCTTGGTAAATTTGATGCGTAAGAAGGCAAAGAATGTCTGCAGTTATTCGTTATTTTTTGAAGCCATACTTTCTGTCACTGATTAATTTACTAGTCTCTAGATGCTTCATTATGTTTACAATATGTAAGCTATTTGATGGATCTGACTAGGCCTGTTTTTTAGGAACAGGATGGATGTTTGCTTCTTTCCCGGAAAGTGGGAAATATGAGTCACAGGTATACATTGACGGAAAACATTTGGTCAAAATAGGAGCAGCACTATGGAGCCATTCTTAACCCCTAACTATCGGCGCGCAACATAAGTCGAGTATAATAAATCTGGCCTATCTGGCGGCGCGCGACATAGGTCGTGTGGCAATTTCAGCACGTAATGTTGCTGAGAGAGAGAGACAAGTGGTGGCAGGAGAGTAGCGAGCGTATGACTGCTCCAGACCACCGCGGCGAACCTACTGACACGAATCCCACCTCCCTCTCTCACTCGCTACATACTGAATTTAATGGGGAAAGTACCAAATTACATGCTTTTTGCTCTCGCATTGCGCGGTTGTTGCAAGAAAACTAGCTGTCATAAAAGGATCGTTATGGTGTCATTGGAAAGCTCTGTTTATACCCTTTCAGGGATAGATATTTGCTTTACGCTCTGGGTCTTATTTAGGCATGAAAATGATTACGTAAACAGCCCTATTTTGGCTAAAAACACCCCGCTGGGCGGTACATATAAATAAACCGCTAGCCCGCTAATCTAGTGTTAAGTACTATTGGTGGAATTTTATCTGAACCAGAATTTGTATATACTGATATTAATTATTTTAACAGGACTTGTGTACATGTTTATTGAAAAAAATAAATCTGGGGAATTAAAATTAAGTACAGGGATATTTTGATTACTTTCATCTATGGTTGCGTTGCTGGAGAAAATATCAACGA
This sequence comes from Paralithodes platypus, assembly GCA_032716605.1. NCBI lineage: Eukaryota > Metazoa > Arthropoda > Malacostraca > Decapoda > Lithodidae > Paralithodes > Paralithodes platypus. The sequence goes on along the minus strand of CM064575.1, from coordinate 55,939,082 downwards.
GAAGGTTCGTTTTACCTCGCGGGTCACTTACAAGATTGTCATCGGTGAAAACAAAGAAACAGTAGTGAAGTTAGACTTAAATGGGTTAAGAGTTCAACAGAAATAGTGTTTTATCATTTGGATTGTGTAGGCTAGTAGCTTATTTGCCTGCTTGTGAAGAAAGTTTGGATTAGTTAGATTTAAGGAGATAGGGTATATACTGTATATTGGTCGATTTATTTATTTATTATTTATTTTGTTGTCCTCCCTAGACCACTATCAAGCTAAAAACACATCCTTTAGATCCCCCGTCAAGATAAATGTGTATATTCTTTGGTAGGAAAATGTCCCAGCCGAAGGCCGATTCATCCTAAATTATAGGCTCCCTATCGCTCTCCAGGAATTATAGGCTCCCTATCGCTCTCCAGGAATTATAGGCTCCCTATTGCTTTCCAGGAATTATAGGCTCCCTATCGCTCTCCAGGAATTATAGGCTCCCTATCGCTCTCCAGGAATTATAGGCTCCCTATCGCTCTCCAGGAATTATAGGCTCCCTATCGCTCTCCAGGAATTATAGGCTCCCTATCGCTCTCCAGGAATTATAGGCTCCCTATTGCTTTCCAGGAATTATAGGCTCCCTATCGCTCTCCAGGAATTATAGGCTCCCTATCGCTCTCCAGGAATTATAGGCTCCCTATCGCTCTCCAGGAATTATAGGCTCCCTATCGCTCTCCAGGAATTATAGGCTCCCTATCGCTCTCCAGGAATTATAGGCTCCCTATCGCTCTCCAGGAATTATAGGCTCCCTATCGCTCTCCAGGAATTATAGGCTCCCTATCGCTCTCCAGGAAATTATAGGCTCCCTATCTCCCTATCGCTCTCCAGGAAATTATAGGCTCCCTATCGCTCTCCAGGAATTATAGGCTCCCTATCGCTCTCCAGGAATTATAGGCTCCCTATCGCTCTCCAGGAAATTATAGGCTCCCTATCGCTCTCCAGGAAATTATAGGCTCCCTATCGCTCTCCAGGAAATAATCGATACCTGAATGGCACGATAGTTCTTAATATTGACTAAGAAATGGGGTGTAAGGTCTAAAAATCGAACAGAAAACAACATAATTTTGGCATGATATCAGACCTTAAAGGCTTATAGTTTATAGCATTGTACGCTTTTGCTTTTTGTTCAGTAACAGCTGTGGCCAACCCATTTAGAAGAATTACATATTTTACTATACTTTTGATAAGTAATAACAGCTTCCATTCCAATTTTTATATAATCTTGAATGTGGCCCAACGTGGAGTTTGTATCATTTAAGACAAAACAAAAGAAAAGTCCAGGGAATGTCTATGAACACATGTTGACGACCTCCCCAGTCTGCGCTATCATTATCACCCCAACCAGTTCAGAGTGGGAAGGTGAGGTTGGTGATAAACAGGTGGCCTGTATCAGACAGTGATCAGAAGATCCAAGTGGGGACAACACTTCAACCGCATAATATTCTGAATTGGTTGTTAAAAAACATGTCCTGTAGGGGGGAATTATGGTCTGGGTAATCGGGCACACATGTAGGTTGGTTAACTAGCTGTGTGAGATTAAATGAGTCTGCAAATAGCTCGCATTCAAGGCCAGAGTCATTAGTTCTTGCTAAATGAGTGAGCGATTCAACATTATGAAAATTTAAGTCACCCAGTACCTTGATTTCTAAGGCAGTGATTAAATTGAGGATACTGAGTTGGGAGGACAACCAAACAGATTGGTTCTGGGGAACGGTAAGTGCAAAAAACATATTCAAATTAACCAGAATAAATGTATTAGTAAACATAATAATCAAAATAAGGAACCCCTGAAACTATTAACCTCATCCAAGTCGATTTAGATTTTTACGAAGCGACATCCACCTCCTTAAGGTCTAAAATGTTGATGCGATTGATAAGCAGGAAAATAGAATCTAGATATTATCAGAGGTGGATGTTACTTGTGTCTCTGTCAAAAAGAGGAGAGTGTGGGATTCTGTTTTAAGAAATTGGCGTACAAAATTAATGTTGGAATGAAGTCCTCTTATATTGCAGACACACATGTTTTCTCTGCACTGACGAGCAGTTGTCGGGCGTTGCCAAATTCCTAATGCCATAGTTGCGTGACGACCTGGAGGGCTCTGTGTCAATGGCTCAACCAATCCCAATGTTTTGCACACATACACACACTAACACACACACACACACACACACACTAACTGTAACGATACTATTATAGTATGTGGTGAAAAGTGCACTTGGTATCATGAATTTTCTGTTACACTAATTTGGTGTACACTTAGAATGCAGCGAAATGTTTTAATAAAGAAGTTTCTCCACAAGGTACTACCATGTTCTATAATATGCATAGCTAGAACACAATATTTCCATAAACACGTGTTGATTCATAATTATCTTTATCCTTTCATTTGGAGAGGGTTCATGAAAGATGAAATATCCAAACTTATATATTTTTTTATATTTACACGTGCGTGAGATTTCCAGACACTTTTTATATTTACACGTGCGTGAGTTTTTCAGACACTTTTTATATTTACACGTGCGTGAGTTTTCCAGACACTTTTTATATTTACACGTGCGTGAGTTTTCCAGACACTTTTTTTCCTACTGTTTATCATGTGATTCATGCGATTTTAGCACCCATTTGTTTCGGAAATGTCCTGTTTGGCCATACCCCATCACCCCAACAATGTCCATATTTTGTCATTAACCTAACCTAACAAGCTAACCTAAGGTTGCAAAGAGCCCCGCTGGTCTTAACATTGATATATAAGATGACAAAATGCTAAAATATATGGTGGAAAATTGAACAATAAAATAAAAATAATAATATATATATATATATTGCCTGACGCCGTGATCCCCGAAGGGGTGGGCACGAACGAACCGCCCCCATGCACCATTATCCCCAGACAGTCGACGCCCCTCCTCCCAACCAGCACCGCCTTCATCCATATACTTCCTCACTCCATCCTTCCACCTCTCCTTCGGTGCACCTCTCCCTCTCTGTCCTTCCACCTCGCTCTGGTACACCCTCTTAGCCATTCTCTCGCTTCCCATACGTTCCATATGGCCGAACCATCTCAAGTTGTTCCTTTTCACACTTATATATATATATATATATATATATATATATATATATATATATATATATATATATATATATCCACTGATTCAATATGCCCACCTTTCCCATATTTATCTCACAAATTCTAATGAATAAGAATTAAATTTCCGGTGCGAATATATAGGAGTTATGTATGGGTCATAAAGACTGTATATATGTTACAAAGATTGGGATATCGCCTGCATGTGTAAATCTAAAATAATTCCCAAACTTTATAACATTAGCCCCTTGACTTGTTACTATTGTTTTTATATTCTTACCCTCAGGGAAATTGTTTATCACATAATGATCTCAACAAATTTAGCTTTTTGTCTTTTTGTAGTATGGGGGCCCATTGATTTGGTTTTATGGTTTTGTTGTCATTAATTACAGTAGTTCACTTTGCGTATATTTAGAGGCTAGTCGTCATTTATAACCTAACATCTTTTTGTTAGCAAACCCTATTGTTATTATCCACAATACTATTTTTACTTTGTCTTAAATTAACAGATTCTACTACGATTAAACCTATACAAGACCTCCAAGAAACAAAGGAGTAAGTAATCCTCTGACTTCAACAAAATATTTATTATCTAATCAGAATAATTATTAAATGTATATTAAGAAGTATGTATTGTATGAAATGGGTATATATATCCATATATTGCAGAATATGGGGATAGGTTTCGCAGCGAACTGAACGAACTGAATTGGAATAGGAGTGCTAGGTCAAATGATTGGAATAGGAGTGCTAGGTCAAATGATTGGAATAGGAGTGCTAGGTCAAATGATTGGAATAGGAGTGCTAGGTCAAATGATTGGAATAGGAGTGCTAGGTCAAATGATTGGAATAGGAGTGCTAGGTCAAATGATTGGAATAGGAGTGCTAGGTCAAATGATTGGAATAGGAGTGCTAGGTCAAATGATGTAAATAGCCACTGGAACTTCCTTGAACGTAACCTTCTTGTTGCCACTGACAAAGTATGTGGCAAAACTAAGGGTCCCCCGGACATAGGATTTCCTGGCGGTGGAATGACGAGGTTGAAAATGCAATAAAGATGAAAAGAAGATGCTTCAAAGCATGGGTGAAAGGAGGCTGCTGGGAGGTATGTAAGGCGGACCAGCGAAAACTGCGAAGGCAAAGAAAAGTATACAGGATTTGGTCATTGACCAACTGTGTAACACAGAAAATCCCAATGGGATCTTCAACTTAGATATGCGAAATAAGGATGACAATAGAGATTTTGTAGGAGAACTGTGTCGGGATGATAATGTAGTATTTTTTTATGCTGAGGAAGAAATGAGAGAAGCTTGGAAGGTGCAATACGAACGTCAATTGTTTTATAATAGCGAAATAATTAAAATGATGGACGGAAAAGCTGTAGGATGATCTGGCATTATTACGGAGATGAAAACAGTTTGAGAGTGTCATAGGAGTCCTATTGGTTACTAAGCATTCCTCCACACAATCATTCTAGTTTTAAAACTAAATTGTCCTACTAACAAGTTTTTTGGACTAAATTATTAATCATACAGAGTGGTTTTCACCCTATGCAATCTCTCTCTCTCTCTCTCTCTCTCTCTCTCTCTCTCTCTCTCTCTCTCTCTCTCTCTCTCTCTCTCTCTCTCTCTCTCTCTCTCTCTCGCCCTTCCTTTGTAGTCATTAGTTTTAAATGAGCCAAGTAAAAATTATCACTCTCAATATTTGAAGTTAGTCTTCTTGCATTCCTTCTCACAATCAGTCCAATCTAAACATTGAATTGTTCGGAGTTCGACATTCAGCTATTTAGATTTCCTTGAGGGTGACCGGTCAACTCAACCAGTAGACCATTTCCACCAGTAGCTCTCAACCAGTACCAAATCAACCAATACGGTTAGGTTAGGTTAGGTTAGGTTAGGTTAGGTTAGTACTATATTTTGGCACTGGTTTGGTTGGTCTGGGTTAATTTGGCACTGGTTGAGAGCTACTGGTTGAAATGGTCTACTGGTTGAGATGATATGGAACCGTTTGTACTAACATTAGTGTATGCAAGTTAATGTTACACAAACAACTTTGATTCGTTTTGTCTTGCTCACTCACCTTATGAAACATATCTCCCTCAAACGAGAAACTATCCAAATCAAGTTAGTTAGTTAGTTACTATTTCCATTTACGGAAATGTCAAAATTATGCCTCTGTGTTGTAATTATGTCTTTGAAAGTAATGAAATGTCAAAAACAATTCAATATCTCGTCAGTGATCTTGCATACTTCTTCATCATCATGTAATTTGATTTACTGAATATATGTCTGGCAAACATTTAAGTTATGCAAATCAATGTTATTACACAATCACATTTTGGTTTCCCACCCTTCTGCAATATTTTTGCTCTCTTTCTCTCTCTCTCTCTCTCTCTCTCTCTCTCTCTCTCTCTCTCGACTCAGCACAGGACAACCAGGAAGGAGGACCGAAGACAGCGAGGACGGCAACCTGCAAAGGAATTAAATGCTAATCCGTCAAGAACCGCGAATTTGGATAAAGTTCCACCAACACGACCCAAATTCAAAACCGCCAGGGATAACGGCCGAGGATCGAGGACAGCCATGAATGTAAATGTAGATCCGACCAGAACCAAAAATTCGATTAAAGAACGTTCTGCGAGTTCTAAAACCGCAACTTTAAAGGTTGTCTATGCAAACGCTCGTAGCATACGCAATAAATTTTCAGATTTAGAGGAACTAGTGTTTACAGAAAATTATGATGTGATTAGCATAACAGAAACTTGGCTCAATACAGAAGATAGATACTTTTTAGCAGAGTATTCACTTCCCGGTTATGTAATGTTTGAGAACAGCCGAATAAATCAAAATGGAGGTGGCGTTTCATTTTATATCAAAGAAAGTCTTAACCCGACCCTCTTGTCAAAACCTCAAATTGTGAACGTCGACACATCTTTTGTGCTAATAAAGAATAATAAAGGTACAAAAATAATACTTGCATTATTATACAGACCTCCAGCTCAATCAGTGCAAACTGACAGAGAAATTAATGAACAAATTGCAGATGTAAGTAACTCACACGCTACCGTATTTTTGGGCGACTTTAATTTACCTGTATCCAAGTGGGGCGATACTCTTACTTCACACTCCGGACATGACTTGTATGCGAACTTGCATGAGAGTTCACTCTATCAATTTGTTCGATCGCCGACCCGTGGTAATAACGTTCTTGACCTTGTACTTGCAACAAAAGAAGAATTAATAGAGAATTTGAATGTTGGTGATGAATTCAGTAACAGCGACCATCGTACAATAACTTTCACTTTAAAGTTTACTAGTAACGAACCAAATAGCAGCATCGAAAAAGTCCCTAATTTCAATAAGCAAACTTTCATAAACTTAGAGCTATGTGTTACGGCTGGATCGGCAATACATATTCGGGATTCTTGATCGTAGGACAGAAATGGCTTAAGTGACAACGACACGCTCGATTCCAGTCCCAAATACTATATGCTCCAGACAACAAAAGCACCAACGCCCTACAGAGTTATCGTCTACGGTAACGAGGTACCTTAACTCGGCGAAAGTGTACAACAGGGGTAGGCTATGAGGCTAAACTCCCTCAGACATTTATAGGTTACGTTATTACTAAAGAAATGCAATACTCAAGAAACTACGTTAATATTAAGCCTCTAATAATGTAGAATAGAAGCAGGCTAAAGGTATGACAGTGAAATGCTAAATGACAAATGTACACGCCTACTTGAAAGCGCGTGCACTACACTAACTGTCCCCTACTAACATGCACTAGCATGTAGCATACAAGATGTTCATGATCCAGTAGATACCTAATAATACACATGGGAGGAACATAAATAGTAGTCACTTATTATAATAATGAATCTATACTTGGAATAACTAAAAGGTTGCAGGCAACAGTACTGCGCCGGTAGCCTACTACCGCATAGGCTACTTCGCTTCTCTCACTCTGTCTCCCCTCCGAGTCCGTATGCGCCCTACGCAACCGAACTCCGGACACAGCAGCAAAACGACAGTGCAGTTAATTGATACATGAAAGTATTAATAGTGTTGTCTTGTGTGTGAGTAATGTGTATTGTAAAGTGTTATAGATATATACTTAAAGAGAGCTGCAATGCATAGTAAAATAAAGATATATCCCACTCATCATCCCCATCTGTTCTAGCTAGCAGGCCAAGTCACAGGAACAACGAGTCCCAGCACCGAAAGCGAGAACCCAGGAGAAGACTGTAGAGAACACAAGGACAGATAAATTACGTTACTCTACTATACCGGCACTACGAGCGAGCTGTAGTCTCGGGTGCTACACTCGCTCCTGGCTCGGTATGCAAATCAAGGCTAAGTCCTCGTCCCTCTACAGACAACTCCTGGGCATGGTCGGGCTCTTACACATGGCACCAGTCTAGTCACAAATGGGATGATGAGCAGGGCATATAACTCGTGAACATGTAGAACGTTCACCAACTATCCTCATCAAGAAGATCGCTGTTCACATTAACCCCTTAAATCTAATACATGTAAATATATGCTTGTCCTAAGAGTAATACGAGAGGTGAGTGCTGAAACTCCTTTAGGACCTCAAGGGAAGGTTATGCATTTAAATAGAGAGAAGAATGAAATGAGAGTAATGTCGTCAGAGAGAAAGAGTGCAACCGTGAGAAGTGGGGAGAGAGAGCAAGGGATGTTAGAATCTCAAAGGTTCTAGGCAACCTGGTCATAGAACACGCAGCCAGCCTCCAGGCAATGTGCTGTATGACAACATGGGCCCAGCCCAGGCAGGCAACAATGGACTACCAACCCTATCGCGCCTAGCTATAAGGGCAAGGCTGCCAACCAGTCCATACGTCTGGCAACCACCCGGCCGGCAGCGCGGCGCGTTGCTACCCTCTTGCTCTGAAGCCTAACTCACTCTCTCTCTCTGAACTCCCATTGTCTTATCTATCAACTTCTCTATTGATACTACATATTAAATGGAAGGTCTCGACATGGCTTAAAACAAAACCCACCACTGGTTAGCACATGACGAGACCTTTGCAGAGATACAAAGAACATAGTTATAAGTTGTCACACTCAATATACATTGCGGCTGACGGTAGCCAGATCACGGGCGGTACATTCGAGTACCAAGGAGTACAATCAGGTTGCGTTGCACAGCACTGGGGTGCATCACATATGTTTAAAGAAACTGACTGGAGCTTTTAAATTAACAATAACGACATAAATACATCTTGGAAGTTATTCGAAACCACGTACCTAAAAGCAATGCAGGATTGCATACCATCGAAAATACGCCGTACAGGCCATAATAATAAGCCCAAATGGTGCAATAAAGATATTTCAAATTGTCTGCTTGCTAAAAAGTTTGCTAATGATAGATTAAAATCCTTACAAAATTACGAAGAACGGGTGAAATTTGTAGAGCTACGACGCAAAGCCAAAAAGTTAATTAAGCAAAGTAAAAAGACCCTGGAATTACATGTTGCGAATCAAAGTAATACAAACCCGAAAGAATTCTATAGTTATATCAGAAAGAAAAAAGAAGTTACTTCAACTGTTGGACCGTTAGTCGATAAAAATGGAGAATACACCAAAGACGAAGTACAAATGAGTAATGCCCTCAATACCTTCTTTGCATCAGTTTTTACAACGGAAGACCTCAGCGATATCCCTACACCATCGCCGATTCAGATTGATAATTCAGATGTTCTAAGCAATATCCCTACCCAGTAACTATCGTCCAATTAGCTTAACCTTAGTTGTATGTAAAATGCTAGAAACACTCATAAGAGACAGACTCGTAAATCACTTAGAGGAAAATAACATACTTAAAGATACTCAACACGGCTTTCGTAAAAAAGTTCCTGTTTAACAAACCTCTTAGACTTCTTCCACGATATCCTCAACCTCTACGATGAGAGTAAAGCTGTAGATATTATATACCTTGATTTTCAAAAGGCCTTTGACAAAGTTCCCTACAAATGTTTACTGCTAAAACTAAAAGCGCATGGAATACAAGACGGTGAGTTGAAATGGATAGAAAATTGGCTCAGCGACAGAAAGCAAAGAGTAGTCATAAACGGTAAGACATCTAAATGGACCAATGTAAGTAGTGGGGTACCCCAGGAATCGGTACTAGGACCAATTCTCTTTCTAATTTACATCAATGACATAGATGAGGGTCTCACCTGTACAATCTCAAAATTTGCTGACGATACAAAAATTGCAAATAGCGTACTCTCAAAAGAACAAGTTGACGATATGCAACACAATCTAGATAAGTTGTCATGTTAGGCCAAAATTTGGCAAATGAGTTTCAATGCGGATAAATGTAAAGTACTACATATCGGATACCAAAATGAGAAAGCAAACTATTTGATGAATGGCACTCAGCTTAAGAATGTAAACAGAGAAACTGATCTGGGAGTAACAATATCGAGTAACCTAAAACCGAGTCAACAATGTTCAGAAGTTGTTAAGAAGGCAAACAAAATAATAGCTTTATAGGCAGGTCATTTGAGCATAAATTCAAAGACTTATCCTAACCCTTTACAATTCTTTAGTCCGCCCTCTTCTGGAATACTGCGTTCAATCCTGGTGCCCTTATTACCAAAAAGATATAAAGCTAGAACGAGTTCAACGTAGAGTTACCAAAATGATACCAAGCCTACAGAACAAACCATACGAGGAGCGTCTTAAAGACTTAAATCTATTTCCTTTAACCCAGCGCAGATTAAGAAGAGACTCAATTTAAGTGTTCAAAATCATCAAAGGCATCACAATATGAACTGTAGTAAGTACTTCACTATCGACCAATCTAATTACACGCGGGAAAACGGGTCCAAAATTATTGGTAAATCTTTTAACTCACACGAAGCTAAAAATGTCTTCTTCAATAGAGTTGTCAACTTATGGAATGGGCTTCCCCGAGATGTTATAGACTGCAGCACCGTTGATTCATTTAAACTTCGCCTAGACAAATATCTTGCATAAAACCCGCGACTGACTGCGTTTGTAAATGAATATCTTTATTTTATCCTCCCCTCAGTTATTAACCCATCTGTCCCCTACTAACTTCCTAATCCTGCCACGGACATTAGTTCCAGGGCAGTAGTTCCCATTCAAATTTGTCCTTACCCACTCTAAATCACTGTTTGGACACTTGATCCTCAGTGTTTTGGAGGACAAGCAGCCTAGAAGGGTCACTAGACTGTTGTTTCTTGATTTCCGTTGTACTCCTTTGTACTCCCTCTCTCTCTCTCAGCAAATATACTTAGTTCAACCAAGTATCTTATATTAATACAGATGTGCTCTTATTACTATTAGCAAACACTTTACCCATTTATGATATACTACTATAGTAAGTACATGCCCAAACTAGCAGGCTGGTTAACTAGATTTTAAACAATCTCTTCCTTATAATCATTAATATAAAATATACAAAGCTAGAATAATATTATGCCTTGGGTTATTGTTATATTTTTGGAAGTGTTTACATAGCCACTCTTAATTTAATAGTGTATTACATTCCTCCTCACAATCATCACAGCCCTAAAACTAAATTGTCCTTGTTTGATAGCCTATTCACCAGATTTGTTTCATTAGGCTATGAATCATACGTAGTGGTAATCACCCTATGCAATCTCTCTCTCTCTCTCTCTCTCTCTCTCTCTCTCTCTCTCTCTCTCTCTCTCTCTCTCTCTCTCTCTCTCTCTCTCATAGTAGTCAGATATTAATCAAAATTCAAAATACAATATGCCTCATGCTTTCATTACCAAACATAATAAGCTCAACCAATCCACCCTGCAAATTTATTTGGTAAACGATCTTGCCGATTATGATGGAGTTCAGATTTGGATAAAGCATAATTATACTGTACATGATCACTTACTGTATGTCACACAAGAATTCCCCATGGTAGGTTTACAGAAGTAATATCTTCATGTCTTCATTTCAAAAGTTGGGACAGCAATAGCATAATTATAGTATCGAATGCTAGTGGCTGTGTATCTACACATAAACTGAATGCTAGTGGCTGTGTATCTACACATAAACTGAATGCTAGTGGCTGTGTATCTACACATAAACTGAATGCTAGTGGCTGTGTATCTACACATAAACTGAATGCTAGTGGCTGTGTATCTACACATAAACTGAATGCTAGTGGCTGTGTATCTACACATAACTGAATGCTAGTGGCTGTGTATCTACACATAAACTGAATGCTAGTGGCTGTGTATCTACACATAAACTGAATGCTAGTGGCTGTGTATCTACACATAAACTGAATGCTAGTGGCTGTGTATCTGCACATAAACTGAATGCTAGTGGCTGTGTATCTACACATAAACTGAATGCTAGTGGCTGTGTATCTACATAAACTGAATGCTAGTGGCTGTGTATCTACACATAAACTGAATGCTAGTGGCTGTGTATCTACACATAAACTGAATGCTAGTGGCTGTGTATCTACACATAAACTGAATGCTAGTGGCTGTGTATCTACACATAAACTGAATGCTAGTGGCTGTGTATCTACACATAAACTGAATGCTAGTGGCTGTGTATCTACACATAAACTGAATGCTAGTGGCTGTGTATCTACACATAAACTGAATGCTAGTGGCTGTGTATCTACACATAACTGAATGCTAGTGGCTGTGTATCTACACATAAACTGAATGCTAGTGGCTGTGTATCTACACATAAACTGAATGCTAGTGGCTGTGTATCTACACATAAACTGAATACTAGTGGCTGTGTATCTACAATAAACTGAATGCTAGTGGCTGTGTATCTACACATAAACTGAATGCTAGTGGCTGTGTATCTACACATAAACTGAATGCTAGTGGCTGTGTATCTACATAAACTGAATGCTAGTGGCTGTGTATCTACACATAAACTGAATGCTAGTGGCTGTGTATCTACATAAACTGAATGCTAGTGGCTGTGTATCTACACATAAACTGAATGCTAGTGGCTGTGTATCTACACATAAACTGAATGCTAGTGGCTGTGTATCTACACATAAACTGAATGCTAGTGGCTGTGTATCTACACATAAACTGAATGCTAGTGGCTGTATCTACACATAAACTGAATGCTAGTGGCTGTGTATCTACACATAAACTGAATGCTAGTGGCTGTGTATCTACACATAAAATGAATGCTAGTGGCTGTGTATCTACACATAAACTGAATGCTAGTGGCTGTGTATCTACACATAAACTGAATGCTAGTGGCTGTGTATCTACACATAAACTGAATCCATATGTTAATATGATTACATGTGCAAGGATACATTCATATACTGTGTCATTTTCGTTCTTACATTTTCGCTTGGCCGATTACAACTTTTTTCTAAAGCGTAGGCCTACACTGCACTTGAATAAATTACTGAAAGCATATGATCTTCCCGGGATTCGAACTCGGGATACCACATCTTAGCCATTACACCATCAACACAGTTATATCGTATTCGTATGTTATTATGTCAGGGTGTCTTTCATTACTTTTTTATGTTCATTTTAACCAAGTTTTAAACAGTGTTGATAACTGTTTGTGGGAGTAGTTCTCTGTGAGAGATATACCGCTTCAAGACCCACCAACATTACCGCCCGAGTTCCCCCATAATTCACGACAGGAAACAAACATTAATCAAAGGGTGGCGGGACCTTCATGTTGTGATGAGGCTTATAGTTAGTTAATGAGGCTATACAACCTAAGGTTTATAGGTTAGTTTGTAAAATATATATCATTTGTATCGTTCTTAGCACCAATAACTCCCAATGAACTTTATGAAAGCATTTGATCCTCTGGGGATTAGAACCCAGGACACCACATACAAAACGTAAACGCTTTTACCATTATACCACCAAGACAGTTATAAACATTATTTATACCGGTAATACTTTCAGAGAGCTCTTACACTTGGAGGGATACAACGCTATCTGAAATATATGTTATACTGTAGGTTTACAGCCTAACTTTATGAACGTGTAACTGTTGAATAGCTCTCTGTATCATAGTTAGTAAATATTAGTTGGATTGAGTGGTCTGCATTGTGCTGAACAATTTAATTGGGCCAAACCTGCAAATGGAATAAGTTAAACAGTTACATTCATTTGGATGAAATGGGTGGAAGATTTCCGTTGAATTGGATGGGACAATCAAATTGATCTGAGGTCTAATAAGGCTGAGGCGTATGAAGTAGTCCGAGGCAGTCTAATTGTGCAGAGATCGAATTGTGCCAATGTGGTCCAGTATGAATGAGGTGACCGAGGGGATGAATTGTGTCAATGTGGTTCAGTATGTATGAGGTGACCGAGGGGGAGGAATTGTGTCAATGTGGTCCAGTATGTATGAGGTGACCGAGGGGAGGAATTGTGTCAATGTGGTCCAGTATGTATGAGGTGACCGAGGGGGAGGAATTGTGTCAATGTGGTTCAGTATGTATGAGGTGACCGAGGGGGAGGAATTGTGTCAATGTGGTCGAGTATGTATGAGGTGACCGAGGGGAGGAATTGTGTCAATGTGGTCCAGTATGTATGAGGTGACCGAGGGGAGGAATTGTGTCAATGTGGTTCAGTATGTATGAGGTGACCGAGGGGGAGGAATTGTGTCAATGTGGTCCAGTATGTATGAGGTGACCGAGGGGAGGAATTGTGTCAATGTGGTTCAGTATGTATGAGGTGACCGAGGGGGAGGAATTGTGTCAATGTGGTCCAGTATGTATGAGGTGACCGAGGGGAGGAATTGTGTCAATGTGGTCCAGTATGTATGAGGTGACCGAGGGGGAGGAATTGTGTCAATGTGGTCCAGTATGTATGAGGTGACCGAGGGGAGGAATTGTGTCAATGTGGTTCAGTATGTATGAGGTGACCGAGGGGGAGGAATTGTGTCAATGTGGTCCAGTATGTATGAGGTGACCGAGGGAAGGAATTGTGTCAATGTGGTCCAGTATGTATGAGGTGACCGAGGGGGAGGAATTGTGTCAATGTCCGCATCCACATCCACATCATTTTTAACATTCGCATCCGCATTCATGGATGCCGATATTAGGCGGACATCTTGAATAACTCATGTCATAACTATTTATAACTATCATTAACTAAATGGCCGTGGAGGTAATTACAACAAAACGGATACTGTGATATTACCACACCAAGTACTACACAGTTATATTATAATTTAAACATATGGTCAAAATGTAAGCATTCGGATTTCTTCGACAAACGTATGACACTGTATGACACTGACCGACAGCATTATTTTGTTTACTGCTCTAATTGATTTACATGGGCTCTGATTACTCTATGCTAACTAGCAATAGGCAAGCAAATTGTAAAATCGTGTTTGGATTGATAAATTTACCGAAATAAGAAGCCTAATGGACCAGAACATGAGCGGGTTTACAGGACCGTACGCACAATAACAAAACACACATGCCACGCACAATAACAAACACACATTCAACAGCACACGTTGAGTATTACTTAGTTATATTTAGTTTCCCAGGTAGGTTAGGTAAAGTTAGGTTACCCTGGTTATACAGATAATTGAAATTGTAGCATAACTTAATTCATATATTCTTGGTTCATCTTTTAGTATTATTATGATATAGTTTTTACTCATACGTTTTAGTATCTTATAACTTCAATTAACTGTGGCTAATATTCTTAATGGCTAAAAATATCTGCATCCGCAACCGCAAACTTTAAAAATAATTATTAGCAACCGCATCCGCAAATATTGAAATATTGACATCCAGTCCAGCTCTATTGTTAATGCATTGGAAAATGTATATTACCATATATATAAATATGTTATTTACTTGAAATTGTGTATACAGTTAAGTGCCTTCATACTTTTGACTGCTTCTACAATTTTTGTTTGTTTTCGTCATCATCTTCCTAATTTTATTTGTTGCATTTCAAATATTTGTTTTATCCTGCTCATTCTATTGTTAGTTATGTATAATTTTAATTGTAATGTTTTAATAATTATTCATTCTTTAGTTAATCTTACTTTATTTCAAGATAATTATTATTCTATTTCCATTTATATTTTTCATTTTCTAGTAATTGTTAATTAATTTGATAATTAATATATACATTTACGCCTACATGAATATGTTATTTACTTGTCATTACACTATTGTTCAAGCATATTATTTGTTGTTTTATTGTCTTATTATAGTTTTTTATCTAATTTCCAAGGATTCCATACTTATAATATACAGTTCTACATATTATATGAGGATAACCGACGAATTCCCCAGGATTCTGCCGAAGCTCACACATATTTGATATGTAACGTATACGTGATATCCAAAGCCTGTACGTAGGTTGGACTTGGATGTATGTTGCACGCAAAAAATAATTATAAATAGTCGGCCTACTGAAAAAATAAGGGCCTCACTATTTTTCCGGCGGTCCAACTGAACTCTCCCATACGCAACCATAGACTCCCGAAGCGATTTCCGACACTTGCGTGTATTGCAGTACGGCGCAATGCAGGAGTCAATTCGACTACGCGTGACACATTCTTTAACCGTTTCATTGAAGTTGACATTTTGGTACGTTAATTATAATATTATGTAATATAATTGTTTACTGCAGTTAACATATTAGTATTTTATGATATTATTGGCTGACTTAGATAGTATGGAACCACTCCGCTTGTTGCCGGATAAAAAATAAGCAGCTAAAATTGCCTTCCATTACATTATCAGTATCCTACATGCCTTGGTTGTGAGAGAATATTTGTCCAAGTAAGAGGTGATTTTGAATCTGAAATTCAGGCATGAACAGGACCAGTTACATGTGAATTTGCGGAAGCTGTATACCAGGTACGAATGTGAGATTTAGTATATGTTACTGGCCATACCTCACACTGTATAACAAACACCCAAGTTACTTGTGTTGTTGAATTACGATTATCTCTCTCTCTCACTCTTTGAGTTGTCTGAAATGTGCTTCATGCGTAACCTATCCATGCATTGTTATATGAAGTACAAATATACATCAAATAATTACTCACCTGAACTTTGTTAAGAACCTATTTAATATAATAATTTTTGGCTAGGGTATCAATTAAAATGTAAAACTTGCAAACTAAACAAACCAAAATTGGGACAAGGACAATATAAAGTAAAATTAAATTATCAGAATCGCTATGTGGAAACAACGCTTACTAAAATGAAATGTATGAAATAAAAGAACACAATCCACCACATAGGGTGTACATTACTACATGAATATAATACAATATAATACAATATAATGAAATGAAAATAAGTGGTTTAAATGATTCACAACATGCCTACTTCATAACCGTGACATACAATGAGTTGGACAGTGGAAGGGAACGCAGAAAGGTGGGGTGGAAGGTAGGAGGTGGAGTGAGGGAGGGAGGGGGTGCAACGCTGCCATATTACGATTTCACTGGGATGGTGAGAAAAAGGACTTATGCAGCAAGCTGTGAAAGCATTGTTTCACTTCCATATATGAAACGACTTCATGCTGACCTCCCCCCCCCCCCCTCCCCTCCGACATTCCATTATAAAGTATTTTGCATTTTGTTACGATCCAGGTTCTCAAAGACACAGGGCTCTTCAACATTGGACTAGATAATGGCAAAAAGCAACAACGGTAACACTAGATCCAACCCCTGCCTTAAACACTGGAAAACAAAACACCATTACCGCCCTGAGTCGTGCCTGGACAACGAGGTATCCTATGACTCGGTAACTGGTGCACACACACTAGGCTGACGCTCAATGAAACAGCCTATTCTCAAACAGTAAAAGATTACTCGATTATGTTACACAAAGAAAAGATAGTTAACGTGATTAATTAACGTTACGGTAGATACTCAAATAACTGGCACTCCTGTATTAAAGAAAGTGCAATGCTAGTCCTGCAACATCAACTGGAAACTTCTGAAATAAGTCTGATGCTGGGAAGATGTTCGTAAAGAATCTTGAACAATTATAATGCAGAATACGGGTCACAATAAATGCTAGGACATATAGTAATAATAGGCAGGCGAATAATAAAGACCGCGAAAAGGTAGTAATGCTCAACAACTAAAGAAATGCTTCGTGACACAACACAACAGCCTACTCGGGTTGTGCAACTCAATAACAACCTCAGCTCAAAAGTGCAGTGAATAATAATGCTGCATATATATAATAATGGGGCTTATCTCTAACCAGTGTCTGCTAAGTTAATAAAGTCTAGCTGGGGTATCAAGGCACGGCAACAATGGGCGAGCATGCGGCTCGTAGCCTAACGTTGTCCGAAGGTGGTATAATGAAGATTATGTTATATGACGGGGATGCTCTCTTGATAAATCTAGGTCTCTAGTACCTAGCTCTATCCTGGCGATCCCTCAGAAGTCAATACAAAGAGGCAGCACTATGTTGTGAGGGATAGGCTATGGCCCTCTCACACCACAGCGCTGTGCTCGCAAAGTAAACCAACCCGAAGACAACTTAGGCTCCCACAGTACCTGTCGATGTCGTGCAGGGCTTAGCTAACACTGCACACATCGGAGACAACGACACAGTAACCTTACCCCCAGTCTAGCTTTAGATAACCAAGAAGAATCACTCAACACCTTGCCAGGGAGACATATACCAGTCTACAACCTTCCCGAGAGAGGACACATACGGAAAAGTCCGTCTCTCAAAACCTCAATAAAGCATAATACCTCCTTAACCTAATACATGGAAATATCTGAGAGCTTCGCGTACAATACGATTGGTCGACGGTGAACGTCTATGCTGAAACCAGAATGGATGTTGAGTTTAATAAAGATTAGAGAATGAGAAAGGAGAAGTCGAGAGAGAAAAATAGTATGGAAAGTGGAGAGTATGGGGGACAGAATTGCAAAGGATGTAGGCGATACGCGTGTCAGGCAAGCTCTGAGCTGGTAAAAAACACGCGGCAGCGACGGGAAGGGACTAGTTGACCACCCGGCCGCCAACGCCGTCAGCGCCCAAGCGAGCCGCGTCATAGCTCACCTCGCTGCTGGGTGTACCCCCTCACCCTCTCTCACTCGCCTCCCACACAAGCAACATTTATATTATAGCGAATATAAAATATAAGGCGCGGTCAGAGACCAAAACAAAGATCATTTCTAGACTGTCTGTGGCAACACGACACTAATGAAATAAAGCAGATCATTCTAGGACAACTGTAGCCTATCCCCCCATCCTGGCGAGCGCTAGCGAGCTGCAATGCCCCACGCAACCATTCGGCTAACGCCGGGAGGCGTCACACCCCCCCCAAGATATGGGACACTCAACCATGAGCCCATATCTGAACAGGCAGAATGTCGCTAAAATCTGCCACTCCTAACCACTCTGCCACTCATGGAATGCAAGCTCAGTCTCCTCCCAAAAAAAATACAACAACATTTTATATATAACAAAATCTTATCACCCTTCCCAAATATAATACATTAATTCATAACATTGTGCTCCCAGAGCGAGCTTTAAGAAGCACAGCCTACTGAGGGAAAATCATCTGCACTCAGTACTCAGCTACAATATTATCTTAAAATTAATTATTAAAAGAAAGAGTTTATATTTAATTTTTCATATTTTATTTTAATGTTGTTTTTGGTGGCTACTATAGATGTAGCCTAATTTTCTTCTAATCAAAGCCAACAAATCCTGCCCTGCGACCCTACGCTGATGCTACACACGCGAGCCAACAAGCACCAGCGCAAAAATACACCGCGAGCCAAGACAGGAGGCTATACCAACATACTCTGGTAGCCTACCCCGGATCCTCCACCCACGACAGACACTGACTGAACAGCGAGGGTTCTCCTGCAAACAAAGCCAAAACATTATCAGTGCCCTTAGCATGCCACACATCCAACTTGTGTTCCGGCAGCACAACAACACCTGACACTGATAAACTGCCCAGTTCATCGCAAGACTGGCACTTCTCTTCGCTCTTTCCGGCAACGGGGTCTGCCAATAACCCTTCACTAGTTCTACCTTCGTGATGAGCGAGGCAGCCCCGAAGCGGTCTATGGTGTCGTCAACTCTGGGTAATGGATAGGCATCTGTCAGGGATAATGCTTCCACACTCTTGCAATCAACATACACACGGACTCTGCCACCAAACTCAGGTTGCAAAGCCACTGGCAACGACCACTCACGATATCCCTCATCCCTCAGAAACGCCGTCCAGCTCCGCCTTCACAACAGGCTGTCGAGCAGGATTCACACGGTAGGGAACCAACTCGAGCCTTGCACTGTCTCCAGCCTCCATGTCGGGTTCTACCCTGTATATCAGGCCTGAAGAAGCAACAAACATGCGGACGGACTGCCACAGCCTAGTAAACAACACCTCTTGTCGCTCAGGAACAAGAGGTTGCAACTTATCTCGCAGAACAATATGCCTAGTGACCCTCCCACATCTCCTTCACCATGTGGAGAGGACCCCTCACCTGATGCCCGAAAACAAGCTCATTCGGACTGAAACCGAGACTCTCTCCAGGTACTTCTCTTGCCGTGAACAAAACATTCGGCAGACCAAGGTCCCAATCCTTTCCATTCTCTGCGCAGTAACATCGAAGCATGCTTTTCAGCGTGGCGTGCCACCTCTCCAACACCCCTTGACTCTCTGGGTGATACGCAGAAGAGACGTCAGTGCTGATGCCATGCTGAATCATAGTTTGTTTGAACAGATTAGATGTAACACTAGAACCTTGGTCCGATTGCACCTCTTGCGGGTAACCATACCGCGAGCAATACCAGAGCAGGTTCCGGACAACAGTTTTCGCCGTGCCATTTCTCATTGGATATGCATCAGGATAACGAGTGGCCACATCCATGATAGTTACTAGAAATTTATTACCGGCACTAGTAGGGGGTAGGGGTCCGACCATATCAATGATGACCTTACTGAAGGGCGGTCCACTGACAGGAATGGGGTGCAACGGGGCTCTCGGAATTGTTTGGTTAGGTTTTCCAACCCTCTGGCACATATGACACCTTGCTATCCAGGTTACCACCTGCCCCCTTCAACCCCGGCCACCAAAACAATTTTTCTAAAGCCGCCACCGTTTTTCTCACCCCAAGATGTCCTGCCAGTGGTATGTCATGCGCCAACCTCAGTAGGATATCCCTGCACTCCCGTGGCACCACCAACTGGTCCACTACTCCGGACCCCTCTTGCCAACTACGTTTAGGGTCTTGAAAACGCCTATAGAGGATGCCTTCTAAATAAACAAAATCTCCTGGCTGTGCATCGCCGTCCTCGTCGAGCTCTACAGCTCCATTACCACACGTTTCGAGCTCAGGGTCCTCTAGTTTCAACCAACGTATATCTGAGGGTGCCAAGCGATCTAACTGCTCCCGAAGCAATTCATGACCTTCCCCGATACTGGGCTGCTCCCTCTGTCTCTCTCGATGTACATAACGTTGCTGTCGTGGAGTCTCGTCATGCCCAGCCTCGTCACTCTCGATGACAGGCCCTGGGGCTACTCCAGAATTAAGTAATGATGCTAATACTGAATCACCCAGGAGAGCCCCCGAGTCAAAACTCTTAAAACCAACTCCAGCTTTAGCCTCCTCCTGTTGATCGTTCCTCCGCTGGTCTGAAGACGGAGGACTAGGCTGTGACACTTTAGCTGCCCGAGCTCGGGTGACAACACACGCCATGGGTTGTGTTTGGCACCGCTCGACCCACTCTTGCTCTTCCCTACTCACGTCGGCCGGCCTCTCGGCAACGACTAAGGGTAGAACCTCAGAAGCGGGCATTGCAAAGTCGTTGCCGAGAAGAAGGTCGACGCCCTCCACTGGCTGTTTCTCCACAATCCCGACATCCAATTCACGTGCCACACCATCCACCTCCAACTCCAACCGCACCAGTGGGTATGACCGAGTTGCATTAATACCCTGCACCACTACCACCCGAGCCGCGTTTATAGGGTAGCCAGTCAAGTTTTTCATCAGAGTCTGGGAAGCACCTGTATCACGCAAGACCTCTACTCCATACTTGCGCCCCGCCCACATCACGCAACCCCGCCCTCTATGGTCGCAAAAAACATCCTGAACAGGGTTCGAGCCTCCCAGGTGCTTCTGCATTGGCTGTGCCTCAGCCTCTGACGAACTGCCCCGGGCAAACTCAGACGACTTCGGAGACACACCAATGTTGCAGGCCAAAGACACAGCTGCTTAGGTGGTTTGCTAGGACAGACTCTTGCAAAGTGCCCCTTTTTATGACAATGATAACACTCCAACTCCCCTTTGGGCTTCCCTTGGTACTGGGAAGGGCCCGGCCCCTTCTTAAACGGGACGGTGCTAGTCTTGTGGTCAGTCTTGGTATCATGGCTCTTGTACTTGTTTGCATAAGGTATATCACTAACTCGGGGGGGTGTGGCGTCACGCCCCTTGTTACCTGCCTCACTACGCTGGGCAGACCCGCACCCACGAATTAGTGATAGCCGGAGGTCAGCCATCTCAGCTGCCTCCTGTAGAGTTTTTGGTTGCTTTTCTTTCAGGTTTAACGTCAGGTCGCCGCCCGTGCATTTGAAAAACTGCTCTAAAAGCACCAACTGTTTAATGTCGTCAAACGTAGTAGCTTTCTCCGACCTCAGCCAATTCCCAAAAGCATCGGACAGCTCCCGGGCATGTTCCAAAAAGGTACTCTCCCGACCCTTGGTAACACCCCGGAACTTCAACCTGTACGTCTCTGGTTGTAGTTCGTATGCTCTCAGGACAGCCTCCTTGAGTTCCTCATAGATAATACACGACTCTATTGGCAATGCATCATAAGCCTTGAGTCCCTTGCCCACAAGTCTAGAGGAAACAAGGGCTGCCCACTTCTACCCAGGCCACTGGTGGATCTGGCACTTCTTCTCGAATCTCATGAAAAATTCGGTGACACCCGACTCATCAAATACAGGGACTAGCTTCAACAGGTGCGACAAAGACTGATCATGCCCATAATTCCCACCACCGAGACGTTGCCCTGTCGTTTCCACCCGAGTCTTCTCAAGATCGATATCTGCACGGTACCTGGTAGACTCAGCCTCCGACTGGGCTTTTATTCTCGCGAGTTCGAGATCAGTCTGTTGTTTAGCCTCTATGTTAGCGAGTTCGAGACGTTCCTCACGCTCAGCCTGCATCTTAGCCATCTCAAGCTGGAAGAGCATTTCTGTAGTGAAACCTTGAGGAGGAGGTGCAACTATTGGAGGCCCACCCAGCGATCCTAAACCACGCTGCCAGCGGCTATCGGCCTGCGGGAACGTACTAAACTCCGGCATCCTAGAGGTCCCGATGGGAGTGGAGGAGGGGCTCGAGCAGAAGTCCCCGAGCACTCTCTCCACCCTGGACCTCACTAGCCGCCCCCAGTACGCAAGCCCTTAAATCGTTCTTCTTGATGCCATGAGCCACCTTAAGCCCTATGAGGGGAGCCAAACACTGTAGACCATACTTGCTAATTCCCTCTAGTCGATCAGCTGTTATAGGCACCTCCAAAAACTTCTTTGCGGCCTCCTCACTAGTTACTAACCCCCTGGCATCTGCCCATCAGAGCCTGCATTATTCCCTGAACTCTCAGTATGATCTGATTCGTCTCCCATTGTGTCCACCAAAAATTCTCACGTTTATAAAAAAAAAAGAAGAAGTACCCAAGCTCCTATGTAGCACTATTCACTTGCCAAAAATGGCTGAAGACTCTCAAGTGCTATACTACTTTGCCAAAAAAATATCAACGTGCCCACTATATTCCTCAATAAAACAAATGACCACAACAATCCTGCAATTATCTCTTAGTTCACAAGATCCTGAGCTAGGTCGCCATTTGTTACGATCCAGGTTCTCAAAGACACAGGGCTCTTCAACATTGGACTAGATAATGGCAAAAAGCAACAACGGTAACACTAGATCCAACCCCTGCCTTAAACACTGGAAAACAAAACACCATTACCGCCCTGAGTCGTGCCTGGACAACGAGGTATCCTATGACTCGGTAACTGGTGCACACACACTAGGCTGACGCTCAATGAAACAGCCTATTCTCAAACAGTAAAAGATTACTCGATTAGGTTACACAAAGAAAAGATAGTTAACGTGATTAATTAACGTTACGGTAGATACTCAAATAACTGGCACTCCTGTATTAAAGAAAGTGCAATGCTAGTCCTGCAACATCAACTGGAAACTTCTGAAATAAGTCTGATGCTGGGAAGATGTTCGTAAAGAATCTTGAACAATTATAATGCAGAATACGGGTCACAATAAATGCTAGGACATATAGTAATAATAGGCAGGCGAATAATAAAGACCGCGCAAAGGTAGTAATGCTCGACAACTAAAGAAATGCTTCGTGACATAACGCAACAGCCTACTCGGGTTGTGCAACTCAATAACAACCTCGGCTCAAAAGTGCAGTGAATAATAATGCTGCATACATATAATAATGGGGCTTATCTCTAACCAGTGTCTGCTCAGTTAATAAAGTCTAGCTGGGGTATCAAGGCACGGCAACAATGGGCGAGCATGCGGCTCGTAGCCTAACGTTGTCCGAAGGTGGTATAATGAAGATTATGTTATATGACGGGGATGCTCTCTTGATAAATCTAGGTCTCTAGTACCTAGCTCTATCCTGGCGATCCCTCAGAAGTCAACACAAAGAGGCAGCACTATGTTGTGAGGGATAGGCTATGGCCCTCTCACACCACAGCGCTGTGTTCGCAAAGTAAACCAACCCGAAGACAACTTAGGCTCCCACAGTACCTGTCGATGTCGTGCAGAGCTTAGCTAACACTGCACACATCGGAGACACCGACACAGTAACCTTACCCCCAGTCTAGCTTTAGATAACCAAGAAGAATCACTCAACACCTTGCCAGGGAGAAATATACCGGTCTACAACCTTCCCGAGAGAGGACACATACGGAAAAGTCCGTCTCTCAAAACCTCAATAAAGCATAATACCTCCTTAACCTAATACATGGAAATATCTGAGAGCTTCGCGTACAATACGACTGGTCGACGGTGAACGTCTATGCTGAAACCAGAAGGGATGTTGAGTTTAATAAAGATTAGAGAATGAGAAAGGAGAAGTCGAGAGAGAGAAATAGTATGCAAAGTGGCGAGTATGGGGGACAGAATTGCAAAGGATGTAGGCGATACGCGTGTCAGGCAAGCTCTGAGCTGGTAAAAAACACGCGGCAGCGACGGGAAGAGACTAGTTGACCACCCGGCCGCCAACGCCGTCAGCGCCCAAGCGAGCCGCGTCATAGCTCACCTCGCTGCCGGGTGTACCCCCTCACCCTCTCTCGCTCGCCTCCCACACAAGCAACATTTATATTATAGCGAATATAAAATATAAGGCGCGGTCAGAGACCAAAACAAAGATCATTTCTAGACTGTCTGTGGCAACACGACACAAATGAAATAAAGCAGATCATTCTAGGACAACTGTAGCCTATCCCCCCATCCTGGCGAGCGCTAGCGAGCTGCAATGCCCCACGCAACCATTCTGCTAACGCCGGGAGGCGTCACAATTTATTGAGAGGGACTGACATTTCTTCATCAATTAGGAATTGGACAATTTCCATTAACCCTCTCACGTTCTTGACGCAATTTTGAGCCTATTAGGGATACTTTAAAGCCTTTGTTACCATCAGGGGTATTTAGAAACCTTTAGTTTAGTTACTTCAACCTCTGCAGTAGTCTTTGAGTTAGCTGTGGGCAGAAAACAAATTTTTGAGAGGTAATTATAAGTGAGATAATTCTATTTATTATTGCTAATCTGGCAACCTCTGCATCATAAAAACGTGAAAGGATTAAGTAAGTATGTATGTGCCACTTTTTGTGGGTATTGGCTACATAAGTACTAATTATTCAACACAAGAACGGCAAGCAGACTCTTGAGAGGTTTTACTGCTTGAAGGCGAGCGCCCTCTATAGAGCCAAGGCATTACAAAACAAATCAAAACACCCCACTGTCACTCAAAACAAAGCAATATGTGATTGTCTGAGCTAATTCCCCTCCATACCTTCTATCACTCCTCCACATGTGTCTCCCAACCCCTTCTCCCCTCTCTTCCCTCCTCCTTAATTATTGGGTATTTTACCCATTATTCCCAATATTTATCGAGTATTAGTACAGCTAGGAGAGAGGGGGGAGTATAGGGGAGACTTTTTACGACCCACTAGCCAGTCTCAGACATCCCCTAGCCGTCTCAGTGGCATATTAGATGGTGGAGAGGATGGATGTACATCTCTCGCCGGTCCGGGTCAGATTACGACCGCGCTGCTAAAATATACATTTTTCACCAGCCAATTGCTGTTACCACTTCTTTAATTGCTTATCCATGTTCATATCTTCATATTTAAAGTAAAATACGAGCATATGGAGAAGTAATAATGTTATATATGGTAAATATGACAATTTTTGTAAGAATTGAAGTCAATACAAAGGAGTACAAAGGAGTACAAAGGAGTACAAAGGAAATCAAGCAACAACAGATCTAGTGACCCTTCTAGGTTGCTTGTCCTCCAAAACACTGAGGATCAAGTGTCCAAACAGTGGTTTAGAGTGGGTAAGGGAACATACCTTGGCACCGCGGGCACTTTTAACTGTCATAGCTTCGCATTTCTCAAGTTAAGGATTGACAGCATTAAAAAATACTCCTTTTTACCATAGAGCCTAATAAAAAGGTTGTTTGCACTTGTCTTCAGAATACCCCAAACTTTTTTTTCTTTTATATATATATATTAAATAATTTGTTTCAGGTTGGTTTCTATAAGTTAACCCAGCAAGTGAGTTAGACCTCATGGAAGTAGCTGTATAGCATACGCGATATGCCTCACGGAACGGAAAACAGCCCATGAAAATACACCTAAAATCTGTCCCACACATAGGCACTCAAATGGAATCAATATGTGATTAGGTAGTATCAACACTCTCCAGCACCTCCTTCCTCTTTCCTACATATGTCCCAAGCCCCCCTCTCTCTCCTTCCCCCACTTTCCCCCTCCTCAATAATTGGCTATTATTTCTCTTATTTTCGTCATTCCTCCCTTTACCCGCAAAAAATATGATGCGTCACACTCCCTCACACTCCTTCCTCCCTTTCACATGCGCAGAAGAGATCTGGGCAAGTCAGTGTGCTTCAAGCAGGCCCAGCAAGAAGACCTATGTTGCACACTCTCTCTCGCCTCCATCCACCCCCTCCCGCCACAAATATAATTTTTTCAATAGATATTTGCTATTTACACATTTTCTGGTCGTCACTGTTCATATGTTCATCATATAAGTAAATTAAATGCACATGGAGAAGAAATAATGCTATATATGGTATATATAACAAATTATGTCTGAATCAAAGATTTGTTTCACATACGCAGCAATATTCCTCGGGTTAATATTCGAAATTACGTTTTGTGTGTTTGATAAATATCATCTATAACTTCACTAAGTACAGTATATTGGCAACTGTCATGTCTCAGTTCATTACGTTTGTGTAGATTAATGCAAAGTTGTTCAACTCTTCAGGATAGCTGTGCGCGCGCGAGAGAGAGAGAGAGAGAGAGACAATGGTTTTGAAATGCGCAGATAATGTCTAATAATTTATGCAGTTCCCGAATATGCGAATCCAATTTTCCTCCAACCGGCGCTGATAACCTTTCTGAGGTCCAGCCATCCGTGAACCCCCGAGACCCTTCAGTAAACAGTCCATAGTCTGTACCCTGGACACCTTAGTATGTCATACTGTTAGTTAGTTCCTTAGTGTGTCATACTGTCAGTTAGCTACTTAGTGTGTCATACTGTCAGTTAGTTACTTAGTGTGTCGTACTGCCAGTCAGTTACTCGGTCTGTCATACTGTCAGTTAGTTACTCGGCCTGTCATACTGTCAGTTAGTTACTTAGTCTGTCTTACTGTCAGTTAGTTACTTAGTCTGTCATACTGTCAGTTAGTTATTAAGTCTGCCATACTGCCAGTTAGTTATTTAGTCTGTCATACTGTCAGTTAGTTACTTAGTATGTCATACTGTCAGTCATTTATTTAGTGTGTCATACTGTCAGTCAGTTACTCGGTCTGTCATATTGTCGGCTACTTACTTAGTCTGTCATATTGTCAGTCAGTGACTTAGTCTGTCGTACTATCGGTCATTTACTAAGGGTGCCATACTGTCAGTTAGTTACGTATTTTGTCACACTATGAGTGTCATTTTGTTAATAAATAAGTGGTCAGTCTGTCAATCACTCAATTCTAACACAACCAATTCTGATTCAGTTGTTGGGCGAAATTAATCGACCTGGTGAAAAAGTGAAAGAAGGCGATTGTCTCTGTAGCTGTACTCGCATTGCTACAACAATATCTCAAAATGAACGTTCTGTATATCTATTGCCTGGCAATGTGTTCCCCTAAGGTGTGGCCATGAACGAACCGCACCCATGCCCAAGTCAGTCGACGCCCCTCCTCCCAACCAGCACCGCCTTCATCCGTATACTTCCTCACTCCATCCTTCCACCTCTCCTTCGGTGCACCTCTCTGTATATACAGTATATATATACCAGAAACAATGTGGCAAGAAACAAAAAGAACGCCATATTGTCGATTTATTTCCGTTATACAATATTTCGGACAGAGCGTCCATCTTCAAAATAAAGTAGGTGTGCAGTTTCGCATTACCAAAAAAAAAAAAAAAATGCATACGCAACTCTGCGACCTATAATTCTGCAAGTAGTATTGAATCTCTTAGGTAAAATTGGTTTATATACAGTATATATATACCGGTATATATATATACTGTATATATATAGGCTATATATATATACCGGTATATATATAGGGCTATATTACTGTATATTATAATATATATATATATATATATATATATATATAAACAGTATATATATATATATATATATATATATATTATATACAGTATATATATATATATACCGGTATATATATATACTGTATATATATAGGCTATATATACTGTATATATATATATATATATATATCGCAAATACACATTGGCTACTAAATGTTTTTATACTCACAGCTGGACTTGAACCACCGACAGTCAGAACAAGTGCCCATACTTTAATCCACTATGCCGCAGCGTGATAGAGGATACTTGTGTGCAGTAGATTAAGGCATGGACACTTGTCCTGACTGTTGGTGGTTCATTTGGACAATCAAATTTGCCAGCAAAATTTGGTGACGATACATAACCTGTTCAGTACAGTTCTGTCGGTTTCATTTCATACTGGATATTAAAACAATTTAATTTAGTTTATGAAGGGCCTCCATAAAATTAGCAGGCTTTCAACTATCTTAACCCTTTTTACTACCACAGATCCTTCATAAGTTCCACAAAATCGTCTAATTATAGATAGAATACAATAAAAAAGACGTCACCGGTACACAAAGGGTTAAACAGTCTAGGAAGAGTTTAAAGACAATTATTAACACTCCTCTTTTGTTCTTTGACCTTGACTTTTAACCTTAACACCTTACGAGCGGCCTATGCGGTTTATTTATATGTACCGCCCAGCGGGGTGTTTTTAGCCAAAATAGGGCTGTTTACGTGATCATTTTCATGCCTAAATAAGACCCAGAACGTAAAACAAGTACCTATCCCTGAAAGGGCATAAACAGAGTTTTCGAATGACACCATACCGATCCTTTTATGATGGCTAGTTTTCTTGCAATAATCGTGCAACGCGAGTGCAAAAAGCATGTAATTCGGTACTTTCCCCATATAATTCAGTATGTAGCAGAGAGGGGAGGAGCTGAGATTCGTGTCAGTAGGTTCGCCGCGGTGGTCTGGAGCAGTCATACGCTCGCTAGTCTCCTGCCACCACTTGTCTCTCTCTCTCAGCAACATTACGTGCTGAAATTGCCACTCGACCTATGTCGAGCGCCGCCACATAGTCCAGCTTTATTTAACTCGACTTATGTGGTGAGCCGCTAATTAAGGGTTAAGTATTATATATATATATATATATATATATATATATATATATATATATATATGATTGAAATATATGTTATTTAAGTAAAATGCACCTAACAGTAGTCAGTTTATCGAAAATGTTGTATTTTTTTATGATGAAGGTTAACTTATGACCATGGCCTGTGACCTTGACCTTTATGTAGGATTATATTTTTGTTTGCTTTGATGTAACCTTAGAAAATCATATAAGTGTGTCAAATTTAACTACAGATCATCAGTTAGTTTCAGAGGTATTAAAGGAATAGTTGACCTTGACCTTTGACCTTCATCTTGACCTTCATGATATCTGAAAAATTTACATTTTAATTTTCCCTTAAAGCACAGCTGTCTCAACGAATGTTACGAAGTTTACATGAATAGTAAAGAAATTAGCATATTGACCTTATATTTGACGTTGACCTGTGACCTTGACCTATCAAATGGAATCATGTTTATTCTTGTAAGACCTTGCTCTAGGCATTCCGAATATGCATTATATGCCTAATGAGAATCTTACATTAAATACAAAATACTAGTAAAAATCATATTTTGACCTTTAACCAAGACCTTTGACCTTGTCCTTCGACCTTAGAATTTCTTATCAAGGATTTAGTTAGCTTAACAGCAATGTTTGTATTAACTAGCATTATGAGTATGGTGTAATTCGTATAAAAACTTATTAATTACAAATAGTGATCATATACTGTAACCTTGACCTTTGACCTTTGACTAAAAATAAAATACATATATTAGGATGGTTGTCGCATTGACCAACTGAATTTGCCTGTATAATTTGATGACAATACATTAAACAGTCAAGGAGGAGTTTAGGGAAAATGACAAATACTCTTGTTTTGACCTTGACCTCTGACCTTAACTATTACAATATATATGTGAAATTATATATATATGATATATATAAGTAATAAGCCATAACACAGCCAGTTTAAAAAAAATAAAAAATAATAAATAATAAAAGTTGACCTGTGACCTTGACCTTTATGTAAGAGTACATTTTGTTTGCATTGACATTGCCCATGAACATCAAATAAGCATGTCTAACTTCATTAAAACCCATCAGTTTGATTCATATACATTAATAGAATAGTTGACCTTTGACCTTTAGTTTGACCTTTATATGTCTCAACATTTATTATTTTCCTTTACACTTAAAGTGCATCTATCTCACCAAATGTTGTGAAGCTTGCATGAAAAGTAAAAAAAATAGCACATTGACCTTTTATTTGACCTTGACCTGTGACCTTGACCTTTCATATGGAATTGAATAGTTTATTGTATGACCTTGGCCTAGGTATTCCGAATATACATGGTAAGCCTAGTGATAATCTAACCATTAGTATAAGAAATACTAGTAAAACAACTATTTTGACCTTTGACCTTGAACTTTGACCTTACGCTTTAGAATATTTATCTAAAATTTGGGCAATATGATATCAAGGCTACCAGTAACTTGTTAGAGAAATTGAAGACATTTGAATAAAAACTAAAAATATAAATAGTATAAGTTGATCTTTCACCTTGACCTGTGACCTTAACCTTTATGTAAAAGTAAAATTAAATAATTAATTGACATTGCCCAGGAAAATCAAATAAGCATGACTAATTTCATTAAAACCCATCAGTTAGTTTCATATATATTTATAGAATAGTTGACCTTGACCTTTGACCTTGACCTTCATGAAATGTTTCTCAAAATGGATTATATTCCTTTTCATTGATAGTGCAACTATATTGCCAAATTTTGTGAGGTTTGCATGAAAAGTAACAAAATTAGCATATTGACCTTATATTTGACCTTGATCTGTGAACTTGACCTTTCATATGGAATTGTATAGTTTCTTGTATAACCTTTTCCTAAGTATTCCGAATATACACGGTATGTCTAGTGAGAATCTAACAGTTAATATAAGAAATACTAGTAAAAATAATATTTTGAACTTAGACCTTGTCCTTTGACCTTACCCTTCAGAATGATTATCTAAAATTTGGTCAATAAGATATCTAGGTTACCAGTAACTTTTATAGTGAAAATGAAGACATTTGAGTAAAAACTAAGACACATGAAATATTGACCTTATTTTTAACCTTGACCTTTGACCTTAACCTTTAAGTTAAATTAAAAAAATCTTTTTGACTGGCGACGACGACAGACAAGCTGACTGATGGTGCACAGTATATGGGCGGGATCTGTTTACCCGATACCACTCTGCTTCGCAGAGTTGATAATTACAAATTTAATATAAGCTACTGATTAACAGAGGATCCTATTTCCAAGCCATGAAATTATATTAAACATTCTTTTTAACATAATTTAAACATATAAACGAGAAAGAATACGACTAAAAAAGCTAATCCAAATGGAAACGTACAAACTACCCGAGCATTTACTAAGTACACACATAATAAATTATATAAACAACATATGACATACCTTTGACCTCTCCTCAAGCTCACTGCGAGTACTACTGAGGATAGGACAAGGAATGTTCACTAATGCAATAAAAATCACTAATCTAAACAATATGAAAAGCTTTACATAAGAGCACAGAGACATGTTTGTTGACTGTAACTCGACACATTTTTCTTGTGAAACAATATGGCGTTCTTTTTCTTTCTTGCCACATTGTTTCTGCTGAAAATATAAGATACCCTGGACAACTCACCGATGTTATATATATATAGATCACATCGGTGAGTTGTTCAGGGTATCTTATTTTCAGCAGAAATATATTTACTGTAAACAGGTATATGTGTATATATATATTTGTTTTTATATTCTACGTGAGTGACAGAGACAAAAGTCAGAATTGCCTGTAGCGAGTGCCTCCCCCATAGTTGAAAGAGTGATGGCCAAAATCAAGGGATGTTCGAGCCAAAATACCTGGACACACAGGGTTTCACTCTTGGGTTGGAGAGTTGCACATGGTAAAGTTGGGATTGTGTTGCAAGATGGGAGCCATGTGCCCTACATAGAGGAGGTGGTATACACTGGGAGAGCTCTGAGGAGCATTGATTATTGTAGTAGCAATAGAATAGTGAGAGAGATGCAACATTGCGGCAAAGAGAGAGAGTTTGCAGAGAGTTGGTGAGTGGGTGGGAATTAATGAAACGAAAGACCTTCCTTTCTACTTTGTCTAGGAGTGCGGCGTGAGAGGATCCTCCCCACACATGTGAACAATACTCAATACAAGGACGCACTGTGTCCCTGTACAGAGCAAAAAGCTGTGCAGGGGTAAAGAACCCCTTGAGGCGGTTGAGCATACCCAACTTCTGGAAGGCTGCTTTACCAAGACTGGTAATATGGTCCTTCCAAGTGAGATCAGAAGAAAAAGAGACACCAAGAATATTGATAGAAGATGAAGGATTGATTTTTCTATTGTTGAAGAATAAGGGATAGTCAGCTGAGAGTTCCGGATGGATATACAGATGGAGAAATTGGGTTTTGGAAGCATTAAAGGCAACAAGATTAATTTCTGATCCTATTGGAAATAGTAGTTAGATCAGAAGATAAGTGTTCTAAGGCTTTATTACATTTGTTTTTGAGGGATTGCTGGCTGGGTCGTTCTGGAAAACTAATCGAGTAGTCTAAGGTAGAGTCGTCTGTGTATGAATGGATTGGACTGGAGGTACAGTTGAGAAGATCATTATGAAAATTAGAAATAGAATAGGATATAGGACAGAGCCCTGAGGAACACCGGAGTTGATAGGATGAGGAAGTGAGCGATGGCCGTCCACAACCGCAGCTATGGAATAGCTGGAAAGGTAATTAGAGACAAAGGCACATTTGGAGAGATATAAACCGAAGGAGGGTAGTTTAGAAATTATAGATTTGTGCCAGACTCTATCGAAGGCTTTCGATATGTCCAGTGCAATAGAAAAGGTCTCACTGAAGTCCCGAAAGGAGGATGACCAAAAGTTAGTAAGATATGAAAGAAGATCACCAGTAGAGCGACCCTTGAGGAAGCCATACTGGCGATCTGAGAGTAGATTATGAGAAGAGAAATACTTAAGAAATTTGGAAGCAAGCATAGTCTCAAAAACTTTAAAGATACAAGAGATGAGAGCAATTGGACGGTAGTTGGAGGGTTGAGAGCGGTCACATTTCTGTGGGACAGGTTGAATGAGAGCAAACTTCCAGCAAGAAGGAAAGACGTTAGAGGAGAGACAGAGGCGAAAGAGTTTGCCTAGGCAGGGAGTCAGCACGGAACCACAGTTTTTTAGTAAAACTGGAGGAACACCGTTCGGACCATATGCCTTCTTAGTATGAAGCCCAAAGAGGGTAGAAAATACATCTTTAGAAGAGATTAGGATATTAGGCATAAGTAGGGGAGAGGGAGGAATAGCACCGGAATCATCTAAGGTGGAGTTTCTAGCAAAAGTTTGAGCGAAGAGTTTAGCTTTGTCAGATGAAGTTGTGATGCTTGTGCCATCAGAGTGGAAAAAGGGAGGGAAAGACGAGGACGAAAATTGGTTGTAGAGGTTTTTGGCTAGATGCTAGAAAGCTTGGGAAGAGCTAGAGTTGGATTTTTCAGTAAATTTATTATTGATGAAAGAGTGCTTGGCAAGTCGATGAACAGATTTGGCTTGATTCCGGGCAGAAATATAGGAAGAATGAGATTATTGAGTTATATATAGTAGGATAAGTAGGGATAAGATGCCTGGACCCATCTTTATTCTCGAATTTTCGGCTTACATTAAGCCATCTCCAGGAGTACCATATAATCCCTAAAAAAAAAAAAGTAAAAACTCATAACAGAAGGAACAATGGGATCACTAGTAAGTCAGTGAAAAATGAGTAAACAATTACAATCTATTCTATATTAATATATAGATGTTTAAAATGTATAAAAATTACTGATTACTCACAGTTAGAAGTAGAAACTGAACCATCTAATTAAAAATATATATAGCTATCTCGTAACTTACTTAAGAACATAGTGAACTATCATCAGACTACACCTTTTACAAAACATAATAATAAAAAAATCACATAATGCATGTACACTTACCTAAGTACAGGGAAACAATATATATATATATATATATATATATATATATATATATATATATATATATATATATATATATATATATATAAATATATTCTCTTTTAAACAGACGAGGTTAAAAGCAACAGCAGTTTCAGCATTCAGGAATTTATTGCTACAGCTTTCAATAGTTCTAACAATTTTCCTCTGGGGTTCAGAGATGAGGTACAAAAGGTTAGCAAAATTCATGGTGGATCCAACGTTTCACAAGTAAACATCTTGCATCTTCAGGGAATGGAGAGGTAATGATTAGAATAGGGACAAAGCATCATATTAATAACAAAATTGAGGATCAAGTAGAGGGAGGTGGGTGGAGCTACTGGGTGTGTGGTGGCTGTTCATTGGTGGAAGGCAGTCTATTCGCGAGACGGGCACTAAATCTTATCGGTGGTTGGTTGTTGGCTGTGGGTGGCTGTGATTGGTTGGTGTTGTCAGTTGTGAGCTGAGCGTGGAAGCGTAAGGGAGGGGGGCGCGGGGCGAGAGGAGGGGGGGCAGCATGCCTGTAGCGCTTGCCTGAAGAAAGAATTTGAAGGTCTTGTGTTTGGTTGTTGATGCTGGGGTTGAGTGTTTGGATGTATAAATATGATGCTTTGTCCCTATTCTAATCATTACCTCTCCATTCCCTGAAGATGCAAGATGTTTACTTGTGAAACGTTGGATCCACCATGAATTTTGCTAACCTTTTGTACCTCATCTCTGAACCCCAGAGGAAAATTGTTAGAACTATTGAAAGCTGTAACAATAAAATCCTGAATGTTGAACCTGCTATTGCTTTTAACCTCGTCTGTTTAAAAGAAAATCTATTACCTGGCTATACTAACATATATATATATATATAAAACTCAAGAATCTCATTCTTCCTATGTTTCTGCCCGGAATCAAGCCATATATATATATATATATATATATATATATATATATATATATATATATATATATATACAGTATAGTAGTTTACGTTGGCAGAATATTTTCATTAATACAACATTTATTGAAGACCAGTGCACATTTATTGTTAAATATTGTTTTCTTTGTTTTCTTTTTCAATGTTTCTTTTTAAGTTTCTTTCTTTTATAGACGTTTCGTGCATCTTAGCACATCATCAGTATTGCTGGAAATTATAGACATATTAACACTTATAATTATAAATATAAAACTAATGCATTAACATTAAGTAATGTTGAGTAACATTTGAGTATAAACGTAAATTCACAGATTGAGGTGTACCCCTATTGCTGGTTGGAACGAGACTGGCTTTTGAGATTGTACGTGTGTCGGTTTGTGTTCATTTGTGGGTCTATATTGTTTATGTCTATGTTTGTTGTTTCGTTTGTTGTGGTGTCGGTGTTCTATTTGTGTTAGTATTAGGCGTCTCAAGGGTTCGTTGTTTTGGTGTTTGTCTTCTATTTGTATTGGTCTGGGGATTATTTATTTGATGATGCCAGGGCTCGTTGTGGTGGTGGCTGTATTCTATTTGTATTAGTTTGGGTATTGTTTAGGGTAGTAATTGCTGTTTCAGTGGCTCTTTGAGATGGTGTCGGTGTTCTGTTATGGCTAAAACGTGTTAAACTCCATCCATACCAGTGGTTTGGTTATCTATTGTTGGTTGTTTAGCTCTGATCAGCAGTGCTTCGGCTATTTCGAGCCGTGATTTATCTTTGCAGTATTCTAAAATCTTAGTATTGCTTGTTATTTGTTGTACTGTGATTTCGAACCTATGTTGATGTTTCGAATGCTCCTTAATAGAGCCTGTTTGTAGGTGCATGGTGAGTCGTCTGCTAAGTGTGGTAGTGGTCATGCCAATGTAATTCATGTTTCGAAGTTTGCAACCTCTGTGTGGACATGATAATTCATAAACTATATTACATTGTATTATTATTATTATTATTATTATTATTATTATTAGTATTGAAAGATATCTTGTTTACATATTTTTGTATTTCTCATTATTAAGGTGTTGACTTTCTTATTCATTCTTATAGTAAATCATTAGGTTGATGTTTTCTTGGGAGTTTTTGCATTTCACATTGCGTTTCACGATGTCCCTCAGGATTCCTTTGTTTGTTTTATATGCTGATGTCATTTGATTACAATAAAGAACACTATGAGCTACTGATTCATTATTATTCTGATCTTATACTGAGATATTGAGCTTACTGTTTATGAATTTGTTAATTTCATTTTTTACTAAGGTGTTCGAATAGATATTGTTAATTAATAAGGATTTGCTTTAATCTTCTTACCTCGTGATGGAGCAGTTCCCAAGAGGAACACGTACTATAGGCACGACGTATGTATGAATTAATGACAGATAATTTGTATCTTTCTGGACACTCGCTGCGAGCACTGAGGCACCTACCAATATCGGTGTTTTTGCGGTACACAGTAGCCTAGTTGTGTAGCCATCATTTTATTTGCTTATCAGGATACCCAGAAAAGGTATCTTGTTATTAACACTTAATGCATATGTGAATTTTAAGACAGAGTGAGATTCCATAGGGGGAATAGAGGTAGATTGAAGGGCACCAATCGAACAGGGCTATACCCAGGAGAGGATGTAGGCATTTGATAAGGAGTCGCTGGAACTCCTGTTTCATTTGCTCCATGGCCTCTCTTACTGACTCCCTTTGTGCCTCACTTACACTGAGAGTAGTCCAGCATGCTCTCACAAACACCTCCTCCTCCTATCTACTTCACTACACTTACAGTAACATGCACACCACACTTCCTCCTTCAAAATGCATTTACAATGATGTACACAGGACCAGCCTCGGAGTCCCCAGGGGGGGGGGGGGCGCATAAACGCCCCCACACATGCCCGACCTTTCCCTGACGACCCCTCTTAATGCTCAGGACCACGGCCTGTTACTCTTACTATTAACTTTTGCAATATTCGCGGCCTTTCCTCTAATTTTCACTCAGTTGAACACCATCTCTCCTCCTACAAACCTGACCTTCTTTTCCTCACCGAAACCACGGTATCTAAGACAACTTCGAGCAGCCCCTTCTCCGTATCCTCTTTCTCTATCCTAGTTTCAAAGCCATAGGCGGATTCTGTGCATACGTGCACAACAAACTCACTTGCTCTCGTGTTCCCGATTTCGATTCCTCTGAATTCTCAACTTTATGGCTCAAACTATCCTGTCATTCTCATACTAAATATTTTTGTGCTGTCTATCTTTCCCCTAACTCTACCGACTTTCCCAAATTCTTTGACTAGCTAAACTCTATTGTGGAACACATTCTATCCATCTCTCCCTTCTCTGAAATCTCCATCTTAGGAGATTTCAACGTTCACCACCGCCAATGGCTCTCCTCTCACACTACTGGCCCACCTGGTGAACAAGCCTACATCTTGTCTATCATAAATGACCTAGAGCAGTTGGTCCAGCAACCAACCCGTATCCCGGATCGCTTCGGAGATTGGCCCAACATTCTTGACTTATTTCTGACTTCTAACCCTTTTTCTTATACTGTCAATCTTTTCTCTCCTTTGGGCACCTCCGACCATAAACTTATCTCAGTCACCTGTTCTATCTCTCCGGTATGGCCACCCGATCCTCCCCGCCGGCGACGCTTGTGGCACTTTGGCGCTGCGGACTGGGAGGCTCTCCGGCAGTACTTCTTTCATTTCCCATGGAAAGACTTCTGCTTCCCTGGCCGAGGACCCCCAGAGAGTGCTGAACGCATTACCGAGGTAATCCTCTCGGGCATGGAAGTGTACATTCCATGTTCTTTCCCTCAGTCTAATGCAAACTTATCTTGGTTTACTCACGCTTGTTCTACTGCTGTCCACAACAAGGAGGAAGCATTCAAACGGTACCGACGCCTTAAAACTCAAGAATCTAATTTTTCCTATGTTTCTGCCCGAAATCAAGCCAAACCTGTTCTTCGACTTGCCAAGCACTCTTTCATCAATAATAAATGCACTGAACTATCCAACTCTAGCTCTTCTCAAGCTTTCTGGCATCTAGCCAAAAACCTCTCCAACAATTTTTCTTCTTCGTCTTTCCCTCCCCTTTTCCAATCTGATGGCACAACCATCACTTCTTTCTCTGACAAACCTGAACTCTTTGCTCAAACTTTTGCTAGAAACTCTCCCTTGGATGATTCCGGTGCTATTCCTCCCTCTCCACCCCCCTCTCTCCTACTTATGCCTAATATATTAATCTCTTCTAAAGATGTACTTTCTACCCTCTCTGGGCTTAATACTAAGAAGGCGTACGGTCCGGACGGTGTTCCCCCTGTTGTACTAAAAAACTGTGCTTCCGTGCTGACCTCTGCCTAGGCAAACTCTTTCGTCTCTGTTCTCTCCTCTAACGTCTTCCCTTCTTGCTGGAAGTTTGCTCTCATTCAACCTATCCCAAAGAAGGGTGACCACTCTCAACCCTCCAACTATCGTCCAATTTCTCTCATCTCTTGTATCTCTAAAGTTTTTGAAACTATTCTTGCTTCCAAATTTCTTAAGCATTTCTCTTCTCATAATATGCTCTCAGATCGCCATTATGGCTTTCTTAAGGGTCGCTCTACTGGTGATCTTCTTCATATCTTACTAACTCTTGGTCATCCAACTTTCGGGACTTCGGTGAGACTTTTTTTGTTGCGCTAGACATATCGAAGGCCTTCGATAGAGTCTGGCACAAATCTATAATTTCCAAACTGCCCTCCTTCGGTTTCTGTCCCTCCATCTGTGCCTTTGTCCATAATTTCCTTTCCGGCCGTTCCATAGCTGCGGTTGTGGACGGCCATCGCTCAATTCCTCATCCTATCAACTCCGGTGTTACACAGGGTTCTGTCCTATCTCCTATTCTCTTTCTAATTTTCATAAATGATCTTCTCAACTGTACATCCAGTTCCATCCATTCATATGCAGACGACTCTGCCTTACACCACTCAATTAGTTTTCCAGAACACCCCAACCAGCAGTCCCTCAAAAGCAAACATAATGAAGCCATTAAACACTTATCTACAGATCTAGCTAATATTTCCAATTGGGGTAGAGAAAACCTTGTTGAATTTAATGCTTCCAAAACTCAATATATTCATCTTACTACCCGTCAGGAACCTCTAGAGGACTATCCCTTATTCTTCAACAATACATAAATCAACCCTTCAACTTCTCGCAATGTTCTTGGTGTCTCTTTTTCTTCTGTTCTCACTTGGAAGGACCATATTACCAGTCTTGCTAAGGCAGCCTCCCAGAAGCTGGGTTTGCTTAACCGCCTCAAAGGGTTCTTCACCTCTGCGCAGCTTCTTGCTCTATACAGGGGCACAGTGCGTCCTTGTATTGAGTATTGTTCACATGTGTGGGGAGGATCCTCTCACACCACACTCCTAGACAAAGTAGAAAGGAAAGCTTTTCGTATCATTAACTCCCGTCCACTCACCAACTCTCTGCAATCTCTTTCCCTTCGCCGCAATGTTGCATCTCTCTCGCTATTCTATCGCTACTACAATAATCAGTGTTCCTCGGAGCTTTCCCAGTGTATACCACCTCCTCTACGTAGGGTACATGGTACCCGCCTTGCAACACAATCCCGCCCCTACTCTGTGCAACTCTCCAACCCAAGATTGAAACGCTATTCTCAGACTTTCTTCTATTCAACTGCTGAGCTCTGGAACTCTCTCCCAGAATCAGTCTTTACTTCTTCTTATGACTTAAATTTGCTTCAAACTCTGTATGTCCAGGCATTTTAGCTTGAACGTCCCTTGATTTTGGCCCTGTCACTCTTTCAACGCTGGGGGAGGCACTCGCTGCAGGCAGTTATACCTTTTGTCTCCCTCATTCACATAGAAAAAAAACAAAAAAAATGGTGCCTCAGAGCTTGCAAGTTAGCCTCGTCACGTACTACACAATAGATGTTGTTGACGTATCTACAATATGTTGAAGGGTGTATCTTGAAAAACGGTGTTTTCTAGGTGACACATGTAAAAATTAGCAAAGGTCGGGCCAAGAGGCGAACCCATGCTGACTCCGTTGACTTGTAGGTAATATTGTCCATCTCGGCCGCGGAAGGGAGTCTCTGTGGTACATGTTCTGAGTAATTCTTCTAGGTGCTTTTCTGGGATCCGGGCAGGTTATTGAGTGGGGTTATGATACACATTTTCCAAGATGATTTTGATGGTATGTTCTACGGGGACGTTCGTAAAGAGCATTTCAACGTCTAATAAAGCCAGGACTCCACTTGGGCGTGTGGTACGTATGATATCAAGGAACTGGTCAGTGGATTTCAAAGAATATTGGCTGGAGTGTAAGGCGTGATCAATCTGTTTAAATGCTTAGCTATGGAATATGTTGGTGTAGTGTTCTGGGAAATGATGCGGCGAAGTGGGTAATTTTGATTGTGGGTTTTCACATTACCGTAAATGTATCTTGGAGTGTATCAATCAACTTATTGAGTTTGTCATATTTTGGTTGTAGGTGACAATTCAATCCCAAGTTAGTAATTTTGTTTCTTCTTTTGAGAGGTGATAGTCAGATAGGTTCATGTAGCCGTCTGTTTCTTGAAGTAAGGTAACTTGTCCGCCATATAACTTGTTGAGTTTCTTGACAGTCTTGCTCCTGGCTGCTTCTTCAGCTTGATTAAGGAGTGTGTCTAAGGCATTGTTAACTCGATGGTGGGTATTGTCTCTTCACGGCGATACTGCAGACATAACACAGACATAAATAATATAGACCCACAGATCAACACAAACCGACACACGTTCAGAAGTCAGTCTCGTACCATCCAGCAATAGAGGTACATCTCAATATGTGAATTTACGCTGATACTCTAATGTTACTCAACATTACTTAATTTTAATTAATTAGTTTTATATTTATAATTATTAGTGTTAATGTATGTCTCCATAATTTCCAGTAATACTGATGATGTGATAAGATGCACGAAACGTCTATAAAAGAAAGAAAGAAAATATTGAAAATATTAAATTAAACTTTGGAAATATCATTCACCAACTAAGTGATAGGGAAAGAAAATTAGTCAAAAACATTGAAAAAAACAAAGACTATATTAATAAATTATATATTTGCACGAGTGTTCAATACATTATATTCTTGGTGTCTCCTTTTCTTCTGCTCTCACTTGGAAGGACCATATTACCAATCTTGCTAAGGCAGCCTCCCAGAAGCTGGGTGTGCTCAACCGCCTCAAGGGTCTCCTTACCCCTGCACAGCTTCTTGCTCTGTACAGGGGCACAGTGCATCCTTGTATTGAGTATTGTTCACATGTGTGGGGCGGATCCTCTCACACCGCACTCCTAAACAAAGTAGAAAGGAAAGCCTTTCGTATCATTAACTCCCGTCCACTCACTAACTCTCTGCAATCTCTCTCCCTTCGCCGCAATGTTGCATCTATCTCGCTATTCTATCGCTACTACAATAATCAATGTTTCCCAGAGCTTTCCCAGTGTATACCATCTCCTTTACATAGGGTACGTAGTACCCGTCTTGCAACCCCACCCTACTCTGTGCAACTCTCCAACCCAGGAGTAAAATATTATTCTCAGTCTTTCTTTTATTCAACTGCTGAGCTCTGGAACTCTCTCCCAGAATCAGTCTTTGCCTCTTCCTATGACTTAAATTGCTTCAAACTCCATGTGTCCAGGCATTTTGGCTCGAACGTCCCTTGAGTTTGGCCCTGTCACTCTTTCAACTCTGGGGGATGCACTCGATATAGGCAGTTCTGCCTTTTGTTTCCCTCACTCACATAGAAAACAAAAATAATTTCAACAGCTCTCAGTTTGGAAACATCCTCATCACTTAAAGTCAAAGTCTCAATTCCGTACGCGAGTGTTGGGAGCAGTACTCTCTTTCTCAGTGATTATTTCACTTCATGACTAACTATTCTTCCTTTAAACATGCAGTCAAGTTCTCCAATCACTCTTCTACCTTGTTTTTCTGCTTTCCATTCTACTGTATTTGCACAGTATTGCTCCAAAATTCTTG
The DNA here is from genome assembly GCA_032716605.1 of Paralithodes platypus. NCBI lineage: Eukaryota > Metazoa > Arthropoda > Malacostraca > Decapoda > Lithodidae > Paralithodes > Paralithodes platypus. The sequence goes on along the minus strand of CM064575.1, from coordinate 55,896,933 downwards.
AAACTTTTACCCTCTGCTAATTGTTCGTATTTCTGTTAATGTTACAATTCTTTTCATGTTTTTTTTTTTTTTTTTTTTTTTAAAAGACAATGAACGGAGGAAGGAAAACCACAGATAAAACAAAAAGGTCCAATGTGTGTTATCTTGACTTTATATTTGCCTCTTCTTTTTCTACCGGAGTCGTAATCGTCTTTCATGACAGGAGGCCAACCTGCCTATGTACCGGCATCTCCAGGGATACCTTGAGACTAGGTTTAGGTATAACTATACCTAATGTATGTTAAATAGTCATGGGAGGGATAGTCAAAGTAAGTTATTGAAGACAAAAACTTAAACAAAATAACTTAAAGTCAATCGTTTCATGCGCCTTTCCTTTAAAAACGATTACCTTACATTTTCCTGCACTGACCTCTAACCCCCCGTTTTCTAGAACCACACTTAATTGCTTCGCTTACCCTATATCGAATAGAAGTAATGGAACCGAGTGCTAATTTGTTATAAAGTGTTAAATAACATTCAGTTTAAATTAAATTAATATTCAATATTTGATTTTCCTTATTGCGTTGATGAAGTTTTGCTCAAATTTTCTGCTTACAGGACTGCATCATCCCCATATAGGCATGTTGAAATATTCCATTCCCCACTCTCTGATACCAACCTAGCTCCTATGCTCATTGGACCTTCATCCATTCTCTTAATTTGTTCCCCTTAAATAATATTGGGTAAGTCATTATTTAAAGAGAATGCAGTGTTAGTTTGGAATTTGCTATGTTGGATTTTGTGGAGACTGTTCCATGAAGTGTTGAATCTTCTGTATATTAACACCTAAAGAGCGGCCTAGGCGGTATATAATATGTAGCCACCAGCGGGGTGTTTTTACCCAAAATAGGGCTGTTTACGTGATCATTTTCATGCCTAAATAAGACCCAGAGCGTAAAACAAGTATCTATCCCTGAAAGGGCATAAACAGAGCTTTCCAATGACACCACAACGATCCTTTTATGACCGCTAGTTTTCTTGCAACAACCGCGCAACACGAGTGCAAAAAGCATGTAATTCGGTACTTTCCCCATACAATTCAGTATGTAGCGAGTGAGAGAGGGAGGGAGGAGGTGGGATTCGTGTCAGTAGGTTCGCCGCGGTGGTCTGGAGCAGTCATACGCTCGCTACTCTCCTGCCACCACTTGTCTCTCTCTCTCAGCAACATTACGTGCTGAAATTGCCACACGACCTATGTCGCGTGCCGCCAGATAGTCCAGATTTATTATACTCGACTTATGTTGCGCGCCGACAGTTAGGGGTTAATGAATTGGATCATTTGGAACCGATAGAAGATCATTAATATGAATTAGAACCAAATGATTTAATACTAATCCTTGTGAAACCCCTGCATTTAAGGGGAGGTATTTAGTTTGTTCCCTAGACCTCCATCAAGCTTAAAATTACACCCCCTTGAGTCCCTTTCAAGATAAATTTGTACATTTTTCGTGAGAAAAATGTCCCGGCCAAAGGCCGGTTCCTCTTAAATTACAGGCTCGCTATCGCTCGCCAGGATAAAATCGACACCTGAATGGCACGAAAGGTCTTAATATGGGGTGAAAGTTCTTAAAATTGCTAAACTAATGGGGCAAACGTTTTATAATATCAAAAGCAATGGGGCTAAACATGAGGGAGAAAGGGGTCAAGAAAAAAATCCCTCAAGTGGAGATCTCCCCTTAAGCAGTGGAAGTTTTGGAAAAAGTCTTCAACTATTACACATATCTCTCTGTTGCAGAGATATGAGGACATTACAATGGGTATATTTTGTTCTGGCGAATACGTCATTAAATTTTGGAAGTTGTATATATACTGATGATGAATAGATGATGTGAATAAAGATGAAATTGTTGCTTGGTGATGATTATATTGTTGATTTATACTATTAACCCTTTAAACACGAAAATACCCTAGGGGCAAGGGTATTTGTGAAATTCTAGCCTTGGATTCTGACAGAATTCGTTATATTTACGATATAGAGCATTATTTGTTTTCAATGTGCTTTTATTTTACATATATGATGTACTGTATATAATGAACCTTCAAGAGTGCTAAATTAAGTTGGAAAAGCATTTGGGTGGTGAAAAACGTATATATTTGCCACCCGGTCTCAGGCGAGAGTGAGCAAGTGGCAACCCTCCCCTCTCGCTGTCTGTGAGGTAACTGAGGGGAGCGGGCGGTATCTGGGTGTTATATAACGATCTTTTATGCAACCCACTTGTGCTACATTATCGCGGGAGAGAAAAATAACCGATAAATGATGAAAATAAGAGGAAAAATAGGTGATAATTGAGGAGGGGAGGGGGGAGGGGGAATAAGGTGGGGAAGGACGGGAAGGGGGGGGGGGGGGGTGAGAAACACATGGATGAGTACTAGAGGTGAATTATCTCACCTAGAGACAAATTCCTTTGATTTGATAGCCCCTGGGATGTTTTGGAAGGCTTTTTTTATGGTCTTGCTTCCGTGAAACCTATCGCGTTTGACGGGTTAATTATATATATATCTATATATATATATATATATATATACTGTATATATATATATATATATATATATATATATATATATATATATATATATATACTATATATATATATATATATATATATATCTATATATATATATACAGTATATATACTACGGTATAGACATTCACCTTTCAACACAATCCCATCCCTATTGTTTCCACCTCTCCAAATTAGGAATTAACAAAATTAATTTTCTCAGTCTTTCTTCTACTCAACAAATAAACTCTTGAACTCTTTCCCTCAATCAAGCGGTACCCGCTTCAGTACATGCACCACGTCAAGAAGATTCAAATAATGACTCCGCTCTCCATCAGGACATCTTACACATTGTTAGAAACAACGTTCACCCCATCATAAGGAAGATCATCACCGAAACCATGTGCCAGAACCATTACCAGATTCTTGTGGACTTAGACGACGAAGAAGAAATAGAAGATATTCGGCTCGGAGGAGTTTGCATGGGATGTGGACAATTTACAGAGTTCTGCGCCAGGCCACCCAGGACCAGGAAGCGCTTCTGTATCTCGGGTGGCTTAGTGGACGACGTTGCAGCTGCAATTAAAGAAGTTTTGAAGTTAGCCTCCTCACGCATAATGTATGTCATTCATGTCGGATCTAATGACGTGCAGCAGACCCGATCGGAGGATATCATACTGAAGTACCGGAAGCTGATTCAGACGTATAAGGAATATATTATTCACCCAGAGTCATCATATCAGGGATCATCCCCTGAATCAGTGTGAAGAGCCAATTCTTCAACATAGCCACTAGCGTAAATCGTCGACTGGCTGACCTCTGCAGGGAGGAAAAACGTTGGATTCATCAATACCTGGGATGCCTTCACCGTGAAAATCATCTGTTTGTAGTGGATGGAGTCCATCTGAATCAGGTGGGAGTAGCAAGATTTGGCCGTCTGCTTCACGACGCAGTAAAGGATTTTCGGAAAAGAAGCAGAGCCAACCAAGGACCACCAGGGACGAGGATCGAGGACAGCGAGGCCGAAGGACCACCAGGGGCGAGGATCGAGGACCGTGGACCACCAGGGACAATGATCGAGGACCGAGGACTACCAGGGAGGACGATCGAGGACAGTGATAACTGAGGACCACAAGGGACGATGATCGAGGACAGCGAGGACCGAGGACCACCAGGGACGATGATCGAGGACAGCGAGGACCAATGACAGACAGGTACATAAATGTAGATCTGACCAGAACCAAGAATTTGATCAAAGAGCGTTCCGTTAATTCTGAATCAGCAACTTTAAAGGTTTTCTATGCAAACGCTCGTAGCATATGCAATACATTTTCAGATTTAGAGGAACTAGTGTTTACAGAAAATTACAATGTTATTGGCATAACAGAATCGTAGCTCAATACAGAAGACAGAGACTTTTTTAGCAGAGTATTCACTTCTCGGTTATGTAATGTTTGCGAAAAGCTGAATAAATAAAAATGGAGGTGGTGTTTTACTTTTTATCAAAGAAAGTCTTAACCCGACCCTCTTGTCAAAATCTCAAATTGTGAACGTCGACACATCCTTGTGCTAATAAAGAATAATAAAAGTACACAAATAATACTTGCATTAATATACATACCTCCAGCTCAATCAGTGCAAACTGACCGAGAAATTAATGGGTGGTGACTTCAATTTATCTGTGACCAAGTGGGGAGATAGTATTACTTCACACGCTTGACAAGAATTATATGCAAACTTGCAATAGACTTCGCTATATCAATTGGTTAGCTCTCCAACCCGTGAAAATAACGTCCTTGACCTTGTACTTTCAACAAAAGAAGAATTGATAGAGAATATTAATGTCAGTGATGACTTCAGTAACAGCGACCATCGTACTATAACTTTCAGTTTAAAGCTTACTAGTAACGAACCAAATAGCAGCATCGAGAAATTCCCTAATTTCAACAAAGCAAACTTTCGTAAACTTAGAGCAATGTTTAAAGAAACTGACTGGAGCTTTCTAACTAATAATAACGACATAAATACATCTTGGGAATTATTCGCAAACACTTTCCTAAAAGCAATGCAAGACTGCATACCATCGAATATACGGCGTACAGGCCATATTAATAAGATCAAATGGTGGAATAAAGAGATTTCAGACTGTTTGCTTGCTAAAAAGCTTGCTAATGATAGATTAAAATCCTCACAAACTGATGAAGAATGGGTGAAATATGTATAATTACGACGCAAAGCCAAAATGTTAATTAAGCAAGGTAAAAAGGCCCTGGGGTTACATGTTGCGAATCAAAGTAAACCAAACCCGAAAGAATTCTATAGTTATATCAGAAAGAAAAAAGTAGTTACTTTAACTGATGGACGGTTAGTCAAAAAAAATGGAAAATACACCAAGGACGAAGTACAAATTAGTAAAACTCTCAATACCTTCTTTGCATCAGTCTTTACAGCAGAAGACCTCAGTGATATCCCTACAGCATCACCGATTCAGATTGATAATTCTGATGTTCTAAGCAATACCACCATTACAAAGAGAGAAGTATTGAAATGTTTAAATAAACTCTAGGTAAATCAATCACCTGGACCTGATACAATATCACCTAGAATTCTAAAGGACGCTAAGGATGAGCTCTCCAAACCACTGACAATGCTAATCAACAAATCCTTGCAGTCTGGAAATATGCCTGATCAGTGGAAGCTAGCCAACGTAACATCGAATTAAAAAAAGGCAGCAAATCCCCACCCAGTGACTATCATCCATTTAGCTTAACCTCAGTTGTATGTAAAATGCTAGAAACACTCTTAAGAGACAGACTTGTAAATTGCTTCGAGGAAAATAACATTCTTAAAGATACTCAACACGGCTTTCATAACAAACAATCCTGATTAACAAACCTCTTAGACTTCTTCCACGATATCCTCAACCTCTATGATGAGAGTAGAAGCTGTAGATATTATATACCTTGATTTTCAAAAGGCCTTTGACAAAGTGTGACGCCTCCCGGCGTTAGCAGAATGGTTGCGTGGGGCATTGCAGCTCACTAGCGCTCGCCAGGATGGGGGGATAGGCTACAGTTGTCCTAGAATGATCTGCTTTATTTCATTAGTGTCGTTTTGCCACAGACAGTCTAGAAATGATCTTTGCTTTGGTCTCTGACCGCGCCTTATATTTTATATTCGCTATAATATAAATGATGCTTGTGTGGGAGGCGAGCGAGAGAGTGTGAGGGGGTACACCCGGCAGCGAGGTGAGCTATGACGCGGCTCGCTTGGGCGCTGACGGCGTTGGCGGCCGGGTGGTCAACTAGTCCCTTCCCGTCGCTGCCTCGTGTTCTTTACCAGCTCAGAGCTTGCCTGACACGCGTATCGCCTACATCCTTTGCAATTCTGTCCCCCATACTCGCTACTTTGCATACTATTTCTCTCTCTCGACTTCTCCTTTCTCATTCTCTAATCTTTATTAAACTCAACATCCCTTCTGGTTTCAGCATAGACGTTCACCATCGACCAGTCGTATTGTACGCGAAGCTCTCAGATATTTCCATGTATTAGGTTAAGGAGGTATTATGCTTTATTGAGGTTTAGAGAGACAGACTTTTCCGTATATGTCCTCTCTCGGGAAGATTGTAGACCGGTATATGTCTCCCTTGCAGGGTGTTGAGTGATTCTTCTTGGTTATCTAAAGCTAGACTAGGGGTAAGGTTACTGTGTCGTTGTCTCCGATGTGTGCAGTGTTAGCTAAGCTCTGCACGACATCGACAGGTACTGTGGGAGCCTAAGTTGTCTTCGGGTTGGTTTACTTTGCGAGCACAGCGCTGTGGTGTGAGAGGGCCAAAGCCTATCCCTCACAACATAGTGCTGCCTCTTTGTGTTGACTTCTGAGGGATCGCCAGGATAGAGCTAGGTACTAGAGACCTAGATTTATCAAGAGAGCATCCCCGTCATATAACGTAATCTTCATTATACCACCCTCGGACAACGTTAGGCTACGAGCCGCATGCTCGCCCATTGTTGCCCTGCCTTGATACCCCAGCTAGACTTTATTAACTGAGCAGACACTGGTTAGAGATAAGCCCCATTATTATATGTATGCAGCATTATTATTCACTGCACTTTTGAGCCGAGGTTGTTGTTGAGTTGCACAACCCGAGTAGGCTGTTGCGTTGTGTCACGAAGCATTTCTTTAGTTGTCGAGCATTACTACCTTTGCGCAGTCTTTATTATTCGCCTGCCTATTATTACTATATGTCCTAGCATTTATTGTGACCCGTATTCTGCATTATAATTGTTCAAGATTCTTTACGAACATCTTCCCAGCATCAGACTTATTTCAGAAGTTTCCAGTTGATGTTGCAGGACTAGCATTGCACTTTCTTTAATACAGGAGTGCCAGTTATTTGAGTATCTACCGTAACGTTAATTAATCACGTTAACTATCTTTTCTTTGTGTAACATAATCGAGTAATCTTTTACTGTTTGAGAATAGGCTGTTTCATTGAGCGTCAGCCTAGTGTGTGTGCACCAGTTACCGAGTCATAGGATACCTCGTTGTCCAGGCACGACTCAGGGCGGTAATGGTGTTTTGTTTTCCAGTGTTTAAGGCTGGGGTTGGATCTAGTGTTACCGTTGTTGCTTTTTGCCCTTATCTAGTCCAATGTTGAAGAGCCCTGTGTCTTTGAGAACCTGGATCGTAACAAATGGCGACCTAGCTCAGGATCTTGTGAACTAAGAGATAATTGCAGGATTGTTGTGGTCATTTGTTTTATTGAGGAATATAGTGGGCACGTTAAAATTGTTTTGGCAAAGTAGTATAGCACTTGAGAGTCTTCAGACATTTTTGGCAAGTGAATAGTGCTACATAGGAGCTTGGGTATTTTTTTTTTTTTTTTATAAACGTGAGAATTTTTGGTGGACACAATGGGAGACGAATCAGATCATACTGAGAGTTCAGGGAATGATGCAGGCTCTGATGGGCAGATGCCAGGGGGGTTAGTAACTAGTGAGGAGGCCGCAAAGAAGTTTTTGGAGGTGCCTATAACAGCTGATCGACTAGAGGGAATTAGCAAGTATGGTCTACAGTGTTTGGCTCCCCTCATGGGGCTTAAGGTGGCTCATGGCATCAAGAAGAACGATTTGAGGGCTTGCGTACTGGGGGCGGCTAGTGAGGTCCAGGGTGGAGAGGGTGCTCGGGGACTTCTGCTCAAGCCCCCCCTCCACTCTACTCCCATCGGGACCTCTAGGATGCCGGAGTTTAGTACGTTCCCGCAGGCCGATAGCCGCTGGCAGCGTGGTTTATGATCGCTGGGTGGGCCTCCAATAGTTGCACCTCCTCAAGGTTTCACTACAGAAATGCTCTTCCAGCTTGAGATGGCTAACCAGCAGCGGCAGTTTGAGATGGCTAAGCGACAGGCTGATCTCGAACTCGCTAAGGCTAAACAACAGACTGATCTCGAACTCGCGAGAATAAAAGCCCAGTCGGAGGCTGAGTCTACCAGGTACCGTGCAGATATCGATCTTGAGAAGACTCGGGTGGAAACGACAGGGCAACGTCTCGGTGGTGGGAATTGTGGGCATGATCAGTCTTTGTCGCACCTGTTGAAGCTAGTCCCTGTATTTGATGAGTCGGGTGTCACCGAATTTTTCATGAGATTCGAGAAGAAGTGCCAGGAACACCAGTGGCCTGGGGAGAAGTGGGCAGCCCTTGTTTCCTCTAGACTTGTGGGCAAGGGACTCAGGGCTTATGATGCATTGCCGATAGAGTCGTGTATTATCTACGAGGAACTCAAGGAGGCTGTCCTGAGAGCATACGAACTACAACCAGAGACGTACAGGTTGAAGTTCCGGGGTGTTACCAAGGGTCGGGAGAGCACCTTTTTAGAACATGCCCGGGAGCTGTCCGATGCTTTTGGGAATTGGCTGAGGTCGGAGAAAGCTACTACGTTTGACGACATTAAACAGTTGGTGCTTTTAGAGCAGTTTTTCAAATGCACGGGCGGCGACCTGACGTTAAACCTGAAAGAAAACCAAAAACTCTACAGGAGGCAGCTGAGATGGCTGACCGCCGGCTATCACTAATTCGTGGGTGCGGGTCTGCCCAGCGTAGTGAGGCAGGTAACAAGGGGCGTGATGCCCCACCCCCCCGAGTTAGTGATATACCTTATGCAAACAAGTACAAGAGCCATGATACCAAGACTGACCACAAGACTAGCACCGTCCCGTTTAAGAAGGGGCCGGGCCCTTCCCAGTACCAAGGGAAGCCCAAAGGGGAGTTGGAGTGTTATCATTGTCATAAAAAGGGGCACTTTGCAAGAGTCTGTCCTAGCAAACCACCTACAGCTACTGTGTCTTTGGCCTGCAACATTGGTGTGTCTCCGAAGTCATCTGAGTTTGCCCGGGGCAGTTCGTCAGAGGCTGAGGCACAGCCAATGCAGAAGCACCTGGGAGGCTCGAACCCTGCTCAGGATGTTTTTTGCGACCATAGAGGGCGGGGTTGCGTGATGTGGGCGGGGCGCAAGCATGGAGTAGAGGTCTTGCGTGATACAGGTGCTTCCCAGACTCTGATGAAAAACTTGACTGGCTACCCTATAAACGCGGCTCGGGTGGTAGTGGTGCAGGGTATTAATGCAACTCGGTCATACCCGCTGGTGCGGTTGGAGTTGGAGGTGGATGGTGTGGCACGTGAATTAGATGTCGGGATTGTGGAGAAACTGCCAGTGGAGGGCGTCGACCTTCTTCTCGGCAACGACTTTGCAATGCCCGCTTCTGAGGTTCTACCCTTAGTTGTTGCCGAGAGGCCGGCCGACGTGAGTAGGGAAGAGCAAGAGTGGGTCGAGCGGTGCCAGACACAACCCATGGCATGTGTTGTCACCCGAGCTCGGGCAGCTAAAGTGTCACAGCCTAGTCCTCCGTCTTCAGACCAGCGGAGGAACGATCAACAGGAGGAGGCTAAAGCTGGAGTTGGTTTTAAGAGTTTTGACTCGGCGGCTCTCCTGGGTGATTCAGTATTAGCACCATTACTTAATTCTGGAGTAGCCCCTGGGCCTGTCATCGAGAGTGACGAGGCTGGGCATGACGAGTCTCCACGACAGCAACGTTATGTACATCGAGAGAGACAGAGGGAGCAGCCCAGTATCGGGGAAGGTCATGTATTGCTCCGGGAGCAATTAGATCGCTTGGCACCCTCAGATATACGTCGGTTGCAACTAGAGGACCCTGAGCTCCAAACGTGTGCTAATGGAGCTGTAGAGCTCGACGAGGACGGCGATGCACAGCCAGGAGATTTTTTTTATTTAGAAGGCATCCTCTATAGGCGTTTTCAAGACCCTAAACGTAGTTGGCAAGAGGGGTCCGGAGTAGTGGACCAGTTGGTGGTGCCACGGGAGTGCAGGGATAGCCTACTGAGGTTGGCGCATGACATACCACTGGCAGGACATCTAGAGGTGAGAAAAACGGTGGCGGCTTTAGAAAAATTGTTTTGGTGGCCGGGGTTGAAGGGGCAGGTGGTAACCTGGATAGCAAGGTGTCATACGTGCCAGAGGGTTGGAAAACCTAACCAAACAATTCCGAGTGCCCCGTTGCACCCCATTCCTGTCAGTGGACCGCCTTTCAGTAAGGTCATCATTGATATGGTCGGACCCCTACCCCCTACTAGTGCCGGTAATAAATTTCTATTAACTATCATGGATGTCGCCACTCGTTATCCTGATGCATATCCAATGAGAAATGGCACGGCGAAAACTGTTGTCCGGAACCTGCTCTGGTATTGCTCGCGGTATGGTTACCCGCAAGAGGTGCAATCGGACCAAGGTTCTAGTGTTACATCTAATCTGTTCAAACAAACTATGATTCAGCATGGCATCAGCACTGTCGTCTCTTCTGCGTATCACCCGGAGAGTCAAGGGGTGTTGGAGAGGTGGCACGCCACGCTGAAAAGCATGCTTCGATGTTATTGCGCAGAGAACGGAAAGGATTGGGACCTTGGTCTGCCGTATGTTTTGTTCGCGGCAAGAGAAGTACCTGGAGAGAGACTCGGTTTCAGTCCGAATGAGCTTGTTTTCGGGCATCAGGTGAGGGGCCCTCTCCACATGGTGAAGGAGATTTGGGAGGGTACCGCTAAGCCATGTTCTATGTTGAGATACGTCCTCAAGAGCAGAGAGAGAATGCTTAGAAGTCTGGAGCTGGCCGGGCGTAATTTGGTGAGTTCGCAGGCCCGTATGAAGGACAGGTACGATACTAAGGCGAAACTCCGGGAGTTTCAGGTAGGTCAAGAGGTGTTGGTCCTGTTGCCTTTGTCAGGTCATCCTCTGGCTGCCAAGTACGCTGGGCCTTATCGGGTGGTGTCAAAGATCTCCGATCTAGATTACCTCGTTGCCACTCCAGACTGGAAGAAGCGTAACCAACTATGCCACATTAATTTGTTGAAGGAGTATGTGAGGCGCCCACCTGAGTCACTAGCTGTCCCTGTGTTGACCTGCTGCGGTCATGGTGGAGAAGGAGAGGGGGGCAGCAATGATCAGGTGGATGATAACTGGGATTGTCATGTCTCGGCTGATCAGTGGGCGGGGAATTCGAGCCAATGTGCGCATGATGCTCTGGCGCACCTGCCGGAGGAACAGCAGGTGGCAGTGCAGCGCCTGTTCGATTCATACCCCACTGTATTTGCCGAGCACCCAGGCCTCACTACTCAAGCGGTGCATGATGTCGATGTAGGAGAGCACCCCCCCTTCAAGTCGATACCTTATCGGGTGCCACCCATTAAACTCCCAGCGCTCAGGGATGAGCTGGAGTATATGCTGGCGAGAGGCTTGATCGAGAAGGGGGCAGTACGGTGGACTTCTCCTGTCACTCTGCAGCCCAAACCTGATGGAAAAGTTCGGTTCTGCATTGACTTTAGGCGGTTGAACGGGTTGACCCCCACCAATGCATATCCTCTTCCCCGGGTGGATGACAGTGTGGATAAGATCGGGAAAGCAAGGTACTTGACTAAGGTAGACCTCGTCAAAGGCTACTGGCAAGTACCACTGTCTGAGCGGGCTAAAGAGGTGTGCGGGTTTGTGGTGGATGGCAGTACTTACCGTTGCAACGTGATGCCATATGGTCTGAAAAATGCACCGGCCACTTTCCAGAGCTTAATGAACGACATCGTAGCAGACATCCCAAACTGTACTGTCTACCTTGATGACGTGATCATTTATGACAACGATTTCCAAAGTCACTGTGAGCACATAGAAGCCTTATTTAGTCAACTTAGTAAAGCAGGCTTGGTGGTTAATCTGGGCAAGTGTGACTTTGTGCAAGCCACGGTGCAGTATCTGGGGTTTGTGGTTGGGTTAGGGCAGGTGAGCCCGCCCCAACAGAAGATGCAGGCTATCGACTTGTTCCCCAGGCCGACCACCAAGCGGCAGATCATGAGATTTTTGGGCATGGTTGGGTATTACCGCCGCTTTATAAGAGGCTATTCTACTGTGTTAGCTCCTTTGACAGATCTACTAGCTAAAGATAAAAAGTTCCGCTGGGCACCTGAGTGTGAGCAGGCGTTTCGAGTAGTTAAACACCTTTTATGCGCAGCTGGCAATCGTGTTAGCGCTCAGACACTTTGAGGTCTACGTTCCTGCATATGGGCCAGTCGTGGTAGTGTATACCGACCACCACCCGCTTAAATTCCTCAATCAATTCCACAACCGGAATATGAGGCTGACCAGATGGTCGCTCATGTTGCAAGAGTACAACTTAGACATTCGCCATATTGCCGGTTGTGAGAATGTGATTGCGGACTGTTTGTCGCGGGTGGAGGATCCGGGGTAGGCTACCACAGTATGTTGGTATAGCCTCCTGTCTTGGCTCGCGGTGTATTTTTGCGCTGGTGCTTGTTGGCTCGCGTGTGTAGCATCAGCGTAGGGTCGCAGGGCAGGAGTTGTTGGCTTTGATTAGAAGAAAATTAGGCTACATCTATAGTAGCCGCCAAAAACAACATTAAAATAAAATATGAAAAATTAAATAAAAACTTTCTTTTTAATAATTAATTTTAAGATAATATTGTAGCTGAGTACTGAGTGCAGATGATTTTCCCTCAGTAGGCTGTGCTTCTTAAAGCTCGCTCTGGGAGCACAATGTTATGAATTAATGTATTATATTTGGGAAGGGTGATAAGATTTTTTTATATAAAAATTTTGTATTTTTTTTGTTTGAGGAAACTGAGCTTGCATTCCATGAGAGGCAGAGTGGTTAGGAGTGGCAGATTTTAGCGACATTCTGCCTGTTCAGATATGGGCTCATGGTTGAGTGTCCCATATCTTGGGGGGGGGTGTGACGCCTCCCGGCGTTAGCAGAATGGTTGCGTGGGGCATTGCAGCTCGCTAGCGCTCGCCAGGATGGGGGATAGGCTACAGTTGTCCTAGAATGATCTGCTTTATTTCATTAGTGTCGTGTTGCCACAGACAGTCTAGAAATGATCTTTGTTTTGGTCTCTGACTGCGCCTTATATTTTATATTCGCTATAATATAAATGTTGCTTGTGTGGGAGGCGAGCGAGAGAGTGTGAGGGGGTACACCCGGCAGCGAGGTGAGCTATGACGCGGCTCGCTTGGGCGCTGACGGCGTTGGCGGCCGGGTGGTCAACTACTCCCTTCCCGTCGCTGCCTCGTGTTCTTTACCAGCTCAGAGCTTGCCTGACACGCGTATCGCCTACATCCTTTGCAATTCTGTCCCCCATACTCGCTACTTTGCATACTATTTCTCTCTCTCGACTTCTCCTTTCTCATTCTCTAATCTTTATTAAACTCAACATCCCTTCTGGTTTCAGCATAGACGTTCACCGTCGACCAGTCGTATTGTACGCGAAGCTCTCAGATATTTCCATGTATTAGGTTAAGGAGGTATTATGCTTTATTGAGGTTTAGAGAGACGGACTTTTCCGTATGTGTCCTCTCTCGGGAAGATTGTAGACCGGTATATGTCTCCCTTGCAGGGTGTTGAGTGATTCTTCTTGGTTATCTAAAGCTAGACTAGGGGTAAGGTTACTGTGTCGTTGTCTCCGATGTGTGCAGTGTTAGCTAAGCTCTGCATGACATCGACAGGTACTGTGGGAGCCTAAGTTGTCTTCGGGTTGGTTTACTTTGCGAGCACAGCGCTGTGGTGTGAGAGGGCCATAGCCTATCCCTCACAACATAGTGCTGCCTCTTTGTGTTGACTTCTGAGGGATCGCCAGGATAGAGCTAGGTACTAGAGACCTAGATTTATCAAGAGAGCATCCCCGTCATATAACGTAATCTTCATTATACCACCCTCGGACAACGTTAGGCTACGAGCCGCATGCTCGCCCATTGTTGCCCTGCCTTGATACCCCAGCTAGACTTTATTAACTGAGCAGACACTGGTTAGAGATAAGCCCCATTATTATATGTATGCAGCATTATTATTCACTGCACTTTTGAGCCGAGGTTGTTGTTGAGTTGCACAACCCGAGTAGGCTGTTGCGTTGTGTCACGAAGCATTTCTTTAGTTGTCGAGCATTACTACCTTTGCGCAGTCTTTATTATTCGCCTGCCTATTATTACTATATGTCCTAGCATTTATTGTGACCCGTATCCTGCATTATAATTGTTCAAGATTCTTTACGAACATCTTCCCAGCATCAGACTTATTTCAGAAGTTTCCAGTTGATGTTGCAGGACTAGCATTGCACTTTCTTTAATACAGGAGTGCCAGTTATTTGAGTATCTACCGTAACGTTAATTAATCACGTTAACTATCTTTTCTTTGTGTAACATAATCGAGTAATCTTTTACTGTTTGAGAACAGGCTGTTTCATTGAGCGTCAGCCTAGTGTGTGTGCACCAGTTACCGAGTCATAGGATACCTCGTTGTCCAGGCACGACTCAGGGCGGTAATGGTGTTTTGTTTTCCAGTGTTTAAGGCAGGGGTTGGATCTAGTGTTACCGTTGTTGCTTTTTGCCCTATTCTAGTCCAATGTTGAAGAGCCCTGTGTCTTTGAGAACCTGGATCATAACAAAAGTTCCCCACAAAAGTTTATTGCTAAAACTAAAAGCGAATGGAATACAAGACGGTGTGTTGAAATGGATAGAAAATTGGCTCAGCGACATAAAGCAAAGAGTAGTTATAAACGGTAAAGCATCTAAATGGACCAATGTAAGTAGCAGGGTACCCCAGGGATCGTTACTAGGACCAATTCTCTTTCTAATTTACATCAACGACATAGATGAGGGTGTCACCTGTACAATCTCAAAGTTTGCTGACGATACAAAAATTGCAAATAGCGTGCTCTCAAAAGAACACATTGATGATATGCTACACAATCTAGATAAGTTATCATGTTGGGCCCAAATTTGGCAAATGAGTTTCAATACGGATAAATGAAAAGTACTACATATCGGATAATGAAATGAGAAAGCAAACTATTTGATGAATAGCACTCAGCTTAACCCGGCAGCTACGGGGAGACTCTTAAGAGGTTTTACTGGGCGACTGCGGGGAGACTCTTAACACTCAACGAGCGGCCTAGGCGGTATATTTGACCGTGCTGCCCAACGTGTTTTTTTTACCATAAATAGGGTTGTTTCTGTTCTCTTTTTCATGCATAAACAAGAGCCAGAGTGTAATACAAGTATGTATCCCTGAAAGGGCCTAAATTGAGCTTTCCAATGACACCCGGACCATCCTTCTACGATCACTGGTTGTCTTGCAACGATCGTGCAACCGAAGGGCAAAATTGCTAAAATACGGTCATTTCGTTACATATATACGTGTGTAGCGATTGAGAGAGGGTGGAGTAGAGTGGAGTACATGTCAGTGGGCCCATGACGGTCGTTGCGAGCGGTCATCAGGTAATCTACGCTCCTCCCACCGCTCGGCTCTCTCTCAGAGCCAATATTGCGCCAAAATTGCACACAGACTTAAGTCGGGCCCCGCCACATAGTCCAGGTTTTTAGATACGGACTTAAGTCCGGCCCCGATAGACAAGGGTTAAGATCCTAGGCCTAAAAAAAAAAACTTTTAAAAGGCCCCAGTAGCACTTAAAAAATTTGTTTTGTTTTTGTTTTTTCCCCTCCATACCTCATATCACTTCTCTCCATCTGTCAAAGTCCCCTCCTTCCCCCCTCTCCCCCCCACCCCTTCAATTATCACCTATTTTCCTTGTTATTCCATTATTCATTGGTATACTTTCATGCTAACATCTGTAAGCCGGTTGCAGGGTGTGGTTATATGAGTAGCGAGTGTGTTAGGTAAGGTACAGGGTGGGGTGAGACTCTCAGTCATGCTCTGGAGCTCGCGAGAGGTGAGGTTGCCTCGCTCTGCTCCACATTTCATGAATGGGCCGCTCCGTATTTATTCGTGATTTTGACCATACAAACACTATTCCCACTTGTTTTATTGTTGTTACAGGTTACTATCTTCATATTAGATGTAAAATAGGCACATATGGATAAGTATTAATTATATTTATGGTAAATTAACTATTTTAGTGAGGAATGCATCAACATACCTGCACACAACGGTATGGTGTATACTACAGGGGCTGCACAGCTGAGAGGTTAAGAGTGTAGACAGAGAAACCGATCTAGGAGTAACAATATCAAGTAACCTAAAATCGAGTCAATGTTCAGAAGTTGTTAAGAAGGCAAACAAAATAATTGGCTTTATAGGCAGGTCATTTGAGCATCAATCCAAAGAAGTTATCCAAACTCTTTACAATTCCTTAGTCCGCCCTCTTCTGGAATACTGTGTTCAATCCTGGTGCCCTTATTATCAAAAAGATATAGACAAGATAGAACGAGTTCAATGTAGAGTTACTAAAATTATACCTAGCCTAAAGAACAAACCAGACGAGGAGCGTCTTAGAGAATTAAATATATTTCCTTTAACCCAGCGCAGATTAAGAGGCGACTTAATTCAAGTGTTCAAAATCATCAGAGGCATCGACAATATGAACTGTAGTATGTACTTCACTATCGACCAATCTAATTACACGCGGGGAATCAGTTGCAAAATTATTGGTAAATCTTTTAACTCACACGAATCTAAGAATTTCTTCTTCAATCGAGTTGTCAGCTTTTGGAATGGGCTTCCCCGAGACGTTATAGACTACAGCATCGTTGATTCTTTTAAACTTCGCCTAGACAAATATCTTGCATCAAACCTGTGACTAACAGCGTTTGTAAATGAATATACTTTATTTCATTCCTCTATCAGATTCATCAATGATTATTGCGTATATATATTACTAAGACGTTACTCTCTTTTTCCCAGATATACGAAAGATCTCTTATAACTGTGTTATATTACAAACCCATCTGTCCCCTACTAACTTCCTAATCCTGCCACGGACATTAGTTCCAGGGCAGTAGTTCCCTTTCCCACTCTAAACAACTGTGTGGATACTTGATCCTCAGTGTTTTGGAGGACAAGCAGCCTAGAGGGGTCACTAGACCTGTTGTTTCTTGATTTCCTTTATACTCCTTTGTACTTTGTACTCTCTCTCTCTCTCTCTCTATCTCTATGGTCCAATTAGCTTAACCTCATCTGTATATATAATGCTAGAAACACTCTTAAGAGACACTCGTAAATCACTTAGAGGCAAATAACATACTTAAAGATACTCAACACGGCTTTCGTAACAAACACTCCAGCTTAACAAATTTCTTAGACTTCTTTCACGATATCCTCAACCTCTATGATTAGAGTAAAGCTGTAGATATTATACAGCTTGATTTTCAAAAGGCCTTTGACATAGTTCCCCACAAACGTTTACTGCTAAAAGTAAACGCATGGAATACAAGACGCAAGTTGAATTGTTGAAATGGATAGAAAATTGGCTCAGTGACAGAAAGCAAAGAGTAGTAATAAACGGTAAGGCATCTAAGTGGACCAATGTAAGTAGCAGGGTACCCCCAGGGATCGGCACTAGGACCAATTATTTCTAGTTTATATCAACGACATAGATGAGGGTCTCACCTGTACAATCTCAAAGTTTGCTGACGATACAAAAATTGCAAATAGCGTACTCTCAAAAGAACAAGTTGACGAAATGCAACACAATCTAAATAAGTTGTCACGTTGGGCTCAAATTGGGCAAATGAGTTTCAATGCGGATCAATGTAAAGCACTACATATCGGATACTAAAATGAGAAAGCAAACTATTCTATGAATGGCACTCAGCTTAAGAGTGTAGACAGAGAAACAGATCTGGGAGTAACAATATCGAGTAACCTAAAACCGAGTCAACAATGTTAAAAAGTTGTTAAGAAGGCAAACAAAATAATTGGCTTTATAGGCCGGTCATTTGAGCATAAATCCAAAGAAGTTGTCCTAACTCTTTACAATTCCTTAGTCCGCCCTCTTTTGGAATACTGCGTTCAATCCTGGTGCCCTTATTACCCAAAAGATATAGACAAGCTAGAATGAGTTCAATGTAGAGTTACCAAAATGATACCTAGCCTAAAGAACAAACCATATGAGAGGCGTCTTAGAGAATTAAATCTATTTCCTTTAACCCAGCGCAGATTAAGAGGCGACCTAATTCAAGTGTTCAAAATCATCAAAGGCATCGACAATATGAACTGTAGTAAGTACTCACTATCGACCAATCTAATTACACGCGGGAAACGGTTGCAAAATTATTGGTAAATCTTTTAACTCTCACGAATCAAAGAATTTCTTCTTCAATCGAGTTGTCAACTTGTGGAATGGGCTTCCCCGAAACGTTATAGACTGCAGCACCGTTGATTCTTTTAAACTTCGCCTAGACAAATATTTTGCATCAAACCCGCGACTGACTGCGTTTGTAAATGAATAACTTTATTATATTCCTCCCACAGATTCATCAAGGATTATTGCGTATATATATTACTAAGACGTTACTCTCTTTTTCCAGATATACGAAAGATCACTTTTAACTGTGTTTTGTTGCTAGCACATCTGTTCCCTACTAACTTCCTAATCCTGCCACGGACATTAGTTCCATTAGTTCCCAATTTTCCCTTACCCACTCTAAACCACTGTTTGGACACTTGATCCTCAGTGTTTTGGAGGACAAGCAGGCTAGAGGGGTCACTAGACCTGTTGTTGCTTGATTTCCTGTGTACTCTCTCTCTCTCTCTCTCTCCATTACTCAGTCTTACGTTATCAGGATGGCTTAAACCGAGGTTCATCGGACTAGAATGGACCAGCTTATCCGTACCCCCGGTTATCCCAGGGAGCTGATGTTATCTAAAGGCTTACAGATGCATTTGAAGGATCACAGAGGTTATTCACCAAACAATAATATTTATATAATATATATTATTGCAATATTATTCTAATGCTTTTGCCATTGATAAAAGGTAAAGTTTAAAGTTTTGTTGTATTATTTATAGAAACTTAACAAGATTCATAAACCTATTTGATGCATGTTCAAATAAATAATCCAATGGTTTAGGTCAAACATCAAGGAGTATAGTCCATAATATACAGTATATTAAATAGTTTATCCTAAGCTAATGAATACATTCTCACTTAATCGAACAGTAATATCTGGAAGCTACATGTTGACATTAAGACAAAATAATTAAATTACTGTTCAGAGGTAAAGGTCACAGGTTAAGGTCATGCGTTATGGGGGAAGGGTATATTGTATCTTCCATTATTTCATATATTTATTATTGTTTTTGTTTCCTTCCTAGACTTCCGTCAAATTAAAGACAAACATCCATTAGACTTCTAGGCTTACTATCGTTCACCAGGAAAAGTAATCGATGCCTAAATAGCACGAACAGTCTTAATGTTGACAAAGAAATGGGGTGAAAGGTCTTGAAATCGACAAACTAATGGGGCTAAATATGAGGAGGAAGGGGTACCAGAAAAACGACCCATCTCCCCTTAAGGGAAGGTTTTTAGTTTGCTCCCTAAACCTCCATCAAGCTAGTATATAAATACTCCCGAGACCCCTGTTCAAGATAAATGTGTACTTTCTTTAGAAGTAAAATGTACTGGCCAAAGGCCGGTCGCTCCTAAATTACAGGCTCGGTATCGCTCGCCAGGAAAACATCGACACCTACATGGCATGAAAGGTCAAAACATTGACAGAAATGGGCTGAAAGGTCTTAAAATCGCCAAACTAATGGGGCGAACATCTTAAAATCTCGATAACAATTAGGTGAAGCATTAGGGAGAAAGGGTTCCAGAACTACATACCTCAAGTTAAAATATCCAGTTAAGTTTAGTTTTTTATATTTCCAATACATTGTATCCATATTATAATAAATTCAGCCTAGGTATACTGTATAACCATTGAGTGGAAATGTCAGTAACTAGTATTTGGTCAGTTGTATATTCAGTGAGCTGTAACGGACAACAATAACCTGCTTATATTCAGTGAGCTGTAACGGACAACAATAACCTGCTTATATTCAGTGAGCTGTAACGGACAACAATAACCTGCTTATATTCAGTGAGCTGTAACGGACAACAATAACCTGCTTATATTCAGTGAGCTGTAACGGACAACAATAACCTGCTTATATTCAGTGAGCTGTAACGGACAACAATAACCTGCTTATATTCAGTGAGCTGTAACGGACAACAATAACCTGCTTATATTCAGTGAGCTGTAACGGACAACAATAACCTGCTTATATTCAGTGAGCTGTAACGGACAACAATAACCTGCTTATATTCAGTGAGCTGTAACGGACAACAATAACCTGCTTATATTCAGTGAGCTGTAACGGACAACAATAACCTGCTTATATTCAGTGAGCTGTAACGGACAACAATAACCTGCTTATATTCAGTGAGCTGTAACGGACAACAATAACCTGCTTATATTCAGTGAGCTGTAACGGACAACAATAACCTGCTTATATTCAGTGAGCTGTACCGGACAACAATAACCTGCTTATATTCAGTGAGCTGTAACGGACATCAATAACCTGCTTATATTCAGTGAGCTGTAACGGACAACAATAACCTGCTTATATTCAGTGAGCTGTAACGGACAACAATAACCTGCTTATATTCAGTGAGCTGTAACGGACAACAATAACCTGCTTATATTCAGTGAGCTGTAACGGACAACAAAAACCTGCTTATCCGGCTGGAAAGGTTATAAAGTTGGGGAGTGTACGCCAAGCTGCTCATCTCCTTAACATTAACATTGCTGTTTGGAGCATGTAGTGGAGAAAGGAAACACAGAGACAAAACAGAAAAGGTGCATGTGCCTACAAGCAGCCGCCATTCATAAAATGTTTGAAACAGTTGGATTATACTGTTGTGGTTTGTACATTTGTGGAACCAACTCCAAGGAAGTTAATTCCAGAGAATAACAATTGTGGGAATACATTAATTTTGATAAGTGAGCATCCTACATTGTGGAGGAGAGAATGTGAATTAATGAGGATATCCAGCTGCCCTAGTTCTGCGGGGAAAGATGCACAGAGGTGGCACAATTGAAGGAAGTTCCTCAGAACATTTGCCATGAAAATATCTGTAGAGTAATGCAAGGGATGCAACATCTCTTTGTATGAATAATGGAGGAAGATCCTGCGTGATTGCAGGGTTATTGATTAATCTAATAGCTATATTTTGAATGTTGTCCAACTGCCTCAATGCAACCACTCAACATCAATTCCACAAGGGTGAATAGTATTCCATCTGAGAACGTACATGACTTTTATATTATATAAAGGCTAACTGCTCGTCAGTGAAGAATTCTTGAACTCTGTGTAGGAGTCTTATTTTCTTGGGAGGCATTTTTAGCAATGGCTCTAACATGAGGTGTCCATCTCAGGTTAAGGTCATAGGTTGTGATTGGTATATTGTTTACTATGGACTCCCTAGACAACGGGAGAAATATATTATATTTTTAATTAAATGACGAGAAATACAGTTCTGTTCTTCGCTGTGATCTTATGTATAAAAGTAAAATTAAGATGCCAACTACCACTTAAAGTAGCCGCACATTCTTTCTGTCTGTCATGGGTTCCGTTTAAACGAGGCGGAGGTGTTGAGAGAATACAAGAGCCAGGTGTACAAGTGTTATTATATAAATAGTATGTTGATATGCATTTGTGGTTTGGATTATACAATGGCAATGCATGAAGACATCAATCATTAATCCTGGAAGCAATAGTACAGTAATAGATACATAAGGATACACAAGATATACTGTATATACAATATTAACACATACTCAAGAGACGTAAGTATTGAGAGTGACTCCTAGTTAGACTCGGTGTGTGGGGAAATCCATAGCTTGAATTTATTGTATAGGAGTATGTGTGGCAGAGCTTTTCCCCTATAGTTACGCAGTGGTCTAACAACCTAGATGTTAGACAGACGTGTGATAATATAACTATGATGGAAGAATTAAGGATAGCGAGTGCAGGTTTTAATAGGCAACTAGAATATAAGAAAGTTACATAGCAGGGGGCCTGAAAGCCAGGTCTCAACTGTGCAAGCATCTCAAATTGCAGTAATAACTTTGAAGTAACAAGTTACCAAGAGCATTCTAGGTTCTAGAGCCAGGGAGCAGTTTAGGTCTTTGTGGGAATTAAGACACAAATGCAGAGCAGAGCCCCAGTTTATTCAACGTTTCGCCATGTAGGCTTCTTCAGGAATAACATACAGTAGGGGAGGACAGTCAACAAAATATATCTCTTACCATAAGAAAACAACACAACAAAATCAACAGCATGAAATGTTCAAATAGTTTAGTCTGGTTCTCGACTCGTTAATAAATATGCAAGTGGTTTGGCTAGTGAAAAGGAACCTTTATTTAAGTTCATGGTATCATTCATCACGATATGAGCTGACTCAAAGCATCTACGTTTAACAGTATTTGTTTCACAGTTTATGAATCTAGCTTCATTATGTTTCATTCTGTGTCCGGTATCTAGTCTATGGATGACCATGGCGTTGCTTAACCTAAATTTCTTCATATCGGTTTCATGTTCTTGTATTCTTTTCTGTAGGCCTCGGTACGTTTCGCCTATATATACTTCATTACATGTGGTACATGGTATTTTGTGTACACCTGCTTTCCTGTTGAAACATATATACCTCGGACGGCTGCTTGGACGATGACGCCAGCTCGCTTGGGTTGGTGGAGGTGAAGTTCCGGTCGCCCAATCCGCGGCCGGCCTTGGTGTCCTCTGCGAGGCGCCGCCTATTGGAAGTGGGGGGAGGGGGGGCTTTGCGGGGATTTGTTATGATTTGTAAGGGGGGGGGGGGAGGGGTGGGGGGCAGGCCTGTTTTATCTTGCAGTTTCCCACCTTGTGTTTGGGGGAGGAGACTCGGGTATTCGGGCTGCTGTGAGGAGAGACATGTTTTTTTGGGCCGCGTAGCGTCTCAGGTTTTGATATAACAAAAATAGTATAAATGAGTTGCGTGTGTGGATTCCTTTAATTATCGATAACTTATAAGATGATTAAACCACTGCGTAAGAACTACACTCGTAATTCAATCATGCACATTATTTTTCCATGTATAAGATCGCGGAGAGGAACAGAACCTATGTGAGCAACTGTACATACAGCATTACATCAAGAGAACAAAGCATCACTTACAATAACCCTGAGTGAAAGTAAACTGTATTTTGTGTAGTGTATAACGTGATCACCAACCTATTCAGTGACGTCTTGTTCATTGTATTCTGGAAACTATTAGACGATGTTATTCAGCTTAGGAAGGACGTCTACACATTGAATGGCTGCAGACTATTGCAATTAATCGTGTTAGCTACCATATATCCTTCCTGAGCTTCATAATATCATCTAAATGTAGCTGAAATCAAATTACAGGGACTGTAACCGATACAGAAGAGGTTAATGCTGGAGGAATATTGTCACTAACTGAGCTATTATTACCATCCAGTAGTGTTAATGTTAATAGTAAATAGCTCAGTATCAACCGCTTATAACCATTATACTATTTCATTCTTAAAACACGAATGGGTCTCTTCTAGTGAGCATGAAGTTATTTGTAAACAGCTACAGTATATTAGTGTAATAGTTATCATTTTATTATGAGGGGTTTCTGGATCCCCTTCTCGCTCATGCTTAGCCCCATTAGTTTTGTGATTTTAAAACATTTGTTTCACTAGTTTGGCTAATATTAAAACATTTTGTGTTATGTAGGTGTTGATTTTGTCCTGACGAACAATAGCGAGCCGGCCATTTAGGAAGAAACAACCTTTGGCCGGGGCTTTTTTCTACCGAAAAAATCACAAAGCTATCTTGAAGGTATTTTTATTAAGCTTGATGGAGGTCAAGAGAAGTAATAAAAGACTAAATATATAAATCACTAAATAAGGCTCCCCATTAACAGTGTTAAAATAAGGGTGTGAAGGATGTCAGTATGGTGGCTGTGTTGGGGAGGCTGAAGAGATAATGGTCACTTAAGGGGAGGTTCGAACCCCTTTCTGCCTCAGGTTTGGAGATTTTACGACGTTCGCTCCATTAGTTTGGCGATCCTTAGACCTTTTGTGTCGCTTATAGGTGTCTATTTTTTCCTGGCGAGTGACAGCGTGCCTTGTAATTTAGGAGAAACAGGCCTTCGGCCGCCAGGCCATTTTTCTACCAAAAAATGACGGCATTTTTGTTAAGCTTGATAGAGGCATTGGGAGGAAACTAAAGAAGATAATAAATATAAAGCCTATACAAATGAACACAAATCTGCCCTTATTAGTGTGTTAGTGGCGAGTTGTTGCCCTCAAACCAGTCCATGTTGCATTATACGGTGGGTAAGACAGACATCCTGGCTCCTAACCTCTGTAGAGGTAGAGCAAATGGGCTGCAAATTACCACGCCTGTTCCGTGGCTGACTCTTCCTAAATGGTGACCCTATATAGCTGGATTGCTCTAGTCGTGTTTGAGTTATAGAGATTAGTGGCAAGGTCTCTCTGGCCTACTAATAAATAATAGACTCTAATGATACACTGCCATAGGTCTCTCTGGCCTACTAATAAATAATAGACTCTAATGATACACTGCCATAGGCCTCTCTGGCCTACTAATAAATAATAGACTAATGATACACTGCCATAGGTCTCTCTGGCCTACTAATAAATAATAGACTCTAATGATACACTGCCATAGGCCTCTCTGGCCTACTAATAAATAATAGACTCTAATGATACACTGCCATAGGTCTCTCTGGCCTACTAATAAATAATAGACTCTAATGATACACTGCCATAGGCCTCTCTGGCCTACTAATAAATAATAGATAATGATACACTGCCATAGGTCTCTCTGGCCTACTAATAAATAATAGACTCTAATGATACACTGCCATAGGTCTCTCTGGCCTACTAATAAATAATAGACTCTAATGATACACTGCCATAGGTCTCTCTGGCCTACTAATAAATAATAGACTAATAAATAATAGACTCTAATGATACACTGCCATAGGTCTCTCTCTGGCCTACTAATAAATAATAGACTAATGATACACTGCCATAGGTCTCTCTGGCCTACTAATAAATAATAGACTCTAATGATACACTGCCATAGGTCTCTCTGGCCTACTAATAAATAATAGACTCTAATGATACACTGCCATAGGCCTCTCTGGCCTACTAATAAATAATAGACTCTAATGATACACTGCCATAGGAAAAGAGTTAGTGAGTTAACCTTTACAGTACCGGTGACGTCTCTTTTATTGGATTTCAGCTACATTTAGACGTTTTTATTAAGCTTAGAAAAAATATATGGTTGTTGCAGATAATCTGTAGCCTCTTCATTGATAGACGTCCTTCCTAAGCTGAATAAAATGTTCCAATACTTACCCGAATATAATGGAAAGATCGTCACCAGTATTTCATGAGTTAACGTAAAGGGGGGATTGTTCATTTTTTGGTCGATTGTTTTTAATTTTTTATTTTTTATTTGTCTATTATCCTCCCAAGATCTCCATCAAACTTAAAACAAATACATCCTCAGGATCCCCCTTTAAAATATATTTTAAATTTTTCGGTAGAAAAATGTCCCGGCCAAAGGCCAGTTCCCCCTAAATTACAGACTCGCTATCGCTCTCCAGGAAAATAAATCGACACCTAAATGAACAGTTTTAATATTGAGAAAGAATGGTCTTTAAATCGCTAAGCTAATGAGCCGAACATCTACAAATATGAAAACTAAAGAGGCTAAGCATGAGGGTGAAGGGTGTCCAGAAAAACCGACTATCTCCCCTTAAGTAAGGACACCCAACGCTTCACCTGTCATGTCTCACCAGGTACAGGACAACCGGCGTAGTCGTCAACAGCTTTATCCTTAACCCTTTCAAGATTATGAATCAGTTTGACAGCTTATTTTGGCTATCATTAGACGATTGTATACCATTTAGAAAGTCGAACAGGGCGTTACTCCCGGGGAGTGCTAAGCGGTTGATAAGGATAGCTGGAATTCCTGTTTCACCATCTGGCCTCCCTAGCTGATCCTTTCTGTGCGTCATCAATATTAAGGGCAACCCCCGCCTGCCCTCCAAAACACCTTCTCCCTCTATTATACATTATATTACAAACACCTTACATACTACACTACCTTTTCAAAAATAATGATGACACATTTTTGGCCTGCCTCGGAGTCCCCAATGGGGGGGAGGGGGGGGGGGGGACCATAAATGCTCCCATTTATCTGACCCATGGAAACGACTCGCCAAAATGCTCTGGATCACTTCCTTATGCTCTGACTATTAACTTTGCCAACATTCGTGGCCTTTCCTCTAACTTTCACTCTGTGGTACACCACCTCTCCTCTGCCAACCCTGATCTTTTCTTTCTCACTGAAAAGCAGTTGTCTGGGTCGACTGACAGCAAACCCTTTTCTGTATCCTCCTACTATCTCTATGCTCAATTTCAAGCCAAAGGTGGATGTTGTGTCTATGTACGCAACAATCTTGCTTTCTCTCGTGTTCCCAACTTAGATTCTTCTGAATTCTCAACTCTCTGGCTAAAGCTTTCTTGTCACTCTCAAGCTAAATATTTCTGCGCTGTTTATCTCTCCCAACATTCTACTGACTATCCAAATTCTTTGACTATCTAACTTCTAAAGTGAAACACATTCTATCCATCTCTCCTTCTGCAGATATATTCATCCTAGGAGATTTCAATTTTCACCACCGCCAATGGCTCTCTTCTGTTTCCACTGGCCAACCTGGTGACCTAGCCTAAATCTGTTCTATCTTAAACGACCTAGAGCAGTTAATCCAGCAACCCACCCATATCCCGGATCGCTTCGGAGATCGGCCTAACATTCTTTATTTGTTTCTAACCTCTAACCCTTCTGCTTATACTGTAAATATTTTCTCTCCTTTGGGCTCCTCCGACCATAAACTAATATCTATCACCTGTCTTATCTCTCCAGTACGGCCATCTGTTCCTCCCAACCGGCTGTGCTTGTGGCATTTTGGCACTGCCAACTGGGAGGCTCTTCAGCAGTACTTCTTTGATTTCCCATGAAATACTTTTTTGCTTCCATGGCTGGGGTTCCTCGGAGAGTACTAAACGCATTACCAAGGTAATCCTATCGGGCATGAAGGCATACATTCCTTTTTCTTTCTCTCAAAGTAATGCAAGCAAATCTTGGTTTTCTCAAGCTTGTTCTACTGCTGTCCGCAATAAGGGGGAAGCATTCAAACGGTACCGATGCCTTCAAACTCAAGAATCTCATTCATCCTATGTTTCTGCCTGGAATCAAGCCAAATCTGTCCTCCGACTTGCCAAACTCTCTTTCATCAATAATTAATGCACTAAACTATCCAACTCTAGCTCTTTCCGAACTTTCTGGCATCTAGCTAAAAACCTCTCCAACAATTTTTCTTTCTCGCCTATCACTCCCATTTTCCACTCTGATGGCACAACCATCACTTCTTCTTCTGACAAAGCTGAACTATTCGCACAAACTTTTGCTAGAAACTCCACCTTGGATGATTCCGGTGCTATTCCTCCCTCTCCCCCACACTCTCTCCTACTTATGCCTAATATCCTAATCTCTTCTAAAGATGTACTTTCTACCCTCTCTGGGCTTAATACTAAGAAAACGTACGGTCTAGATGGTGTTCCTCCTATTGTACTCAAAAACTGTACTTCCGTGCTGACTCCTTGCCTAGGCAAACTCTTTCATCCCTGTCTCTCCTCTAACGTCTTCCCTTCTTGCTGGAAGTTTGCTCTCATTCAACCTGTCCCAAAGAAGAGTGACCGCTCTCAACCCTCCAACTATTGTCCAATTGCTCTCATCTCTTGTATCTCCAAAGTTTTTGAAACAATTCTTGCTTCCAAATTTCTTAAACATTTCTCTTCTCATAATCTACTCTCAGATCGTCAGTATGGCTTCCTTAACCCTTTACGGACGGGGACATTTGTAACTTTTACTACCTGCCAGGCGGGCAGATTTACCCTAAACGAGCATCATTCCATGCTCTTTTTCATTCATAAACAAGAGCCAGAGCATAATACAATTATGTATTCGTGAAAGGGCGATAATAGAGCTTTCTAATGACACCTGAATTATCCTTGTACGACAACGGGTTCACTTGCAACAAAGTTGCAACACGAGTACAAAAACCCTAAAATACGGTAATTTCCCGAGATTTTACCCTATCTAGCAATGCGAGGGATGTGTAGGTATGTGTTATACACGCCAGTAACCTCGCTAGGCTCGGGCCAAGCGGTCAGAGCCTGCCTGCGGTCCTCTCACCCCGTGGACTCTCTCTCAGAGCCGATAATGTGCTCAAAATCCCTTGCGACTTAAGTCGGGACCCGCTGTTTAGGCCTTGGTTCTCTAACCCGACTTAAGTTGAGAGCCACTGCTTGAGGGTTAAGAGTCGCTCTACTGGTGATCTTTTTTAATATCTTACTAACACTTGGTCATCCTCATTTCGGGAATTCGTTGAAATGTTTTCTACTGCGCTATACATATCGAAGGCCTTCGATAGAGTCTGGTACAAATCTTTAATTTCCAAACTACCCTCCTTTAGTTTCTATCCCTCCATCTGTGCCTTTGTCTCTAATTTCCTTTCCGGCCGTTCCATAGCTGCGGTTGTGGACAGCCATCGCTCACTTTCTCATCCCATCAACTCCAGTGTTCCCTAGGGATCTGTCCTATCTCCCATTATCTTTCTAATTTTCATAAATGATCTTCTCAACTGTACTTCCAGCCTTTTCCTTACAGTATTCAATTAGTTTTCCAGAACGCCCCAGCCAGCAATCCCTCAAAAACAAACATAATGAAGCCATACAACACTTATCTTCTGATCTGACTACTATTTCCAAATGGGGCAGAGAAAACCTTGTTGCCTCTAATGCTTCCAAAAACCCAATTTCTCCATCTTACTACCTGTTGGGAAGTCCCAGAGGGCTACCTCTTATACTTCAACAGTACAAAAAATCAATCCTTCATCTTCTCGCAATATTCTTGGTGTCTCTTTTTCTTCTGCTCTCTCTTGGAAGGACCATATTCCCAGTCTTGCTAAGGCAACCTCCCAGAAGCTGGATGTGCTCAACCGCATCAAAGGGTTCTTTACCCCTGCACAGCTTCTTGCTCTGTACAGGGGCATAGTGCATCCTTGTATTGAGTATTGTTCACATGTTTGGGGAGGATCCTCTCACACCGCACTCCTAGACAAAGTAGAAAGGAAAGCCTTTCGTATCATTAACTCCCGTCCGCATAACAACTCTCTTTAATCTCTCTCTCTTCGCCACAATGTTGCATTCCTCTCAATATTCTATCGCTACTACAATAATCAGTGTTTCTCAGAGCTCTCCCAGTGTACACCACCACCCCTACGTAGGGTACGTAGCACCCATCCTGCAACACAATCCCACCACTACTCTGTGCAACTCTCCAACCCAATTCAACAGCTGAGCTCTGGAATTCTCTTCCAGAATCAGTCTTTCCATCTTCCTATGACTTAAATTGCTTCAAACTCTTTGTGTCCAGGCATTTTGGCTCGAACGTCCCTTGATTTTGGCCCTGTCACTCTTTCAATTCTGGGGGAGGCACTTGCTACAGGCAGTTCTGCCTGCCTTTTGTCTCCCAAAAAACTTTTACATTTATCAGTATTGCAATGTATACCATATGTTAGCCAAGTTTGTTCATTTATCTAAATAATTTTGAAATTGTTGAACATGCGATGGATATATTATTACTGTTTGTATTTTTGTTCATAGGCATATTTTGAAATAGTATATAAGAGACCATCATCAATGTTTTAATATATATATTAAGAAAATTACTGATTCCTATGGCATGTAAATTGTGACATTTTTCCAATCAGAAGCTAAATTTACCATTTATCACTACTCATTGCATACAACCAGTTTCCAATCCAATGTAGCACAGTATTTACCCTTGTATGTCATGGGCTTATTATTTGATCAAAGGACGTCTGTGGAGGACTTTGTCAAAGGATTTCTGAATATCAAGATATATAATGTCAACTGTTTTACTTTCATCATACTTGTTAACAATGTCAAGGAAAAAGTCGAGAAGATTTGTCAGACATGAAACGTATATTTCAAATGCCATGCTGTGAATCCAATGAATACAAAATATAACATGTATGTATGTATGTTGTAACATCCGTACCGACCGGATGTCATGTGGCCAGACCAACCTGTTGAACGTGACTTTACAATTACCTCGTGGCAACAATTCGCCTTGCTTACGTGACCAGAGAGAGAGAGAGAGAGAGAGAGAGAGAGAGAAACCAGCCAAGTTTGTGTGGACGTGGAGGGGCAAACTACCGGATGAGACAGAACCAGCTGCCTACTGCCCCATCCACTCATGGGGCCTCGTTCACCTGCTTCTCACCTGTAACTGGTCGACGTGTTTCCTGCCTTCTTACTGGTCCCGGCACCTGCTTCCTACCTCCTGATTGGTTAGCTAGGTCCAGGGAACGATATATAAGACGGGGATTTGATAATTCAAACGAGTACATTTCTAGCTGGGGAACACGAGCAGTGTGGTGGGGAGACGAGACAGACTTCAAAGGCTTGTATATTATTATGTGTTAAGTTGCGTCCGGGAGCGACCTCTTACATGTTAGCTAGGGATTATTTGTGACTATTAATTAACCAGAGGTATGTCGAAAACATACAGTCATTTGCTTTAAGATTTTGTGATTGGAGAAATCATTTTACTTTACTGTTTAATTTACTTGGAGAAATCATATATGTTTAATTTACTTGGAGAAATCATATATGTTTAATTTACTTGGAGAAATCATATATGTTTAATTTACTTGGAGAAATCATATATGTTTAATTTACTTGGAGAAAGCATATTTGTTTAATTTACTCGGAGAAATCATATATGTTTAATTTACTTGGAGAAATCAGATATGTTTAATTTACTTGGAGAAAGCATATAATTATGTTTAATTTACTTGGAGAAAGCATATATGTTTAATTTACTTGGAGAAATCATATATGTTTAATTTACTTGGAGAAAGCATATTTGTTTAATTTACTTGGAGAAATCATATATGTTTAATTTACTTGGAGAAATCAGATATGTTTAATTTACTTGGAGAAAGCATATAATTATGTTTAATTTACTTGGAGAAAGCATATATGTTTAATTTACTTGGAGAAATCATATATGTTTAATTTACTTGGAGAAAACATATTTGTTTAATTTACTTGGAGAAAACATATATGTTTAATTTACTTGGAGAAAACATATTTGTTTAATTTACTTGGAGAAATCATATATGTTTAATTTACTTGGAGAAAACATATTTGTTTAATTTACTTGGAGAAATCATATATGTTTAATTTACTTGGAGAAAACATATTTGTTTAATTTACTTGGAGAAAACATATTTGTTTAATTTACTTGGAGAAATCATATATGTTTAATTTACTTGGAGAAAGCATATATGTTTAATTTACTTGGATAAATCATATATGTTTAATTTACTTGGAGAAATATATATTTTGAATTACTGTTTTAATTTTGGTGATTAGAATTAATGTTTGATTCAGAGATGATTTGTGAGTGAATATTCTACTTTACATATTAACGATTAACTAGCTTGATGTAAAGCTATTGTCATTCATAATTATGGATTAAACCTTGTATAAGTTAAATACTTACCTGACTATTATTCTTTAATGTGTATTTTAGTGAAATCAGAACGTATGCAAGACGATCCTGAAACTCTATCATAACTTTCATTGCTTATTATTTTGATTAATTGTAAAATACCTTATTTTCGTTTATAAATATAATTCCCTTTTATATGTGACTTTATAATATTTCCTTACCATTTTTATTTAGTCATATGTCTTTCAGTAATAAGAATAAATAAGATGAAATACTAAAGGAGAATAATAATAATAAACTAAGAATAAAGAGATAATATGAATAGTAAAACAATCTTTAGAGGGTTAACAAACTTAAATTAATTATATATAAAAGATCTTACTACTTTGCTGATAATCAAGATTAATTGAGATATTCTAGTGTCTTAAACTTTGCTTACATATCGAACTTTTGTATTCGTAATTAATAACCTCTTTCATATTAAAACATTAAATGTAACTTTAACTAGTTTACTGATTAAATATAATTGAAGTGTATCAGAGTATAAAGGATAACTGTCCCAACAACTGAGGGAAAGCAAGTGACAACAGAACTAACTTTAATATTTCACGTTCTTTTGGCCTTGAGCTGTTTTGGTACACTTACATATTAACTGTTCTGTCTTTATTTATTTAGTTAACCACCTCTAAATCAAGATACGTAACAATGTATATATGAATGTATGTATATGGTGTTACGATCCAGGTTCTACAAGACACAGGGCTCTTCATCATTCGACTAGATAAGGCTAAATGCAACAACGGTAACACTAGTTCCAACCCCTGCCTTAACCACTGGAGAACAAAACACCTATACCGCCCTGAGTCGTGCCTGGACAACGAGGTATCCTTTGACTCGGTAAAAGGTGCACACTATAGGCTGATGATCACTGAAGCAGCCTATACTCATACAACATACGATTACTTTATTAACCCTTAATTAGCGGCTCACCACATAAGTCGAGTTAAATAAAGCTGGACTATGTGGCGGCGCTCGACATAGGTCGAGTGGCAATTTCAGCACGTAATGTTGCTGAGAGAGAGAGACAAATGGTGGCAGGAGAGTAGCGAGCGTATGACTGCTCCAGACCACCGCGGCGAACATACTGACACGAATCCCAGCTCCCTCCTCCCTCTCTCACTCGCTATATAAGGAATTGTATCGGGAAAGTGGCTAATTACATGCTTTTTGCACTCGCGTTGCACGGTTATTGCAAGAAAACTAGCCATCATAAAAGGATCGTTATGGTGTCATTCGAAAGCTCTGTTTATGCCTTTTCAGGGATGGTACTTGTTTTACGTTCTGGGTCTTATTTAGGCATGAAAATGATCACGTAAACAGCCCTATTTTGGCTAAAAACACCCCGCTGGGCGGTACATATAAATAAACCGCATACGCCGCTCGTAAGGTGTTAAGGTATACAAGGAAAAAGATAGATAGCGTAATTAAATCGCAGCAATGATTTAATAGCAAACTAGAAGAAGGATAATTAACGTTACGTTAAATAATCAGTAAACTGTCACTCCTAGCTGAAAGAAAGTGAAACAAAGAAAGTCCTAAAGCATCATGCAGGAATCTTCTGCAAAAGTCAGATGCAACTAAGAAGTACGTCTCGGATTCTGAACTGTGTATTATTACTGTGGGAACATATATAGTGTAAGGACATACGGTGTTTTCTGGCACAGGTGTAATTATAAAACAGTCGGCAGTCTAAACTCTAACCACAAAAAGATATGCTTTCTCCCACCAGACACTAGCCTGCTCTGGTTGGGTCTCTCAGCAACAATCACGACTTACTATAAACAAAAGGAACAATAATGCTGTACACATATACACAATGAGATTATAAACCCTAATCGGGGGTCTGCCAGGTGGACGAAGTCTAGCAGGGGAGTCGTAGGTTAAGCTACCTGGGCCGAGCCACCTGCTCGGTAGCCTAGTGTCGTTCTCAAGTCTGTGCGCCTAGTTACATTAAATGACGGGGTGCTCTCTTGAGAGATCCAGGTCTCGTGTACCTGGTTCTCTCCTGGCGACCCTCCTAAGTCAAAAGCTAACGAGCTAGCACAGTGCTGGGTGGACTAGGCCAACGCCCTCACGCCAACACAGTGCTAGGCTCTAAGGTACACAGACAAGAAAATTACCTAGGCCTCCGCAGGTATCCGGTACAGTTGCATAGGCTCAACAAAGTCTATGCTCATAGGAAACTGCAACCTGATAGCCTCTCCCCAGTCTAGCATCGACTAACCTGGTAGACACCCAAGAAAATAAGGTTGGGGCAACACGATGAGTATGTCAAACCTCCCCAAGCCAAAATGGATAACCCTCTGATCCAAAATGCCTAACTAAGTACATATAATATCTCTGAGAGCTCGCTGTATAATACAGTGACGGATATATGAAATCAACGTCAAGGGGAAGGGCAGTTAATTAATAGTAGGATATACAGAGAGAAGAAGGTAAGCAGTGGTAGAGAAAGTTCGCAATAGGGGGGTGAGGTGGGCTGATAGATTGCAAGGGGATGTTAGCGTTACAGCACTACGAGGAGCTTTGAGGGAAACACAAGGACAGGAGCCCGCACCACCGTCCCAGGACCGCAGCCGCCAATCACAGACGGCTACGTCACCAGGCCGCAGGTCTGCAGAAGGCGCTAGGAACCACCAGCCAATCAAGGGCGCGGAAAAGCGCGCGAGCGGGAAAACACCTCGAGCGAGGGAGGCAACACATACCTACGCACGCACACACTACCACCACGCCCTCGCTACTCTCTCTCTCCTTCCACAATGCATCTCATATTCAACTAATGATATAAAATACTTCCCGTTGTCACAGACGAAAGTAAAGCCCACCACGGGACTGTCTGTAACAACACGAACACTATGAAAGAAAGAACAACATTCTCTGATACCTGTAGCCCATTTCACTGCCTGGGGAGAGGGGAGAAGAGGATAGGGAGCCAACCACCGCCCCCTCGCGGTCGCTGGGGAGCTGACGTGCGTCACACCCCCCCCAAGATATTAGACACTTAACATTAGGCAAGTTCTGATATCTGAAATCGGCACACGTCACCTAACCTCCCCACCCCAGCACAATAATACAGCATATAGGTTTCACAAAAAAAACATACTTATAAGATGAAACAAACTTACATATTTACCCCCTCAACACAATAGCAAAACTTAAAATTGTTACGCTCAGAAAGCGAGTTCTACGAAACTCAGCCCACTAATAGCTAGTGCTTCAGCTGTAACAAAACATACTTAAATTTACTATAACAGAAAGAGTTTTTTTATGTTGATTTTTTAATTTTATTGTTGTTTTTTGTTCGGCTTTAAATATATGTAGCCTATTTTCCTCCACGCTCAACACACACTGACTGAACGGCGAGGGTTCTCCTGCAAACAAACCCTCCCGTGACAAACAATCAGCCAAAACATTATCAGTGCCCTTAGCATGCCACACATCCAACTTGTGTCCCAGCAGCAAAACAACACCTGGCACTGATAAACTGCCCAGTTCATCACAAGACTGGCATTTCTCTTCGCTCTTTCCGGCAACGGGGCCTGCCAATAACCTTTCACTAGTTCTACCTTCGTGATAGGCAATGCAGCCCCGAGGCGGTCTATGGTGTCGTCAACTCTCGATAAGGTAGAGGCGTCTGTCAGGGATAATGCACACACACTCTCGCAATCAACACACTCACTGATCTTGCCACTTAACACAGGTTGCAAAGTTACAGGCAACGACCACTCACGACATTCCTTATCCCTCAGACCCTTGGGCAATGGATAGGTGTCTGTCAGGGATAATGCACACACACTGATCTTGCCACTCAACTCAGGTTGCAAACATCCTGGCAAGGTCGCCATTTGTTACGATCCAGGTTCTACAAGACACAGGGCTCTTCATCATTGGACTAGATAAGGCTAAATGCAACAACGGTAACACTAGTTCCAACCCCTGCCTTAACCACTGGAGAACAAACCACCTATACCGCCCTGAGTCGTGCCTGGACAACGAGGTATCCTATGACTCGGTAAAAGGTGCACACTATAGGCTGATGATCACTGAAGCAGCCTATACTCATACAACATACGATTACTTTATTAAGGTATACAAGGAAAAAGATAGATAGCGTAATTAAATCGCAGCAACGATTTAATAGCAAACTAGAAGAAGGATAATTAACGTTACGTTAAATAATCAGTAAATTGTCACTCCTGTCTGAAAGAAAGTGAAACAAAGAAAGTCCTAAAGCATCCTGCAGAAATCTTCTGCAAAAGTCAGATGCAACTAAGAAGTACGTCTCGGATTCTGAACTGTGTATTATTACTGTGGGAACATATATAGTGTAGGGACATACGGTGTTATCTGGCACAGGTGTAATTATAAAACAGTCGGCAGTCTAAACTCTAACTACAAAAAGATATACTTTCTCCCACCAGACACTAGCCTGCTCTGGTTGGGTCTCTCAGCAACAATCACGACTTACTATAAACAAAAGGAACAATAATGCTGCACACATATACACAATGAGATTATAAACCCTAATCGGGGGTCTGCCAGGTGGACGAAGTCTAGCAGGGGAGTCGTAGGCTAAGCGACCTGGGCCGAGCCACCTGCTCGGTAGTCTAGTGTCATTCTCAAGTCTGTGCGCCTAGTTACATTAAATGACGGGGTGCTCTCTTGAGAGATCCAGGTCTTGTGTACCTGGTTCTCTCCTGGCGACCTTCCTAAGTCAAAAGCTAACGAGCTAGCACAGTGCTGGGTGGACTAGGCCAACGCCCTCATGCCAACACAGTGCTAGGCTCTATGGTACACAGACAAGAAAATGACCTAGGCCTCCGCAGGTATCCGGTACAGTTGCATAGGCTCAACAAAGTCTATGCTCATAGGAAACTGCAACCTGATAGCCTCTCCCCAGTCTAGCATCGACTAACTTGGTAGACACCCAAGAAAATAAGGTTGGGGCAACACGATGAGTATGTCAAACCTCCCCATGCCAAAATGGATAACCCTCTGATCCAAAATGCCTAACTAAGTACATATAATATCTCTGAGAGCTCGCTGTATAATACAGTGACGGATATATGAAATCAACGTCAAGGGGAAGGGCAGTTAATTAATAGTATACAGAGAGAAGAAGGTAAGCAGTGGTAGAGAAAGTTCGCAATAGGGGGGTGAGGTGGGCTGATAGATTGCAAGGGGATGTTACAGCACTACGAGGAGCTTTGAGGGAAACACAAGGACAGGAGCCCGCACCACCGTCCCAGGACCGCGGCCGCCAATCACAGACGACTACGTC
Source organism: Paralithodes platypus (assembly GCA_032716605.1). NCBI lineage: Eukaryota > Metazoa > Arthropoda > Malacostraca > Decapoda > Lithodidae > Paralithodes > Paralithodes platypus. Next base: position 55,860,006 of record CM064575.1, on the reverse strand, counting down.
ACCAGGCCGCAGGTCTGCAGAAGGCGCCAGGAACCACCAGCCAATCAAGGGCGCGGAAAAGCGCGCGAGCGGGAAAACACCTCGAGCGAGGGAGGCAACACATACCTACGCACGCACACACTACCACCACGCCCTCGCTACTCTCTCTCTCCTTCCACAATGCATCTCATATTCAACTATGACGAAAGTCACGTTGTCACAGACGAAAGTAAAGCCCACCACGGGACTGTCTGTAACAACACGAACACTATGAAAGAAATCAACATTCTCTGATACCTGTAGCCCATTTCACTGCCTGGGGAGAGGGGAGAAGAGGATAGGGAACCAACCACCGCCCCCTCGCGGTCGCTGGGGAGCTGACGTGCGTCACAATAGTCAGGCACATACCCCATTGCTGGGGGGGGGGGGCCGACACGAGACAGAGCCCGAACAGAAACAACATTTAAAGTTCCTATTCTCAAGGTCTGGGACCACTTTCGCGTTCCCTCGCCCGTTTCTCTGTCTCGTCGAGTAGGAAAATTATACAAGGGGAGGAGGATTCCATAAGGTTGCAAAATTACGAGCAGCAAAAACACCTAAAAGTATATTAAGTACCAACAAAGTATTGAAGAATAACAGCATTATACAATAAATAGCGGTGGCAGTGTTGTTTCTGCAAGGTTGCAAATTATTAATATATACAGATTCTGATGTGATAAGATCAGAGCGGGAATGGAAGGTGGTTAGTACCTGGAAGTCTGTGGAAGAGATAGGATGATCAAACTGGTGAAAACGATCGCGAATAGAAGAGAAAGAAGGCTTAGAAATGGACTTGCCTGGTCGAACGGATTCACCCCGGTGCACCAAGATACGGTGAAATGATGAAACAACCAACGTGAGGTGGAACCCACGTACAATCTACCGCACAAATAGCGCGTACAAAAATGCAACAAAGACTAGTATTTTTGTTTTCTATGTGTATGAAAGAGACAAAAGACAGGTCGCCTGTAACGAGTTTCTCCCCTAAAGCTGAAAGAGTGACAGGGCCGGATTCAAGGGATATTGGGTTCAAAATGCATAGACAAACTAAGTTTCAAGCAGTTTAAGTCATAGGATGAAGGAAAGATTGAATAAGGGAAAGAGATCCAGAGTTCACTTGTTGAGTAGATGAGAGACTGAGAAAATTTGGGACTGTGTTGAAAGGCGGGTGCCTCACACTCGCCGCAAGGGAGGGGGTATGCACTGAGAGAACTTTGAAGAACAGTGATTGTTGTAATAGCGATAATAGAGTGAAAGAGATGCAACACTGTGGTGTGTAGAAAGAGATTGTAGGGAACTAGTAAGAGGAAGTGTGTTGATGAGACTAAATGCTTTGGACTCTACTCTTTTGAGAAGTGCGGTATGGGCGGAGCCTCCCCACACATGCGAACAATACTCAATACATAGGGGCACTGTGCCCCGCTACAGAGCAAGAAGCTGTGTGGGAGTGAAGAACCCCCAGAGACTATTGAATACACCTAACTTTTGGGAAGCTGTTTTAGCAATAGTGGTAATATGATCTTTCCAAGAAAGGTTGGATGAAAAATATACATCAAGATATTGAGAGAAGATGAAGGGTTGATTTGTGTATTGTTGAATAATAATTTAGTCGTAAGGAAGATTGAGATAGAGAGATAGAAGGAGAAATTGGGTCTTGGAGGCATTGAAAGTAACAAGATTGTCTCTGCCCCAATCAGAAATAACCTTCTAGAATACATCCACCCACTACTCCCCTTCCCATCTTAACTCGCCTAAACTCGTTGTCTCGTTTCGAATATGGGAAACGAAAATTCTCTCTCACTCTCTTTCTCTTGTTATTTGGGTTTGGGTAACGGCTCGCCAGCAAGACATGGGTGAGTAACTTATAACCTCTGAGGCGTACTCTTCCGTGATATACAGGAATGAAGTTAATTTTACCTTTTCCTATCGGAAAAGAACTGTCTCACCATGCTATCAGTTAGGTATGCTCCATTACTGAAACTTATGTTATTGGTCACTCACATTACCTAATACGACAACCTTTGTATATTTATGAACCGGGAACATGAACGAACGACTACAAGCTGACATAGAAAAGGAGGGTAGATGGAGAGGTTGCTAAATACTGTATAGTCCAATACAAAAATTGTAATTTTACATTTCTTTGTAATTTGTTTATATACTGTATACCGTACTACTCTAATATACTGTTGCAAGTACATCCAACTTGTGTTCAAGTTATGAAATAGTTAATAGTATTTACCGCAAATCTCGTGATTACTTTAGATTATGAACAATATGAGCATAGAGCTCATACCCATACATGGAGAGACAATTCCAATGCATGGTGTATGTTATTTGTATTAATCCCATTATGTGACAGAAAATTATTAACCCAAGGGCTGCGACACTCCTTCAGGAAGGCTTTACTGGGCAGATAGCTAAAAAAATTGCCCAAGGGGCCAGTGAACTGGAAACAATATGTGATTAGGTGGTATGGTACCCTACCACCACCTCCTCTCCTCCTCTTACCTCTGACCCCCCCCCCCCCCCCACCCCTTCTTCTCCCTCCTCATTTATCCAATATTTCCCTCCCAAAGTGCCTATGAATGCCTCAAATATGTGTATATAGTCACCCTCCTGTACACTCTCCTACCCTCCTCCTCCCTCATAAAGGCCCAGTAGACAGCCAGAATGTCACCTCAACCAGGCAGAGGAAGCACATCTATGTCATGCTCGCTCCCGCCTTCCTCCCCCACCCCTCCAATAACAAATATACAGTTTCACTTTGGATATTTCTTTGTTACACCTCTTTTCTATTTCTTTCATTGTAGGACCCATTCAGGAACATCATGGCATTTTACAGCAATTTACAGCCCCTTAACCTGAGAAAGGCGCCAGACTCTAAAGAGGTTTTACTGGGCGAAGGCACCAGGACTCTTAAGAGTCAAGGCATAAAAAAGAACTTTCAAAACACCCCAGTGGGACTCAAAACAAAGCAATATGTGATTAGGTGAGATAATTCCCCTCCATTGTTTTCTACTACTCCTTCACATGTGTCCCAAACCCCTCCTTCCCCTCCCTAACCACTTCCTCAATTATCAGGTATTTTTCCTCTTATTTTCGCTTTTATCTGGTAATTTTTTGCGTGAGTTACCCTCATGCGGTCTCTTTAATTAACACGGGCGAGGCAGCTAGAGATCCTTGCAACACAGAGACTTCTATTGCGAGGTCACAGTGTCCCCCTTGAGGTCGGAGAGGGAGGATATTAACCGCCCTGGTTCTTTTTCATCCCCCAAATGCTATTCCTACTTCTTTTATTGCTTTTAAATATTCATATGTTTATATTAAAAGTAAAATAGGCGCATATGGATAAGTAATAATGATATATATGGTAAATATGATGATTTTCGTCAGGAATGAACCAAAATACCTCTGCCTGGCAGATCGTTTGAAGTACCATAGCTTCATCTTTTAAAGGTTAAAGCCTGTGGAAGCCAGTGGAGACAAGTGCGAATGAGCGGGAGCACGGCAGCCCTCTGTCCTCTTTCCAGCGCGTCAGCCGGGGCACTAAGACTCTCACCCCATAACTTGCGAGACCTATGCAGCACTGCAAAAGGCAAATGTAGCACAACATTGCTAGTAATTAGCAAATATTTGCCAATGTCTGTGGTAGCACTGCTGGTGAACACCGCGCGCTACGAACTCGTTCTGGTGTCATTTTGAAGCTATTTTCTTCTAGTGTTTTGCTGAATACATATAATTTCATACAGACACTTGCTTTAGCATTCAGGAGTGCCTGAATTAGCCCTATTATAGAGGATATAAGCCCGCATCGTAAGTGTTGAAGACGTCGCACTGGCGGGATTTTAAAAAACATGTCTGTCGCAGCTGCATGAACTAAAGGTGAATTCCAGGGATGAAACCTATTTAAACTACAATGTCCATTGGGATCTGCTTGGTTTTAGGTATATGATACTGAAGAACTTTTATCAATGTGTTTTAACAACATAGAAATATAGCTTATCTAACTTATTTTATGTGGCGCGAACTGGCGTGTTTACCATGACGTCACTATTTTTAATGGCAGGAACTCTTGACATGGGAAATGGGTGAATCTGTGGGTTTTTTTTATGTGAGAAATTCCTATAAATTGTATGCATGTTTACAGCTCAACATTTGGCTTCACCACTGTCTGGTCAAGGGACCGCGATATATAAATTGAACAGAAAACGATATTATCATTAAGAAATAGGACTTACAATTGACCTCCCTCGATTCTGGACCAGGATAAACACTCATAAACACTGCCTGTATGTTTATTGTTGGCGAGATGGGATTATTTCTTGATGTGCACCACATCTTTAGGAAGTTGTTCGATCTTTTGCAGAGCTTGAGTATTGAATTGAAAGGTATTAATTTCGAAAAACAGACCTGACAGTCCAGGACTGCATGTGTTGTTTACAAATTGCTTCTCCATACAATGGCGTCACTCCCGATCAGTTGAACTCGTCCAGCTGATCGCCGAGAATGCCAACGACGTTATATAATAGCATTTTTTTCTGGAGTTTAATGGAATTATATCGATATTACCCATATACGTATTACAGTATATTAATGCCAAGTTATGACCCTGCATTAATCTTTGTTTTGTCTTTCATTCCTGTAGTTCACCTTTAAAAGAGCTACATTACGTATGACAAACTAGGATATGATTGTAATTTCACTTGATGATCACTACGTGCTATAATATCACCTATAATATGCTATTTGAAATAATTGTATTATTTATATTATTATTACTAGTAGTAACAGTAATATTTGTTGAGCTGGAGTTTAGAGAATAGGTTCAAAATGTAATAGAGTTTCAAATGAATACTGTTTTAGTAGAGTTTAATGTATTATTATTATTATTATTACTATTATTATTATTATTATTATTATATTATTATCATTAATATTATTAGTGAGTGGGCGCGCTTTAGGCTCCTGTCCGCTCTCCAGCAAGTCTGCCGGGGCACTAAGACTCTCACCCCATCTCCCATGAGATATATGTTGCGCTGCCGAAGGCAAATGTAGCGAGACATTGCTAATATTTAGCGAATATTGCCGATGTATGTGGTAGCACTGCAGGTGAATCCTGCACGCTACAAAGTTTGTTCTGGTGTCATTTTGAAGCTAATGTCTTCTAGTTTTTTACTGTATACATTAAATTTCACTCAGGCTATTGCTTAACCCTTAAAAAGCGGCCCACCACTTAAGTCGAGTTAAATAAAGCTGGACTATGTGGCGGCGCTCGACATAACTCGAGTGGCAATTTCAGCACGTAATGTGGCTGAGAGAGAGAGACAAGTGGTGGCAGGAGACTAGCGAGCGTATGACTGCTCCAGACCACCGCGGCGAACCTACTGACACAAATCTCAGCTCCCTCCTCCCTCTCTCACTCGCTACATACTCAATTATGTACCGAAAGTACCGAATTACGTGCTTTTTGCACTCGCGTTGCACGGTTATTGCAAGAAAACTATCCATCATACAAGGATCGTTATGGTGTCATTCGAAAGCTCTGTTTATGCCCTTTCAGGGATAGGTACTTGTTTTACGTTCTGGGTCTTATTTAGGCATGAAAATGATCACGTAAACAGCCCTATTTTGGCTAAAAACACCCCGCTGGGCGGTACACATAAATAAACCGCATAGGCCGCTCGTAAGGTGTTAAGCAATCATAAGTGCCTAAATGAGCCCTAGTAGAAATAATCCCGCAGCTTAGAGTTAATTTTATTATTATAATTATTATTTTAGTGCAGAAAGTGGAGCTGGAAAAATGCAAGCACTATACGATGCTGGCGGCACCTCTAGCAAATATAGGTATTATCTGTTCTTAACCCCCTGGACTCCAGCTGATTTATTTTTGTAAAGTACATTGAGGGCCCGGCCAAAAATTGAAACAATTTTTTTCTTCCTGAAAACACATTGAAGGGGTTAAAGATGAAGGAAAAAAAACACTCACCTCAGTCATATGTGGGTCCTGGGTGGGGTTGGGGCGGGGCTCTACCATCTCTGGGTGCCGGATGCCTCTTCAAACCTCCTGCGCCTGCAGACGACAGCCGAGTGAGGCAGCATGGCTGATGTACGATGCCTCCAGTTTTTGAGTGACACTTATTTACACCACCCGAGCATCATGTGTGCCTCCATCGTTCATCAAATGGCAATATGTATCACATAATATCATTGAAAGTGATGTTACAGTGTAATAAGTGCATAAAGTCAAGTGTTTATAATTGCCGACGAGTGGCAAGCCCTGCATGCGTCCTGGTTACCATGGTGACGGCGGCCATCTTTACCCAGGACCATAACAGAATGCATGCACGTACACACGCCCAGCTGACTGACACAGACTCCTCTGCTCTCCCCCTTTCCCTCGCGTCACTTTCACTCTCTGCCACACACTGTTTATTGTTTTTTTATACTTTATCGAATGTATTATAGTTAGACTAAGAGATTTACACATTGTTTTAGGCACTTTTGACTTAGAATGTTGCTTTACACATTGTATGTGTGTACTCATGTTTATCGTCTTTTTTCACAGTCTTCATTGTACACAGTGTGATTAGTTTATTATATATTTACAAGTATTGCTGTCCGTCACTGTTTTACATATATTTTAGTGTCACTATCACTTACATATTGTGCTCGGCACTTTGTACATATAATATATATATTTACACTTTGTTTTTGTACACACAATCTTCACTTATATTATCGTCTTTTATCGCAGTCTTTGCACACATTTTTCTAGAAGTGCTCAAGGGTGTAAATTCTACTAGCCGTCCGGCTGGCTCAGTTGATAGCGTGCCTGATTCCCATCTTGAAGGTCTCGTGTTCAATCCCCGCTCAGATTGAAAAGTGTTTCTGGAATACAGCCGGCGGTTACCATCTCCCCATGAGCAAGGGGGATGGGTAATGGTCTCTGGTAGACTAAAGAAAGCCAAGCGCTTGTGAATCCTTGAAGGAGGAGATACGGGCGCTATATAAGTAACCAGAAGATTATTATTATTATTATTAACACCTTACGAGCGGCCTATGCGGTTTATTTATATGTACCGCCCAGCGGGGTGTTTTTAGCCAAAATAGGGCTGTTTACGTGATAATTTTCATGCCTAAATAAGACCCAGAACGTAAAACAAGTACCTATCCCTGAAAGGGCATAAACAGAGCTTTCGAATGACACCATAACGATCCTTTTATGATGGCTAGTTTTCTTGCAATAACCGTGCAACGCGAGTGCATAAAGCATGTAATTAGCCACTTTCCCGATACAATTCCTTATATAGCGAGTGAGAGAGGGAGGAGGGAGCTGGGATTCGTGTCAGTATGTTCGCCGCGGTGGTCTGGAGCAGTCATACGCTCGCTACTCTCCTGCCACCACTTGTCTCTCTCTCTCAGCAACATTACGTGCTGAAATTGCCACTCGACCTATGTCGAGCGCCGCCACATAGTCCAGCTTTATTTAACTCGACTTATGTGGTGAGCCGCTAATTAAGGGTTAATGCCTGAAGCAGTCGGGGAAACACAGTGCCACATCTCATTCTAGGCACAAATACCTGGTATCTTGTCTTGAAGGGGTCCTCTATGTCGTATTCCGGCACACATGACACCTTCTGCGGGGTTTTGGGTTTCTGGGCATGGGTCGCACCCAGTCAGGGTAGTGGCGTTCTGTCAGCCTGGCAATCCCTTCTGCTGCTGGTTGTCGATGTGCGGGGCGTTGCTGGGCGCTGGGGCCATCCATGTTTTTGCCCAAAAACTCCCTTGCCAACTTGATGCAAAAGTTCTCCATTGTTTTTGTTTGCTGGTGATTGTTGAGTAGGGTGTGGCAGTTGTACAGAGTGAGAGCAAGGAGGTGGAAGAATCACTTATTATACCACCTCATCGTCTTCCTCGCACACTCGACTGACGAGATGACAGCATCAGATTTGTCCACCAGATGCATATTTATATTGTATTCTAGGTGGCCAAATTGTTTCTTGATTAGTTCTCCTGTTGCTATATCACGACGTTTGCTGGCTTGGAAGATGGGACGGTGTACAGTTGTGAGGATGTTCACATCACGGTTATTCATCCAGGACAACATGAGGACATTGTTTGCCTGCTGGTAGATGGTGGAGCCCTTTTCCAGTCTGTTTGGCAGCTCGGGCATGAATGAGCGATTCCACCCTGACAGTGCCACAGAGTCTTGTATTGCGGCTATGCAGGTACTTGGGAAGGGCAGGGCTGGTGTACCAATTGTTGAGGTACAGTATGTGGCCCCTATCAAGGTAATCCTGCATCATGGTGATAACGACGGCCCCAGAAATTCCGTACGTCCTTGACTCCACCAGTTCTGTCTTTTTGCCCATGTAGAGAATGATGTCCTGGATGTAGCAGGTGCGACAGTCACACATCACGAACAGCTTCAGGCCATAATGATGATGTTTGCTGGGCATGTAATGCCGGATGCTGATATTTCCCCTCCACAGCAGCAAACTCTTGTCAATAATCAGCTACTGATGGGGTCTGAAGGCAGCAGCAAACTTCACCTTCAGGTACTCGAATATAGGTCGTATCCACTCCATCGGGTCCTTCATAGCACTGGGATGGTCCTGGTTTCATGTGTGGCTTCGAGGTTGTCAATGAAATGCAGATTCCCCATTATGGCCGAGAACCTGTTTCTACTCATAATTTTGCCAAAGATGGGGGTTCGAATGAAGGGATCCCAGAACCAGTACTTCTTGATTGACGACTTCTTGATCACCCCCATCCGGATGACAATGGCCAGGAACGTGTAGAATTCATGGACGTCAAGAGTTTGCCATGTCAGTCGTGCAGAGTGTTTCAACTTCTCTTTTCCAGTCATATAATAGTAATTGTACCAGTTCGTCTGGTCAACAATCAGGGACATGAGATTAGCAGTGAAGAACTGCAGGAAAACAGCAAGTCTAGTTGTCTCTCATCCTCGGTTGGGGATCGCAGAGCCGGTATCCCTCGCACCTACAAAGTTGTAATAGGTGGGTAGAAAATGTTCCCCATCCACCCAATTCCACTCGAATTGATCAGCAGCACCTTCGTCGCCGCTGTCATCAGAAGGAGAGGGGTCATCACCAGGGGCACCATGGCAGGAGGTCCTCGCCCTGCCTCTTGACCTTGACCTAGATCGAGATGTCGACCTAGAGCTTGATCCACTGCTGGGGCGTCGTACCAGGGACACCCTCGATGGCCTTCGGTCGCGGGTGGCATGCCCACGGGAAAGTACATGCCCACGCTCACGTTGGCTGGTAGGGCGTTGTAGACGATCTGGGCATTGTGGCGACGCAGGCAGTAATGGGGTCTCCGGTAATTGAGAGGTGTCGTGGCTGTGGGAGTTTCCCAGGCTGAGGCGACACAGAAGGCCTGAGGAGGGAGTAAGGCAGTGGGAGTAAGGTGTTAGTGGTGTAGAGTGGTGAGGCGGAGAATGCGCTGAGTCATCCCGTGCTGATAAGGGGGAGAACAGGCGGCGTGGGTGGAAACATAGGGAAGATGATTCTAGGGCAGACATTTCCTCATCGGTTTCGTCTGAATCAGACAATGGCTGTGCTGCCAATATAGCTGCACCCAAGCGCAAGCCATAGAATGTGTTAGGGTTCCAGCTTTTAGTGGGGAAACGGTGGGATGTGGTGGTGAAGGCAGGCATGAGAAACATGAATTTTGTCGATTACCTTGGGGTCTGGGTCATCCTCCTCCTCCTCTTCCTCACTTGTTGGGGAGTCAACAATGTTATGGGGAGCAGTGGGGATGGTCAGACACCCTCCTCCCACGTTGTTGTGGCATCCCGGCTGCGACCTGGCGATGAGAGATCGGAACAATGGGCAGCTCTTCTCCCATCTCCTCTATCTCCCACATTGTTGGGTGATACTCCTCCCCTGAATCTTCATTATATTATTCAATGTCATTATCTTGCGTAATACTCTCATCCAGTATTGCAAGGGCTTCTACAACACTAATCCCCCTGCGTGGGTGGCGACGAGAACAGTCCGACATGGTGCAACACTCGTGAGGTAAGGTGGTAAACTGGCTTCCTCCCACGCGTCCCCACACCCGCGCGGCTAAACTTTGTGGGTTGCCAGCTAACGCTATTGTTTCGCGACATCATAATGAAGTACCCATAGAAATCAGAACCCTCTAGGTGCCGCGTCGCTGGGACTGTGCTTTACATATATAGGTGACGCATTACGCGCGTCACTGGGGTCCAGTGGTTTAAGGTAAGTGAAAGATTGTTTTGACCATGGCTCCAAATATTTTCATTGTAATATATTATAAACATTATGCATTCACAGTCATGTAATATAATAAAAAGACTATTATATACATTATGTGGAAACTTTCCAACCATTTTGTTCCACAGTGGCTCTTATTTACACCATCTACAACATACAGTTTATGGGGCATATGCTGAGACAGCATATACATACGGTGCTCATATCCACACCTTTGGAGCTTGTGATAACTAACCCAATGCAGGAGTGCTACATTTTACGGGTTACCAGTTTGTCACCCCAGATGGGACGTCACAACGATCCACATATACCAGGTTACTATTTTACTGCTAGCTTAAAAGAGGCATATGGGTGTGAATAGATGGCCCAACAGTTTCACCCTGTACGGGATTGAACCCCCGACCTTATGAAAATGGGTCGATTACACCACTGGTCAACATCTATAGATCTCCCTCATATACAATACTAGTATGACAACCATGATATTGCACTTCATGTAATTAGTATTTAAAAATTAAACGATATTAAATACGATACGTATAAATAGTTTGATATTCAATATTCCTTTCCTCCCCTTTCTTCCTGCTAATGAAAAAACAAGTAAGTTTAGGATGGCCTTTGATCACAGTGATTCTGAAACTTGTTATGCCTAATATCCTAATCTCTTCTAAAGATGCACTTTCTACCCTCTTTGGGCTTAATACTAAGAGGGCATACGGTCCGGACGGTGTTCCTCCTGTTGTACTCAAAAACTGTGCTTCCGTGCTGACTCCCTGCCTAGGCAAACTCTTTCGTGTCTGTCTATCCTCTAACGTCTTCCCTTCATGCTGGAAGTTTGCTCTCATTCAACCTGTCCCAAAGAAGGGTGACCGCTCTCAACCCTCCAACTATCATCCAATTCCTCTCATCTCTTGTATTTCTAAAGTTTTTGAAACTATTCTTGCTTCCAAATTTCTTAAGCATTTCTCTTCTCATAATCTGCTCTCAGATCGCCAGTATGGCTTCCTTAACCCTTCCTACCCGGGCAGCATTTTATAAGGACACCGCGGCAGATGGGCCGGAACCCGGGTGTCCTATTAAAATCCGTAAGCTTGAAAGCCTATTAAGCTTGGTCTGAACGCCGTGCGTCCGACGCATGTAAACAAAGCCGATTGTTGCGTCACCGCACCTCCGAAAACAATAAGGAGACGTCGGATCAGTGTTATTGTTGTGACGTCAGACGAAATTAGTGTCTGAAAAGCTATGATATTGGCAACATTGCGGCAAAATTTGCTCCACGGAAATCGTCATCACAACTGAACCAGTTGACTTAGAGAGCTCTACTCAATGCCAGTCTACAGATTGGAAACCGCACTATGTTTATAGATGTGTGGGAAATTTCTAGCAGTTAAAATGAACAAAAATACGGTAGCCTAGGCCTAGATGTTTTTCGGCCAGATCGCAAGGATACGACCTCCGTCCTTAGGAGGACCTGCCCGGGCCACGAGGGTTAAGGGTCGCTCTACTGGTGATCTTCTTTCATATCTTGCTAACTGTTGGTCATCCTCCTTTCGGGACTTCAGTGAGACTTTTTCTATTGCACCAGACATATCGAAAGCCTTCGATAGAGTCTGGCACAAATCTTTAATTTCTAAACTACCTTCCTTCGGTTTCTATCCCTCCATCTGTGCCTTTGTCGCTAATTTCCTTTCCGGCCATTCCATAGCTGCGGTTGTGGACGGCCATCGTTCACTTCCTCACCCTATAAACTCTAGTGTTCCACAGGGCTCTGTCCTATCTCCTATTCTCTTTCTAATTTTTATAAATGATCTTCTCAACTGTACCTCCATTCCCATCCATTCATACGCAGACGAGTCAACCTTACACTACTCTATTAGTTTTTCAGAACGCCCCAGCCAGCAATCCCTCAACGACAAACGTAATGAAGCCATAGAACACTTAAATTCTGATCTAACTACTATCTCCAATTGGGGCAGAGAAAACCTTGTTACCTTTAATGCTTCCAAAACCCAATTTCTCCATCTATCTACCCATCTGGAACTCCTCAATATTCTTGGTGTTTCTTTTTCTTCTGCTCTCATTTGGAAGGACCATGTTACCAGTCTTGCTAAGGCAGCCTCCCAGAAGCTGGGTGTGCTCTACCGCCTTAGGGGGTTCTTTACCCCTGCACAGCTTCTTTCTTTGTACAGGGGCATAGCGCGTCCTTGTATTGAGCATTGTTCACATGTGTGGGGAGGATCCTCTCACACCGCTCTCCTAGACAAAGTTGAAAGGAAGGCCTTTCGTATCATTAACTCCCGTCCACTCAACAACTCCTGCAATCTCTCTCTCTCCGCCGCAATGTTGCATCTCTCTCGCTATTCTATCACTACTATAAGAATCAGTGTTCCTCAGAGCTTTCCCAGTGTACTGTATACCACCTCCTTTACGTAGGGCATGTGGTACCCGTCTTGCAACACAATCCCACCTCTACTCTGTGCAACTCTCCAACCCAAGAGTGAAACATTACTCTCAAACTTTCTTCTATTCAACAGCTGAGCTCTGGAACTCTCTCCCAGAATCAGTCTTTCCCTATTCCTATGGCTTAAATTGCTTCAAACTCCGTGTGTCCAGGCATTTTGGCTCTAACGTCCCTTGATTTTGGCCCTGTCACTCTTTCAACTATGGGGGAGGCACTCGCTATAGGCAGTTCTGCCTTTTGCCTCCCTCACTCACATACAAAAACAAAATTAATGGTTGGTAATGTGACCAAGTGTATTTGTTACTTGTGTGCATTATGTTATCATATTTAATGTAACCCACTATAATCTTAAATAGAGAATACTGTAACATAGCTATCAAATCATTTCACAATATGATTGTATATGTAACTGTATTGTTTGCAAATGTAACCCATCAGTTGTTTATCATTTATAGTTTTCATGTAATATGCTCATAACAAAAAGGTTACTCGTAATAATACCCACACATATGATATATCTATTTATAGATAGATAGATCGATAAAATAATACAAGAATATATAAATAGACACTTGTATTTATTTCATATTGTGTATGTGTGTGTAAGCAAGAGAGAGAGAGAGAGAGAGAGAGATAAGGAATCTGGGTTCCTATTGGAACCAGCGATTACTTGGAGGAATGAGTGTGAAAGGGAGCAATGGGGGTTGTAGGGGAGTTTGTAGACAGTTGCCAGCGAGAATATATATATGTATATATTGTTACGGCTGGATCGGCAATACATATTCGGGATTCTTGATCGTAGGACAGAAATGGCTTAAGTGACAACGACACGCTCGATTCCAGTCCCAAATACTATATGCTCCAGACAACAAAAGCACCAACGCCCTACAGAGTTATCGTCTGCGGTAACGAGGTACCTTAACTCGGCGAAAGTGTACAACAGGGGTAGGCTATGAGGCTAAACTCCCTCAGACATTTATAGGTTACGTTATTACTAAAGAAATGCAATACTCAAGAAACTACGTTAATATTAAGCCTCTAATAATGTAGAATAGAAGCAGGCTAAAGGTATGACAGTGAAATGCTAAATGACAAATGTACACGCCTACTTGAAAGCGCGTGCACTACAATAACTGTCCCCTACTAACATGCACTAGCATGTAGCATACAAGATGTTCATGATCCAGTAGATACCTAATAATACACATGGGAGGAACATAAATAGTAGTCACTTATTATAATAATGAATCTATACTTGGAATAACTAAAAGGTTGCAGGCAACAGTACTGCGCCGGTAGCCTACTACCGCATAGGCTACTTCGCTTCTCTCACTCCCCTCCGAGTCCGTATGCGCCCTACGCAACAGAACTCCGGACACAGCAGCAAAACGACAGTGCAGTTAATTGATACATGAAAGTATTAATAGTGTTGTCTTGTGTGTGAGTAATGTGTATTGTAAAGGGTTACATACATATACTTAAAGAGAGCTGCAATGCATAGTAAAATAAAGATATATCCCACTCATCATCCCCATGTGTTCTAGCTAGCAGGCCAAGTCACAGGAACAACGAGTCCCAGCACCGAAAGCGAGAACCCAGGAGAAGACTGTAGAGAACACAAGGACAGATAAATTACGTTACTCTACTATACCGGCACTACGAGCGAGCTGTAGTCTCGGGTACTACACTCGCTCCTGGCTCGGTATGCAAATCAAGGCTAAGTCCTCGTCCCTCTACAGACAACTCCTGGGCATGGTCGGGCTCTTACACATGGCACCAGTCTAGTCACAAATGGGATGATGAGCGGGGCATATAACTCGTGAACATGTAGAACGTTCACCAACTATCCTCATCAAGAAGATCGCTGTTCACATTAACCCCTTAAATCTAATACATGTAAATATATGCTTGTCCTAAGAGTAATACGAGAGGTGAGTGCTGAAACTCCTTTAGGACCTCAAGGGAAGGTTATGCATTTAAATAGAGAGAAGAATGAAATGAGAGTAATGTCGTCAGAGAGAAAGAGTGCAACAGTGAGAAGTTGGGAGAGAGGGCAAGGGATGTTAGAATCTCAAAGGTTCTAGGCAACCTGGTCATGGAACACGCAGCCAGCCTCCAGGCAGTGTGCTGTACGACAACATGGGCCCAGCCCAGGCAGCGTAGGCAGGCAACAATGGACTACCAACCCTGTCGCACCTAGCTATAAGCGCAGGGCTGCCAACCAGTCCATACGTCTGGCAACCCACCCGGCCGGCAGCGTGGCGCGTTGCTACCCTCTTGCTCTGAAGCCTAACTCACTCTCTCTCTCTGAACTCCCATTGTCTTATCTATCAACTTCTCTATTGATACTACATATTAAATGGAAGGTCTCGACATGGCTTAAAACAAAACCCACCACTGGTTAGCACATGACGAGACCTTTGCAGAGATACAAAGAACATAGTTATAAGTTGTCACACTCAATATACATTGCGGCTGACGGTAGCCAGATCACGGGCGGTACAGTCGAGTACCAAGGAGTACAATCAGGTTGCGTTGCAAAGCACTGGGGTGCGTCACAGCCCCCCCAAGATTTTAGATAATCGACCTGAGAAGCATTATCAAAATCTGACAGGCAACCAACCGACCTGCTACCCTTAGCTGCCACTAATTGCAAAAGGTGCACAACAACTGAAGTGTGAATTATACATAAAACACAATATCGCATGCATCATGCTACAACAATAAAGACTTACAAAACTAAAAAAAAAAAAAAAAGAGTTTTCTCGTTTATTTTATTGTTTTATAATCTTTTTGGACGGCGTTATGATAGCCTAATTTTACTCCTGCTCAACCCACACACCGTGCACGACTATCTTGGATCATCAACCCTTGATAGACAATCTGCTATCACGTTCTCACTCCCGGCAATATGCTGAATGTTGAGATTATACTCTTGGAGCATTAGGGACCACCTGGTCAACTGCATATTCCGATTGTGAAACTGATTTAGGAATTTCAAGGGATGATGGTCCGTATAAATCGTCACTACCGGGCCGTAGGCTGGAACATAAACTTCGAAATGTTTGAGCGACAAAACGATAGCCAGAAGCTCCTTCTCTATAGTCGAGTAATTCCTTTGTGCCGAATTAACTTGCGAGAAAAGAAGCTCACTGGGTGTTCCAAGCCCTCGGAATCAGTCTGCAGTAACACTGCCCCGGCACCCACACCGCTGGCATCAGTCGCCAGCTGAAAACTCCTGGAGAAGTCTGGGGCCCTTAAAATCGGATGTGTACACAGCAGGTGCTTGACTAGGTCGAAAGCCCTCTGACACTCCGCAGCCCAACAGAACTTCACTGACTTCGACAGTAGATCAGTTAACGGTGCTAAGACAGTAGAGTATCCCCGGATGAAGCGCCTATAATAGCCTATCATACCTAGGAACCGCATGACCTGGCGCTTAGTGGTGGGCCTGGGAAACATATTGATAGCCTGTATCTTGCTCAGGGGGGGGCACACCCGGCCTAACCCGACCACAAAGCCAAGATACTGCACAGTAGCCTTTACAAACTCGCACTTCCTCAGGTTCACCACCAGCCCAGCATCGTGCAACTTCCCAAACAGGGTCTCTAAGTGCCTTAGGTGATTTTCAAAATCGTCATCATACACTATCACGTCATCAAGGTAGACCGTGCAGTTAGGGATTTCGTCACAAATATCGTTCATCAGGTTCTGAAACGTGGCAGGTGCGTTCTTAAGCCCATAAGGCATTACGTTGCATTGGTAGGTCTTGCCATCTACCACAAAACCACAAACTTGCTTAGCTCGGTCCGACAGGGGTACTTGCCAGTAGCCTTTTACAAGATCAATTTTAGTAAGGTACTTTGCATTCCCTATCTTGTCCACGCTGTCGTCAACTCGAGGCAAAGGGTAAGGGTTGGTAGTGGTCAAGCCATTTAGCCTACGAAAATCTATGCAGAACCGCACCTTGCCGTCAGGTTTTGGCTGCAACGTGACGGGTGATGTCCACTTCACATAACCTTCAGTGATCATCCCTCTCTCAACCATGTACTTTAACTCCTCCCGTAAAGCTGGCAACTTTACCGGGGGCACACGGTAGGGCACTGACTTGAAGGGCACATTATCACCGACGTCCACGTCGTGCGTTACCTGAGTAGTGAGACCTGGGTGTTCGGCGAAAACAGAGGGGTATGACCTGAACAGGCCTAGGACAGCAGCACCCTGGTGCTCAGGCAGGTGACTTACAGCTTGCCTAGCCTCTTGTTCAGTATTCCCCGCCCACTGTTCCGCGGAAATGACACAGTCCCAGCTATCCTCCTCAGCAGCATGACTGTCCCCACCTCCTTCTCCACCCTGGCCGCTGCAGGCCAGCACAGGGACAGTGAGAGGCTCTGAGGGGCGTCTCACATACTCTTTCATGAGGTTAACATGACATAACTGATGTTTTTTCCTACGGTCAGGTGTTGCAACGAGATAATCAAGGTCGGACAGTTTCTTAGCCACCACATACGGCCCAATGAACTTGGCAGAAAGGGGGTGTCCAGGCAAAGGTAAAAGCAACATTACCTCCTGACCCACCGAAAACTCCCGAAGCTTCACCTTGGCGTCATACTGGTGCTTCATGACCGCCTGTGCATTAACCAAGTTATTACCTGCCGCTGCCATGCAACCTATAAGTCTCTCCCGGCTCTCAAGGACATATATAAGTACAGACCCCGGCTTCTCTTCGCCCTCCCAGATCTCTTTCACCATACTTAAAGGTCCTCTCACATTATGTCCAAAGACTAGTTGATTTGGACTGAACCCCAGGCTCTCTCCTGGGACTTCACGTGCAGCGAACAGAACATACGGCAGACCCAAATCCCAATCAGTGTCATGTTCTGCACAGTAACAGCGTAGCATACTCTTCAGGGTCGAGTGCCACCGCTCCAAGACTCCCTGACTCTCGGGATGGTAGGCTGACGACACTACAGAACATATACCGTGCAACTGAAGGGTTTGCTTGAACAATTTGGATGTAAAATTGCTCCCCTGGTCTGACTGCACCTCACGTGGAAATCCATAACGGGAACAGAACAATAATAAGTTTTTAACAACTGCCTTTGCCGAGCCGTTTCTCATGGGGTATGCGTCCGGGTATCTCGTAGCCACATCCATGATAGTCAACAGGAATTTATTGCCACTACTAGTAGGCGGGAAAGGGCCAACCAAATCTACTACAACTTTGCTGAACGGAGGCCCGGTGACAGGTATGGGAAACAAAGGTGCCTTCGGGATTGTCTGGTTAGGCTTCCCCGTTGTCTGGCAGGTCGCACACCCAGCCACCCATGCACAGACATCAGCCTTGACCCCAGGCCACCAGAAAAACCTGCCCAATGCCGCCAATGTTTTTGTTACCCCCAAATGACCCGCCACCGGCACATCATGCGCCAGACACAATAAGGACTCTCTATACTTTTTTGGAACAACCACCTGGTCTACTACCCTCGCACCGCCCTCCCACTTCGATTTGGGGTCTAGAAATCTGCGGTACAATATCCTGTTGAGCCTAAAGAAATCTCCCGGCTTCGCATCCCCATCTTCCTCCAACTCTATGGCACCATTGCTATAACGAGCTAGGCTAGCGTCTTGCAGCTGCTGCTCACTAATGTCCCCGGGCGTCAATGCATCAAGATGGTTTTGTAATAAGACATTACCCCGGCTAGTAGGCTCTACTGCCTTAGTGGCTCTCGCTACAGCTCTTGCCTCACGCGAAGTCTTACCCAACTCTGCCTTGTTACACACCATATCTGGGCCAGAGTCAACTCCCGTGTTTATTATAGGTCCAAGTACCGAATCACCGAGAAGTGCAGCAGAATCAATGTCCCTTTTCCTGCCCTTAGCAACCTTCTCCTGATCCTTCCTCCACTGTCCCCGAGGTTGAGTGCTAGGCTGTGCAGGAGCCGCAGAGCGAGATCGGGTTACCACACAGGCCATCTCATCCTGTTGGCACCTCCCAACCCATTCCCGATTCTCACCATCCACGTCGGCCGCCCTCTTGGCAACGACTAAGGGAGGAGTCCCGGAGGTGGGCACCGCAAAGTCGTTGCCGAGAAGAAGGTCGACGCCCTCAACTGGCAAACACTCAACGATCCCTACATCCAGCTCCCTGCACACCTCTCCCACTCTCAACTCCAACCTCACAAGTGGGTATGACCTCGTAGCATTTATACCCTGCACCACAACAACTCTGGCCGCATTTATCGGTTTCCCTGTGAAGTTCCTCAACAAAGTTTGCGAAGCCCCCGTATCCCTCAGCAAGTCAACCCTCCGTAGTTCACTCCCCCAGCTCACAAACCCGTGTCCCCGATGGCTACAGAAAGTGTCCCGGACAGGTGTCGAGCCTTCCGTACGCTTCTTTACCGCGTGTGCCTCAGCTGCTGACAACCTACCCCGGGCAGTTGCTGCAGCCTTCAGAGACACACCGATACTGTGAACCAATGACACCGGCTTAGCGGGAGTGTTACTAGGGCACTCACGTGAATAATGGCCTAGCTTCTGACATTTGTAACATTTCACATCCCCAATGGGCTTCTTCCCTTGTGCGGGCGAAGAAGGGGCCTGACCTTTAGTAAACGGGAGAGGCTTGTGTTTGTAGGTGTCATTAGGTGCAATGCTTTTAGTGTGGTTATGTGTGTCATAGGATTTGTTATTATCGAAAACTCTGGTGGGTGGGGTATAGCGCCCCTTCTGCCCTGACTCAGCCCTCTGAGCGGCACCGCAACCACGAATCAATGATAATCTGAGGTCTGCCATCTTGGCAGCCTCCTCTACTGTCTTGGGACATTTTTCCTTAATGTTCAGCGTTAGATCGGTTCCAGTACATTTGTAAAACTGTTCCAGATAGAAAAGTTGCTTAATTTCCTCAGCCGACTCTGCGTGCTCGGACCGAAACCAGTTATTACATGCATCTGTTAAGTCCCGTGCGTGCTCCATAAAACTGACGTCACTCTTCTTATTCACGCCACGGAACTTCAATCTATAAGTTTCGGGTTGCAGTTCGTAGGCCCGGAGCACAGCCTCCTTCACCAGTCCATACACGACACTCTCGTCCAGTGACAGTGCATCGTAGGCTTTCAACCCCTTACCCACTAGACGTGATGAAACTAATGCTGCCCCTTTAACCTCCAGCCAGTCATACTCACGACACTTCTTTTCGAAACGAGCAAAAAACTCAGTCACTGCTGTCTCATCAAATGCGGGTACTAACTTAATTAAATGCGAAAGTGAGTCTGTAACCCGGTGCCCACCACCGAGATGACGCCCCGTGGTCTCTACTCTAGACTTCTCAACATCCATTTCAGCCTGGTACCTGGTTGCATCCTGATTGGCTTGGATTCTAGCAACCTCTATGTGTTCTATACTAGCCTGTTGTATCTGAGTCTCCTGCAGCTTAATCCGTTCTATACTAGCCTGTTGACTCTCTTGCAACTTAAGCTTAGCTAGTTCTAGCTGAAATAACATCTCAGGAGACAGGCCTGGGGGGGGAGAGCACAAAATGGGGGATCCACACCGAGACGTGTTTACGGGTAAGCCAGCTTGCCATTGAGAACCCTCCTGCTGCATCGTGCTAAGACTCGCTGGCTGAGGGCCCAGCTGAGGGGTAGAGTGGAATGGAGGCTTGGAGGGAACCCCCCAAGACCCCACTCCACCCACCGCCCCATCGCCATCACCCAACAAACATGCCACCAAATTCTTCTTGGGCCAACTGTCAGGACAGTCCCGCCCCAAAACCGTGGCTAAACAGCGAAGACCGTAACAATCAATAGCCTGCAGGCGCTGTTCGGTCAAAGGTGTCTGCAAAAATGACCCGGGCATCCCTCTCTCCACTTATAACACTCCCCTCCCTAAATATCTGCTGTACTTGCTGGTCACTAGGCTGTACCGTGTTATCCTCCCCCGTAAATGATGAGTCATTAGACATAGTGCTGGTTATACAATTGCTGTTCATAAAAAAAAAAAGTGCTTATTACTAATTGCAGTCTCGACTCACAAAATGTTAAAGATGCTTGAATGACTCTACTCTAGACACCTAACGAAACAATCTGCAAGTCCACCAATACAATAATGACACAATAAAAATTCCTCCAATATGCAAGAAAATTCTAGCCAGCTCTACTAGGTAGCATAGAATAGTTCTCCAAAAAACATGTGATAGGATACTACTGAATCTTGTGCAAGGTCGCCATTTTGTTACGGCTGGATCGGCAATACATATTCGGGATTCTTGATCGTAGGACAGAAATGGCTTAAGTGACAACGACACGCTCGATTCCAGTCCCAAATACTATATGCTCCAGACAACAAAAGCACCAACGCCCTACAGAGTTATCGTCTACGGTAACGAGGTACCTTAACTCGGCGAAAGTGTACAACAGGGGTAGGCTATGAGGCTAAACTCCCTCAGACATTTATAGGTTACGTTATTACTAAAGAAATGCAATACTCAAGAAACTACGTTAATATTAAGCCTCTAATAATGTAGAATAGAAGCAGCTTTAAGGGGAGGTGTGGTGGAGTGGTCTTGCCACTGGCCTGGTAATCCAAAGGTCCCGGGTTCAAATCCCGATGTATCAATGGGAAGATATTATTGGGATGGAATTTGAGCTGTACCTAGTATCAGTGCATTACCACAAGCCCACCGAAACGTCAATAAAATACCCTCATTGTTCCCTGATTAAATAGCAGTGTATGAATATTCCCATATTCAAAATATGCTATAGGGGTGCAATGCCTGGTGAGTTATCTGCTCAACAGGTGGCGTTGTGTGTGTGTAAGTGTGAGAGTCCGAGTGTAGGGGGTGAGACAGTGAAGCACGGGAACGAGATGGCTTCAGAGATGGGGTCGTTTCGGGCCATGAGTGAGCACCGTGCCTCATGTGAAGGCAAGATGGCAGGTGCTCGTTGTACTCTACGTGCTTCACATGTCTCACTCCCTAGACTGGAACAAGACCTCACGGGCTTCACTGTTCATTGTAAAGCGGTGAATGTTAAGGCTCTCAGCCGAGAGGAAGTAAGTTGGAATATAGAAAAAAAAAAAAAAAAAAAAAAAAAAAAAAAGGCTAAAGGTATGACAGTGAAATGCTAAATGACAAATGTACACGCCTACTTGAAAGCGCGTGCACTACACTAACTGTCCCCTACTAACATGCACTAGCATGTAGCATACAAGATGTTCATGATCAAGTAGATACCTAATAATACACATGGGAGGAACATAAATAGTAGTCACTTATTATAATAATGAATCTATACTTGGAATAACTAAAAGGTTGCAGGCAACAGTACTGCGCCGGTAGCCTACTACCGCATAGGCTACTTCGCTTCTCTCACTCTGTCTCCCCTCCGAGTCCGTATGCGCCCTACGCAACAGAACTCCGGACACAGCAGCAAAACGACAGTGCAGTTAATTGATACATGAAAGTATTAATAGTGTTGTCTTGTGTGTGAGTAATGTGTATTGTAAAGGATTACATACATATACTTAAAGAGAGCTGCAATGCATAATAAAATAAAGATATATCCCACTCATCATCCCCATGTGTTCTAGCTAGCAGGCCAAGTCACAGGAACAACGAGTCCCAGCACCGAAAGCGAGAACCCAGGAGAAGACTGTAGAGAACACAAGGACAGATAAATTACGTTACTCTACTATACCGGCACTACGAGCGAGCTGTAGTCTCGGGTACTACACTCGCTCCTGGCTCGGTATGCAAATCAAGGCTAAGTCCTCGTCCCTCTACAGACAACTCCTGGGCATGGTCGGGCTCTTACACATGGCACCAGTCTAGTCACAAATGGGATGATGAGCGGGGCATATAACTCGTGAACATGTAGAACGTTCACCAACTATCCTCATCAAGAAGATCGCTGTTCACATTAACCCCTTAAATCTAATACATGTAATATATGCTTGTCCTAAGAGTAATACGAGAGGTGAGTGCTGAAACTCCTTTAGGACCTCAAGGGAAGGTTATGCATTTAAATAGAGAGAAGAATGAAATGAGAGTAATGTCGTCAGAGAGAAAGAGTGCAACAGTGAGAAGTTGGGAGAGAGGGCAAGGGATGTTAGAATCTCAAAGGTTCTAGGCAACCTGGTCATGGAACACGCAGCCAGCCTCCAGGCAGTGTGCTGTACGACAACATGGGCCCAGCCCAGGCAGCGTAGGCAGGCAACAATGGACTACCAACCCTGTCGCGCCTAGCTATAAGCGCAGGGCTGCCAACCAGTCCATACGTCTGGCAACCCACCCGGCCGGCAGCGTGGCGCGTTGCTACCCTCTTGCTCTGAAGCCTAACTCACTCTCTCTCTCTGAACTCCCATTGTCTTATCTATCAACTTCTCTATTGATACTACATATTAAATGGAAGGTCTCGACATGGCTTAAAACAAAACCCACCACTGGTTAGCACATGACGAGACCTTTGCAGAGATACAAAGAACATAGTTATAAGTTGTCACACTCAATATACATTGCGGCTGACGGTAGCCAGATCACGGGCGGTACAGTCGAGTACCAAGGAGTACAATCAGGTTGCGTTGCAAAGCACTGGGGTGCGTCACAATATATATATAAACAAAAATCTGGCTTGTACGCGCTATCTGTGCGGTAGACTTAAGCCGCGTTTTTCTTTACCACCACTATCTCCGATAGGCTGGAAAAGGTGTCGTGTTACACCATTTAGGGTGTCGAATATCAATCCAAGTCAAACCTGCTTTTCCACAGGGTCCAAACTCAATCCGATTCAGACTTTATGAGTGTGTTAACTGTTTAGAGACTTTTTGTTTATATCCAAAAATAAAGTAATCAATTTGGATGTGGTTAATATAAATGTACCTAGCCATATCCTCAGAATGTCCGAAAGAAGCGTCATAATCGTATGAAAGGGTGATAACCTATATTAGCCTTTGTATACATATACTCAAAAGTAAGCAATTATATTATATGCATACCCATCACAATGTTGTATAAATTCAAGTAGATCAAAATAATCCCGAAATAAGGGCTCAAATAATAATCTTAACATGTAAAATTATTTTGTTTAGAAAGGTCGGAACATAGCCGCAGCCGTGGTGCAGCTACATTCGTGTTTAATCAGTAATCATGATTATATTTTGATGTATTATACTTGATTTTATTGGATTAGGTTAGTTATTATTGGTTAGCTTAGGCAATACAATAAAGCCAAGAAGGAATACATTGACATAAAATCGTGATTAAGCACGAATGTAGATCGGGCATAGCGGCTGCTTTACCATAGGGGGAGATATATTCCACGACACGGGTATTCGTCTGCTATCGCTGGGAGGTGGACTGGGAGTTTCGGGATAGCCTTTGTAGTGGCTCCAACAGCATGGTAGTGTTCGTCACCTACAATAATCTGTCCCTCATCCTCAGAACTATTGAAATGTTAACCTAAGCAATTATTTCTTATGATCTTCTCAACTGTACATCTAGTCCCATCCATTTATATGCAGACGACTCTACTTTACACCACTCAATTAGTTTTCCAGAACGCCCCAGCCAGCTGTCCCTCAAAAGTAAACGTAATGGAGCCATAAAATGCTTATCTTCTGATCTAGCTACTATTTCCAATTGGGGTAGAGAAAACCTTGTTACATTTAATGCTTCCAAAACTCAATTTATCCATCTTACTACCCATCAGGAACCTCCTGAGGACTATCCCTTATTCTTCAACAATACAAGAATCAACCCTTCATCTTCCTTCAAAGTTCTCGGTGTCTCTTTTTCTTCTGCTCTCACTTGGAAAGACCATATTACCAGTCTCGCTAAGGCAGCCTCCCAGAAGCTGGGTGTGCTCAACCGCCTCAAGGGGTTCTTTACCCCTGCGCAGCTACTTGCTCTGTACAGGGGCACAGTGCGTCCTTGTATGGAGTATTGTTCTCATGTGTGGGGAGGATCCTCTCACACCACACTCCTAGATAAAGTAGAAAGGAAAGCTTTTCGTATCATTAACTCCCGTCCACTGACCAATTATCTGCAATCTCTCTCTCTTCGCCGCAATGTTGCATCTCTCTCACTATTCTATGGCTACTACAATAATCAGTGTTCCTCGGAGCTTTCCCAGTGTATACCACCTCCTCTACGTAAGGTACGTAGCACCCGCCTTGCAACACAATCCCACCCCTACTCTTTACAACTCTCCAACCCAAGAGTGAAACGCTATTCTCAGACTTTCTTCTATTCAACTGCGGAGCTCTGGAACTCTCTCCCAGAATCAGTCTTTCCCTCTTCCTATGACTTAGATTGCTTCAAACTCTGTGTGTCCAGGCATTTTAGCTCGAACGTCCCTTGATTTCGGCCCTGTCACTCTTTGAAATCTGGGGGAGGCACTCGCTGCAGGCAGTTATGCCTTTTGTCTCCCTCATTCACATAGAAAACAAAATGTAATGTTACAAAGAGAAATGTTTTGTATAATTCCACCTCATATAATATGATGTCACAAACAATCTTCAATTGTTTAAATTATAAGTTATTGCCGATGTGTCTAGTTGTCGATCATTGCAGTTCCTGAAATACCTCATAATATGTATTATATTACGATATTTCGTCTTTATATATTCTTTTGTTTTTACTTTGTGGTGACTATTTTGTAATATTTACATTCATGTTCAACAATAGTAAGTAAATTTTTTCTACAATATGTATTCATTTTGAAGGCAGGCTCGTAAAATGTTTACATTTTGTGCCACCCCACTGATAAGAGGGTGGGTTATCAGACTTTGGGGTAACAGAAAACGCAGCTTTAAAGTCTCGTGCTGTGGCTATTAAGGTTAGTTCTAGTTTTGATCTTGTCATCCATAAAGCCCTCCTATGTTGAAATTGAAATTGAAATTGAAATACTTATTTAGTCAAAAATGAATACAAGTGAGATTTAACATAAAACATAGAATACAAACTGAACCTTTCGAGAGTATATACTGTCTTAAAAAGCATCTTATAACAATAACAATAACACCTTGGATGACTTAATATTATATATTAAATATAAACTGCAAAAATATGATCACCCGACCGCAACAAGAATGGTACACACAAACAGTGGTGCTCGGCACACAGACACACACTTACAAACATCCCCTACTGTATGTGCACCACCCCCGCCACAACCGAGCGCCCACTCTCACAGTGTACATTTGTTGAGAAATGTATCCATATTTAAGGATCTAAAAAAACATATATTTAAGCAAAATATGACACATGCACCCACATACATTTCATTCATAAATAATGAAACACATACACACCGACAAATACACACATTTAAACTTATAATATAGTTATAAAGTAACACATACAACATTACATAATTATGATGTTATGCACAAAATTCACCTATGTACAATACAAGCAGACATGCATATACTCATTTGATCCTCATTTTCACAGTATAGATATATAAGCACAGTCATCCACAGAAACTCGCAGACCCCTCGCATTCTCTACAAGACAATTACGTTGGAATGTGTTTCATATTTTTTGTTAACATAATTATGTGACAGCATTAACAACGAGGAGAACAACAAATATATACATGTAATGCGTTTAAAATAAAATACTTGAAACCAAAGAAAATACGAGAACCAACGAGAAATTGCAGCTTCAAAATATCCATTCACACACTCAAACACACCCACATTTGTACAGGCATACACACATTACCTGTATAATACAAGTATTTAATAGTGGCCCCTTCGTCATTGGCGATGTTGCCTATTAGTATAATAGTCTCCATTCAATACCACGTCAGTCGTTTGAATCAACCGCCGCGAGGAAGAACAAGAGTCATCTTCATAAGTGCACGCTACTTCTCTTATGGTGTCGTCACAGATTGGGTACCCACTACGAAAAAACTTCGTAAAAAATAAGAGAACACAAAAGGAAAAAGAATTTTCCACTTTAACAGTTATTCACAAGCTTCCCACATTAGGTGGATTTTCTTGCGTTGTGGCTTCTTACCGCCTCTCGCCAAGCGCAACAATTCCTCCTTCTCTTCCTCGCGGGCCAACCGTCAACACTAATGCCCCCCGAGCTCCGGCTTCATTCGACGTTCGCTCTCCTCTAGTGAGTCCCTACTCATTTGTATATATCTGGGGGATAGTGAGCAAGGGTTTAGATTAGCTAGCACGGGTTGTGTATTGTTGGCCCGCAGGAAGTGTTAAATTAGAGTACTTTCAGGAGTTTACTTGTTGTGTTCATTCTTGTTACCACACACATGGTTTTGATTGTTGCTATGCGCCTTAGTTTTTGCTTTTCCTCTAGTTAGGAGGCTCTTTTATTCATCGCTAGCTGTTCCTTTGTCCAGCTGTGGGACTTGGGACCCCGTCTTTGTCTTTTTAGCAGACGCGCTGGGTTAAGGTTGTCACACATGGTTGTGGGACCTTCCGGCGTTCCGTGTCGGCCGGGAAGTCCCGTTTGGGGGCTTTCCATGAGCCTTTGTTAGTTCTTTTGCCTTTCCTTTAGTTAGGAGGCTTTTATTCATCGCTAGCTGTTCTTTAGTTCAGCTTTGGGTCTTGGGACCCCGTCTTTGTCTTTTAGAAGACGCGCCGGGTTACGGTTGTCACACGTGGTTGTGGGACCTTCTGGCGTCCGTGTTTGCTGAGAGGTCCCATTTGGAGGCTTTCTCTGAGCCTTTTGCTCTGCTTTCGCTACTCTTTCGTGTTTTTTCATTTTGAAAGTTATTTTCTCATGATTAAGCCTTTAGGTTAGCTTTTGGGGGGGATCTATTTAATTTTTCTCTATGTGTGAATTATTTTGTGTCCCCTTTTCTTGCGCTCCCTGTGGGTTAGTGTTGCACACTTCCCGGGAGTCCAAAGAAACGTCCTTACGTCAGGGTTGGTTTGAGAGTAAGGGTGGTTTTTTCTCGTTGTTGTGCTTTCCACCGAGTGAACTCCTCTCTGGACCCGCCGGCCTCTGTTCGGAGACCGTTTCAGTGCCGGCGTGTGGTTGTGTTCCTCTTTCCCCCCCTGTCTTGGGATCTTTGTGGAGTTTCCCTTCTTCCGGCGACCTGGTATGGCCGCCGGAAGGAGGGATGTCCGGCAAAGATAAATATTTCGGCGTGACGCCCGGCCCATTGTTGTGTTTACCCCGTCTTTCACGGCGGCTAGGTGTAAACGTACCAGCGCCTGCTAGCAATTTTTCATAAATAGCACGCAGATACCCGCCGCCAACTGGCCTAAACAATGACTCGTGTCATAGGATGGCACTCCGTTTTCTGTGTGAACGGCCCTTTCTTGTGTTTACCCCGTCTTTTACGGCGGCTAGGTGTACACGTACCGGCGCCTGCTAGCAATTTTTTATAATAGCACGCAGATACCCGCCACCAACTGTCCTAAACAACGATGACTCAGGTCATAGATTGGCATCTGTGTGAAGTCGATGCCTCTGGACAATTGTGGATGGTTTTTCCGGCGGTTTTTTGCTTAGCAGGGCTGCCGGGTTCTAATTTACAAATAGTTAACAAACCCTCCGAATTTCCCGGCGTGGGGGTTTTCCTACATACCTCCCGACGTGAAGTGCTACTTATTAAAGGGCCCCTGTACTCGGCCCGCCAAGGGAATTTACCCTGATTGTTAGCCGAGCGAAATAAGACTTACCCTCTCTGACATACGACACGAGCCCGTTTCACGGGTAACCTCGGGTCATATAAAAGGGCTAATCGCTCAGCGAGTCCGCCAGGGTGAGGGAGTCTATATACCCAGGACCTCCGGCTTCATCGCCCTGCGGCGATCCAGTTGAGAAGGTCAGATTATATGCTATAATCTACACGTTTTTTGGTCCAGTGACGTTAGTCACAGGTAGGCATTTTCTACACCAAATAATTCCACTATTTGCCAGAATCAGGTCTGGTCGAAGGTTAGACTAATAGTGACTGTTTTTCTAACTTTCTGGCGGACTTGCACTAGCATGTTATTAATTCCTCTCAGGTTTTCCTTATGAGCATTGATTCCTGGAAATTCTTTCCAGATCAGCACGGCAAGGGACCATCCCGTTCCCGCGGTGGGGAAGGGAGAAAAGAAGGGGGGGGGGGGTCAGGGGTTTAGTCAAAATGTTTACTTTGCCCCCACACAGAACCCCCCATTGTTTGCATCTTAAACGTTTTAATTACTTGCACTCTAAGATTACGACAGGCTGCATCTAAGTTTGCCTCTGGAATTCCCAGCAATGCCCGATGGGCATAGATCCTGGTGCGGATTGGGTGAGTTTTTTGTATAGATCAATTGGGCCTGGCGGCCAGGATCGATAGATACCTAAATGACCACAGTATGGGAATTGTTTACAGTTGCTAACTTTCAAAACAAAAAATTCCCCAGAATCAGGGATACCGTTGCATCTCAGCAATCAATACTCACCACTTAGCTGAGCAATTAGCCATTGGTTATGACTCAGCCCACATGCACCCCTCCCCGCCGATACAAGAACCCTCCAGGCTTCGCCGGACAACGTTCTCGATGGACACTCCCGAGTAATGGAACCTAGGTCTCCGGCTAGGGTAAGTCAAATTTTCTTTCCTTAAAAAATCTAAGCCAGTTGGGATGTGTGTACATGCTTAGATTGATATGCAGGATTCGAAGTTGCATAATAAATCGTAGGCAGTGTCCACCATTCTTTAACTGTCTTCGTGGCGCAATGCATAAGGTTTTTGATT
The DNA here is from genome assembly GCA_032716605.1 of Paralithodes platypus. NCBI lineage: Eukaryota > Metazoa > Arthropoda > Malacostraca > Decapoda > Lithodidae > Paralithodes > Paralithodes platypus. Next base: position 55,830,550 of record CM064575.1, on the reverse strand, counting down.
TTCGGTGTGAGCGTCCTGGGTTCGAATCCACTGACTGCCACATGTGTTTGTAATATTTCATTAATCGATTTTAGGAGTAGAGTTGGTTGTTGGATAGAACAAAATAATTAAGAAAAGTCGGTCAGTATCTTGGTTAATGGTTCCTGCGATTACTTAAGCCAGTCATACGGCTCATAAATTTTCTTTCCTTAAAAAATCTAAGTTAAGAAAAGTCGATCAGTATCTCGTTTAATGGTTCCTGCGATTACTTAAGCCAGTCATACGGCTCATAATTCTCAAGCACTTAGGCGGCGGGACGGCTCGTTTGTTTACGCTGAACCTCGGCCGGCGAGACGACTCTCATCCTAAAATGAAGAAAACAGATGCAAACAAATGTTTACCTTCTTTTGTTCACGAATCTATAATAGGATAAGAGTTCTTATGGATAAAGAGTTTGGAAGCATTCAGCGGTAATTTAACGACATAACTCTTACAAGTACGATGTGTTATTTTATACTGCCGGTGTATGGACCGTTTTACAAGCTTATCTATAGACATCAGCTTGCTGGGTATCTAGATTTGTTTTTCCTATTATAGGTACTTGTAATTGCACGGCTCCAGGCCTAGTGGGAACGGTTCAGGTTCACCCCAAAACACTATGTATGATCCCTGCGTCCCGTCGAGGCGGTTTGGCGATCTAGGGTTAGTCTAACCCTTCTGATTTGAGTTGGCAATGGTGTACACGGTATACCTAGTAGACCTTTTCTCACTGATTCCATGGATGAAAGTCTCGTTTTGTTTTATCATACCAGCCCTCCCGGCGCTTCGCCCCGTGTTAGGCATACTTCCGAAAATATTATTACGGACTCAGTAAGGCCAAAGTGGATGTTAAGTCAGAGGCCTAAGTTCATTACTCAATGACCTCTAGCTTTCAATCCCACTTGAATGTTGAAATCGAGGAAGGATCCTCATCTATTTCGCTAAAGTAGGACCAGTGGTGTGAGAGGCAGAATTGCTCTCACTATAAACTCTAGGGACTTAGCCCGCCGGAGATCACTGTCTCCCGGTCAACATACCACGAACAGATGGGCGATCTTGGTAGCATCAGTCCCAGGGGTTGTTTCTCAGATCGACTCGATAGTAGTACAATCGATCATCTCAGTTTTTATCCAATGTTGTTTCTAAGCCTTAAAATAACCCTCCAAAAATTCTCGACATAACATAATTATGCCATGTCCCTATGCCGGGAAATAGAAATATTTTCGCTTGAACGCTAGTTGTCAGGATCAGGAAACGGTATTGCGGCGGGACAACACTTACCCGGAATACCAGCCGGATAAGCGGTCAAGTACTTGCCTCCGGTCGCTTTCCCACCTCACCCACTTCTGGGTGGGATGAGCGATGAACCATGGGTAACGTGGGATCAGGAACTCCCACAATTTGCGATAGTTTTTCCATCTAACCCTCTGTCCCCAGTTTCCCCTCCATTACCGAGTTTGACTGGCTAATACAACAACCGGGAGGGGTCTCCCTCCCTATTTTGATTTTTTCATCGCCTCTCAATTAACTGCAGAGGTTTTTCCTTTGCCCCTCTTTGCTCCTGAACCTCTTTAACTCCAAAGGTAATTTTCTCGTCAAAGATGAGGCCCACAAGAAGTTTTTTAGCTTCCTGTTTACTAGGGTTACGCCCCCAAGGCGGAAGGAGGAATTAGCTAAGGCTTCTCAATAATATCTCCTTCCTTCCCCAGCGAGAACTTTCACAGAAATCCGGACAGCCTTATTTGAGGCAGTCAGGTCATGACAGCTCCTCAGACTCGGTATGGCTCAGGGGACCTATGAATGCTTATTATAGGGTTTGGTTATCTCTGGTCTCCACCGCGAAGCTCATGATTAGCTAGACAGGGAGATGTGAAGGTAAAGAGGATATCGAATGTAGGGAACCCCCATCAGGTCTCTCCGAAGGCTCCACGCGGCCAACGGACGGTTTCCCCTCCCACTATCTAGTACATTTAAAATAAAATGCTTTAAGGAATGGGTCGTGCGTCCTCCCTCCGTCCCCCTCTCTCCCTCGGCAGTGCTAGTGCAATGGGGTTCCGAGGTTCGACAAGGTGTTACTTCCTAAGGGTGGCTGCGCCACCTTATCTCTTGTGCGCGACCGGACTGCACCGGTCACCGCAATGTGCTCGCCAGAAAGGAAGTCACGCGACTTTGCCTCACCCGGCGTTGCATAACAGAATGATACAACCCTCTGCATAAGGGATGTGATACCTATTAATTACACAGAGGGACGCACACGATCCCCAGCCCAGGTCTAATGTACGTACGCCGTTAACCCTGCGGCAGGCCCACACCAGGAAGGGCCGCCTCTCTCACACTAACTTGGGTTATAAGCCAGACAACCGTCCGCCGGCAAGCGGCTACCAGGATGTCTTTAGGATGATGTCCTACTAGCCAGTACATCTAGATGGGTTGGAGGACGGTATCCTCAGGGGTCTCTATTACAGTTACACTTGTCAATTCCCCAGGATGCCCCTCTGTTTACGTTACGTGCGGTACAACGTGAATCAGTATTCACTCTCGCTAAGCTCACTTCATGATTACGCATATTTTAAGCCCTCAGCAAGCCTTGTTGGGGTTGTCCCTTTTTGGGAAGAGTCCCGCCGTGGGGGGCTGTAAGTTCGTCCCGGCAGGATGTTATTCCCATCTCCAGTATTAGAGAGGACTTCTTCCTCTTTCCATGTGCTTATTCGAGCTGTGTGCACGTACCGAGACGTTTTACCGGGGTCAGGGATAGCTTATCGGCAGGTCCCCTCTTTTACGATAGCCACTTATAGTCCATGAGCCAGGCCAGATATCGGTACCACCTGGGGTGACTAAACACGAATGGTACTAAAATGTTTATAGAGTGACTGTAAGTACATTAAGATATGATAGCCTTCTCGCACTGGTAGCTTAGTCTAATTTTTTTGATGCAATAGGGGCGCTACCCAAAAATAAAGATTTTTAGCGTGACGCTCGGCGTTTTCCTCATTTTCTTTAAAATCCATCACACAATCATCGCGAAACTTTGAACACCTATGTAGAATTATATTCTCTACCAGAGTTGTTCCTAGGTATTTTTCAAATTTCCTCATATTTCGGAATATACTCTATATTTTGGGTATTTTCCTCTAAATCTAGAATAAATCCTTAAATATGGGGAACATTGAAAAATATATTCTAACAGCTCTTGTAGCTTATTTGATTCTCTACAAGAATTATTCCGATGTGTATTTCAAGTTTCTCCATATTTAGGGGTTTATTTCATATTTGGGGATTTTTTGTTATATTTTTGGGATAATTTATTATTGGAAGGAGCAAACATATGTAGAGTGGTTTCCATGTAATGTGTTTGTTTGTTCATGGTTTAATGGTGATATTTTTTGCAGGTGTGTGTCGACTGTTTGACGGCAGGATGGAACCATCTGCGAGGAAGAGAGCACGGATCGACTGTATCATCCACTGCTCTGATGATGACAGCGATGCTCTGGTGTCACCACAGGATTTGGACTCCTGGAACACATTGCTCAGGGCTGCAGAAATCAGGCAGCATGATCCAGTCCTGGAAGCAGCCAAGGGCCTTGAAGAAGGAGGAATACCACACATACATTATCACCGTAAATGTCGTAGTCTCTTTACAATGAAGAAGTCACTGGATTCTATCCTTGCCAAGGGTGTCAAGATAGAATCAGCAAGCGTCGACCCCAGGAGGAGGGCATCAAGGGATGCCCCTAGTACTAGCAGGGTGTATGCCAAAGTATGTATCTTCTGCGAGAAGTCAAGCAAGTACATAAAAACAACAAAGACAAGGGAGCCACTCATACAGTGTGTTGAGCTACGAGCAGATGAGAAGATTCGCAGAGCAGCAATAAGGAAACTCAACCAGAGAATCCTTGGTTTAGTTAGCAGAGACCTTGTTGCTGCAGAGGGTCACTACCACAAGTCGTGCTACAAACTCTTCACAAAAGATGATTTCCCAGCGGCCGCCAGGTCGGGTGCAGGTGAAAATCAGGAAGAAAGCGAGGAAGCACGCTACGAAGAGGTTGAGACAGAAGCCCTCGAGGAACTCTGCTTGTATATAAGGACCAAATTATTCCCCAACCCAGAGGTACTGCCTATGACAAACCTCACATCTAGGCTTGAGAGATCCATGATGTCCCGTGGTATTATCCAACTGAAACCAGCGACAAAGAAACATGTTCGCCGAAAGATTGAAACCGAGTTTGGAGAATCACTACGCTTTGTCCCAGATGAGAAAGGAAAGCTTCTAATCTATCCACGCAGCCTCTCAATGGACGACCTTGCCCGGCAAGCACACACAATGGCAAAAGACCTGCAAGAAGCAAGAGCAGCTAACTCTGAAGATGTCTTAACCAAAGCAGGAATGCAGCTGAGGAATGAGATCAATAAACAAGATGTGAGTCAGCCATGGCCTCCCGATACAGATCAGAATGTCATTCCTGCAGCAGTCACTCAATTCCTGCACACCCTGCTGACAGGAGAGTGTGAGTGTGAAACTCCCTCTGAAAGAGCTCAACGTCTTGCCACTTCCTTTGGCAGTGACTTGGTCTTTGCTGTTACCAGTGGCAAGACAAAACCACCCAAGCACGTACTGCTGACCAATGCTGTAAAGTCTTTGACAGGAAACACAGAACTGATCCGAACTCTGAATCGTCTTGGTCACTGTGTGTCTTACTCAATGTTTGAGGAGATCGATACAGCCCTTTGTATCCAGAAGCTGGAATGCTCAAAGGATGACATTCCACTGCCAGCAAACATCTACCCTGGTGTGTTCACAACCCTGGCCTGGGATAACATTGACCGACTTGAAGAGACCCTAAGTGGAGCAGGTACTTCTCATAGAGTCAATGGCATTGCTGTCCAGTCCAAGGTTGCAGGCTCTGTGCCAGAGAAAGTCCTGCCAGAGATTACCAAGTCCAAGATAAGAAGCATCACTCAGACATCATCAATGCTGTCAATATACAATGTTGGGCGGCGGGCAGGGCCACCTAGGATTGAGACTGCGTATGTCGACACTACCAAGGAAGTCCAGGATTCAAAGACAAAGAACCATATCTGGTTCTTACTCGAATGTCAGACCATGAGGACCAGTCCATCAGCAGTTGGACTGGGTTCAACATCAAAATGCGCAGAGACATTGCAGTGGTTCAGGACACTGTAAGCTACCTGCCCACTATCAATGCTCCCGCAACAGAAATGTCCACCGTTAATGAAATCTTGGAACAAACGCATGCTATCATGCAGTCCTTACAGCTTAACAAGATTGTGTGCGTGTTTGATCAAGCACTCTATGCCAAAGCTGCCGAAGTTATCTGGAAACGAGAAGTTCAAGAACATTATCATCAGGATGGGCGTCTTCCACACAATCTGTAATCTCATCTCCACCATAGGAAAGAGGTTTCAAGATGCAGGTCTTAGAGATCTGTGTGTGGAATCAGGTATCATCGCAGAAGGATCAGTGTCAGGAGTGATGAACGGCAAGAGGTACAACAGAGCAGTGAGACTACACAAGCTCGTGTATGAAGCACTGATGAGGCTTGCATGGAAAGGCTTCCTTTCATGGCTAGAAGAAAACCATTCAAGGGACATACACCATCTAGATGAAACACTGAAGGACATCAACAGCTTTCACAGCAATGTGTCTCAGGGACTCTTTCAAGAGCTGATGGAGAGTGAATCATGCACACATATCATGAAGCTTTTCCAAGTTTATCTTGAGACCCTCAGAGATGAACACAACCTCTCAGCATTCTGGATGTCATACCTGGACATGGTTGAGATCATGCTGGACTTAATTCGAGCCTCCAGAGAAGGCAACTGGATGCTCCACCTAGGAGCAATCCGACAGATGATACCGTGGTGTTTTGCCTATGACAAAGTGAACTATGCCTGGTTCCTAACCTACTACTATGCCTTGATGTCTCGACTGCCCATTGAACACCCAGAGGTCCATGAACACTTCATGCAAGGTGGCTTTTCGGTCCAGATCGGTAGCAAGAATCCCTTTGGACGGATCCCTGTGGACCAGACAATCGAAGAGACGATCAACAAAGACACCCAGACACCAGGGGGCACAAAAGGCTTCAGCCTGAAAGGCGGAGCTGTCGCCAGGTACTACCTGACATCGGAGTATCGCAGCAGGTACTTAAGGCAGCTCAGGACTATGGTAGTAGGCCAAAAGTATACTGACTTCAGCCACCCAGACCTACAGATGCCCAGGATTAGAAGAGATGAGGCCGATGTCCAATCTTTAGTTCAACTGATGGAGACCAGCTGGTTGAACCCCTTCAACGCAGAGCAAGAAGATCTTGTCAGTTTGTCAACTGCGACTATGGCACCACCAGAAGTTGTCAAAGACCTTCTAGGGGCCTACAGAATAGGAGAGGATGCATATCAAGCCTTCAAGGAAGAGCGCCTGGAGATCGATACGCCAACTATACAGTTTCATGACACGATGACGAAGACGAAACTGAGAACGTTCACTAACATCAGAATGAAGCCACGCTCACAAGACCATGCCAAGGAGGTTATCTTAAAGGCTGACAGGAACCTATTTGGCCAGATGATCCTTGTTGCCGAGAACAGAAAGCTCAAAATGAGTGATGTCTTGGCTCATCCCCTGGGGCCTTTGCCTTGGGCACTTGCCAGCGGTGATGGGTCTCTCCGCAAGACCAACAAGGCTGCCCTCGCAAAGGAGTTAGAGAGGAATGTTTCTCCTGCAGAAGTGATACCCGAGCCCTCTGCTACCATAATTGATGGGATGAGCCTGGTCCACAAACTGAAGGGAAACGACAAAACTTTTTCACAGCTTGCAGGTACAGCACTGAGTCACGCTGTTCATGAAGGTGCTAAGAGCAGGCGCATTGATGTTGTGTTTGATATCTACAAGGAGACATCCATCAAGGATGCAGAACGAGCCAAAAGAAGTGCAGGCACAGGAATTCATTTCAAGAACATTCAACCTGGGCACAACATCCAGCAGTGGAGAAAGTTACTCGGTAGTTCCTCCAACAAGGCAAGTCTTATCAAGTTCTTGGTAGAAGAATGGAAGGCACCACAGCACAGGGAGAAGCTCAAGGACAAGGAGCTGTATGTCACATGTGAGCAGCGCTGCTTCAAGATCACCAAAGAGCAGTGGGAAGAGGCTCCTGAGCTTAAGTCAACTCAAGAAGAAGCAGACACACGCCTTCTTCTCCATGCACTTCATGCAGCAGAATCTGGGAACAAGTCTGTCATCATCACTGCAGAAGATACAGACGTCATGGTGTTGTGTCTTGGCATGTGCCACAAGATCCCATCCCATCTGTTCCAGAAGTGCGGGACGAAGAACCGGACAAGATTCCTGGATATCACCACACTGAGCCGCACACTGGGAGGCAGCGTGTGTGATTCATTGATTGGTATGCATGCCTTTACAGGCTGTGATACCGTCAGTGCATTCGCTGGCCGAGGGAAGATGACGACACTCAAGCAGGTGAAGATGGACAAGACATACCAGCATGCTTTTCACGAACTTGGACGCTCATGGGAAGTGTCTCCTGAACTCTTTGAGAAGCTACAGGAAATCACCTGCCACATGTACCTACCATCTACCCACACAACTAAGGTAAACAAGCTTCGGTATGAGCTGTTCTGTGCAAGACGTGGAGAGGTAGAGTCAAGTCAACTCCCTCCTTGTGAGGACTGCCTCTTCATGCATGCACTGCGTGCAAACTACCAGGCTGCGATCTGGAGGAGAAGTCTTCAGAGCCAGCCATTTGTTGCGAACCCAACAGACTGCGGTTGGATGACAGATGAGGACGGTAAGCTTGCCGTCAACTGGATGCGAGGCTCACCAGCACCAGATGCTGTTATGCAGCTACTGTCTTGCAAGTGTGTGCGGTCATGCGAACTCCCTAAGTGTACTTGCCTCAGCAATGGTCTAAAATGCACGGACATGTGCAGGTTACAGACATGTCAGAACAAGGCTATTGAAGAAGAGCCGGTGGCACAACAGTCAGATTCAGAGTCTGACGTAGATGATATTTAGGAGTAGTAATTTGCCATAATAGTATGTACAAGCCCATGGCATGCTTAGTGTGTATTTACAGGACTTGTATTAAATGTGACAATTACTATATGCATTTTGTTGACATTTAGGCATTCCTGTCCCCAAATTTGACATTTTAAAAAATTTCGGAATTTTCGGTAGGGTATGTCTATTCAAGAAGTGATAACGACCATTAAGCTACCAATGTGCAAGGGCTATCATATCAAATCTTAAACTAGAGACATGTAGCAAGCTAAAAACACCTAAGAGAATTAGTCACCCCGGGTGGTACCGATATCCCAAAATTCGGGTCTTGGCTCATGGACTATTAAGGCCGAATCAGTTATTTACGCCACTTTATGATAACCTCTTAAGGCCGAATCAGTTATTTACTTTCCCCCCACTTTTCTTCTTACATGTGATAGATGAAAACCGTTATGGGCTCTCTCGCCCTTATTTTGTTCTATATGAAATAACAGCCACGTTCTCCTTACACACGGCCAGTAGAGCGGTTTATATTGATCTGGCAAAAGCGTGCGCTTTTCGTTACTTAGGCTTATACTTTCAGTAAGGCCTAGCGATAACTTAACGCTGTTAGCAGTCCTTACGCACCAGTGATCTCTCTATGTCAGTCTCATCCTTAGTCTTCCAAACATATCAGCTCTCTTAAATTTTTTGTAATTGCTGCAAACAATCACTCTTCAAAAGTGACAGTTTTCCCCTTCAATCCCAGGCTCCTTGTTTTCCCTCCGGCTTAGACTAGAAGCCTGTCCCTCCTTAATATATGGCCAGCCACGCTGAACCGGAGTTTTCTCTGACCTCTAAGTAATCGTGAACTATTTTTTAGTGGTATGTGACAAAAAAGTTCAGACTGAGGTACATTTACCGCCGGGGGAAGCCGGGGTCGGGGCCAGTCAGGTCCTACGGCTCATGTCCCACAAGTATCTTGTTCGATCCTCTTAGACTAGAAAATGTTTGACATCCCCCGGCGGACTAACTGATATAGCCAGTTGTTTTTCTAGCTCTCTAAGTTTTTTTCCAGGATCCTACGTGTCCTCGCTCCACACCAAGTGGGCAGAGGACGTGGTGGTCACAGGAGGCGCCCTCGGTGCAGACTTTTTTCTTTGCATGTGTTTTTTCCCTTTTTGGGTTACAAACTCGGTTTTCTATTACGGCCCCGCCCTTTTTTCTTATCGTCTGCACAAGGGCACACTCCTTCTGTTGTTTTCCTTGTAATTCCAGCCGTTAGTACTGTGATGTGGACGCCCAATAGGGGCTTAAGAAAAAGGGGGGGGGTATGTGGATCCCAGTACAAGAGATGAACCCCCTTCCACAGGATTACAAGTTAATGCAGGGTAAGCTAGGCATTATTTATGCCGGGCCAAGCCCAAATAGATATGCACAAGATAAGAAGCTCGGGAAAATTTGTTTAATTATTAAATCTGATGTATTCATTTTAAGTTTGCAAAGCTTAATTAAAGCTCATGTAGTTTACGAATAATAAAAGATTGTGTTACACTACTGTTCCTTATACTGTATATGTTAGGTTCAGTTTTCTTTGCTAGTGGCACTAGATTACGAAGAGTTGGTATTTGGTCGAGGTGACTCGAGATGTTCAGTATTCCTATATATGCAAATTGCACGTTCTATGCTAGTTGCACTAGATTACGTGAGATTGGTATTGGTCGAAATGACTCAACACATGTTCCAGCCTAGTTTGCACTAGATTAACTAAGTTTAGTATTGGTCGAAGTGACTCAATAAATGGACCTAAGGACCAAACTGAGCTCAGCACAGGTTACAGGTCGAGGTGACAAGTGTTTTTTTGCATTTAACTCTCTGTGTCACACGGTACAACAAATACCTCATGGAAGAGGACTCTGTTGTTGGAGCAGGCTTCTTTGAAGCAACGCACTCTCACACTCTTTCCTATTTTATACTGTTGTATGCACAACAAAACAATTACTATTTCTTTTTCCTGTTATAAGGTTTCTTGGCTTAACCATGCGGTTATTGAGTGTTTGATATTTACGAATGTCCTCCTCCAGTCTTGAAATTCAGGCAACATCGTCAATGATGAAGGGGCCACTATTAAATTATAGGTTTGATTCCCGAAGGGAAGTAGAGAAAACCTAATATTTAGTAGGGGCCCTGGAATCATTGACGACGACGTCCCTCCCAGCCATCCCCTTCCCATTCGCTGATATTTGGAGTTTATCTTGGTATATCATTGAAGGAGGAATTGTTGCGCTTGGCGAGAGGCGGTAAGAAGCCACTACGCAAGAAAATCCACCGAATGTGGGAAGCTTGTGAATAACAGTGTTAAAGTGGAAAATTCTTTTTCCTTTTGTGTTCTCTTATTTTTTACGAAGTTTTTTCGTAGTGGGTACCCGATCTGTGACGACACCATAAGAGAAGTAGTGTTGCGCTTATGAAGATGACTCTTGTTCTTCCTCGCGGCGGTTGATTCAAACGACTGACGTGGGTGTTGAATGGAGACTATTATACTAATAGGCAACATCGTCAATGATTCCGGGGCCCCTACTAAATATTAGGTTTTCTCTACTTCCCTTCGGGAATCAAACCTATAATATTTACACTTTGCAAGCAATTCACTACACATGAATTAATACAATATGACTTATATCGATCAATCTTGGTATTTAATAAGCAAGAATGACTTAAGAAACTTTTTAAACCTTGAAATAGTTGGTTTACTACGAATATTGAGTGTCAAATGATTCCAGACCTTCGCTCCGTAGTATCTAATTGATGGTTGGGATTGATTGGATCTCATGAATGGAACGTTTAGATTAGTATTGTTTCTTAGTTGTAGTCCAGTAAATCTAGCAATCATTTAACTGGACCTAGAACAAATTGCAATAGAAGGTTTTTTGGCTTTAACTTGTTTATTAGGTCCCTCTGATGAACATATAAAAAGTCTCCAACTTTTGGACACTGGGAAAGTGGTTAATTTGCATAAATTCAAGATGGCCGCCGTCCAAAGCTTCAATTTACAGATAACTTTTTCTGGTTGCTCCTAGACCCTATAAATGTATTACAAACAACGTTTTTTGGCTTTAACTTGTTTATTAGGTCCCTCTGATGAACATATAAAAAGTCTCCAACTTTTGGACACCTGGAAAGTGGTTAATTTACAGCCGAAAAACCTTACAGACAGGCTGAACTGTCTCTTTCACAAGGGGTGACACAGGCACTTTGTGCTTGTATGGGTTTTTTGACCTGTTGTCCCTCTTTTTTATAAAAAAAAAAAAAAAAAAAACATGACGTAGTATGACGTCATTCAGAGCCAATTATGTAATTCATGATAGGAGTTCGTATTCACTTGGATCATCGGTGCTTGCATCAAAGTTGCTATGTTGACAGAGTCCTTTACATTGACCACATGCACTGGAACATTCAAGCTCATTCCGTTTGCAACTACAGCGTTGAGTGTCACAGTTGCCCTTACACTGACATCTGACCAATTTCAGTAGTGAATCAGGAGCCACTGGCGAATCCATCGTCTTCGGTTCAAGCTGTCCCTTCAGCAGACACCAGCCCCATTTCTCGGGGTCCACACAGTTCCCCATCCATTCCTGGACCTGACAATAAACTCGGAACGAGTGGTATTTGGCTGCATCGGTTGTTGGGGGAAGGCTGTGAACTTCAACGGTAGTTGAACTTTTTGCCACCTTGTTGCAAAACTTTGTCTTTCGCAGTCCGTCAAGGGTGTCATTTCCTTTTCCCCCGTACAAATAAACCAAGGCCTTTTCACCAGCTGATGATATCGCGTCTTTACTTCCACTTTGGCAACAGAATGCTTCTATACATTTCAAGAAACCGTTGTCTTCCCTCACTTTCCTCAAGGCAGCCCCTTTACCAATACCATACAGTCGTGAGGTTGTGTCACATCCACAGAGTGCATGGACATCTGGCAGGACACGACAGATGCTTTCACCGAGAGCTTCTGCTACTGAGTTAATATGCCAACATTTCCCACCTTCCTTGCTCGACTTGAAGTACAAATCATTCATCCCTCGTTCCGCATAATGACACAACAGCACCAACAAGTCTGTGTCCTCACCTATCACATATGTCACGGTTTCCCTTGCATGCTCAATTCCCTTCTTCGCAATCATGACATCTGCATCTGCTGGCGCATTGACACAGTCAATTCCATTTGCCTTGAATGTTTCACACAATAAGTCAATGAAGTTTTGCTTATTGTCCGAGTTTGACAAGAAGTTTTCCTTTTTTGACCGAAGGGGCATGGTTGGAGTGAACATCACCTTTTGACCAAAGACTCCTTTTGATCGTCGATTGTGTGTCATGTCCTTGGTAGTAGGTCCTGATTTATAACCGTCGAATACAACCACCGGGTTGAGAAAGTTTTTGGAAACATGCTTCATGTACATGCTTGCAATGTCCTCAAATGTGTCACCCTTCTTCCATGGAATCCTTTGCAATAAGGAACCACCATCCAGAACATGGGTCACAGTCCTTTCTTCCTCAAATGATTCCAATGACGACTTGGGAACAACAGCAGCTATCTCATCTCCTAGCTGTGGTTTATTGGCTTCCCTGAGCCTCCCCCACTTATCGAACAGAGCAGTAGGGTAGCTAGACAACTCATACGCAAAGACCTCTTCAACACCTAAGTCCCTGTTATTAGCAAAGATGAGGAGCCTCTGGAAAAGGAGCTGTGGGTCGATTGGTACTTTTTCAGCACTGATTGTAACCTTTGCACCCAACGACTCAACTTGATCTTTCTTCCTAAATGAAAAGTCAAAAGCATTGCTACCTTCCATCTTCTGCACAATGTTCATACCAACCTCATACAGTAAATGAGGATTGGCCGAGGCTGGTCCTGTCACACCGTTGGCAATATTCCTGAGTTCATTTGATTCTTGAAATGGATCATAATCCTTGAAGAATGCGAGAACCTTCTCTGTGTCCTTCCTATCTCGTTCACGCCTTGCTTCAGTCATTTCTTTGTGCTGCTCAGAGGTGTGGAAATGCTTCCCTGTCAGTTCTTGCATAACTTCACTCACCTCAGCGCAGGCTAGCATAGCAAGTAACCAGCGCAGGCGTTGCGTTTCCTCCATGCCCCTACCACGTGTCAATCCACCATTCGTTTTCAAAGAGCGCATCAAAACCTGCTCTATAACCAAGTCGCTTGGCAGTCCTGCCCACAGCCGATCACTTCGGCGGATCACAAATAGACCGGAGTTCAATTGACAGAACATGTTTGGGTTGAGCTGCTCAAGTTCAATCATGTCTTGAATGTACACATGGGCTGACTTGGCATAATTGTTATGACCACACGCTGCAAAGTACGGCAACATCTCCTGGAGTGTTCCGAGGTACAGTAGGAAATCGCCCATTCTCAGTGCCCTCAGGAAGCGACGCAGCAGCAGGTCAATCATGTCCATGTATTGAATCCATAGCTTTCCCATCTTATGCTCTGCTAAGGAGCTCTTCTCAGCTTTAAGTTTTTCAGAAATTCTGTTGAAAACGTCTTTACTGCAGACTTCATCCGGTGAAACGTCTTCACGCAACAGCTTATCCAAAAGATCTGCAGCCTCCTGGAAGTCCTTGCATGCGTCACTTTCCTCATCTACCATTGAGAGGTTGACACCGTATGCCCTGCCTAACACAATCGAACTCAAGGCTGTGTCAACCAAGAAGTGGCCTCTGATTGCTCGTGCATAGGCTTTCCCACTCAGCATTTGGGTCACAGCATTTTCAGCGTATATAAGTTCCAAAACCTCCTTAAGCCCAGATGCTTCCATAACATGGCCCATGCATCCCAAAAAGCTCATCACAGAGTGAAAGCCACCAAGGTTCAAAACAATGGGTTTCAGTTCGCTTCCTTCCTTCTCATGAACAATGATCGTCTTCGCTTTCCAATAAAGCGGTTGGTCGAATGTCAGCATTGGCGTCGTTCCCTGGCGATGGCTTTCCGCAGCAACGAAGTGAAGTGTTGAGTAAATACAACTCATGTCCGTAGGGTCCATGTCAATCATGGGCAAGAAATGGACGGATGATTTCCCTGGGTGTGGTCCATGGCACACACTCTGCATTAAGCCGGAAGCAATAGAAGCAATAGAAGCAATAGAAGGTTTTTTGGCTGTAAGGTTTTTTGGCTGTAAATTAACCACTTTCCAGGTGTCCAAAAGTTGGAGACTTTTTATATGTTCATCAGAGGGACCTAATAAACAAGTTAAAGCCAAAAAACGTTGTTTATAATACATTTATAGGGTCTAGGAGCAACCAGAAAAAAGTTATCTGTAAATTGAAGCTTTGGACGGCGGCCATCTTGAATTTATGCAAATTAACCACTTTCCCGGTGTCCAAAAGTTGGAGACTTTTTATATGTTCATCAGAGGGACCTAATAAACAAGTTAAAGCCAAAAAACCTTCTATTGCAATTTGTTCTAAGTCCAGCCCTACTTTGACTGGTCTATTGGTATCTCTCATTCATACGGAAGTGAAACATGTTGTTGTTTATCAAGTTATGGATAGATAAAGATATGGATGTAAACAAATAAAGAGCAGCAGTATGTGTTAATGTCATTCATTTTTAGTAGCTTTAGTTTTAAAAATAATTCATTTGTATGTTCGTGTTTTCTCTTAAAACAAATTATTCAAATTACCTTCTATTGAGCAGTCGTAAGTTGCTTTATTCTAACTTTGCTAGCTACTCCCCACAAAGTGTGACAATAAGTTATATTAGGATATATTAATGATAAGTATATTTGTGTCAAAGCTTTACGATTTAACTGGTTCCTGGTAAGATGAAGGATACCACAGTACTTGTTTATTTTGTTTCTTATGTTCTCAATGTGAAGATTCCATTTAAGTTGGTGATCTATTTGAATACCGAGGAATTTGGTGTTCTCTTTCTCTTCCAAAATTGTGTTTTGTATATTTAATGGTTCTAAGTTTATGGGTATGTATTTGTTTCTATGGACAACAATATCATTACTTTTATCAAGGTTTAGTGTTAATTTATTTGAATCGATCCTGTGTTTTACTTTACTTAGCTCGATAATCATCATGTCTATCAGAGAGGGAAGGTTCTGGTGGCTGGCATAGACGGTGCTGTCGTCAGCGTACAGAATTAATTTTACCACTTTACTGGAGTTAACAATATCATTAATATAGAGTAAGAAGAGAAGAGGTCCCAGTATAGATCCCTGAGGGACACCTAATGAGATTTCTTGAGCTTCGGAGATACATTTATTATAACATACGTATTGTGTGCGGTTACTTAAGTAAGACTTAAACCAAGAGTTAGGCCTACCCCTAATACCATAAGGTTGTAATTTAGCAAGTCATATATTATGGTCCACAGTATCGAAGGCTTTCGAAAGATCAAGGAATGTACTTATTGTATAACAGTTATCATCAAAGGACCTCAAGACATCGTTGGTGAAATTAACAAGTGCGGGCTCAGTCGATCGTCCCCTCATGAATCCATACTGAGAGTTAGTAATAACATTATTGTCTGTACAAAAGGAATAAACTCTACTCAACATTAATTTTTCCAGTATCTTACTTATAGCAGGTAACACTGATATTGTACGGTGATTCCTCATTAGTCTAGTGTCTCCTGATTTATGGATAGGGGTAATTTTGGTAATTTTAATTTGTCCGGGAAAATATTTAAGCTGCAACTTCTTGGTATTGGCCGAAATGTGTTTATTATAAAGTGAGTTTAGGAAAAACAGACAGCTTCCTCTTTCTGTATTATCTTTACTGCTGACTTGGGATATGGGTTTAAAAATAACTAATTTCTTACGCTGATGATACAACCATATATTATTTTTATTTCGTCACCCAATAACATAAATTAAATTGCAGCATCTTTAACCCTCGTGGCCCGGGCAGGTCCTCCTAAACGGAGGTCGTATCCGGGCGATCTGGCCGAAAAACGTCTAGGCATATGCTACCGTATTTTTGTTATTTTAACTGCTAGAAATTTCCTACGCATCCCTAAACGTAGTGCGGTTTCCAATCTGTAGACTGGCGTTGAGTAGAGCTCTCTAAGTCAACTGGTTCAGTTGTAATGACGATTTCCGTGGAGCGAATTTTGCCGCGATGTTGACAATATCGGAGCTTTTCAGACACTAATTTCGTCTGACACGTCACAACAATAACATTGATCCGACGTCTCCTTATTGTTTTCGGAGGTGCGGTGACGCAACGATCGGCTTTGTTTACATGTGTAGGACGCACAGCGTTCAGACCAAGCTGAATAGGCTTTCAAGCTTATGGATTTTAACAGGACACCCGGGTTCCTGCCCATCTGCCGCGGTGTCCTTATAAAATGCTACCCGGGCAGGAAGGGTTAAACAGGGACTTGGCTAAGATTACTTCCTGGTGTTAACTTTGGGGTATGATGCTTAATGCTAAAAACAATGCACGCCATTATGATTAGTGGATCCTGTACTTCGGATCCCGTACTTCCTGTATTCATCCTTGTTTTGCGAATATCGATGAACAAATTATGGATGTGACAAGTTTGTGTTTGCTCTCGATTCTAAACTGACATTCGAGAAGCATCTACGCTCCTTGTATTCTGCAATTGCTGAAATGATAGGCGTGCTTCTCAAGTGTTATAAAACATTTGCTTATGACACCACTGTTACCAAATCATTTACTGCGTATATTTGGCCACATTTTGAATATTGCTTCCTCTTTGATGGTTGGAATGTCAACTGCCAACAGTCATCTAAATTTGCTTCACAAAGCTCTTAATTCAATACTGGACTTTAGTCATCTGTGTCAAGTTGGTGCCCTCAGGATCAAGTCTTTAATAATGTTCAGCATCCTTTGCAGCCTTTTGCTCCAGCACGTGCAACAAGGTCTACTTTGACTTGTAATGACTGCCATGAATCGCATAAATGTTTCTACGGCTCAATTTTATGGGTTTTTTATTTCATTTCTGGTTGAGTTATGGAATCATTTACCGAATGAGATTGTGTTGTCGGATAATGTTTCTACTTTAAAGTCTAGACTAAATGTTTTGCAGCAGTAATTATATTTGTGATGCTTGTATTTGTATTGAATTTAATTGAACTGTTATTCAACAAGAATGATTTAATTGATGTATGTGATTTTTGTTTTTATTAATTTTATTATCTTACTCTTGTACCAAATGTTTCCAGGCTCTCTACCTAGGCCCGTTTCTCATATTTTGTTATCAGTTGCCGTTGCTTTTTTCCAGTGACATACCTATGCTGTTGTCATCAGCAAATACAAATTTGAAATACATTTGAGGATATTAGTTGCATAGAGTTTTGTGGAAGGATTTCCTAATATCATATTTTATCCTTTCAAACTTGGCTATCCTCTTAAACGCCACACCAAAATTTCACCACGGAACTCAGCTGGCCTCTTATACCCCCCGCACTCTAAATTGAGCTTTCAAAGAGCGTGCATGTTTTGTTTTTGGTATGGGGGCGAACGTGGTGACCCCATGCTCCCTCTAGGAGGTAGTATCATTCCTCATCTCGTCGCCATCATGGAAGGGAAGCAAAAATTTAAAATGCTTGTGTCCAAATGAACGCCTATCCCCACCGCGGCCTTCCCGACCACCCTAGTACTCCCACAAGCCCTTCCTTTATCAAGGTAGCTAGTTATTTCTATAAAATGGCTATCCTGAAAAATATGCAAAAGAAGGCAATAAAAGCGGAGGCAACAGAGAGAGGACATTTTTGGTTATACTGAGGAAGATGGTGGCGATGAGTTATCTGCGGCATCTCTCCCACCCCGGCATCCCCTCAATGTGCATGATTGAATTATGAGAGTACTCTTTTATGTAGTGGTTCACTCATCTGTCCAGTCCACTGATAATTAAAAGAAACCGTACTCGTAATTCATCCATATTAATTTTACTGTCATACATAAGATCACGACAATGATCAGAGCTTATGTGGGTAACTGTACATATTCATGGCTCTCACTATGTTCATGCCCTATGTGAAAAACACCGGCTCCAGGACTACTGGATCACGGGCGACATCAATGCCATTCCTGCCTTCGGCAAGTTTATGGCCCATGATCATTACCTTGCCATCCACTCGGACCTCCCATTTATGACCAATACTAATATGCACATCACAGACCATATGTGGAGGGTTACGGTCTTTAATGATATGATGTGGAAATAGTTCACTACCTTCAAGCGATTCAAGTAAGTGGTCAACGACAAATCTCTGTTACTGTTCCGGGGGAACCTTGACTTCCGGCAGTACATCCCATCAAAGAGACATCGTTTCAGGATCAAACTGTTTGTACTGTGCGACTGCTAGACGGGCTAGGTCCTCGAATTCATTGTCTATAGTGGCAAGCAGGGGTATATTGTTGTAGATCTTTAAATAGGGTTCGGTTGTTCTGTGGGATAGGCGATGATGGATTGGTATTTTGGACAAAAGCCACATCATGTATACTGATAACTAGTACACACAGGCGGGTGCCCAACCCCGAAAGGGCTTGAAATAGGGGAGCTATTCCCCCCGCCAAAGGCGGCTTTCTTAGGCCTTTCCTAGCTGATGCTGAGAGGATTGGGTTCTAGTTATGTGGTGATGGGCTGGTCTATCAGAGTGAGAACCGAGCGATCTCTGCCATACCCATAGCTTACTCTGACTGTTCCTTTTACTTATATATTTTCTAGATCTCAAGTGACGGCGTCTCTTCCGTGGATTGACCTCCCAATCTACCAAGATTGAAAGCCAAAGCGTCACATTTTTTCCTTTGCCCCTCAGCTTTCTCTTCATAATTGCTGAGGGGCACAGGGCCCTGGGTGGGGCTTTGGTTTCCCGGGCATTTCTGTCGCCCTCCTCAGCTCCCCGCCATGGATTGGCTTCGGTCACCCAGGCTTTATTGTGGTCGGCAGGGAGGGTTCTGTGGGGGCGCTCGGTTATGGCCTTGGCCTTGCTCAGGGCCTTGGGGATGTTCGGCCAGGCAGCTTGGGGAACAACAACAACAACTAGTACACATCACCCCACTTCACCAAGTACCTGTAAACCAAGAAAACCCAGATTGTCGGCACTGTATAAGAGCGGCGGAAGAACATGCCCAAATTCCCGAAGAAAATCCATTCAAGAACACATATTTATCCAGCAACATAGTCGATTCTAGCCATTCACTGGCACGACCATTGAAATGTGAATTTTATTACAACCATTCTCAAGGGCCATCTCGTGGACAGTGGCAAATTCGACCAAAGGACGAGGGACAGGGCTATAAAGCCAGACACCATTATTTATTACAACCTGAACATACGGCTTGTCAATATGTCTGACATGCAGGTTGGCTTTATAGTCTGCCGGTGGACCTCCTGCAGGTGGTACAAGTTCTTCCTGCACATGATGGACATGTCTGTCCTCAATTTCTACAACATTAACAAACTTCTAAACCCCGCACCTCCCAGGAAATATTAGAACCTGTGTCTGTTCTAGAAACAAGTAATGCTGGATCTATTGAAGGTGCAAGTAGCCAACACAACAACACCAAGAGCCCAACCACAAGCAGGAGCAGGGGTTTTGGACTGCACACACTGTGCTGAGTACCAGAAGAAGCACAGACTCACTCCCCTTCCATAAGTACCGGGCATCAATTGCAAGAGCCAAAAACTGTACCATGTGTGCTACCATACTGTCCACAGACCCTCAAAATGCACAGAAAGGTGAGACTATATATGTGCTGCTCCTTGCTCCGCAAACTGTCATATTGACACAAACTATTGTAGTGCCAAAGACTTGGAAGCATAGTTTAAGTGACACTTATAAATCAGTGAAAGTGCAAGTGACACAAATAATAACAGTGAGTGAAAGTGTAACCCTAACAATTAGTATAATAATGCCTAAAAGTGACATACTAGTGATTTGAAGTGACAAATAAAATCATGTATCATACACCCACAAGTGCCAGTGATTGTGATAAATAAAAACCTTGACATGATATATAATAATATATTAGTAAGTGAAAGCGACACTTAATTAACAGGTAATAATAACATGATAATAATAACATACTAGTAAGTGGAAGTGAAACCTAAACTCTTTTATTGTACACCCTTAAATGCCGGTGATTGTGTCACATACAAATAAATACTTAAACAATAATAACATATTAGTAAGTGAAAGTGGCATGAAATAATTTAAGACATACCCTCAATTGTATTGTCTTAGCTGTTTTTTTGGAGTGTGAGTTTGGAATTACTTGCCCCTAGTATGTTTTGGAGTGTGAGTTTGGAATTACTTGCCCCTAGTATGTTTTGGAGTGTGAGTTTGGAATTACTTGCCCCTAGTATGTTTTGGAGTGTGAGTTTGGAATTACTTGCCCCTAGTATGTTTTGGAGTGTGAGTTTGGAATTACTTGCCCCTAGTATGTTTTGGAGTGTGAGTTTGGAATTACTTGCCCCTAGTATGTTTTGGAGTGTGAGTTTGGAATTACTTGCCCCTAGTATGTTTTGGAGTGTGAGTTTGGAATTACTTGCCCCTAGTATGTTTTGGAGTGTGAGTTTGGAATTACTTGCCCCTAGTATGTTTTGGAGTGTGAGTTTGGAATTACTTGCCCCTAGTATGTTTTTCACGAACTCGCAGAAAAGAGACAACCAGTATTGGAGAAAATCCTCTAGCATCGTATTGTGCTTCAAGGGGTCCACCTAGCCCAGGAGGGAGGAGGTTGTTATATATATATATATATATATATATATATATATATATATATATATATATATATATATATATATATATATATATCCTTAATTGATGTGTGTACAGGAAATCGTAGTCTTATAATGAAGGTGAAGATATGAGACAGCGTAAACAACATCTTTATTATTTTCTATAAATGCAAGCTTTCGGCAACTGCTACTGCCATGATCACGCCTAAAAAAAGAACAAGATAAAACACATAGTAGAAACATTGAATTATGTAAAAGAATAATTCTAATATTAAAGTAATAAACTAACGCCAAATTGGTCCTTATTATAATTTGAGGTTTATACTTAATAGAATAAACGAATAGAGGAAAATACGAGTAAAGCCATAACACTGTTTCTTGAAGAGTGATGAAATATGAAAAAATGCGAACAATAATTATATAGTTATAGAATCCTAACATATTGAGAATGAAATTAATATTAGCGAAAACATAATGTGCTAGTCTGAATATGCCTGTGTAAGTAAGAAAGAAATGTATGACACGCATAAAGCAAGGATAGCAAAACGAAAGACTTGAGAGAGAAGTAAAGAAAATAACATACCAAGGGCTGCTAAGGGTTACTCGGAAAAACAGAGTAACTGGACTGGGTGGTCGTGTTTAGCTTTGGCGGGACGCAAGCGGTGTGTATAGAGGGCCTCCATGATATCCAGGTCGGTAGCGGAACGGGAAATGGATAAAATATTAAAGTGATCCCTATTTATAATGTGGTCACGAGTATCACTGTGTTGACGAATGGCCGAGTACGGGGGTTTTGATAAGGGTCTGTTGGTTCGATATGATTTACCTATGTGTTCGCTGATGCGAATACCCAACTGACGTTCAGTCCTGCCCACATACTCGCTCTGGCAAGCGAGACACGTATATTTGTAAATGACACAAAACTGAAGCTTGTCAGAACTATTCATTTGGCACTGCTATTTTTCTTAAGAAAACATTCACAGGTCTCCTACCAAGATTCTCATCTGCTATACCCCTCCTATACAAAACAAAATTGATCAGCACTTTGGTCACACGTGCCTATTCGCATCAGCGAACACGTAGGTAAATCATATCGAACCAACAGACCCTTATCAAAACCCCAGTACTCGGCCATTCGTCAACACAGTGAAACTCGTGACCACATTATAAATAGGGATCACTTTAGTATTCTAGCCAATTCCCGTTCCGCTACCGACCTGGATATCATGGAGGCCCTCTATACACACCGCTTGCGTCCCGCCATAACTAAACACGACCACCCAGTCCAGTTACTCTGTTTTTCCGAGTAACCCTTAGCAGCCCTTGGTATGTTCTTTTCTTTACTTCTCACTCAAGTCTTTCATTTTGCTATCCTTGCTTTATGCGTGTCATACATTTCTTTCTTACTTACACAGGCATATTCAGACTAACACATTATGTTTCGCTAATATTAATTTAATTCTCAATATTTAAGGATTCTATAACTATATAATTATTGTTCGCATTTTTTAAGCGTGATCATGGCAGTAGCAGTTACCGAAAGATTGCATTCATAGAAAATAATAAAGATGTTGTTGTTTACGCTGTCTCT
Organism: Paralithodes platypus; assembly: GCA_032716605.1. Taxonomy (NCBI): domain Eukaryota; kingdom Metazoa; phylum Arthropoda; class Malacostraca; order Decapoda; family Lithodidae; genus Paralithodes; species Paralithodes platypus. Next base: position 55,808,191 of record CM064575.1, on the reverse strand, counting down.
GATCTTCACCTTCATTATATATATATATATATATATATATATATATATATATATATATACAGGGTGTTTTAAAACAACACTGCCAGAGTATGACGACCACATTGATAAAAATATATAATACACATATTTCTATTCTATTTTTACCAAAAATATATTGTAACGGAGATAAATGGTTATTTAGAAATGTAGCAAAACAGGGTTCTGAGTTCAGCACAAAACATATGATACATAATATTAATGATTACCAAGCAAAAAAGGTAAAGAGGAGATATCTAATGACCTAATCACATATGAATAATTACAAAATCAAAGTAACATAAAATTGGTAATGATATTTTGCAATTAGAAGAAAACTGCTAAGTATTATAATCCAAGTAGCGTAAAAAGATATGCACCATTTGTAATGATGACCAAGAGGTAAACTAATGAATCTCAAGTCTGGGTCAGGTATCCGAACACTGCCATAGGTAATTTAATCGTTCGTGAAACTGTTTGAATGGGAAAACATTGTTCCTGCGCAATTTACTGTTTCATTACAAATACCTCATTACGTTACTATTATCACAGAGTACTAACGAAATATGTCTATCAGTTTTATGGTTGAAGTTTGACGATTTTACGTAGCTGTAGACATACAAGTATACGGTGTTCACTAATAAATATTTAAAATCATCTAATGGTACCCAAAACAAACAATTTACGTCACTTGGACTTAACGAGTATAAAATAACAAAGGCAGAGACACACCTAAATAACGACAATCCATATTTATGTGATATTATAAGGTAAATAAAATCACTGTGACAGAAGAAGATAGCACCATGGCCGAGCAGATGATTAAACACATGAGAAGATTCGTTATGACTCCAAAGATTCGAAGAAAACCTCGAACTGGGATGGGAGGCAAGAGGTAGGCTATTTGGGGGGGAGGGGGGACACTAGCCCGTGTTCGGATTATAGCTCATACCTGGGTGTCACTAATTATTTTACTCTATTCGGTTTAAATCATTAATGGTATATTATTTTGCATTTTGTCCTTAGATAATCTTCTTCGTTATTGTATTTACTAATTAGCAGATGAGGTCTGGCAGTGTTGTTTTAAAACACCCTGTATATATATATTGTACTCGCTAGGGGAATGAAGCACGGAGCTGCATGCTTTCGTTTGTATTCCAAGACATCTTCTGGCATATGGGACTTTGATGGTAATTAAATCGATATGCAGTTAACTAGTCCAGGGTTGGAAAGTGGTGATAATGTTTTGCCATAAAGCTTATACATTTGCCTTTATATGCCTCATCCTTTATATACCACATTGTACAGTACAAGGACCAATACGTCGTGAAGCATAATGGCTAAAGGCCATTCCGATGCAGAAGCCAATTGCAAAACATGTTATGATCATTATAAACTGAAGACAGAGAACAATCAACATAAATATATTTATATACATTAAATGAGAAAGAAAACGTGTACCACACTATGGGGGATGCTGTTGCTGAAGGGTTGTGTATTAAATTGTAAGTGTTCGACATATATGGATAGAGTTGTAGGAACATACTGTAAATTACCCAAAAGTCAGTCACTGGTATGCTTACTATGGTGGTTACACATATTCTTTCAAGAGAGAGCACTGCGTGTCGGTATGTCTTTATTCACTCTTCAGTACATACACCAAGCAGTGAATGCACAGTGAGTGTTTTTATATTTTTATTATTTTCGGTATAAGTACGAACCCCATGGGATACGCATGGCTGAAATCAATACAAGTCCGGATTTTTTTTTGAGAGATATGAACCAAACCAACACAAGTTAAACACTTTAAGTAGCCTACACATAAAACATTGTAAGAATTACATAAAATATAACATTCGATAATCTCATATATATTTGTTCAATGTGAATGAAGGAAACAAAAGGCAAACCTACCTGTAACAAGGGTCTCCCCAAAAGAAAACAGTAACAACCAAATTCAAGGTACGTTAGAGCCAAAATATCTGGACACACGGAGCTTGAAGCTGTTTAAGTCAGAGGATGAGGGAACACAGATTTAGGGAGAGAGTTCCAAAGCTTGCTTGTTGAGTAGAGGACAGGCAGGGAAAATTGGATTCAATCTTGGATTACAGAGTTGTACAGAATAAAGATGGGAGTGTGTTAAAAGGCGGGTACTCCCCACTCTCCATAAGGGAGGAGGTATACACTGAGAACGCTCTGAAAAACACTGTAGTAGCAAATAGAAGAGTGAGAAAGATGACACATTGCTGCGTGTAGAGAGAGATTGTAGATAATTTGTAAGAGTATGTGAATTGATGAGACGAAATGCTTTTGAATCTACCCTTTCAAGAAGAGGAGTATGGGTTGAACCTCCCCACACATGCGAATATTGCTCGATACATGGGCACACTGCCCCCCTATATATAGCATGAAGCTGTGCAGGCGTGCAGAACCCATGGAGATGGTTGAGCACACCTAACTTCTGGGAAGCTGTTTTAGCAAGAGTGGTAATATGATCTTTCCTAGAATGGCTAGAAGAAATAGAAATACCAAGAATACTGAAAAAAAGATGAAGGATTCATTTGTGTATTGTTGTAATATAAGGGATAGACGTGTGGAAACTTTTGACAGGTAGATTAATGGAGAAATTGGGTTTTAGAAGCATTACAAATAACATGATTTTTTTCTAATCCAATTGGAAATAGTTGATAGATCAGAAGATAGTCGTGCTATGGCCTCATCACATGAGTTTTTCAGTGATTGTGGATAACTAGTGGAATAGTGTAAAGTAGAATCGTCAGCATATGAGTGGATAGGATTGGAAGATCATTAATGAATATTAGAAAGATAACTGGAGATTGGACAGAACCCTAAGGAACACCGGAGTTGATAGGTTGGGAAAGTGAGAGATTGCTGTCCACATCCATAGCTTTAGAATGGCCAGAAAGAAGATTGGAGACAAAGGCACAGATGGAGGATAGAAACCAAAGACGGGTAGTTTTTTAGTTTAGAGATTTGTGCCAGACTCTATCGAAGGCTTTCGGTATGCTTAGCGCAATAGAAAAGGTGATACCAAGGTCCCGAAAGGAGGATGAACAAAAGGTTAATAAGATAAAAAATATAATCATACTGACGATCTGAAAATAGGTTATGGGAATTTTTTTTTTTAAGAAATTTTGAATTCAGAATAGTTTCAAAAACTTTAGAGATGCAAGAAATGAGAGCAATTGGACAATAGTCAGAGGGTTGAGAGCGGTCACTCTTCTTTGAGACAGATTGAATGAGAGCAAATGTCCAGCAAGAAGAAAAGTTGTTAGAGGAAAAACAGAGACAAAAGAGTTTGCCTAGGCAGGGAGTTAGCACAAAAGAAGCGTTTTTGAGTACAACAAGTACAACCATTCGGCCCATACGCCTTCTTAGCATATAACCAGGAGAGGGTAGAAAGTATATCCGTAGAAGAGATTATGATTTTAGGCATAAGTAAGTGAAAGGGGGATGTAGAGGAAGGGACAGCACCGGAATCATCTAATTATTATGTTCCTTTCAACAACCAACTATACTCCTAAAATCGATTAATGAAATTTACAAACACATGTGGCAGTCCGTGGATTCGAATCCAGGATGCTCACACCGAAAATCAACACCTTATGCATCGCACCACAAAGACAGTTGATTTTTTATCAACAATTTTAGCAAAGAGTTCAGTTTTCCAGAGGAAGACCGTCAGAGTGGAAAAGAGGAAAGGAAGATAAGGAAGTAAAATTGTTGGATTTTTTTTTAGCTAGATTCCAGAAAGCTTGGGAAGACCTAGAGTTAGGAAGTTCAGAACATTTAATATTGATGGAAGAGTGTTGGCGAACTGAAGAACAGATTTGTCTTGATTTTGGGCAGCAACCGCAAAAGTATGAGATTCAAGAGTTTGAAGGCGACGGTACCGTTTGAAGCTTTCCTCCTTATTGCGGACAGCAGTAAAACAAGCATTAGTAAACCAAGATTTGTTTGCATTACACTAAGGGAAAGAATATGGAATGTATGCCTCCATGCCAGAGAGGATTACCTTGGTAATATGCTCGACACACTCTGAGGGTCCTCGGCCATGGAAGCAAAAATCATTCATGGGAAATCAAGCAAATACTGCCGAAGAGCCTCCCAGTTGGCAGCTCCAAAGTGCCACAAGCGCCGCCGGTTGGGAGGATCAGATGGCCGTACCGGAGAAATAGGACAGGTAACAGAGATAAGGCTGAGATAGGAGGAGCCCAATGGAAAGAACAAGTTTACAGTGTAAGCAGAATTATTAAAAGTTAAAAATGAGTCAAGAATATTGGACCGATCTCCAAGATGGTCAGGAATACGAGTAGGGTGCTGGATAGAAAATATGTAGTCTTGTATACCAGGTTGATTGGTTAAATAAAGTATATATATACAGAAACAAGTAAAATAGTAGTGAAATGTGGCATAAAATATTTCTGTTTAGAAGCCTATGCAACATAGGGACAATAATGACAATAACAAAATGGAAATTACAATTAAAACATCATTATAATCAACAATACTTTTAAGATGTATAACAACTATTATGAATTGTGAAAGAAATGAAGATAAATTGGATAATACAAGTGGTGTAGATATTAGATACTTTATAATTATAACTCGAAAATAACCGTTTTCAAATTAACACTTACGCTGCGGGTAAGTTTGCGCTATTTAGGGCATATTCAGGCACTCCTGAATGATTAATCAAGCATTTGCACTAAATGAACGTATTCTGCCGAAAACTAGGCGAAAATAGCTTCAAAATGAGACCAGAACGAGTTTCGTAGGTGGCGGGGTTCACCCGCAGCGGTGCCATAGATATTCGGTAAAACTCGCTAATTATTAGCTCTCGCTCGCTCGGCATCACTGTTTTGAGACACCCGCGCGAGACACAGTCTCCCTCAGTGAGCGGCTGGCTGCTCTGAGGGTCGGAGGGAGGTCCCTCACGCTCCCGCCCACTGACACTCGATTTCTACGGCTTTTACAGGCTTTTAGAGCCTGGAAATTGCTGTAAATTGCCTATGCATTCCGGAACGCCACCCGCAGGGAAGGGGTTAACATACTGTATGTTCTCTATTGATTGGTGTTTGTCGTTAGATGGAGTATCAGGGGCCTACAACGAAAAGTCCCCTCTCCTTATTACATTATGGGTGGTTCTCTGGGTGAATGTTTGTGCGTGTGGTTGTTGGGTGTGTTCATTGTCTCGGTATGTCGTTGCTGAAGGGTTATTCGTGTGCTTTAGTTAACAAGCTTCAATACTCTCTTCAGACCTGTGGTTTCGTTTATCAGTGTAGGGTATTTGTCTGTGATTAGAAAGGCTTCTGTTATAATGAGTCGTCTAGTGTCCTGGCAATACATTAAAATATTTGTGTTATCTATATATCCCTTTGACAATATATTTCCCAGAGTATACGAGGCACAATTTTAAAGTTGCTGCAAGGATAAATGTGAGTTTATGTTCGAGAAAAATATTAAAAGGAGTCAAGTTTGAAGTGTACTAAAATGATGGAGCAAAGGTTGTAAACCAGACACAAAAGGATACGTTTCAGAAAAATATTTATAGCTATAGTGGTATGGGAGGGCAGCAGATTGACCCTCTCCGTGAAATACTATGACGTATTCTTCATTATATAAAATGTAATTAAGCTATGCCAGAGTTTTGTTGAACCAGATACAAAAATATGAAAACAGTAGAACAAAATACTAGAGTGTATCTTTAATCACCTTGATGGATTGGTAAATTTAGAATAGTTAATAGGGTTGGCCGAAACCTCTAGTCACTAGTGCCACAAGGGATATTTGAAAGGCAACAAAAAGAAGTGGAAGGGGTTATATGAACGTTTTCATCACTCTCTCTTTTAATAGTATTCTGCCTAACATTATATTTAAGCGTATGTCTTCCATAACTTACTTCGACTATCCCTCCTATGGTAATTTAACTTTCCAAACTATACCTAAACCTAGTCCCAAGCTATCCCAGGAGATGCCGACACATAGGGAAGTTGGCCTCCTGTAAAGCAAATTGGACAACGATCCCGATAGAATAAGAAGACATTAGATTATAGGCGTCTAATGCTCAAGAGTTTTAAACATTAAACAAAGTCTAAAACTAGATTATCCCCTTTAAATCTGGCTTAACCATTTAGTGGTATTCCTTTGGGATATGATGCTCTCATTGTCTATCCTTACCTGACTAAACATTGTCTATCCTTACCTGACTAAACATTGTCTATCCTTACCTGACTAAACATTGTCTATCCTTACCTGACTAAACATTGTCTATCCTTACCTGACTAAACATTGTCTATCCTTACCTGACTAAACATTGTCTATCCTTACCTGACTAAACATTGTCTATCCTTACCTGACTAAACATTGTCTATCCTTACCTGACTAAACATTGTCTATCCTTACCTGACTAAACATTGTCTATCCTTACCTGACTAAACATTGTCTATCCTTACCTGACTAAACATTGTCTATCCTTACCTGACTAAACATTGTCTATCCTTACCTGACTAAACATTGTCTATCCTTACCTGACTAAACATTGTCTATCCTTACCTGACTAAACATTGTCTATCCTTACCTGACTAAACATTTTTCGATTCTGAATACACGATGACCAGACTAGGGTAAAATTTATGGTATACTTTATATCGCACAATACCATGAGGGGACAATATAGTTTATATTGATTTACTGGATCACAATAACCAAACCTTTGTGCTTCAGTACACAACATCAATTTAATCGCTGGACAATGCACAGTCAGGGGGAGAGGAGATAATTGAAGAACATAAGAAAATATATAAAGAAATAATAAGTTATCAGAACAAAGAAGATAATACAGAAGAGAAGAGTAGAGGGGAGCAGAGCCGATCAGTGGTAAGAGAGAGAGAGATAGAGTATATTCCCCTTTTATCGGTTCAACAATAATCGTGTTTTGGAAGCTTCCAACCCTCCAATTTGTCCATCAGTCTGTTCGTTAAATTCTTCCAGGCGACTCTCCCCTTACATATAACTCCTCTACCGTCAGCTCTATGGGGAAGGCTGCAGGTAAATTGTGTCCAGTTGGCCACAAACTATAAATATCGCTAAATAATACAGTATATATTAAGACATTATTTTCTATAAAGGTTGACTAAATATTGATTAAATATTGATTACAGGATAACATGATTTAAATGTTCGTAATTAGAGTACTTTATATTGAGTCATTGATTTGATATGTGAAAGGCTTATCATAATTTCACAATTGCTCAATTAAATAATGTAGACACATTTACAAAAAACTTTGTATTGGGGGTTGTACTTGCGCTTAAAAGACGTATCTTTTTTTATGGCTAGTGATTCAATTATTATCTCTACCAAGTGATATTAAAGGAGACTCTTATTATCTATGGATTAACGAATTGTACAACAGAATAAGAAAATAGGCATATATGCAGTAAGAGTAGCTGACAATTATTGTATAAACATGGACATTCCGGTGTGCACCTATGGTCTCCCAAGTCATAAACACTGTATCACCATATGCATAATTATATATGAGGCCACTCTGCTTTTCTAAACACTACTACTGTAAGTCTCACCAGTAACCTGCATCTTGGATCAGAGCCCTCCTTTAACCCCTTCCCAAGAATTCCTTCATTGCCAACTAAACTTCCCCGTTATGTGAAGCATCCCTCGTTGAGAGCATCACCTCTATCCTCATAGCAGCTACCTGTCACCCTTTCCAGAGACAGTGGTAGAAGATGGTACGAGATAACGGGCGGTCTCACTAATTCCAGACCTAATAAAAACTAAAAATTTACCTGAGTGAATATTCGAACCCAGTGAAATTATATTATATTTTAATTGTTGTCTATAAATTGTGTCGTCAAAAGCAACTTCACTAATACCCAGCTTCAATCCATTAACGCCTATAGCAGAATCTTACTTAACATTTTCTATCAGAAGCAATTACACTCGCGATGAACGAGTGGAAAGTGGTAGAGAGTAATACAAAGTATAGTGATATTCAATCATGGAAGATTAACTCAATTATTGTGGGCTGTCTTGTTTACATCACCGTAGTGCCAGGCAGGCATAATTAATGAAAATTACCTTCATTCCATGCTCTTTTTCATGCATAAGCAAGAGTCAGAGCGTAATACAATTATATATCCGTGAAAGTACAATGGTAGAGCTTTGCAATAACACCGGAGTCATCCATGCACGACATCTGGTTATCTTGCAACGATCGTGCACCCGAAGGCCAAAATCGGTTAAATAGAGGCAATATTGGCAAATTTTGTGTTTTTGAGACACTGCACATGAGTGAGACAGTTGTATGTCAGGCCTCAGTGTGCACCCGCATACTATGGCAAGCGGTTGGAGCCCCCTTATGCTCCCTCCAACGCCTGGTCTCTCTCTCATCGCTCATAATAGCCTCAAAATGACGTCCGTTATATGACGGGCACCGTACAGATGGCCTATTTCCTCTCTCCCGTCATATAACAATCGCCGCGAGTTACGGACAAATGCCCCCCACAGTCTCAGACTTGCTAGTGTGAATGTTGGTAGTTTGAATCTGCGTGCAAATGAAGTGGCTGAGATGTGTGAGAGGATGCGAGTGGACGTCGGCTGTGCCCAGGAAACCCTCTGGAAAGGGTATGGGGCACAGTAGATTGTTGGAAGAAAGAACAGATATAGGATCTACTGGAAGGGGGTTGAGACTGATAAAGCGAAAGGAGTGGGTGTTATGGGGGCTGAAGAGTGGGTGGAAAGTGTGCTTCAGATTACGAGAGTTAGTGAAAGGCTGATTGTTTTGAAGTTGAAAGTTGGTGAAAGAATTCTAAATGTGATATCTGCATATGCCCTACAGGCTGGCCTACAGAAAGAGATAAAAGAGGACTTCTGAAATTACATCGTCAGTGTCATTTCAGGCCTCTCGAAAAATGAAATAACAATCCTGGGATGGGACCTGAATGGTCACATGGGAGCATCTGCAGATGGATACGAGGGAGTACATGGAGAAAATGGTTACGGAAGAAGGAATCTGGAAGTCGAATATATACTGGAGTCCTGCGTTGCACTCAACATGGTTGTGTTTAATACGAAGTAATACGAATAAAAGACAGAGTCATCTGGTCACATATAACTCTGGGGTCTCCAGTAGCCAGATAGATTACTTCTTGGTTAACAGGAAAGACTGGAAACTGGTTCAGGATGTAAAGGTCATCCCAAGCGAAGAATGTATCCCCCAGCATAAGTTACTTGTGTGCGACATTAGCTTATACAGAGATCCTGAGCGCAAGAAGGTATACATGCCCAAAAGGAGAGTGTGGCTGCTGAAGAACAAGGAAGTTAGGGATAGGTTTCATAGTGAACTGGAGAAAATTAATACAAATAAGGAAGCTAGGCCTAGCGATGTAAATAGTCAATGAAATGTCCTTAAGCATAGCCTTCTCGCTACCACTGACAAAGTCTGTGGGAACACAAAAGGTCACCACAGGAATAAGACCTCCTGGGGGTGGAACGATGAGGTAGAACATGCTGTGAAAGAGAAAAGGAGATACTTCAAAGTATAGAAGAAGGAAGGTAGTAAGGAGGAATACCAGGCAGCTAAACAAACTGCCAGAAGAGTGATTTACAATGCTAAAAAAAACATTAAGGACCTGGTCCTCGAACTAGTGTGTAACACGGACAATCCCAATGAGATCTTCAGCCTAGCTAGGCGAGTTAAAAATGACAGTAAGGATATTATAGGTGAACAGTGTCTTAGAAACGATAATAGTATGGGACGATTGTGTATGCAGAAGATGAAATCAGAGAAGCATGGAAGCCACACTATGAACGATTGCTTAATGTAGAGTTTGAATGGAATAAGGAACAGCTTAGTATCGAAAAATCAATATCTGGACCTCCTCCTTTGATAGCACCAGCTGCGTTGCTCAGCAATACAATCAATAAAATGAAGGACGGTAAAGCTCCAGGGTGCTCTGACATTGTCACTGAGATGATAAAAGCCTCAGGGGAGACTGGTGTCAGCTTTGTCACTGAGATGATAAACGCCATCATTAAAGAGGGAAAATCCCCGAGGATTGGCACAAAAGTGTAATAGTAAATATATACAAATGAAAAGGGGATGTGCTAGATAGAGGTAATTATAGAGGCCTGGAAATGCTTGACCAAATCATGAAGGTCTGTGAGAGAGTCTTTGAGGGTTTGATCAGGCAAAGCATCTCCATTGACGATATGCAGTTTGGTTTTATGCCAGGACGTGGTACAACCGATGCTATCTTCATAGTCAGGCAGATACAGGAAAGATACTTACTAAAAGTCAGGGATCTTTACTGTGTGTTTGTAGACCTGGAGAAGACCTTTGACTGGGTGCCTAGAGATGTTGTGCAGTGGGCTATGAGGAAACTTGGTGTGGAAGAGTGGCTGGTGTGTGTGATAATGAAGATGGATGAGGATTCGTGAACTGCGGTGAGGGTGAAAGGTGTACTGAGTGAGGAGTTCACAGTCTGTGTTGGAGTTCATCAGGGTTCAATGTTAAGCCCCCTCCTCTTTATTATGGTCCTGGAGGCACTATCTAGAGATTTTAGATCCGGACTCTCGTGGGAACTGCTTTATGCAGACGATTTAGTCCTAATAGCCGACAATGTGCAAAATGTTGAGGCTAAATTCAGAAGATGGAGAGAGGGCATGACGAGCAAGGGTTTAAGAGTCAATATTAACAAAATGCTTTCATTATACATTGTACATTGAGACGAGTTAATGTGGAAAAGAGTGGTGCATATTCATGTGCAGTGTGTGGAAAGGGTGTGGGCGCTAACTCGATTCGGTGTAGCGTCTGTCAATGTTCGGTGCACCATGGGAGCAAGCGCTGTAGTACAATAAAAGGACCCCTGCCAAAGGATAAGTCAGAAGTCAAGAAATTTGAGTGCGTATGTTGCAAGGGTGAGCTTGTGTTAATTGATGATCCTGTGGCTGTGAATTTTGGAAATGAGTCATTGAAATTGGTGGACAAGTTTTGTTACCTAGGAGATACCATCTCTGCCGGTGGTGGGGCCAAGGCTGCCACTGTCGTTAGAATTAGATGTGGCTGTGGGAAGTTCAGAGAACTGCTGCCAATTTTGACCATGAAAAGAATGCCTATTTCCTGAAGGGAAAGGTGTATGCCTCATGTGTTAGAAGTGCAATGATGTATGCCTCAGAAACATGGGCCATTAAAGTAGAGGATGTTAACAGGATGGATCGTAATGAGATAAGAATGGTGAGATGGATATGTGGGGCCAAACTACCAATTGATGAGCTGAGGAGACGCTTAAGTATAAAGAGTATTAGCGAGGAGATGCGTACAAGTAGACTGGGATGGTATGGGCATATGGAGAGAATGGGTGAACAAAATTGGGTGAAAAGATGCAGGTCTATGATTGTGGAGGGAGCTGCACCAAGGGGTGGACCGAGGAAGACCTGGGATCAAACCATATGTGCCGATCTCGAATCCATAAACTTGACAAGTGAAGCAACCCTGAACAGGGTTGCCTGGAACGCTGCCATTAGGACAAGAGACTGAAACTGCACTTATGTGTGGAGCACTCAGTCTTAAAATTTTATGTATGTATGTAATATAGGAAAACCAAATGAAATATAAAATTTCGACTTCGAGTTGGAACAGAAATCCTCCATATGTTTTGATGGAACCCTGAGGAGCTAGTGCAATATAATAGATACACTAAATAGGTCCAAGCCGTCTATTTCATATGCTCTTTTCCTAGAGTAGAGCGAGAAATTTGCAATCACATAATATCCTAGTTGGTGGAAACCATCAATAAATTAATGGACTGGACACGGGGGAGGTATACTTTACAACTTAAGCGAGTAAGTTGAGCGAGTATGGCAAGGAAGCAAATTTTTATGAATATCAAAAACTTCTGTCGTTGTCGTCTTTTGCCGTCGTCCGTCCGGAAACTCCTCCTTGACCGATGGATTTCCACCAAATTTCACAGGTATATCCATTTGGTCAATGCGAAGGTCAGTCAAATAGAAAGGTTAAGGTCACAGGTCAATGTAAAAAATAAGGTCAATATTTCATATTCTTTAGTTTTTACTTCTATCTATCTATCTATTGCCTGACGCCGTGATCCCCGAAGGGGTGGCCACGAACGAACCGCCCCCATGCACCTCTGTCCCCAGTCAGTCGACGCCCCTCCCCCCAACCAGCACCGCCCTCGTTCATGTACTTCCTCACTCCATCCTTCCACCTCATTTTCGGTCTACCTCTCCCTCTCTGTCCCTCCACCTCGCTCTCGTACACCCTCTTAGTCATTCTCTCGCTTTCCATACGTTCCATATGGCCGAACCATCTCAAGTTGTTCCTTTTCACACTTTCCAGCACATCTACCTCCACACCACACCTCCTTCTTACCTCCTCATTATTCTGTCTATCCCTCCATGTAACTCCGCACGCACTCCTTAACCCGGGAACTGCAGGGAGACTCTTAAGAGTTCCCCCAGCGGACTGCGGGGAGACTCTTAAGAGTGAGTGAAAAAAAATATCAACTTTTGACATCGAAAAAAATATATATATATTTTTATTTTTTTATTTTTTTATTTTGTTTTGGCCCCTGGGCCATGCAAAATCTCAGTCCTCTACCTCCCCTCCTTCCTCACTTTCCTCCTCTCCTTCAGTTATCACCTATTTTCCCTGTTATTCCCTTATTCTGAGGTATATTTTCGTGCTAACATTAGCGAGTTGGAAGCAGGGTGTTGTCATCACTGGTGGCAAGCGAGTGCAAGAGAGAGAGAGAGAGTATCGATCGACTGTGTCTCAGTGGCCTTGGTGGAAATTGGCGGGAAAGCAGCTTGCCTCACCCATACATTATACAACTCGCGAGCTATATCTCCGATTTTGACCATAAAAACGCTGTTTTCCCTCGTTTTATTGTTGTTTCAGGTTAATACCTTTATAATCAACCCATAATAGGCACATATGGATAAGTATTAATGCTATTAACCCGGGAGCTGCGGGTAGACTCTTAAGAGTTCCCCCGGCGCACTGCGGGTAGACTCTTAAGAGCAGAGACTTTGAACACGTACCAAAACCGCGCGTTTATAGCCAGGCGGCTGAAAATTGGTGTGGGTATTGTACTACATGTCAACTCTCGATACCACCCCGCCAAACGCTCGCCCCGCACTCGTGCAAGCACCACCGCGCCAGTAACCACGCACTAGTCATGGAGCCTACACGTCCCTCACGCTCGCTCCCTGATGACACAACCAGCCCTCCTTCTGGTGGTGTTAGCCGCCGTGGAAGGCAGAGGGTGGCTGCCAAAGACCCTAGCTACCAGTACGACACGCCCTACAGCTCAGAGGACGAATCACCAGCACCAAAAGCACGTAAAACACGTGCAAGCAGGGCAATGGCACAGAGGTCATTGGTCTTTCGGGACACTGCCACCACGACCCAGGCCACTGCAACAACCACTACCACCACCACTGCCACCACTGCCACCCCTGCCACCCCTGCCACCGGTACCAGCGACGCAGGAGGCCGCCCTAGGGCTGCATTACCTGCGGGGGCAGGAAAAATGAAAGGCACGGGCGTAGGGAAGAGAACCCGTACGCCAGCCACAGTGCCCCTACCACCACCACCACCACCAGCCGCCCCTGGCCCAGCTGCCCCTGCCGCCCCTGCCGCCCCTGCCGCCCCTGCCGCCCCTGCTGCCCCTGCCGCCCCTGCCGCCCCTGCCCAAGGAACAGGGAAGGGGAAGGGGAAAGGGAGAGGGAAAGCGACTGGGAAAGCGACTGCTGGCCCTGGTGTCCCTGCCGGCCCTGCTGCCCCTGCCGCCCCTGCCGCCCCTGCTGCCCCTGCCGCCCCTGCCGCCCCTGCCCAAGGAACAGAGAGAAGGGCGACAGGCACCACCATCATCTTGCCATCAAGGCCACGCACCACTGCTGCCCCTGCCGCCGCCGCCCCTGCCGCCGCCGCCGCCCCTGCCGCCGCCCCTGCCACCACCTCTGCTGTCCCTGTCCATAAGACTCCCGCACGTGCCAAAGTGACCCGGAAAAATCTTACACCATCTAAGTATGCCGCCCTGCTGTTTGATGGTGATTCGCAGGACATTGGCAGCCCGGGTTTCGACGACGAAGCCCTAGCACGGGACCAAGGGTGGGGGGATTTGGGAGTGGACAGTGGGAGTGAGTCCGACGTCGGTGACGAAAACGAGGAAGGGCATCGTCTGTCGAGTGAAGAGGAGGGTAATGATGATGAAGTGCTGTATCGCGACCATGGAAGCGATATTTCAGACGCAGAAGAAGACGCAGACGACATTCCGATCCCTGGCATGCCTTCGTTCGATTGGTCTGACGGGGTCAATTTTGTACCTGACGTGCCCCAGTTCAATCCTGGGACGTCAGGAACAACTGACAACTGGCCCTGTGATGATCAAGCGAACGAAAGCGACTTCTTCCTCGCTTTTTTCGACATGGAGGTAATGACGTACATCGTTGCCCAAACAAACGCCTACTACAGGTGGGTGTTTGGCAGATTGGACGTCCTTTCTCCAAAAGCGAGAATACGAGGCTGGGTGGATACGACTGTGGCAGAATTTCTGACGTTCTTTGCCTTGTTGTTCCTCATGCCTCTGATCAAGAAGCATGTGTTGCAACACTACTGGAAGCACGACCCTCTCATCGCCACCCCAACTTTCAATAAGTTCATGACTCGTGACAGATTTTTGTTGCTGCTAAGATTTATGCACTTTGCAGACAACGAAAATCCTAACAGGATTGACAGGATATGGAAAGTTCGGGAGGTGTTCACCATGTTGTTGGAGAGGTATAGGAAATACTTTTACCCCTTCCTCAATTTGGTGATTGATGAGTCGCTCGTGCTCTTCAAAGGACGTCTTGTTTTCAAGCAGTATATCCCCTTGAAGAGGCATAGGTTCGGAATCAAGCTCTTCGTGTTGTGCGACTGTGAAACTGGAATAGTGCTTGACATGATCGTGTATACAGGCACTGACATTGACATACCGAAAGCCGCTGCCAATGACCCCATGGGCATGTCAGGTGCCATCGTCAGGAAAATGTTGGCACCTTACCTGGGCAAAGGCCACATCATCTACACTGACAACTGGTATACTTCTCCTGCTCTCTGCCAGTTTCTTTATGACAACCAAACGGGGTCATGTGGGACTGTCAGAAAGACAAGAAAGTTTATGCCAAAGTTCACAGGTGATGTCATTCCTCTCACAGATGCCTCCTCCAGTGACACACCTTCAGAAGACGACCTGGCCCAGGAACACCGCGAGAGGCATGTGCGAAGAAGGCGACGAAAGGGGCAGAAATACAAGCAGCTCGAGAAGTGTCGGAAACTGATAGCCCTGAAGTGGAAGGATAAGCGAGACGTCCACCTGCTTTCCACCGTCCACACAGGTGCCCAGGTGGATTCTGGCAAAATCCACTACCGAACCAGGAAGACAATCTACAAGCCCGACATGGTAGTGGACTACACCAAAAACATGCGCCTGGTGGACAAGTCTGACTGTCAGCTGTCAGGTGTTGAGTGTCTGAGGAAGACTGTGAAGTGGTATCACAAGCTCTTCCTCCACCTAGTTGACATAACGATGCTGAACGCCTACAACTTGTGGTTGGTGAAGAAGGATATGGCCCCAAACCAGAAGCTGAAATTCCGGGAGTTCGTGTACAACGTCTCCTACCAACTCCTGGAGAAGTATGCCACCACCACTCACAGACGTACGGCATGGCGTGGGGATCACGTTCCTGACCGCATCCAGCTGGGTGTCGAAAGACACTACACAACCAACACCGAGCTGATTGGCACTCGTCACAGGCAGGTGCAGTGCACCGTCTGCAGCTCCAGTGTGAGGAAACCCCATGTGACCAAAAGAGTCACCTCAATGTGCGCCGAGTGCAAAGTTGCACTCTGCCTGGGTGACTGCTTCAGGGACTACCACACCTTCAAGAACTACTGAGTGTCGGCCCCTGCCCTGCCCTGCCCTGCCCTGGACTCGCCCCGTGCCCTGCCCTGGACTCGCCTCCTGCCCTGCCCTGCCCTGGACTCGCGCCCTACCTTACCTGACCTGACCTAATTGATCACGCTACCTCATAATGTAACATATATTATATAATGTATAAGTTCCAAAGATGTCCCTGTGATATAGCTTTTACATTATATAATTGTATGTTTCATTATTTAGTTTATAAGTTTCAAAGATTTACATGTAATATGCCTTATTTTTTTAGTATATCAATATATATGTTTGTTATTAGCCTAAGTAATGTGTATATAATTATTTTCTTACCTCAAATGAATTGTACAAAAATAAATATGTTTCAATAAATCATGTCAAACCTACTATGATAATAAAATAAAACATTAAAAAAAGAAAAAAAGAAAACAAGGTCATGTCATTGTATTCTTACAATATGATATATTCTATGAATATTTCATATTGTTTGAATACAATGGCATGATCTTGTAAAAAAAAAAATTTATAAAAAAATTTCTAGACAATATAAAACCTTCCCCATAACCCCCTCCTGGATTCGATCCCACTACCCTACGACACTTTGAGTTTTCCAGTCCGCGACCTTACCAACCATGCCACAGGAGCTCATACCAAATATCACTCAAAACTTCGTGTGTACAATCGAAATGACAATATACAAAAAAAAATGAATTATCCCACCAATTTACGTTTGTAAATTGATGGGATTATCAATTATATCATGCCAAGGTTTATAATAGTTTGTCTCTGTCAAGAATTAGTAATTATATAACTTTATTCTGTCAAAAATTGCCCAAACACTCAGCAAAATTGCCCCTCTCAGTGTGACTCCACTCATTTTCACACGGTCAGGCGGTCACGAGGTGACCCTTGCCGCTCCTTGATTCTCCAGCTACAGCAGCTCTGTCTGGGAACAAAATTGGTATAAATACAATAATGGATAAAATACTCTTCACAAATACATTTGTATTGTATAATATTGTAAATAAAAATGAATAATAACTGTGTGGGTGTCGAAAATTGCTCAACCAGCTTTCTTATGTCTCGCCTACGCGCGTATATTGGATTATACATAGTCATGACTGTCATACAAATAATTGCAGTAGGTCTCGAATATACATTTAGATTGCATATTACTTCGAAATAAATAAGTAAACGTTTCTCTGGTGGCAATCTACCCTTTCGCAGGTGTAAGGAGACACCAGTCTATATTTAGCCCTCTATCACAACAGGCAATCTGCCTGTGTTGACTCAGCACCGTCGCTGGTGGTCTATAAATATAGTACTTTATTTACAGTCAATGGCCTACATGTTTCTGTGGTACTTCACATGTGTCTAAAATGCAATGTCTGCTTGCATAAAAATGCAATTCTGAAGTCCATTTATATGTACGACATACGCATGTCTCAGTTTCTCTCTCTCTCTCTCTCTCTCTCTCTCTCTCTCTCTCTCTCTCTCTCTCTCTCTCTCCATTCCTGACTCATGTTATTGTAGACCTGTTGATGGCAACGAACACCAGCCATCTGGTAGACATAAGGGTCAAAATACCAAACATCAATACGCCTGGGGCGCCTCCACAATTATCACTAAGCTGGTTATCTATCTAGAGATCTGCCTGACTTCCATCTCTCCACGACTCACTCACTCACTGCACCCCTGCATGCCTCCCTCCCACCCACCCACCCACCCCCAGCCCCCCCTTTCAGGCTTCCGTCTGCTAGAAACACATTCACAATTTGCGTAAATATCGCATCAATTGGGCTATATGCGGTATATTCCTTGTTATATGGGACGCCTACATATGTACACGTCTTTATTATAGCATGAGAGTGCTCTAAATACAAGATTGACGTGATATTTATGGCGTAACACACCCTCTCCCCCTTTCATTCCCACCACAACTCACTCACACCTTGGTTCACGCATAGAAACTCATTGATAATGTGCGTAAATATCGCATGAATTGGTTTATATGCGGTATATATTTTGATATATGGCACGTATACATACGTACAAGTCTGTATTATAGCGTGACAGTGCTCTACGTACAAGATATACGTGATATGTATGGCGTAAACCACACTCTCAGCTCATAAATTGCCGCCAAACCTCCAACACATCTTCATTCCCGCCTAAATATTCTCTTATAATTCCCTTATATATTGCAATTTTTGGTCACTATGAGGCATATTCATTGTTATATGGGTGCCCTTCACATGTATACATACTCTAAATAGCCTAAAAGGGCTCGAAAAAGGAGATATACGTGATAATACGCGGTAACCCACCCCCTCCTCCCTCTCCTTCTATCCCCTGCGCGCGTAAATATTCGGCAGGGAAATCTCGCCGCTCGATGACAATCTAGCCGCGCGGTGCCATTCGCTCCACATTTTTCAACTACGGACCGTTCCCCTACCCCCCCCAGACATTTTTTGGGGGGTCAAATATATATGGGCCGATGCACGCAAACATTCCCTACACGATGATGTACTTTTTATCGAAATTGGCAATAGGTCCCAAAATCTTCATAGGTGCGCACAGTCTTACCCTGTAGAAAACCCCCTGTGCGCCGCGGAGAGGTTAATGGTACAATGAATATTTTAGTGACGGAAACACCTCAAATACATGCGCACAGGGAGAGGTGTCTAATTACCCCCATGCGCACTTCAGAGGTTAAGTAATTCATTTCCACTGCTCTCACTCTTGATCTGAGTCTCTCAACCAACGTCCATGCTTCGCTTCCGTAAGTCAGTGTCGGGATTACCACACTGTCATGCAAGGACTTCTTCACTTTTTTCAAGTTTTTACTTGAATGTCTTTATTTTCACTATACAAGTCACTAGTAACCTTGATATTATATTATACACATTTTAGATAAACATTCTAAACATTCTAAAGGGTAAGGTCAAAGGTCAAGGTCAAATGTCAAAAATAAGATTTTTACTAGTATTTCTTATGCTAGATTTTTACTAAGCTTACCATTGTTTATTTGGAAAACCTAGGTTAATATTATACAAGAAACTATACAATTACATTTGAAAGGTCAAGGTCACAGATGAAGGTCAAATATAAGGTCAATATATTAATTTATTGAATTTGCATGCAAACTTCACAAATGTTGATGAAATAGTTGCACTTTATATGAAAATGAAAATATTGAATTTTGAGACATAATATAAAGGTCATGTCAAAGGTCAAGGTTAATTATTCTATTATTATAAATGAAACTAATTGATTAATTTTAATCATAATCGGCAAGCTTATTTGATTTTCCAGGGAAACATCAATTCCAACATTGAATTTACTCTTACATAAAGGTCAAGGTCACAGGTCAAGGTAAAATGTAAATTTGAATTATTAATTAAAGCAGATTACTCAAATTTTGGAATACTGGCTGCCTTAGTTGCATATTACTAAAAAAACATATTTATCAAATTGTATATGTATATTGTGATAGTTAAGGTCAAAGATCAAGGTCAAAGGTCAAAACAAGGGAGTTTGATATTTTCCATAAACTCCTCCTTGACTGTTAAATGTATTATCTCCAAATTGTGCAGGCAAATTCAGTTGGTCAATGCGACTTTCATCCAAATATGTTTTTTTAGTCAAAGGTCAATGGTCAAGGTCGTATCTAATAAGTTTTTATACAAATTCGACCATATTCATAATGCTAGTTAATGCTAACAATTATGTTAAGCTGACTAAATTATCGATAAGAATTCCAATTTATAAGGTCAAAGGTCATGGCCAAAGATAAAAACAAGAATTTCAATAATATTCCCTAAACTCTTCCAAGACTAATTAACCCCTTTTGTTCTGCAAGGTGTTTTCAATTGTATGCTAGCTATATTTACATGATTTTGTGCAGCTTAAGGAGGATCTGTGGTAGTCAAAAGGGTATTTATGCCAGTTTGAAGGCTATTAATTAACGGAGGCCCTTCTTAAACTGAATAAAATCGTCTACTTTTAGCCAATGTACAATGAAAAGAACACATCTGGTGCTGAACGGGTTATTGTATTATCATCATAATTTGCAGGCAACTTCGGTTGGTCAATGCGACCATTGTCCAAATATTTAGTTTTTGTTAGTCAAAGGTCAAAGTGAAAGGTGAAGGTCACAGGTTATGGTTAGTATTTCTTTCTTATTTTTATCCATATTACTAATGCTAAATAATGCTAAAACTGCCGTTTTGCTGACCAAATTTTAGATAAATATTCCAATTGTTAAGATCAAAGGTGAATATATATATAATTCAAGATAAATATATACATATATATTATATACTATATATATATATATATATATATATATATATATATATATATATATATATATATCAGTCTATGATATATATTGTTACGATCCAGGTTCTCAAAGACACAGGGCTCTTCAACATTGGACTAGATAATGGCAAAATGCAACAATGGTAACACTAGATCCAACCCCTGCCTTAAACACTGGAAAACAAATCACCATTACCGCCCTGAATCGTGCCTGGACAACGAGGTATCCTATGACTCGGTAACTGGTGCACACACACTAGGCTGACGCTCGATGAAACAGCCTATTCTCAAACAGTAAAAGATTACTCGATTAGGTTACACAAAGAAAAGATAGTTAACGTGATTAATTAACGTTACGGTAGATACTCAAATAACTGGCACTCCTGTATTAAAGAAAGTGCAATGCTAGTCCTGCAACATCAACTGGAAACTTCTGAAATAAGTCTGATGCTGGGAAGATGTTCGTAAAGAATCTTGAACAATTATAATGCAGAATACGGGTCACAATAAATACTAGGACATATAGTAATAATAGGCAGGCGAATAATAAAGACTGCGCAAAGGTAGTAATGCTCGACAACTAAAGAAATGCTTCGTGACACAACGCAGCAGCCTACTAGGGTTGTGCAACTCAACAACAACCTCGGCTCAAAAGTGCAGTGAATAATAATGTGGCATACATATAATAATGGAGCTTATCTCTAACCAGTGTCTGCTCAGTTAATAAAGTCTAGCTGGGGTATCAAGGCAGGGCAACAATGGGTGAGCATGCGGGTCGTAGCCTAACGTTGTCCGAAGGTGGTATAATGAAGATTACGTTATATGACGGGGATGCTCTCTTGATAAATCTAGGTCTCTAGTACCTAGTTCTATCCTGGCGATCCCTCAGAAGTCAACACAAAGAGGCAGCACTATGTTGTGAGGGATAGGCTATGGCCCTCTCACACCACAGCGCTGTGCTCGCAAAGTAAAACCCACCCGAAGACAACTTAGGCTCCCACAGTACCTGTCGATGTCGTGCAGGGCTTAGCTAACACTGCACACATCGGAGACAACGACACAGTAACCCTACCCCTAGTCTAGCTTTAGATAACCAAGCAGAATCACTCAACACCTTGCCAGGGAGACATATACCGGTCTACAACCTTCCCGAGAGAGGACACACACGGAAAAGTCCGTCTCTCCAAACCTCATTAAAGCCTAATACATAGAAATATCTGAGAGCTTCGCGTACAATACGACTGGCCGACGGTGAACGTCTATGCTGAAACCAGAAGGGATGTTGAGTTTAATAAAGATTAGAGAATGAGAAAGGAGAAGTCGAGAGAGAGAAATAGTATGCAAAGTGGCGAGAATGGGGGACAGAATTGCAAAGGATGTAGACGATACGCGTGTCAGGCCAGCTCTGAGCTTGGTAAAAAACTATGAGGCCGCGACGGAAAGGGACTAGTTGACCACCCGGCCACCAACGCCGTCAGCGCTCAAGCGAGCCGCGTCACAGCCCACCCCCCGCTGCCAGGTGTACTCCCTCATCCGCTCTCGCTCGCCTCCCACACAAGCAACATTTATATTATAGCGAATATAAAATATAAGGCGCGGTCACAGACCAAAACAAAGATCACTTCTAGACTGTCTGTGGCAACACGACACTAACGAAATAAAGCAGATCATTCTAGGACAACTGTAGCCCATCCCCCCATCCTGGCGAGCGCTAGCGAGCTGCAATGCCCCACGCAACCATTCTGCTAGCGCCGGGAGGCGTTACACCCCCCCCAAGATATGGGACACTCAACCATGAGCCCATATCTGAACAGGCAGAATGTCGCTAGAATCTGCCACTCCTAACCACTCTGCCACTCATGGAATGCAAGCTCAGTCTCCAAAAAAAAAATACAACAACATTTTATTTATAAAAAAATCTTATCACCCTTCCCAAACATAATACATTAATTCATAACATTGTGCTCCCAGAGCGAGCTTTAAGAAGCACAGCCTACTGAGAGAAAATCATCTGCACTCAGTACTCAGCTACAATATTATCTTAAAATTAATTATTAAAAAGAAAGTTTTTATTTAATTTTTCATACTTTATTTTAATGTTGTTTTTGGCGGCTACTATAGATGTAGCCTAATTTTCGTCTAATCAAAGCCAACAACTCCTGCCCTGCGACCCTACGCTGATGCTACACACGCGAGCCAACAAGCACCAGCGCAAAAATACACCGCGAGCCAAGACAGGAGGCTATACCAACATACTGTGGTAGCCTACCCCGGATCCTCCACCCGCGACAGACACTGACTGAACAGCGAGGGTTCTCCTGCAAACAAAGCCAAAACATTATCAGTGCCCCCAGCATGCCACACATCCAACTTGTGTTCCGGCAGCACAACAACACCTGACACTGATAAACTGTCCAGTTCATCGCAAGACTGGCACTTCTCTTCGCTCTTTCCGTCAACGGGGCCTGCCAATAACCCTTCACTAGTTCTACCTTCGTGATGAGCGAGGCAGCCCCGAAGCGGTCTATGGTGTCGTCAACTCTGGGTAATGGATAGGCGTCTGTCAGGGATAATGCTTCCACACTCTTGTAATCAACATACACACGGACTCTGCCACCAAACTCAGGTTGCAAAGCCACTGGCAACGACCACTCACGATATCCCTCATCCCTCAGACCCCCTCTCCACACGCTGTCCAGCTCCGCCTTCACAACAGGCTGTCGAGCAGGATTCACACGGTAGGGAACCAACTCGAGCCTTGCACTGTCTCCAGCCTCCATGTCGGATTCTACCCCGTACATCAGGCCTGGAGAAGCAACAACCATGCGGACGGACTGCCACAGCCTAGTGAACAACTCCTCCCGTCGCTCAGGAACAAGAGGCCGCAACTCATCTCGCAGAACAACATGCCTAGTGCCCTCCCACATCTCCCTCACCATGTGGAGAGGACCCCTCACCCGATGCCCGAAAACAAGCTCACCCGGACTGAAACCGAGACGCTCTCCAGGTACTTCCCTTGCCGCGAACAAAACATACGGCAGACCAAGGTCCCAATCCTCTCCGTTCTCTGCGCAACAACATCGAAGCACGCCTTTCAGCGCGGCGTGCCACCTCTCCAACACCCCATGACTCTCCGGGTGATACGCAGAAGAGACGACAGTGCTGATGCCATGCTGAATCTTAGTTTGTTTGAACAGATTAGATGTAACACTAGAACCCTGGTCCGACTGCACCCCCTGCGGGTAACCATACCGCGAGCAATACAAGAGCAGGTTCCGGACACCAGTTTTCGCGGTGCCATTTCTCACTGGATACGCATCAGGATAATGAGTGGCCACATCGATGATAGTTAATAGAAATTTATTACCGGCACTAGTAGGGGGTAGGGGTCCGACCATATCAATGATGACCTTACTGAAGGGCGGTCCACTGACAGGAATGGGGTGCAATGGGGCTCTCGGAATTGTTTGGTTAGGTTTTCCAACCCTCTGGCACGTATGACACCTTGCTATCCAGGTTACCACCTGCCCCTTCAACCCCGGCCACCAAAACAATTTTTCTAAAGCCGCCACCATCTTTCTCACCCCTAGATGTCCTGCCAGTGGTATGTCATGCGCCAAACTCAGTAGGCTATCCCTGCACTCCCGTGGCACCACCAACTGGTCCACTACTCCGGACCCCTCTTGCCAACTACGTTTAGGGTCTTGAAAACGCCTATAGAGGATGCCTTCTAAATAAAAAAAATCTCCTGGCTGTGCATCGCCGTCCTCGTCGAGCTCTACAGCTCCATTAGCACACGTTTGGAGCTCAGGGTCCTCTAGTTGCAACCGACGTATATCTGAGGGTGCCAAGCGATCTAACTGCTCCCGGAGCAATGCATGACCTTCCCCGATACTGGACTGCTCCCTCTGTCTCTCTCGATGTACATAACGTTGCTGTCGTGGAGACTCGTCATGCCCAGCCTCGTCACTCTCGATGACAGGCCCAGGGGCTACTCCAGAATTAAGTAATGGTGCTAATACTGAATCACCCAGGAGAGCCGCCGAGTCAAAACTCTTAAAACCAACTCCAGCTTTAGCCTCCTCCTGTTGATCGTTCCTCCGCTGGTCTGAAGACGGAGGACTAGGCTGTGACACTTTAGCTGCCCGAGCTGGGGTGACAACACACGCCATGGGTTGTGTCTGGCACCGCTCGACCCACTCTTGCTCTTCCCTACTCACGTCGGCCGGCCTCTCGGCAACGACTAAGGGTAGAACCTCAGAAGCGGGCATTGCAAAGTCGTTGCCGAGAAGAAGGTCGACGCCCTCCACTGGCAGTTTCTCCACAATCCCGACATCCAATTCACGTGCCACACCATCCACCTCCAACTCCAACCGCACCAGCGGGTATGACCGAGTTGCATTAATACCCTGCACCACTACCACCCGAGCCGCGTTTATAGGGTAGCCAGTCAAGTTTTTCATCAGAGTCTGGGAAGCACCTGTATCACGCAAGACCTCTACTCCATGCTTGCGCCCCGCCCACATCACGCAACCCCGCCCTCTATGGTCGCAAAAAACATCCTGAGAAGGGTTCGAGCCTCCCAGGTGCTTCTGCATTGGCTGTGCCTCAGCCTCTGACGAACTGCCCCGGGCAAACTCAGATGACTTCGGAGACACACCAATGTTGCAGGCCAAAGACACAGCTGCTGTAGGTGGGTTGCTAGGACAGACTCTTGCAAAGTGCCCCTTTTCATGACAATGATAAAACTCCAACTCCCCTTTGGGCTTCCCTTGGTACTGGGAAGGGCCCGGCCCTTTCTTAAATGGGACAGTGCTAGTCTTGTGGTCAGTCTTGGTATCATGGCTCTTGTACTTGTTTGCATAAGGTATATCACTAACTCGGGGGAGTGGGGCGTCACGCTCCTTGTTACCTGCCTCACTACGCTGGGCAAACCCGCACCCACGAATTAGTGATAGCCGGAGGTCAGCCATCTCAGCTGCCTCCTGTAGAGTTTTTGGTTGCTTTTCTTTAAGGTTTAACGTCAGGTCGCCGCCCGTGCATTTGAAAAACTGCTCTAAAAGCACCAACTGTTTAATGTCGTCAAACGTAGTAGCTTTCTCCGACCTCAGCCAATTCCCAAAAGCATCGGACAGCTCCCGGGCATGCTCCAAAAAGGTGCTCTCCCGACCCTTGGTAACACCCCGGAACTTCAACCTGTACGTCTCTGGTTGTAGTTCGTATGCTCTCAGGACAGCCTCCTTGAGTTCCTCATAATACAAGACTCTATAGGCAACGCATCGTAGGCTTTAAGACCCTTGCCTATTAATCTAGAGGATACAAGTGCTGCCCATTTATTCTCTGGCCACTGGTGTTCCTGGCACTTCTTCTCAAAGCGTGTGAAAAATTCTGTTACACCACTCTCATCAAACACCGGAACCAGTTTCAATAAGTGCGAGAGAGACTGCTCATGAACACGGTTACCAGCCCCAAGTCGCTGTCCCGTTGTCTCTACTCGCGACTTCTCTACGTCCATGTCGGCACAGTACCTAGTGGACTCTAAATCAGCTTGGATTTTTGCTAGCTTGGCTCTCTCTTCTATCTTGGCTAATTCTATTTGCTGCTCACCTGCCCTGATAGCCTTTCTCTCTTCGATCTTAGCTAATTCGAGCTGAAGCAATAATTCTGGAGATAACCCTTGAGGAGGTGAAGGTGCTACAATGTTTGAAATTACCGGTGGTCCCCCCAGGGGCAACCCACCCTGCCAGTCACCACCCAACTGTGGAAGCGTACCCGGGGTCGGCAAACTACTGGGATGGCTGGGAGTCGAGTGTAGGGGAAGCATGGCCGAAGGGCTCTGAGCACTCAACCCATCTCGCTCACCAGTCACCCTGCCCAGTACACACGTTATCAAGTTATCCTTGGTCATGCTGCTAGTAACCGCATGACCGATAGCTGTGGCCAGGCATTGAAGACCGTACCGATCCATACCCTCCAACCGCTCGGCAGTAACAGGCCATTGCAAAAATATCCTAGCATCCTCCTCACAGTTCACCCGATTAACCCTTTCATCATGCTGCTGTTCCTCAGTTTCGACATTACGTACTGTGTCTCCATTCTCCTCTGACCCGGTATAAGACATGATGCTCACAAAAATTTCTCACCACAATATTCAGAAAAGAAGTACCCCAAACTCTTATGTAGCACTATTCACTTGCCAAAAATGTCTGAAGACTCTCAAGTGCTATACTACTTTGCCAAAACAAAATCAACGTGCCCACTATATTCCTCAATAAAACAAATGACCACAACAATCCTGCAATTATCTCTTAGTTCACAAGATCCTGAGCTAGGTCGCCATTTGTTACTATCCAGGTTCTCAAAGACACAGGGCTCTTCAACATTGGAATAGATAATGGCAAAATGCAACAACGGTAACACTAGATCCAACCCCTGCCTTAAACACTGGAAAACAAAACACCATTACCGCCCTGAGTCGTGCCTGGACAACGAGGTATCCTATGACTCGGTAACTGGTGCACACACACTAGGCTGACGCTCGATGAAACAGCCTATTCTCAAACAGTAAAAGATTACTCGATTAGGTTACACAAAGAAAAGATAGTTAACGTGATTAATTAACGTTACGGTAGATACTCAAATAACTGGCACTCCTGTATTAAAGAAAGTGCAATGCTAGTCCTGCAACATCAACTGGAAACTTCTGAAATAAGTCTGATGCTGGGAAGATGTTCGTAAAGAATCTTGAACAATTATAATGCAGAATACGGGTCACAATAAATGCTAGGACATATAGTAATAATAGGCAGGCGAATAATAAAGACTGCGCAAGGGTAGTAATGCTCGACAACTAAAGAAATGCTTCGTGACACAACGCAACAGCCTACTAGGGTTGTGCAACTCAACAACAACCTCGGCTCAAAAGTGCAGTGAATAATAATGTGGCATACATATAATAATGGAGCTTATCTCTAACCAGTGTCTGCTCAGTTAATAAAGTCTAGCTGGGGTATCAAGGCAGGGCAACAATGGGTGAGCATGCGGGTCGTAGCCTAACGTTGTCCGAAGGTGGTATAATGAAGATTACGTTATATGACGGGGATGCTCTCTTGAAAAATCTAGGTCTCTAGTACCTAGTTCTATCCTGGCGATCCCTCAGAAGTCAACACATAGAGGCAGCACTATGTTGTGAGGGATAGGCTATGGCCCTCTCACACCACAGCGCTGTGCTCACAAAGTAAAACCCACCCGAAGACAACTTAGGCTCCCACAGTACCTGTCGATGTCGTTCAGGGCTTAGCTAACACTGCACACATCGGAGACAACGACACAGTAACCCTACCCCTAGTCTAGCTTTAGATAACCAAGCAGAATCACTCAACACCTTGCCAGGGAGACATATACCGGTCTACAACCTTCCCGAGAGAGGACACACACGGAAAAGTCCGTCTCTCCAAACCTCATTAAAGCCTAATACATAGAAATATCTGAGAGCTTCGCGTACAATACGACTGGCCGACGGTGAACGTCTATGCTGAAACCAGAAGGGATGTTGAGTTTAATAAAGATTAGAGAATGAGAAAGGAGAAGTCGAGAGAGAGAAATAGTATGCAAAGTGGCGAGTATGGGGGACAGAATTGCAAAGGATGTAGACGATACGCGTGTCAGGCCAGCTCTGAGCTTGGTAAAAAACCATGAGGCCGCGACGGGAAGGGACTAGTTGACCACCCGGCCGCCAACGCCGTCAGCGCTCAAGTGAGCCGCGTCACAGCCCACCCCCGCTGCCAGGTGTACTCCCTCACCCGCTCTCGCTCGCCTCCCACACAAGCAACATTTATATTATAGCGAATATAAAATATAAGGCGCGGTCACAGACCAAAACAAAGATCACTTCTAGACTGTCTGTGGCAACACGACACTAACGAAATAAAGCAGATCATTCTAGGACAACTGTAGCCCATCCCCCCATCCTGGCGAGCGCTAGCGAGCTGCAATGCCCCACGCAACCATTCTGCTAGCGCCGGGAGGCGTCACAATATATATATATATACCTGGAATATATATATATGTATTTTTTTTTTTCTTCTATATTCCAACTTACTTCCTCCCGGGCATAGGCTGAGAGCCTTAACATTCACCGCTTTACAATGCAAAGTGAAGCCTGTGAGGTCTTGTTCCAGTCTAGGGAGTGAGACATGTGAAGCACGTAGAGTACAACGAGCACCTGCCATCTTGCCTTCACATGAGGCACGGTGCTCACTCATGGCCCGAAACAACCCCATCTCTGAAGCCACCTCGTTCCCGTGCTTCACTGTCTCACACCCTACACTCGGACTCTCACACTTACACACACACAACGCCACCTGTTGAGCAGATAACTCACCAGGCATTGCACCCCTATAGCATATTTTGAATATGGGAATATTCATACAGTGCTATTTAATCAGGGAACAATGAGGGTATTTTATTGACGTTTCGGTGGGCTTGTGGTAATGCACTGATACCAGGTACAGCACAAATTCCATCCCAATAATATCTTCCCATTGATACATCGGGATTTGAACCCGGGACCTTTGGATTACCAGGCCAGTGGTAAGAGCACTCCACCACACCTCCCCTAAATATATATATATATATATATGTATTCCTATTGTACTCAAAAACTGTGCTTCCGTGCTGACCCCCTGCCTAGGCAAACACTTTTGTCTCCTCTAACGTCTTCCCTTCTTTCTGGAAGTTTGCTCTCATTGAACCTGTCCCAAAGAAGGGTGACCGCTGTCAACCCTCCAACTATCGTCCAATTGCTCTCATCTCTTATATCTCTAAAGTTTTTGAAACTATTCTTGCTTCCAAATTTCTTAAACATTTCTCTTCTTATAATCTGCTCTCAGATCGCCAGTATGGTGAAGATCTGGTGATCTTCTTTCATATCTTACTAACTCTTGGTCATCCACTTATTCTGTTGCACTAGACAAGTAGACATATCGAAGACCTTCGATAGAGTCTAGCACAAATCTTTAATTTCCAAACTGCCCTCCATCTGTGCCTTTGTTTCTAATTTCTTTTCCGGCCGTTCCATGGCTGCAGTTGTGGACAGCCGTCGCTCATTTCCTCTCCTATCAACTCCGGTGTTCCTCAGGGTTCTGTCTTATCTCCTATTATCTTTCTAATTTTCATAAATGATCTTCTCAACTGTACATCCAGTCCCATCCATTCATATGCAGACGACTCTACCTTTCACCACTCAATTCGTTTTCCAGAACGCCCGAGCCAGCAGCCCCTCAAAAGCAAATGTAATGAAGCCATAAAACACTTATCTTCTGATCTAGCTAATATTTCCAATTGGAGTAGAGAAAACCTTGTTGCATTTAATGCTTCCAAGACCCAATTTATCCATCTTACTACCTGTCAGGAACCTCCAAAGGACTATCCCTTATTCTTCAACAATACAAAAATCAACCCTTCAACTTCTCTCAATGTTCTCGGTGTCTCTTTTTCTTCTGCTCTCACTTGGAAGGACCATATTACCAGTCTCGCTAAGGCAGCATCCCAGAAGCTGGGTGTGCTCAACCGCCTCGATTGGTTCTTTACCCCTGCGCAGCTTCTTGTTCTGTACAGGGGCACAGTGCGTCCTTGTATTGAGTATTTTTCACTTGTGTGGGGAGGATCCTCCCACACCGCACTCCTAGACAAAGTAGAAAGGAAAGCCTTTTGTATAATTAACTCCCGTCCACTCACCAACTCTCTGCAATCTCTCTCTCTTCGCCGCAGTGTTGCATCTCTCTATTTTATCGCTACTACAATAATCAGTTTTCCCAGTGCATACCACCTCCTCTATGTAGGGTGCGTGGTATCCGCATTGCAACACAGTCCCACCCCTGCTCTGTGCATCTCTCCAACCCAAGAGTGAAACGCTATTCTCAGACTTTCTTCTATTCAACTGCGAGGCTCTGGAACTCTCTCCCAGAATCAGTTTTTCCCTCTTCCTATGACTTAAATTGCTTCAAACTCCGTGTGTCCAGGAATTTTACCTCGAACGTCCCCGGATTTTGGCCTTGTCACTCTTTCAACTCTTGGGGAGGCACTCGCTGCAGGTAGTTATGCCTTTTGTCTCCCTCATTCACATAGAAAAAAATATATATATACCGGTATATATATAATTATATATATATATACTGTATATACTGTATATGTAAACTGTTTTTACCAAGCAAAAATTCTATGTCGCAGAATTGGATGTGCATTATATTTGTTTTATTGCGAGAACTGAACATACTATAGACTTTAATATTATTATTATTAATATTCTATTTTTGGCAATCCCACATAAATATATTCCAGCCATGATAAATCTGAGAAATAAAAAACTGACAAGTGTTCTGAAACACGGAAGGCCGCCGTCGAACACTGCCAGTAACACAGCCACTCATAACCCTTCCCCTTCCTAGCCTCTCTCCCCCCTGACGACTCTGTCGACTGATCCAGTCAAGCAATCAGAACAAGAACAACAACAGCAACAAGAGTGAAGTGAAGAGTAATAAGTCTCTCTTCGGTTCCCGACGGAGGCAAACGGAATTAACATTATACAAGAGTATACAATAACGAAGCAGACAGACCAAAGGGTTAGATTATATAACAACAACACATAGTTTTTTTTACCCCTTCGATGCCACACAATCAAAGACCAACAAATGTAGATGACATCTCCCTTGTTATATATGCTAATGCTATACAAACAGGGAAAGGGCTTAATGAAGGCCAAAATACAGACTTGTGATCAGGGGTGAAGATCGACAGACATGAAGCAGAGTTAAAGACACAATGCAACAAAACCTTGTTGGGGGTGGGGGGGGGGTAAACAAGAGCAGTAATGAGAATGAGGTGCATAGCAGTTGGAATAAGAAAAGCTTCAATGAGGAATTGTTATGAAGGAAAGCATAACAACACAATACAGCCAAAATATGATATCCCCTGGAGACAGACTCACTTCAGAACCTCAGACCGAAAAACTGAAGAGGAAACAGAGCGAACGCCGGGAAGCAGTAAGAGATAAAATGAATGAATTGTGATGGAGAAGAAAAGCACACATATCAGAAATGAAATCATCCATGGAAGAGAATTTCATAGAGACAAAGAGACCTAGAGGCGAATAACAAACAAGCTTTGCAACTTCCCAGACCATTCAAATGTACTTGACCTCTCCTATACCTCTCTTCAACCCAATATTTAATGGGGCACTTCTTGGGCCCTGGTGGGCGATTGATGTCTGTTCACATCCAAGTATTTTGTATTTGTCTTATGTGGCGTCAGGTGAGGGAGAGGCGTATCTACACATATATAGTGTGCCTCAAGCTACAGTTCACATATATCGTTTGTGATATATGTTCCTGTCAGTAACTATCGTCATGTCTTTCCTCCTTCGGTATTTGGAAGTGCCCAAAAATATTAAAACACCTATATTCAACTTGTCACCCCAGATATATAAGGACAGTTATAAAGGAATTCTTGGGTCCTAATTATAGCTGATATCGCCACCCTTTAAAGGTAAATAATAATGGGTTTTTGTTTGTGATCAAAGAATCAATTATCTCTGCTGCTGTTCTTCATTGATTTATCGTTTTCACGTTTTCATATACACTTTCTTCTTCTTACAAACAAACTCAGATTATAATAGCTAACTGCGCTAGTGCTTCTCTCATTAACTGTCTATCACATAATTATCTAAATTGTTTTATTCCCAACCCTCTATAGCTTTCCCAAGGTCAGGTATACATTTGTTGTTCTCAACGGCCACAAGACTTATAATGGATCACATAATGGTGTAAGCGTCAGTATCGTCAGTATCTTAGAAAATATTCTGGGACATATAAATGGTTGTCAACTATAATGATCCCCAAGAAAAACAATAAACCTGATCATATATACTGTAGCTCCTTTGGCTTCGACGCAAGGATTAACAAAAGTAGAAAGACAAATAAAATGAAGATAAATCATTCACACAGGATATATATATAAATATATATATATATATTTATATATATATATACCGGTATATATATATATATATATATATATATATATATATATATATATATATTATATATCTATATATATAATATTATATATATATATATATATATATATATATTGTGACGCGCACCGTTTGCGCCAGAACCGCATGGCTTACTCGCTAGGACTCGCCAGGGCAGAGAATGTAGCTACAGTCTACCTATCATTGTGTACTTTCCTTCTCGAGAAAGCTTGTGTTGCAGACAGTTCAGAACTGTTCTTTATTTTCGTCTGTCACAATCCTTTCTATTTTATTTAGTCAATTGAAAGTATTGTGTTAAGTAGTTGAATGATGGGAAGGCGAGAGAGAGAGAGAGAGAGAGAGAGAGAGACCAGGTGGTGTGACTTGGTGGTGAGTGTGGCGCGTGGCTGGCCCCCTTACATAGGCCTCGCGGGATTCGTCGCCTCCTGCCTAACACTGCCAGTGGGGAGATTGTAGGCACCAATCGATCAGGGCTAGACCCAGGTGAGGTTATAGGCATGTGATAAAGAGTCGCTGGAACTCCTGTTTCATTTGCTTGGCCTCTCTTACTTATTTTCTTTGTGCCTCATTTACACTGAGAGCAATCCAGCTAGCTCTCACAAACACCTCCTCCTCCTATCAACTTCACTACACTAAACATGCACACCACACTTCATTCCTCCACACCAAAATTTAAAAAAACTAAATGATGAATTCTTGCCCAGCCTCGGAGTCCCCAGGGGGGGGGACCATAAATGCCCCCACACCCAACCGACCATCCCATGACGACCTCACACAATTACCTGGACCTCGGCGTGTTACTCTTTCTATTAATTTCTGCAACATTCGCGGACTTTCCTCTAACTTTCACTCTGTTGAGCACCATCTCTCCTCCTACAAACCTGATCTTCTCTTCCTCACCGAAACTCAGGTGTCTGTAGCAACATCCAGCAGCCCCTTCTCTGTATCCTCCTACTTTCTCTATCCTAGTTTCAAAGCCAAAGGCGGATGTTGTGCATATGTGCACAACAAACTCACTTGCTCTCGTGTTCCCGATTTCGACTCCTCTGAATTCTCAACTTTATGGCTCAAACTTTCCTGTCATTCTCTTACTAAATATTTCTGTGCTGTCTATCTTTCCCCTAACTCTACCAACTTTCCCAAATTCTTTGACTATCTAAACTCTACAGTGAAACACATTCTATCCATTTCTCCTTTCTCAGAAATCTCCATCTTAGGAGATTTCAACGTTCACCACCGCCAATGGCTCTCCTCTCACACTACTGATCCACCTGGTGAACAAGCCTACGTCTTTTCTATCATAAATGACCTAGAGCAGTTAGTTCAGCAACCCACCCGTATCCCGGATCGCATCGGAGATCGGCCCAACATTCTTGACTTGTTTCTAACTTCTAACCCTTCTTCTTATACTGTCGATCTTTTCTCTCCTCTGGGCTCCTCCGACCATAAACTTATCTCTGTCACCTGTCCTATCTCTCCAGTACGGCCACCCGATCCTCCTAGCCGGCGGCGCTTGTGGCACTTTGGCGCTGCCGACTGGGAGGCTCTCCATGATTTCCCATGGAATTATTTCTGCTTCCGTGGCCGGGGACCCTCGGAGAGTCCTGAACGCATTACCGAGGTAATCCTATCGGGCATGGAAGCATACATTCCATTCTCCTTCTCTCAGACTAATGCTAAAAAATCTTGGTTTACTCACGCCTGTTCTACTGCTGTCCGCAATAAGGAGGAAGCATTCAAATGGTACCGACGCCTTAAAACTCAAGACTCTCATTCTTCCTATGTTTCTGCCCGGAATCAAGCCAAATCTGTTCTTCGACTTGCCAAACACTCTTTCATCAATAATAAATGCACTGAACTATCCAACTCTAGCTCTTCCCGAGCTTTCTGGCATCTAGCCAAAAACCTCTCCAACAATTTATCTTCCTCGTCTTTCCCTCCCCTTTCCCACTCTGATGGCACAACCATCACTTCTTCCTCTGACAAAGCTAAACTCTTCGCTCAAACTTTTGCTAGAAACTCCACCTTGGATGATTCCGGTGCTATTCCTCCCTCTCCGCCCTCCTCTCTCTTACTTATGCCTAATATCCTAATCTCTTCTAAAGATGTACTTTCTACCCTCTCTGGGCTCAACACTAATAAGGCGTACGGTCCGGACGGTGTTCCTCCTGTTGTTCTCAAAAACTGTGCTTCCGTGCCGACTCCCTGCCTAGGCAAACTCTTTCGTCTCTGTCTATCCTCTAACGTCTTCCCTTCATGCTGGAAGTTTGCTCACATTCAACCTGTCCCAAAGAAGGGTGACCGCTCTCAACCCTCCAACTATCGTCCAATTGCTCTCATCTCTTGTCTTTCTAAAGTTTTTGAAACTCTTCTTGCTTCCAAATTTCTTAAGCATTTCTCTTCTCATAATCTGCTCTCAGATCGCCAGTATGGCTTCCTTAAGGGTCGCTCTACTGGTGATCTTCTTTCATATCTTACTAACTCTTGGTCATCCTCCTTTCGGGACTTCGGTGAGACTTTTTCTATTGCACTAGACATATCGAAAGCCTTCGATAGAGTCTGGCATAAATCTTTAATTTCTAAACTACCCACCTTTGGTTCCTATCCCTCCATCTGTGCCTTTGTCTCTAATTTCCTTTCCGGCCGTTCCATAGCCGCGGTTGTGGACGGCCATTGTTCACTTCCTCAGCCTATAAACTCCGGTGTTCCTCAGGGCTCTGTCCTATCTCCTATTCTCTTTCTATTTTTATAAATGATCTCCTTAACTGTACCTTAATTCCCATCCATTCATACGCAGACGACTCAACCTTACACTACTCCATTAGTTTTTCAGAACGCCCCAGCCAGCAATTCCTCAACGACAAACGTAATGAAGCCATAGAACTCTTAAATTCTGATCTAAATACTATTTCCAATTGGTGAAGAGAAAACCTTGTTAACTTTAATGCTTCCAAAACCCAATTTCTCCATCTATCTACCCGTCAGGATCTCCCAGCAGACTATCCCTTATTCTTCAACAATACAAAAATCAACCCTTCA
The DNA here is from genome assembly GCA_032716605.1 of Paralithodes platypus. Lineage (NCBI taxonomy): Eukaryota > Metazoa > Arthropoda > Malacostraca > Decapoda > Lithodidae > Paralithodes > Paralithodes platypus. The sequence continues at coordinate 55,772,761 of CM064575.1, read as the reverse complement.
TCTTCTCTCAATATTCTTGGTGTCTCTTTTTCTCCTGCTCTCATTTGGAAGGACCATATTACCAGTCTTGCTAAGGCAGCCTCCCAGAAGCTCGGTGTGCTCAACCGCCTTAGGGGGTTCTTTTCCCCTGCACAGCTTCTTGCTCTGTACAGGGGCATAGTGCGCCCTTGTATTGAGTATTGTTCACATGTGTGGGGAGGTTCCTCTCACACCGCTCTCCTAGACAAAGTTGAAAGGAAGGCCTTTCGTATCATTAACTCCCGTCCACTCACCAACTCTCTGCAGTCTCTCTCTCTCCGCCGCAATGTTGCATCTCTCTCGCTATTCTATCGCTACTATAATAATCAGTGTTCCTCAGAGCTATCCCAGTGCATACCACCTCCTTTACGTAGGGCACGTGGTACCCGTCTTGCAACTCAATCCCACCCCTACTCTGTGCAGCTCTCCAACCCAAGAGTGAAACGTTACTCTCAAACTTTCTTCTACTCAACAGCTGAGCTCTGGAACTCTCTCCCAGAATCAGTCTTTCCCTCTTCCTATGACTTAAATTGCTTCAAACTCCGTGTGTCCAGGCATTTTGGCTCGAACGTCCCTTGATTTTGGCCCTGTCACTCTTTCAACTATGGGGGAGGCACTCGCTATAGGCAGTAATGCCTTTTGCCTCCCTCAATCACATAGAAAAAAACAAAAACAAAAAAAAAAGGCGGCTGCTTACTGGGCGACTGTCGCGCGCCCTCGTGCCATTCCTGCGAACTGGGACTCCAGCCATGCGGTCCCTGGGAATATCCTTGTCAGATCCGTCCCAGACAGCATACTCTAAGCATCTCCCATGAACTGTTCCACACTCTTGTCTTAGAATCTTTCTCTTTTACTGCCTCTATCATTTCCACTACTTCCTCACCTTTTATTAATATCAATCCCCCTCTGGTTCCCTGCATCCACACCTTGAATTGGTGGCCAGACTGTATTATATGCTGGATCTCACATTTCTTATGTACTAGGCTAAGGTTGAAGAGAGTTGTTGTCTTTTTGGGAGATTGTATTGCTCGGACTGTCTCCATCAATCACTAATGTTTCTACAGGGTTAAATAATGCTAGACTAGGGATCAGGCACCTTGCTGTTGGTGTTTTCACTGTGTGTAGGCTGCTTTTGAGCTGCACGACACTACGGATTCTGTGGGTTACCTGGGTGGATCTTTTGTCTGTGTACCTTGGAGTTTAGACTGTGTAGTGCATGAGGGCTGCTTGCCTAATCCATCCAACACTGTTCTAACTCTATTTGCTTTTACTTTTGAGGGTCGCCAGGAGGATACTCGATACTTGTGATCGAGAATCCTCAAGAGAGCACCCCTTCATATTTACGTAATCAGGCCGCACAGACCCCAGGTCCACACTAGGCTAGGAGCTGCCTGGCTCCACCAGAATTCTGTACCTTTGCGCATCCCAGCTAGACTTTATTAACCCGGGTAGACATTAGCTGGATTAGATCATATACTCTTCTATGCATACCCATTATTTCTACACAAGCATTTTGAGGTCTAGGTTGCTGTAGAGAGACACAACCAGCATAGACTGGTTTTGTTAATAGGAGTACTACTTTTTCGTGGCGAGCATTATTACTGTTGCACCGCTTATAATATTCTGGTGTCCAATAACATTATAGGTCCAGCCTTTTTGTGTATTTAGCCTACACGTGCATTGTCCTGCCTCCTGCTATTTTGTGGTTCCATTTCCGATACGTTCTTCTTAGTAGCATCCGACATTATTCAGAAGATTCCTTGTTCGGTGCTTGAGGACTTTACAACACTTTCTTTCATAAAGGAGTGACAGATATTATTGATTAAAGTAACGTTAAGTAAACCTTCTTCTTGTTTGCATTAGATCACTCTTGTGATTTAATTAAGTTAACTATCTTTTCCTTGTGTACCATAACTAAGCAACCATATGTTATAGGTAATAGGCTGTTTCAGAGAACATCAGCCTATAGTAGAAGCACATAGATACTGAGAGTTAAGATACCCCGCTATCGCAGATATAACTCTGGAGGGTATATGTGTTCTTTGTTCGACGGGATTATATATCAGGGGTTGGATCTAGCGTTTCCGTTGTTGCATTTATGCCAGTCTAGTCCAATGTATAAGAGCCACTGATTTATACGAGACCCGATCGTAACAATATATATATAATTATATATATATATATATATATTTATAAGCGGAAATGGAGATTTAACTGTACAAATGCTGAGAGAGAGAGAGCGAAAACCTTAACTGAAACTGTCCAGCTAGAATGAACCGAGTTGAAGAGACAAACGAGTATTCTGTTAAGAGGGAAAGAAAGTGGACTGGGAAAGTTGGAGGCCGCAAAATATATGCAGGCATGATAAAGAATGGAGAGGGAACCATTTTGACTAAATAACCCTTTCATTCAAAATAATATTATTGTGTTTTGTTTTCTAGTAATAACAAGCCAAGTAACTCGCACCCTGTGTTAGCATATCTCAATTAGCTCATCATATATGTGCGGGGTTTGAATGTCAGTATAATCCTGTGTGAAATATATATATATATATATATATATATATATATATATATATATATATATATATATTCTCTTTTAAACAGACGAGGTTAAAGGCAACAGCAGTTTCAGCATTCAGTATTTTATTGTTACAGCTTTCAATATTTCTAACAATTTTCCTCTGGGGTTCAGAGATGAGGTACAACAGGTTAGCAAAATTCATGGTGGATCCAACGTTTCACAAGTAAACATCTTGCATCTTCAGGGAATGGGCAGGTAATGATTAGAATAAGGACAAAGCAACATATTTATACAAAATTTGAGGATCAAGAATAGGTAGGTGGGCGGAGCTACTGGGTGTGGGGTGGCTGTTCATTGGTGGAAGGCAGTCTATTCGCGAGACGGGCACTAAATCTTATCGGTGGTTGGTTGTTGGCTGTGGGTGGCTGTGATTGGTTGGTGTTGTCAGTAGTGTGCTGATCGCGGAAAGGTACGGGAGGGGGGCACAGGGCGAGAGGAACGAGGGCAGTATGCCTGTAGCGCTTGCCTGAAGGAAGAATTTGAAGGTCTTGTGTTTGGTTGTTGATGCTGGGGTTGAGCGTTTGGATATATAGAGCTTTTAAAATAGCTAGTCTTCTGGGGTCTGATTCTTTGTCGAGTATGGTAGTTTGTTTGTCTAGGTCGGCGCGAGTCAGGGCAAGATGGTGGGGGGCTTGATAGTGATCTTTTATAGCGCCAGATTGAAGGGGAGGGTTAGTCGACGGGAAAGGCGAGTCTGTGTCATTCCAACATAGGATAGGGGTCCACAGTCCCCAGAGGTGCAAATATGCTGGTATATCACATGATCGTCTTTCGGTTGGTTGGTGGAAATGGGGCGGTTACGGAGGACAAGGTTGGAGGTCTTAGGAGATTTGTAGTAAATAATGAGTTTTATTTTATTGTCAGGGTTGGTGGGGAGGACGTTTTTGTGAATTATTTCTTTCATAATGGATTCGTCTGTTGTGTGGTCGGAAGATATGTAGTTTCTGTAGAAAAATGTAATGTCATTGGCCGGGTTGGTGCTAGGGGGGTCTTGTTTGTACCATTTTTCTAGGTGGTGGTTGATGACATTGGTGACGTCAGTGTTGGAATACCCATTGTTGACTAGGACCTGGGTGAGCCTTTCCAATTAATTGTGTGTGTCATTCCAGGTGGTGCAATGGGTGAGGGCTCTCCTGACATAGGCGGCGATGGTGGACTGATGGTATCGTTTAGGGCATTCACTTTCCCCATTAAGACATTGGCCATTGTTAGTAGGTTTGGTGTACACTGTAGTTTTGGAAGCCGTGGTCGTGGAGGGAGACAAGGAGGTCGAGGAAGGGTAGATGACCATCGGTGGTTTCATACTTCAACTTCAACTTCACATACGAAGAAACCACCGATGGTCATCTACCCTTCCTCGACCTCCTTGTCTCCCTCCACGACCACGGCTTCAAAACTACAGTGTACACCAAACCTACTAACAATGGCCAATGTCTTAATGGGGAAAGTGAATGCCCTAAACGATACCATCAGTCCACCATCGCCGCCTATGTCAGGAGAGCCCTCACCCATTGCACCACCTGGAATGACACACACAATGAATTGGAAAGGCTCACCCAGGTCCTAGTCAACAATGGGTATTCCAACACTGACGTCACCAATGCCATCAACCACCACCTAGAAAAATGGTACAAACAAGACCCCCCTAGCACCAACCCGGCCAATGACATTACATTTTTCTACAGAAACTACATATCTTCCGACCACACAACAGACGAATCCATTATGAAAGAAATAATTCACAAAAACGTCCTCCCCACCAACCCTGACAATAAAATAAAACTCATTATTTACTACAAATCTCCTAAGACCTCCAACCTTGTCCTCCGTAACCGCCCCATTTCCACCAACCAACCGAAAGACGATCATGTGATATACCAGCATATTTGCACCTCTGGGGACTGTGGACCCCTATCCTATGTTGGAATGACACAGACTCGCCTTTCCCGTCGACTAACCCTCCACCTTCAATCTGGCGCTATAAAAGATCACTATCAAGCCCCCCACCATCTTGCCCTAACTCGCGCCGACCTAGACAAACAAACTACCATACTCGACAAAGAATCAGACCCCAGAAGACTAGCTATTTTAGAAGCTCTATATATCCAAACGCTCAACCCCAGCATCAACAACCAAACACAAGACCTTCAAATTCTTCCTTCAGGCAAGCGCTACAGGCATACTGCCCTCGTTCCTCTCGCCCTGTGCCCCCCTCCCGTACCTTTCCGCGATCAGCACACTACTGACAACACCAACCAATCACAGCCACCCACAGCCAACAACCAACCACCGATAAGATTTAGTGCCCGTCTCGCGAATAGACTGCCTTCCACCAATGAACAGCCACCCCACACCCAGTAGCTCCGCCCACCTACCTATTCTTGATCCTCGAATTTTGTATAAATATGTTGCTTTGTCCTTATTCTAATCATTACCTGCCCATTCCCTGAAGATGCAAGATGTTTACTTGTGAAACGTTGGATCCACCATGAATTTTGCTAACCTGTTGTACCTCATCTCTGAACCCCAGAGGAAAATTGTTAGAAATATTGAAAGCTGTAACAATAAAATACTGAATGCTGAAACTGCTGTTGCCTTTAACCTCGTCTGTTTAAAAGAGAATCTATTACCTGGCTATACTAACATATATATATATATATATATATATATATATATATATATATCCTGTATATATACTGTATATATAAATATTATATAGATAAATATATATATATACAGTATATGCTAAATCAGAAGCTGGGTGAGCTCAACCGCCTCCAAGCCAAGGTGGCGTGACACATTGCTGTCATGATGGTGTAATGGTTAGAGTGTTTAAAATCAGTGTATGGTAACCCAGGTTCGAATCCCGGTGGATCACATGCTTTCATTAATTTCATTGGGAGGTGTTTGGTGTTGGAGTGAAATTACTAAACATAGATTACTCCAACGTTCACCTCAACACTTTTCTCCTTAATGTTTTCCTATAACATTATTTTACTGCCATTAACAACTTCATTCCCACACCATCAGACCATCCCCATCTACTTTGTTGTAGTAATTTATAAATTCCATGGATACTGCATGGACCTTTCTGTTCTTAGTTTAATATTCTCTGCCATCAATTTCATTTAATCTATTTCGTCGATGCAACTCATGTCCTTTCTGAAATTGTCCTGCTCTTTACCTGTGTTATCATCTGTAACCTATTGCAGTCTGTCTGTTACTTAATCCTTCCAGATATCTCTTTCATTCCTCTATACTACCCTTCTCGTTGAACAGATGCACAATCACTGCTTTCCTCCAGTCCTCGGGTATACTCTCTGTTTCCCATGCTAATATACATAATATATGCATTATGTCTAAAGCTTTATCTCCTCCATATTTCAGCATGTCACCTAAGATATTAACTATTCCAGCAGTTTACCATTATAGGTATATATATTGTTTCCTTTAATTATCTGTGTTCTGCCTTTCATCTAACCTGTTAATTTTACCTTTATCCAACCCCACGGTTGAGATCTTTGCCTTCCTTCTATTTTGTACAGCTAAACTACTAAATGATCTTGCCTCACATCCACCACATCGTCACCTCCCCATTCATGTCTCTCATTTGACAACGTATCAGGGCGAAGGGTATGCGTAGTTTTGTCATATTTACACATAACTTCAGTCATCAGCGTAGCGTCACCCATATTCAGCCAGCCAGCTTCATGTAATTGTGTTGTCATCAATCAAAGTTTTCGACATCGCGTAGCTCTTCCCTAATACTCTATAACAATGGTTGTTATACCAAGGTGGGTGTGGGGGCGGCAACCCCACCTTAAGACACTAGGTTAGGTTAAGTTGGGTTGGTTAGGACAGATTAGGGAAAGTTACACATTATAATATAACCAAACCTAACCTGTCTTAAGTGGGGACAGCCGCCCCCACACTTCCACTCGTCTAATCATTGTTGAAGAGGATGAGGATATACTAGGGAAGAGCAAACCGATGTGGATTGGCTAGGATGATCGACGACAGAGTTACGCAGAACTGGTTGACGAAATGTACGTGATGCGATGCAAATCAGCTGACTGAAGCTATGCGTAAATTTGAGCAAGCTATGTGTAACCTTGGCCCTGATAGTGCCATCCTCATTCTACCTTCTGAAATATTTGTCGTTTACTTCCCTTTGGATTATTTTTGAACTTTGCAGTAAGATTTCTTGTCACTCAGAAACTGTTCACCAATCTTCTTCCCATAATCCTCATCCTTTAAGCGTATTGTTCTTATATTATTTTGTCCTTGGTATATTCTTTTGAAGCATCCTCTTTCGCAACTCTTCTTCCCTTTCACTATTACTTCTATCTCTTTACTAAACCATGCATTACCTTTCTTTTTCCACATTTTATTTTTTTCTCTAGCAACAAATGTTCTCAGTTGCAATAATCATGGAATCTCTGGTACCATTCCATACTACGTCTACAAATTGTCTTACATTTATCGTATCATCCATGCCGTTATGAGTCTCTTTCACCATAGCCCTGAATGTTGTTGCATTACATCATTCATTCAATGTTCTCATATACATTTTCTATACTGTCAATGTTCTTTCTTTCCTTTCATATATTTCCACGTATCTTTACTTTCGTTAGCATTGCAAAATGGGCTGATCCTGTCAACATGTCTTGCTCAAATTTTTATTCTATAATTCTGCCTATCAGCACAATGCTAATCATAGCCATGTCCATCAGATATTTCTGTTTTGTTCGCCTTCACCTCACATTTCACTCTTTACACTACACATGCCTCTAGAAGGAAGTCACTACTAATATTTCTACCCTCCACGTCTTATTTACCCACTTTGCCTTCCATTCCTCGTTTCCAACTCTGACAATCACCTTACCTAGCAAAACGACATTTGTACACGTTTGTCATTGTCTTATTCATTTATTGACTTCATTCCAGAAAATTATATTATCGTCCATACCATTCCCAGTTTCTTGGTTGACAGGTGAATACACACACATACAAGTATATTCTATCAATTCCAATTTTGCACTCACACCGCACATTTCTCGAATGTACAGTATATATTGCTAGTTTTTTCACACAGTTGTTGTTGTTCACCAGACTGCCTTGCCGAACAGCCCCAAGGCCCCGAGCAAGGCCAAGGCCATAACCGACCGCCCCCACAGAACCCTCCCTGCCTACCACAATAAAGCCTGGGTGACCAAAGCCACTCCATGGCGGGGAGCTGAGGAGGGTGTGGAAACGCCTGGGAAACCAAAGCCCCACCCAGGGCCCTGTGCCCCTCAGCAATTATGTAGAGAAAGTTGAGGGGCAAATGAAAAATGTGACGCTTTGGCTTCCAATCTTGGTAGATTGGGACGTCATTCCACGGAAGAGACGCCGTCACTTGAGATCTAGAAAATATATAAGTAAAAGGAACAGTCAGAGTAAGCTATGAGTATGGCAGAGATCGCTCAGCTCTCACTCTGATAGACCAGCCCATCACCACATGACTAGAACCCAATCCTCTCAGCATCAGCAAGGAAAGGCCCTAGAAAGCCACCTTTGGCGGGGGGATAGCTCCCCTATTTCAACCTCTTTCGGGGTTGGGCACAGTACTTCAACCTATCCGATACGATCACAGCTACTCCTTCTTATTTATTTATTTTGTATCCTACATCCACACCAGGCCAGAAAACCCATTCCATCCCACCTCTCACATCATGCTCACTCTCACCATCCCACACTACCGATCCCAGTAAATGCGTCACACTCACCTCACACATATCAGCACTTCCATCTTTCAATGCATGTATCATAAATAATCTCTTTTCAAAATAATTAATTCCATTGGCATTAACACTCAAAGAGCGGGTGGTGGAGTATATTTGACTGTGCCGCCCAGCGGGGGATTTTACCGTAAACGAGCTTGTTTCCGTGCTCGTTTTCATGCATAAACAAGAGCCAGAGCGTAATACAAGTATGTATCCCTGAAAGAGCGTAGTAGGGGTAGGCAGCCCCGCCCAGGGAAGTACTACCGCCAAGGTTTCGGGAGACTCAGGGAATAGCCTGAATTCCATTTTCTCTCCCAGGCCTTGGTAGCTGGATACATATCTTTCTGCCTCACACATCAGGGGTATCAGGAAAACCCTCTTTATATAACATACACATCCAACTTCACGACATTGCCCTACATCGCTATCCTCTATCCATAAAATACTACTCTTCCCACTACATACCATACATGTAACACCATACACTTACCTTAAATATGGCAGTACAATTGTTAAGAGCAAACCTGGGGGCCCCTCGGGTATCCCCCCCCGGGAGGGTTGGGTTATTGACAAAGGGCCCTCCGGTCGTCATCTTGCGACTGTGTCAAGAGCATTGCAACGTCCCAAAGCTGCTTGTCAGTACAGCTATTTCTTTAGTAATATAAGGGGACTTCACTCTAACATCAATTCTGTACACCAATTTCTTCAAGCAGAATCCCCTACTCTCCTTTTTTTGACAGAGACTCAAGTAACATCCACATCTGGCACATCTAGATTTAATTTTCCAGGTTATCAACTGCTCCAAAATTTCAGACCTAAAGGTGGTGTATGTTGCTTCGCAAAATCTGAAATTGCCCTGGAGGAGGTTACTAGTTTCAATTGTCCCTATTTTGATTATTCTATATACAAATTAATTTCTGCTGGTAAATTTAAATACATATGTTGCATCTACCGTTCCCAAATACTCCTCCAGAGCAAAGTCTTTTTGATTCTCTGTCCTCACAACTCAGTGTCCTCAACTTAAATGCTTCTTCTGAAATCACTGTGTTGGGTGATTTTAATGTCCATAATGTTGAATGGCTCACTCATTCAGCCAGGACTGATGATGCTGGTCTTGAATGTGAGCTATTTGCAGACTCATTTAATCTCATTCAACTAGTCAACCCAACCCACCCGTGTACCAGATAATCCGAATCATAATTCCCACCTACTGGACTTATTTTTAACAACCAATTCAGAAAATTATGATGTTACAGTGAGGTCCCCACTTGGATCTTCTGATCACTGTCTGTTACAGGCCACCTGTCTATCACCTACCACACCTTCCCACTCTGAACCTGTTTTGGGTGACTAAAATGGCATTACGATAGGGCAGACTGGGAGGGTCTTCAAGGTTTCTTTATTGATATTCCCTGGACCTCTTTCTTTTCTAATGATGCACACTCCACCTTGAGCCACATACAAGATTTTGTAAAAATTGGAATGGAAACTTTTATTCCTCATCAAAAGTACAGTAAAAGATCTAATTCACCTAAATGGTTTGACCATAATTGTGCTAGAGTAACTGAACAAAAAGCAATAGCCTACAATGCATACACAAGATCAAAACACATGAAGCCTTTAATTACTTTAGAAACATCAGAAATCATGCCAAAACTGTATTAAACCTAACTAAATCAAACTTTCTCCATAAGCAGGCAAAAAAACTTCTAAATAATCCAAATGATAACAAAATATTTTGGTCTACTCTTAACTCATTCAAATCCAACTTCACTACTGCTTCATCCATTCCACCATTAAAATCTCCGAACTGGCAATCTTGTAAGTGACCCACGAGGTAAAAGCTAACCTTCTTGCAGATATTTTCTCCACCAACTCAACCTTAGATGACATAAATCAAGATGTCCCTGTACTTAATTTTAATTCACCTGAAATTCCCTCACTTAAGATCCACACCAGACATGTCAAACTATTTTGCAGAATCTCTCAGTAGATAAGGCTCCTGGTCCAGATGAAATTCCTCCAATAGTACTTAAGAATTGCTCCTTGGTGCTCGCTCCTGTATTGGCAAAATTTTTCCGTCTGTGTACTCATACCTCATGCTTCCCAGTACCCTGGAAAGAAGCAAAACATCCATCCAGTTCCTAAAAAAGGTGCCTCTTCAGATCCATCAAACTACAGGACCAATAGCTATAACTTCCACTCTTGGCAAAGTTTTTGAAATTATATTAAATAATCACATAATTAAGCATCTGGAGAATAATAAATTAATCAGTGATAGGCAATATGGTTTAGACGATGTCGATCAACTGCAGACATTCTTTGCCTTCTTACGCATCAAATCAACCAAGCTACAGACCAACATGGTGAAACACATACAATAGCACTGGATATATCAAAGGCATTTGATAGAGTCTGGCATCAATCCTTATTGTCGAAGATGTCACACTACGGCCTTGCATCATTAGTTCCACTAATTTCTTCTTATCTTCATAACAGAAAAATACGTGTAATGTCAGACGGCCTTTATTCTCAATTTCACTCAATAAATGCTGGTGTTCCCCAGGGATCAGTTTGGCCCCAACTCTGTTCCTCATTCATATCAATGATATGAATCTACCACTCATAATCCAATACATTCCTACGCAGATGAATCAACACTCCACAGTTCCTTCACATTTACCAATTCTTTCACCCAACCCGATCTTATAAATTCAAAAATAAACACTGCAATTTCTCTGAACCAGGACCTTTCTAGAATTAATGAATGGGGACAAAAGAATCTAGTTTCCTTTAATGCACAGAAAACCAAGTACATTCAATTTTCTAACCGACAGAATCTCACTGACTCCCATATATTTTTTAATGATGTAAATATTTCCCACTTCCCTAGTATTGACATTCTCGTGTAACATTGACTACTGGCTTGAGCTGGACACATTATGTTAGAGGCATTGCTAAGAATGCCTCTAAAAAAACTGGGGACTCCTGTACAGAGTTCGAGAATTCTTCACTGACGAGCAGTTGGCCGTAATATATAAAAGTCATGTGCGCTCTCAGATGGATTACTGTCACCTCTGTGGGGTGGGAAGTGGAGTGTTGCATTGAGGCAGTTGGACAAAATTCAAAATAAAGCTATTAGATTAATCAATAACCCTGGCAATTCACCAGGACCTTCCTACATTAGCCATACGAAGTAACGGTGCATCGCTTGCATTGTTCTAGAGATATTTTCACAGCAATTGTTCCGAGGAAATTGCTTCATTGTGCCGCCTCTCCACATCTTTCCCCGTAGAACTAGGGCAGCTGAGAGCGCCCATGAATTTACACTTTCTCCTCCACAATGCAGAACTTCTGCTTATCAGAATTCATTTATCCCCAGAGCTACTACTCTTTGGAATTCACTTCCCTCGAATTGCTTTCCACAAACTTACAATCAACAAATGTTTAAATCCAGTTGTTACAAACATTTTATGAATGGAGGATGCCTTTAGGCACATGGACCTTTTTGTTTTATCTGTGTTTTTCCTTCCTCCATTCATTGTCTCTTAAAAAAAAAAAAAAAAAAAAAAATGAGCTTTCCAATGACACCAGAACCATCCTTCTACGATCACTGGTTGTCTTGCAATGATCATGCAACCGAAGGGCAAAATCGGTAAAATACGGTAATTTCCTTACATTATTACGTGTGAAACGAGTGAGGGAGGGTGGAGTAGGGCGGAGTACATCTCAGTAGCTCCACGGCCACCGTGGCGAGCGGTCATGAGGTAACCTACACTCCTCCCTCCGCTCCGCTCTCTCTCAGAGCACATTACGTGCTCAAAATTGCATGCGACTATAGCCGGGCCCCGCCACATAGTCCTTGGTTCTCTCGCCCGGCTATAGCCGGGCGCCGCCAAAGAAGGGTTAAATATACAGACCCAGAGCATGCTGTCTTCACCCGAATGTCCTGGCAGGCCGTATACTGAGAACAGTTGTTGTTGAGGTAGGCTTGTGGCCTGGACATACTGCCAGGGTGTTGGGAATAAAACTAAATATTATCTTTCAAAGAAATAAAGCTAAAAATATAACAGTAAAAGTAATCTAAATCAGTAAAAAGTAAAGGTCGATGAAAAGGAGATAGGCAAAATAAAAATGCATAAAGGGACTTAAATATACAAATATGGGGTAATTAATTAATAATTATGGGATTTAAATTTTTTTTTGTGATTAAAACAAGGAAAATTCAGAAACAAAAGTATAGCCTACCACTGACAAATGGTACAGCCACATTGGAATCACCATCAGGGTAAAATAAAAGTGTTAAGAATATATAATATATAACGTGGTTAATTAAAGTTAAGATGGCGGGGTATGACTTGGCCGTTTAGAGTACGTTATAAGTTAACTTTTCTCAAATACGTTACTTATGCGCAGATGGCGAAACCTTCAAACATCATTGGTTACGATACTGCCAATGAACGAAGCGTTTCAAGTATTTATAATGCCTAGATACCAATTGCAATTTCATAAAGTTTGACATTCTTCTTTCTCCAGTATGTAACTAAATGTATAGAGGTAGCATGAGAGTTAATATTTAAAGATATAACATTTGTTTAATATAATTATATTGGTTACCAAACCGATACTTTCGGGTAAAGTCGCATAGCAAGTAAACTATATTGGTTCCATGCATACATATATACATATACTGTACAGTATACACATAGTATATATACATCGTCAACTCATCACATACATTCCTCGCTTGGTGAATTTATATAGCAAAATACTACCTCCTAAGTTAACGAGGCGAGGAAGCCATGTTAGTATCTATGGTAGTTGTGGAAATATAGAGGGTAATTCCCAACTGCAACACAGCAGTCTTTGGCACCAGCACTATATTACCGCCTCTTGGGATCCAGACCACGAGCGGTGCACTCATGGCATAAAAACAATTAGAAGTTATTTTACCACGTGCACACTGGTCACAATTACAGCTAATATTTTCTTACTGGTGACTTGGACAATATTGTGTACCACCTTGGTATGATGATGGAAAGTGTAACTGGTCACTGATTCAATACATTTTACAGCAAAAATAAACTCTCCGGCCAACACATTAGCCACAGAATATGGACGATGGGCGCCCCCATATATCATCAGTAAAACACAAAATTGTTAAAGGAAAGACATTTGGAATAGACGAGGATACACATAGGGAAAATTGGAAGGAACAGAATAGATCAGTGAATAGATTGTATATGGTGGAAGTAATCTAGAGGATATGTGAGTCAGGTACAAGGGGAGATAGAAGGGCAGGAAGACCCCCATTGAGATGGAGAGACTGTGTAAGAAAGGCTTTGGATGATAGAGGAATGACTATAGATCAGGCAGGGGAAGTGGTGGTGGACAGGAGTGAATGGAGAATGCTTGTGAATAGTTGAGTGAACACGTGGTCATTTGGAGTAAGGGGTCGGGCGCAAGTTCGACTAGATAATAGTCCATCAGGCGCCTGGCCTGGGGGGACGATTAATATGAAGGGTGTGCCTGGAAGTGTGGTGGGAGGGCTTGTGGCTTTGGCTCCGCTGCATGTCTGCCTGCCGAGATCGGAACCTCTCCGGGTGGTCAGGGGCCGGGGGAGTGCTGGAGCGACCTTGGTAACCTTTGGTCTCTGGGTCTTCTCCTGGGTGACCTGGATGTGTGTGAGTTTGTGTTTTTTATCTGTGTTTATTTTTTGTTTTATGTTGTTTTTGTGTTTTCCCTGTTCTTGCTCTGTCTTGAGTCGGCTACCCCCTAAATGGGGATTGGGCCTGAGCATATAGATAGATAGATAGAATCTAGAGGAGATGTGGTGGAAGAGTAAGGCAAGAACGGAAAAATGAAGACAAGACACAGAGTTAATGGTGAAAAATGATATAGTTTAGAAGAACTGGACAACAGAAACACTTAGATAAAGAGCAGGTATTAAACAGAGCACCATAAGTTGGAAGACATTTGATGGGAAGGAGATCCAAGGAAATACAATATTAATTAATTCCATGATAACTAAAGGACTAATGAAAGGTTAGAGACAAACACTCGAAATGAAGAAATCCTGTTTAGATATTGCTGATACCAATTATTATGTTCTCTCCACTAACCAACTTTACTCCTTAACTCGATCAATGAAATTAACAAACACATGTGGCAGTCCGGGGATTCGAACCCAGGACGCTCACACCGAAAATCAACACACTTATGCATTGCATATATATATATTGTTACGAATTCTCATCAGAACTCATACAAAGTCTAAATAGACCTCGGACAAAACAACGCGAATCTGACTACTTCAGAAGACAGGTAGGGTTAATATCCCAATTCCGGTAAATCTACACTGCTATCACATGGAAGGAAATCATATTGATACAGCGTCAATGGATTCATATCATATTATAATTCACTTCTGTCACTGTACAATAGCCTACTGTGAAGTAAATTATATAGGCACTCAAGACGAAATGAGTTAGGCTAAGCAGACTTCTCAAAAATATCAGAAGGGAAATTGATTAACTATCAAAGAAACACGTTGATAAATTACTCCTATAAAGTATCAAGACTCCTCATTTAAGCAGGCAATAATAAATACAGTGAATTTGATTGAGAATTAAAGACACATTTTGACTCAAATGACTTATCAAATATCGGGTGCTTAATTAAGCCAATAAAATATAAATGTCCCACTGGGACATAGTCAAAACAGTATGGGAAATATAAATGTCCCGCTGGGATATCGTCAAAACAATATGGGATATCTGTATGACAATGTCAGCCCAGGTGGTTCTTAATGTGCAAATAATATGCTACCGAAAATCATTAATCAAGCATTCTTTAACCTAAGACGTGCGCATGGGGGGTATGAGACACCACACGCCTGTGCGCACGTATTTGAGCTGTTCCCATCACTAACATCGTTATTTTACCATAAATAGCATTAATACTTATCCATATGCACCTATTTTACGTTGATTATAAAGGTATTAACCTGTTACAGCAATAAAACAAGTGGAAACAGTGTTTGGATGGTCAAAATTGGCGATACAGGCCGGGAGTTACATAATGTATGGCTGAGGCAACCTCCCTCCCCTCCACTCTTCCCCAAGTCTGGAGAGAGATTGTCGATCGATACTCTCTCTCTCTCTCTTGCACTCGCTTGGTAACAGTGATGACAATGCTCTGCTTGCAACTCGCTAATGTTAGCACGAAAATAGACCACAGAATATGGGAATAACAGGGAAAATAGGTGATAACTGAAGGAGGGGGGGGGCAGTGGAGAAGGAGGGGATGTGGAGGAGTGATATTTGGCATGGCCCAGGGGCAAAAAAAAAAAAAAAAAAAAGGGTTCAAGTTTTTTTGGGCTGTTTTAAATGGATTTTTTTTAGCCCAGGATCATAAGAGTCTTCCCGCAGTCGCCCGGGGAAACTCTTAAAGAGTCTTCCCGCACTTGCCGGGTTAAGCAAGCTATTTCACTGGAATGTTAAATCTGTAGGGGGGGCATTTATCACACAAATACCCCGTATGAACTTCCTAACTAATGCACATATATGAAATACATACTCCAGTTCATCAGAGATATAATATATAATTATATCTTTGATCAAAACGTCAATCAACACGCATACATATAAATCAATACAAGAGATCACTGCAAAAATTTATATATTGAGAATAGCAAGGCTCCGTATAAACACACAAATACTCACACACATAATCGTGTCTGTAGTTCAAGATGCCAGGAGCAGCCCTCCTCTGCCATCAGCTGTCACCACTCGTCTCTGTCTGAGGGACCGCATACACACGCACACACACACACCTGCAACACCAGCAGTCGCCCTCAACCTGCCACACCAAACCCTCGTCTTCCCCCTGTGAGTGCTGGCGAGGGAGTATATATACGGGCGGGGCCTTATGCTCACTGAGGGGCACTCCTCACGTTCAAAATGTCCAAGATGACAAAACACAGTTATTGGTCCCATATATACATTAGAGGGTGAATATCCCAATCACAAGACCCTCACTCGTTAGATAGACACCGCCCACACAATCTATTTCACAAGGCATCCTCGGACAATGCGAGGTATTCATACATGTACAGATAATATCACTTATCAAGTCTTGCAAACCCTCGACTTGATTATAAAGTTCTAACATCATATAATCTCATTTGCCCATCATAAAGTTTCTTAAATACATCATGCCACTTGTAAAATTACACCGATTGTAATCCTGGACACATTAATAGTCTATGGGCTGATATAAATAAGATGATGCAATATTATGTAAGTTCTCGTCATATCTAGAACCGTTAGTTGGGTCCTCTATAGGGAGACATCCACACTCCTTGTCTTTTACAGTAGTAGTGTCCCTATATAAATAATTAACTGTTTTTCAACATTTACAAGCCCATAGATGATATACTGCTCACACAAGTGATGTCCTGACGTCCTGGTGCTGGCCAAGGGCCGGTATACCTTACAATATATATATATATATATATGCATATATACAAAATATACTTGGTGCCGATGCATGACTTATTTGGCCAAATATACGTTGAACCTTGCTGGATTAGGAACCATATGCTCAGTGGACACATAACCTGACCATTTGAGAACATTGATGTTAGGGTAAACTGATGGCCACTTAATTAGGGGGAGGGGAATAAGACCCCCTCCGTTTAATAGTTTTGACATTTTATGACGTTCGCTCCATTAGTTTGGCGGTTTTAACACCTTTTGAGACATTTAAGTGTCGATTTTATTGTGTGGTGAAGACAACAAAGTTAGGTAGTTAACTGTCTTATCTGCTTATATTTGTTCTAAAAGTTTTACTATGATTGATTCCAAACTGATTGGCCGACAATTCCATGAACACTCGTGATTCCCTTTCTTAAATATCCTGGTAACTCCAGATTTTGGGCACATCGCTCTCCTGTTTCTAAGAATTTAATGCAAATGTTCACTATGTTGGATTCAACTTGGTCACGAACTTCTCGCACGACCCTGTGAAGAAGCCTTCCAGGATATGGTTTGAACATATTTATATTGTTTATTCGCGTTGCCACCTTCTCTGGGTTGCGTCTATTTTGTTAGAGCACTTCTTCCTCATAAACAAATCTTGGACTTGTAATGTCACTAGTATCTTCCCAAGTGAACACTGAAGCAAATTATTCATTGAAAAATGCTCGAGACTTGCAGGGTACAGTATTACTCTTTAATGTTTTCTGAATATTCATTTAGTTGCAAATATCATTGAGAGAGAGAGAAAAAAGAGAGAGAGAGAGAGAGAGAGAGAGAGAGAGAGAGAGAGAGAGAGAGAGCGAGAGCGAGGAGAAATGGAAAATTAAATAATGGAAGAAGTAGAAAGGAAAAATAGAGTATGTCTTGCATTAACGGAGGCATTTTGGTCAGGGTCTGTGTGCAGTAAACGTTCACCTGCCTTTGTTCGGCTTACGGCATACCAGCGTAGTTGATGAGAGGAAGAAATACACAATCTCGCCCACATACTCTCTCTACATTTACCTAGTTTTATACTTTATGCTAATTATCATATTTCGTTACACATCCCGTTCCCATCACTCTCATTTTTGTTCGATGGCTGGATATTAACTATGGTTTCGTAAAGTAACCAGTACACAATTCCTTCAAGACTACCTTTGTCCCGCAAAGCCACATTATTGACCTGAGCTTTCCATTTTATAAACAGCTCTGAATATAAGGACGCAATCACATTAAGGTGTTTTACTTTCTTAGAATTTTTGGCATGTAACCGTAAACTTTAATATCTACACCCAGGGAAGGTGCTCTTTGGCCTCGGCAGGTGTGTCTTGAGCATTCCGGGACGTCGCAAGGCCCTTCGCATGCCTTCTGCTGCCTCGTGCAGAGTGTACCCCTGGCGGGTACAGCCTCGGCGAGTATTAATCCGCACGGCGGCGATTAATCGAAGAGGAAATCGCCGGTGATTATTGGGCATCGGCGATGTTCTTGGAACATCTGGGATCATCGGCGGGCCAGCATGCGACGTTTTGGAACATTTTGACATTTTTTTTCGTGCGACACCCTCGCCGACGTCGTCGATGATCCCTGAGGGCCTCGCGGATCATTCTGCAATGATCGACGATGCTTGCGAGGGCAACGAACCCTCGTGAGTCCTCGTCCCAAATTTTAAACAAACCGAACATTTGCGACGACCCGCGAGGGTCCACGCGAGGCCGGGCGAAGCATGCGATTATGAAGCGAGGGTATACGTTTATTGTCCGACATGTCACGAATATGGGTGTCGCCGGTGAAAATCGTAAGAAATCGCACATGTGGGAAAGGGGCAATAAACAGCGCAAAAATATTTAGTTTGAGAGTGACAAGAAAGCTTTAGCCAGAGAGTTGAAAATTCAGAAGAATCTAAGTTGGGAATACGAGAGAAAGCAAGATTGTTGCGTACATAGACGGAATATCCACCTTTGGCTTGAAACTGAGGATAGAGATAGTAGGAGGATACAGAAAAGGGTTTGCTGTCAGCAGACCTAGACAACTGCGTGTCGGTGAGAAAGAGAAGATCAGGGTTGGCAGAGCAGAGGAAGTGTTCCACATAGTGGAAGTTAGAGGAAAGGCCACAGCTGTTGGCAAAGTTGATTATAGTGAGAGTGGAAGGAAGTGGTACAGAACATTTTGGCGAGTCGTTTCCAGGGGTCATATAATTGGGGGCATTTCTGTCCCCCCCCCACCCCAAACACACTGGGGAATCGAGGCGGGTCGAGTATTCGTCATCATGATTTTTGAACAGATATTTCATTTTTTTATTTTATTTTTTGTTCTATATTCCAACTACTCCCACTCGGGCATTGGCTATACGTCCTCTCTCTATTGTACAGGTCTGTCAAGCATGCAAAATGGTATTTGAGCTCCTGTGCAATAGCATCTCCACCGCTGAGTCTTGCAAGAAGTTTTCCGTCATTTAAAGTTTGGGCACATTCATTAAGTCTGTTATTGAGGTTCATCGTCATAACTTGTCTGAGTTCAGAGGATGGGGCTTCTTTATCACATATGAAACACATTTGGCCTTCAAGGCTGGTTCTACGCAGCTTGGTCTGGCATTCTACTGGCTGAGCACTCTCTGCTCTTCTTTTTCTGGCTCTCTCCAGTTTCGTGTTGTTGAACATAAGGCGACAACTTTGGTGATACTGCGCCTTGTTCCTCCTCAGAGTTTCTTCAATGCCACCACCATCATCAAGTCTGGCTGGATCCAGAACAATAGGCATCTCATTAATTGCGTGAAAGAGGGGAATAGTAGTCGCAATCATAGTGTAGCCATCATGTTCTTGTGGTTGTTTTGCACGTGGTGACTTGAGCTCTTCACTCTTCTTCTTCTGGCAAAGACAACACTTGCTCCAGTCAGTCCGGAATTTAGACGGTCCTGGATCTGTATTTGCCATCTTGGTGAATACAGTATGATAATTATCTGTAACACAGATATAATAGATGACAGATAATCACAGTATATAACAGATAATCACAGATATAACACAGTATGTTATATGATAACAGATATAACAGATCATCACAGTATGATAATTATCTGTATTCAGTGAATCAAGGCCGAGGGGTTATCCTTTTCCCACCTTGATCACAATCATGCACAATAAGGTATGGGATACGACTAGGTGCGGGAATAAAAATATATGACCTACATCTAGCCCGATCGTTCATCCAGTATCATTCAAGTCCCGTGCGATCTGTACACCATCCAGGTAACTACATGCAAAGCAATGTAAAGCCCCGTTACCCTTGGCTCGGCTCTCTCGCGCTGGCACACCCTGTCAATTCAGGCGCGGCTATCTAACTAAACATCTATGTTAAACTACATGTAATCTACAGTAGCTAACTGATGCGGGGCTTATAAGACAGCATTTGGGACACTAAACTAAATATTTAGCTACACTAAACTAATTATTCAGCTGATACTGAACCCCATGCTGAGTTTCACAGCAGCGGTGCCACCAGTGTGCCCTGGCTGTGCGTTGACATCCGCTCTGTTGAGCTACTACTCTACACTAGGTACTAGGACCAATTCTCTTTCTAATTTACATCAACGACATAGATGAGGGTCTCACCTGTACAATCTCAAAATTTGCTGACGATACAAAAATTGCAAATAGCGTACTCTCAAAAGAACAAGTTGACGATATGCAACACAATCTAGATAAATTGTCATGTTGGGCCCAAATATGGCAAATGAGTTTCAATGCGGATAAATGTAAAGTACTACATATCGGATACCTAAATGAGAAAGCAAACTATTCGATGAATGGCACTCAGCTTAAGAATGTAAACAGAGAAACCGATCTGGGAGTAACAATATCGAGTACCATACAACCGAGTCAACAATGTTCAGAAGTTGTTAAGAAGGCAAACAAATAATTGGCTTTATAGGCAGGTCATTTGAGCATAAATCCAAAGAAGTTATCCTAACCCTTTACAATTCATTAGTCCCGCCCTCTTCTGGAATACTGCGTTCAATCCTGGTGCCCTTATTACCAAAAGATATAAACAAGCTAGAACGAGTTCAACGTAGAGTTACCAAAATGATACCTAGCCTAAAGAACAAACCATACGAAGAGCGTCTTAGAGAATTAAATCTATTTCCTTTAACCCAGCGCAGATTAAGAGGTGACTTAATTCAAGTGTTCAAAATCATCAAAGGCATTGACAATATGAACTGTAGTAAGTACTTCACTATCGACCAATCTAATTACACGCGGGGAAACGGTTGCAAATTATTGGTAAATCTTTAAACTCACACGAATCTAAGAATTTCCTGTTCAATCGAGTTGTCAACTTGTGGGAATGGGCTTCCCCGAAACGTTAATAGACTGCATGCATCACCGTTGATTCATTTAAACTCCGCCTGGACAAATATCTCTCATCAAAGCCGCGACTGACTGCGTTTGTAAATGAATAACTTTATTTTATCCCCCCCTCAGTTACTAACCCATCTGTCCCCTACTAACTTCCTAATCCTGCCACGGACATTAGTTTCCAGGGCAGTATTTTCCCTTTCCAATGTTCCCTTACCCACTCTAACCACTGTTTGGACACTTGATCCTCAGTGTTTTGGGAGAGAAGCGCCTAGAAGGGTCACTAGATCTGTTGTTGCTTGATTTCCTTTGTACTCCTTTGTACACCTTCCGCTGCAAGTCCCCCCCCCCCACCACCGTTGACATCCGCTCTGTTGAGCTACTACTCTACACCTTCCGCTGCAAGTCCCCCCCCCCCCCACCGCATCATGTCTTGTCCAGTTTGGAAGGCTTGTATAGGAAGATGCTACAAATACTAAACCTCTAACACTACTACGATATACACTACCATGCATTTTAGCCGAGTCAGACGTAACATGAACCTCTAATTTAGCAGAATATTAGGATTCCGGGACTGATATTATGGTACAAGGAAGCTAGTGAGTAAGTCCATGGTTCCAAATTCGGATTCTACATAGTGAAAAATGTATGATTTGACACCAAGATCATTCAAATAGGACAAGTCTTTGCGATTTTATTGCGAAATGCAATATTTCTGTATATTCAATGGCGGCCATCTTGAAAAATGGCCGCCATCTTGAATTTTTAGGTGGCTAACGGGTTTTATCAAAAGAGCAATCCCCAAGGAGTATGTGTGCCAAATTTGGTTCTTGTTTCCGGAAATGAACGATTCTCCTGAAATTGCAGTTATCTGCTCCACTACTAAGAGCCTTTACACTACACCTCTGAACACGGTGAGGCCCGTGAGGTCTAGTTCAAGTCTAGGGAGTGAGACATGCGAAGCACCCCGGCTCGAAGCAACCCCATCTTCTGAAACTGCTCCGCCTCCGCGCTTCACAGTCTCCTCCCCCACACTCGAACCCTCACTCTCAGAACGCCAGCTATTGAGCAATTAACTCACTAGGCATTGCCCCCCTGTCACATGTTTTGAATATGGGAATATTCATACAATGCTATTTAATCAGGGAACAATGAGGGTATTGTGTTGGCATTTCGGTGTGCTGTGGTAATGCACTGAAACTAGGTACAGCACAAATTCCATCCCAATAATATCTTCCCATCGACATACTGGGATTCGAACCCGGGTCCATTGGATTACCAGTCCAGTGGCAAGACCACTCTGCCACACCTCCCCTATGGTAGTATGTAGTATTGTAGTATGTATGGTGTTTGTAGTATAATGTATTGCTAAGGGGAAAAGGTGCTTTGAAGGGCAGGCTGGGCTTGCCCTCAATATTGTGAGGCATTGTCTGTTCCTATATTCATGTTTTTATTGTCTTTATTTTTTCTAATTTTACCATTCATGCCGATAAATCCTAATAATCAAGCCAAACAATAAAACAACAAGGCTTATTTATGAACGAAAGTGTGCGTGTGTGTGGGGGTGTGGGGGGTGGGGGGGGGGGGGGGGCGAGGTGTGGTGGAGTGGTCTTGCCAATGGACTGGTAATCTACTGGACCCGGGTTCGAATCTCAATATGTCAATGGGAGAATATTATTGGGATGGAATTAGTACTGTACCAAGTATCAGTACATTACCAGAAAGCCCACCGAAACGCCAGATAAATACCCTCATTGTTCCTTGATTAAATAGCACTGTATGAATATGCCCATATTCAAAATATGCTACAAGGGGACAATGCCTAGTGAGATTATTGCTCAATAGGTGGCATTCTAAGAGTGAGGGTCCGAGTCTAGGAAGTAAGACAGTGAAGAACTGGAGCAAGGCAGCTTCAGAGATGGGGCTGCTTCAAGCCGTGAGTGGGCAACTAAGCCCCATGCATCCTGCGAAGGCAAGATGGCAGGGGCTGGTTGCAGCTAAAAGTGCTTCACATGTCTCACCCTCTAGACCGGAACGAGAACCCACAAACTTCACCGTTCAATTATTAGTGGTTGAATGTACAGGCTCTCAGCCTATGCCCGAGAGGAAGTAGTTGGAATATAGAAGAAAAAAAAATCGGACTTTGTATGCTATCCAGCCTAAGATCAAAAGAGTAGAGCCTTCACAACCCTTGTCTCTTAATATCAGTCTCTTCGTTATCTTCCTTTACCATACACATTATCTACTGATGCATTCTAATGGTCTAAACCTCTATATCTTCATGGTGTAACCATAGAAGACAAATCTATAATTACTTACTCGACTCTACAGGGTGGGTTTGAAATTATCATATATGAAAGCCTGGATCCAAGCACACAATCACTCCTCATTTTGGGAACAATTTAATATACCGTATGTAGTTTTGGTAATTTTTTGTAATTCCCCTTGCAGTTGGGCACATAACATAAATACGGCATCGTTGTGTGAGGTTATTAGGGCTAATAATATTTAACATTTTCTGATATGAACCATATATATTCAAGGCCACAGTAACAGGTTCACAGAGGTCAGTTCCAACTTGCAAGGTTTTCCCAGTAATGAGGTCGCTAAACGCTATTCCCATCACACTTGGACAGATGCCACTCTGGCTCCGCCTCCTACCGCGTATTACTACTATGACGTAGAGTCCTCCATCTCTCTCATCGAACAGGCCTTGTGTAGAGAAGGTCTTGCATGGGCTCGATTAAAGCTTCTCCCAAGGAGATGGTTTCAAATTTGTTATACAGTATCAACTGTTTAAGGAGGACTATAATAATTATTTAATATATGCATGGTGACTCTTGGTTACAAGTTGCTTTAACAAGGTATATCATAACGTATTTATTTATCTCTTTGTTAAAGCAGGTACTTATTTATAGTCTCAAATTTCTACAGTTTTCCTTTCTTTTTTAAATGCATTATTTTATAAGGTAAGAATTTTTTGAAATATTGATTTGTGGAAGAGTATTTCATGTTCACGTATAGGAGTTTTCTAGATTACTTAGACATGAGGTAAAGATGATAGAAGCCATTATAATTAATTGTAAGTATGAAGAAGGAAATCAATATTTACTTTATAATATATATTTCTTACTGTAATTCCATATGCAACATTACAAACTGTCAACATTTTCCCATAACTACAATGCAAAATAATATGATTCCTGCTCTTACCTGCAAGCAATTATTAGCTACCGTATACTAATGTTTAAGCCTCACTGACTTGTGGATAATATGATTCCTCCTCTTACCTGCAAGCAATTATTAGCTACCGTATATATGTGGATAATATGATTCCTCCTCTTACCTGCAAGCAATTATTAGCTACCGTATATTTTCAAGCCTCACTGACTTGTGGATAACACAAAACCCATGATAAAGTTCAGTTCAAGTGATGGTACTAAATCAACAAGTTTAAGGTCCGGGACCATGGGCAATACATATCTTTAAAACTGCCCTCTTATATTTCCATATGATCTAGTCATTCTAGTGGATACCAGTAACAAAAGACTGGTTAATGTGTATGCTGTCAAGGATTACATATTAATAATCTATCTATATATTACTGGACGCCTTACTTCCCTTTATGAGGTAGCCATACTGTTACACAAAACACCCCCCAAACGGACTTATCTCCTAGGAGAAAGACAACATGTGCCAGTTTATTTAAGGACTTGCATGATTGACCACTAAGCACCATAAGTCCCATTTATCCATGATTAATGATTAATGCAAATGAGCCAAAACTATGCCTAACACTTATGATCAGCCCTTAGTATTAAACCAGATAAGATATTGGTGAAACTGTACTTACTATTGTCTGACTGTCTTCTATATACTAATTATGGAAAATATGATATCAGGAGTGAACGTACCCCTTAAATAAACCAACTGCTGGACACCCCAAAAAGAAACTAATCACAACACACACACATACATACAAACACACACACTCTTTCACACACACACACACACACACACACACACTAGGAAAGCAAACGGAAAATACTAACATAACTTTTGCTTTTGTCAGAGAAACAAGACAATCTGACAACTCGGACAAAACAGCTGAGAACAGGACCACTCAAGATACAAAACAATCGTGTTTCATCTGATTACCAGGTCAGCCTATTTGTAAGAGAGCCTGGGAGTGGAAAAGAAACGTGTGTGTTTTATTCCTTGAATATACTGAGTCAGACACATCGTTATGTTTTCTTGGGAATGTTATCATGTCAACTGAAGCAAGGAATTCATTCAAGATTTTATGAAATAACTGCATGCGAATATAAATATAGTACATTTGTTTAACCCCTTCAGCACGATGGCGTCTTTTTACCTTATATTCTGGCCAGAGTTTGAAAATCGTCTGCAATTGAAAACGGACCTGTGTTATTCAGAGGATTTATTGAGATCGTATTTATACCTTTGAGTCTTAGATGTAGATTCTAAGCAAAACGAAATCGTCTACTGCTAACCAGAATACAATTAAAATTACGATATCGTGCTGAAGGCGTTAACCCTTCCAATATGATGACGTCATTGTAATTTGAGTATGGTAACATTATACGATTGTATTAAACTTAGGAAGGTCCAATAGTAAACAGAGGAGTGAACACTACCTCAAATATTATTTTCAGAGGGATGAACACTGTCTCCAATGTTCTTTTGATTTCCACAAGTTTTCTAAGCGGAATAACATAAACAAAGCTAACTATTAGCCTATGTAGTACAAGGTGTTGCTATGCTATAAAGCTAACTATTAGCCTATGTAGTACAAGGTGTTGCTATGCTATAAAGCTAACTATTAGCCTATGTAGTACAAGGTGTTGATATGCTATAAAGCTAACTATTAGCCTATGTAGTACAAGGTGTTGCTATGCTATAAAGCTAACTATTAGCCTATGTAGTACAAGGTGTTGCTATGCTATAAAGCTAACTATTAGCCTATGTAGTACAAGGTGTTGCTATGCTATAAAGCTAACTATTAGCCTATGTAGTACAAGGTGTTGCTATGCTATAAAGCTAACTATTAGCCTATGTAGTACAAGGTGTTGCTATGCTATAAAGCTAACTATTAGCCTATGTAGTACAATTCTAGAATTAATGAATGGGGACAAGAGAATCTAGTTTCCTTTAATGCACAGAAAACCAAGTACATTCAATTTTCTAACCGACAGAATCTCACTGACTCCCATATATTTTTTAATGATGTAAATATTCCCACTTCCCCTAGTATTGACATTCTCGGTGTAACATTAACTACTAACTTGAGCTGGACACATTATGTTAGAAGCATTGCTAAGAATGCCTCTAAAAAACTGGGACTCCTGTACAGAGTTCGAGAATTCTTCACTGACGAGCAGTTGGCCGTAATATATAAAAGTCATGTGCGCTCTCAGATGGATTACTGTTCACCTCTGTGGGGTGGAAGTGGAGTGGTTGCATTGAGGCAGTTGGACAAAATTCAAAATAAAGCTATTAGATTAATCAATAACCCTGCAATCACACAGGACCTTCCTACATTAGCCATACGAAGAAACGTTGCATCCCTTGCATTATTCTACAGATATTTTCACAGCAATTGTTCCGAGGAACTTGCTTCAATTGTGCCGCCTCTCCACATCTTTCCCCGTAGAACTAGGGCAGCTGAGAGCGCCCATGAATTTACACTTTCTCCTCCACAATGCAGAACTTCTGCTTATCAGAATTCATTTATCCCCAGAGCTACTACTCTTTGGAATTCACTTCCCTCGAATTGCTTTCCACAAACTTACAATCAACAAATGTTTAAATCCAGTTGTTACAAACATTTTATGAATGGAGGATGCCTTTAGGCACATGGACCTTTTTGTTTTATCTGTGTTTTTCCTTCCTCCGTTCATTGTCTCTTAAAAAAAAAAAAAAAAAAAAGGTGTTGCTATGCTATAAAGCTAACTATTAGCCTATGTAGTACAAGGTGTTGCTATGCTATAAAGCTATACATGTTTATTGGGAAACAGTGATATATTTAGCTCCTGCTAATCAAAAACTATAACACTATCACAGAACAAATTGCTATCCTCTTGACGCCCAGACTTCATTATTGTTGTGGTGTCTTACAGTAAGTATACAATATTAATTATAAGACAACACTAATAAAACAATGCATTAACATATTTACTTAACATTATTGATAGTAATTGTGCAGCAAAATTACGTTAAATGACTTACCTGTATAATTGTTAACTACATCAACAAATGTTTGTGTTATTATCATCGTTGTAATTCAAATAGATGTACGGTAAGTATTGCTGCTATTGCACTTGTGTTATAAAAGAGAATGAACACATGTTTTACTATGGTTGTTAGAAATACGCAAGCTGAATATCATTATGAACAGTAATTTAGATTGTCTATAATGTATCTTGACTAGAAGTGTTATAGAGTGCCATACAGTCCAAACATTCGAATATCGCCTTGACAAATATCTTGCCATAAACCCACGACTAACTGCGTTTGTGCCTGAGTAATGTGACCGTTTTAGTATCTGTTACGACTGGGGTTCAAATATATCAGGGCTCTTATTCATTGGACTAGTAATGGCATAAATGTTACAACGGAAAGCGCTAGCTCCAACCTCTGATGTATATTCCCAGTGAACAAAGAACACAAATACTCTACAGAGTTCTATATGCAATAATAGGCTATCAAACTCTCAATAAATGTGCGTGTACTCTAGGCTTAATGTTATGTGAAAACAGCCTATTACTACCTATAACCGAAGGTGCTTGGTTATGGTATGCAAAGTAAGGTGGTAAGAGAAGTTACAGCTTACGTTACTTTAATCAATAAATGTCAGGCACTCCTGCATGAAAGAAAGTGCACTAAAGTCCTTTAACACTAACAAGGAATCTTCTTTAACCCGTACAGCCCCAGCGACGCGCCTGACGCGTCGGCGATGTATGTAACGCACAGCCCCAGAGACTCGCCTGGCGCGTCACCCTAATTGCGCCGACCGTGACCTCAGGTAGCCACTCAAGAGGGCTCAGATTCGTATGGGAACTGTGTACGTATCCCACGCAACCGTGCCGATGGTTGAAAACTCTCAAAGTCCACGTGCGTGCGCGCGAGCGCGCAATAACCTGTTTTTTTGGGATAATTGCCTTCAATTTTTTACTCTTGTAAAATCCATTTTCGGGGGCTCTGTAGGACCATTTTTTAAGCTTTTTGAGCGGTTTTTCGTGGTTTTTCCTTCATTCCTAACCCATTCGCTATTGTTTCTGGAATAAAACAATTTTTTGAAAACCGGCCGGGTTCTGGTGCGCAAACATTACAAAACTAGCCGGGGCTCCACGGGTTAAATGTTAGATGCTATAAAGATGCTCGTATCGGAAATGGAACCCAAAAAGGCAGGCAGCGGAATAATGCTCGTGCAGGCTATGCACACAAAAAGGCAGAATATATAATGCCGTCGGAGCCAAGAATATCCTAAACACTACAACAATAATAATAATCGCCACGACAATGCAGTATTCCTATCAACAAAAAGAGCCTAAGTCGTTTGTGTCTCAATACATCAAACTAGGCTGCGAAATGCTTGTGTAATCATAAATGGGTATGCATAAAAAGAGTAATTAGGTTAATATACTTAATGTCTACTATGATTGATAAAGTCTAGCTAGAGTCAATGATACGAGATACTGGTGCGCTGGCATGCCGCATAGCCTAGTGCAAATCTCAAGTCTGTGCGTCAAATATTACGTTATAGGGAAGGGTAGCTCTCTTGAGAAACCTTAATACCGAAGTATTAAGCGTTCTCCTGGCGTACCTCAAAGACAAACAATCGAGACTAGAACAGTGCAGAATGGTATAGGCAAAAAGCCCTCATTCGTGCATGCTCTATTCTCAATGGCACACAGACTAGAATTTACTCAATCAACTCCAGTTCTCAGGTATGTCGTGCAGCTTTTAACTAAAGCCAGCACTCATAGGAAACAATACCTTATAATATCAGACTCCTAGTCTAGCATTATCTAATCCAGCAGAACACTAATAATTAAAGGATGCAGTACTTAAACAATATAAATGCCAACCAATGCTTCGTGATCCACTTATCTTAACAACTAACATACATGGGGGCGGGTGCCCAACCCCGAAAAGGGTTGAAATAGGGGAGCTATCCCCCCGCCATAGGCGGCTTTCTAGGGCCTTTCCTAGCTGATGCTGAGAGGATTGGGTTCTAGTCATGTGGTGATGGGATGGTCTATCAGAGTGAGAACTGAGCAATCTCTGCCATACCCATAGCTTACTCTGACTGTTCCTTTTACTTATATATTTTCTAGATCTCAAGTGACGGCGTCTCTAACGTGGATTGACCTCCCAATCTACCAAGATTGGAAGCCAAAGCGTCACATTTTTCCCTTGCCCCTCAACTTTCTCTTCATAATTGCTGAGGGACACAGGGCCCTGGGTGGGGCTATGGTTTCCCGGGCATTTCCGCACCCTCCTCAGCTCCCCGCCATGGAGTGGCTTCGGTCACCCAGGCTTTATTGTGGTCGGCGGGGAGGGTTCTGTGGCGGCGCTCGGTTATGGCCTTGGCCTTGCTCGGGGCCTTGGGGCTGTTCGGCCAGGCAGCTTGGGGAACAACAACAACAACAACAACTAACATACATGGGTTATATCAGACCTTAACGCACAATACAACTGGCCAGCATGAAGCTGATTTTGCAGAGTTAACCAGAGGGGGTATAATATTAATAAAAGGTGGTGAAAGATATGGAAAATGAGAGAGATAGGCAGAGGAAAAGATTCTCAGGTGCGAGCGGGGTACAGGTAGCAAGGGAAAAAGATGGGTGCATTCTAGAAACCAGATCTGAGGGAGAGAATGAATGAATGAATGAATATAGAAAAGGTGGGTGAGGGTGAAAGAAGGGAAGTTTTTATTGGTTAAGTAGGAGAGACAGTGATAATAGTGGGAGAAATAGGGTGTCGGGGCTTGCCCCAACGTGCGTGAGTTGAATAATTGAGCTGGGGTTGAGTTGATTTAGTTGGAGAAGTTACTTTAGTGATTCAGGATGGCTTGCCAAGAAGGGGGTAAGGGATGGGGAGCAAGTTAATTTTGGATGGTATAAGATCGAAAGTGCTTGCATGTTTTGGGGTTGTATTTTTGGGTGGTAGTAATTCGAAAATGGTATAAAAGGGGGAGGTAATTTTGGGTGGCATGGAGTCAAAAGGGGTACTGCTGGGGAAGTCTGTCAGTGGCAGAACCTGTAAGAAGGCTGTACTGTTATTATTATAGAAGTTACGTTAAAAGGTTGTTGTCTTGTACTTTGTCTGTGAAATTATACATTTTAATGGGAAGTGAAGCTAGGAATCTAGGTCAAGAGTGGTAGGGAGGCTGGACTGTGGACGAGCCGGCATGACCCACCTCCTCTACCAATCCTGATTTTAAGTGAATATTGGAATGGGTGCCTCTCTGTTGTTGGGGTGAAGGAGGTTTGACAAGGGGCGGGGGGGATATAAAATTCTGTTGAAAATTTGGATGAAGTTATCATGAAAGGTCTCAAGTTTTATAATTTGTTTTTCTGCTAATTGCTGCCAATAAGTATTTAGAGGGGGGATGTGGGCTAGATTGTGAAGATGTTGTGCCGTCTGGAACTCATACCACTGAGTCCCGAACATCCACCTCAGTGCTTTATTTTGTATTTTTTGATATTTTAGTTGGTTGGTAGGGGCCGAAAGTGAAATGTTGAGTGGGACGTAGCACAAAAGAGGTCTTATAAGTGCTTTGTATAAGTGAAGCTTGGTTTTTATTGAGGCATTTCTGAATCGATAGATGGTTTGTAGTGATTTAGATGCGATGGCAATGGAAGTTTGTGCTTGTTTGTGGAATCGGATGTTTTTGTCGAATGTGAGGCCGAGTACTTTGTTTGTGGGAGAGACATTTATTTGTGTGCGGTTAGGGACAGGTGCTCGGGAGTTCTGGAATAAGGGTCTTGGGCGGGGATGTCCTTTGGCAAAGTATGTGACGTGTGTTTTTTGAGGATGAGCCTGAATCCGCCATTTTTGCTCCCATTGTGCTACTTTGTCAAGTTCTCTTTGAGCTCTGTTTGTCAATGCGTCTATTGTGCCTGCTCTTATTATTTGCGTCACGTTGTCTGCGTACATTACTGTGAGAGAGTCATTGTGAGTGGGGTTGGGAAAGTCATTTGTGTATAGGATGTAGAGGGTAGGAGCGAGCACTGAGCCCTGAGGTACGCCTGCGTTTAGTGCAAATGAATCTGAATAAAGATTAGAAAACTTAATTTTGGCTGTTCTATTATCCAAAAAGTTGCAGAGAAGTTTCTGAGTAATTAATGGGAAGTTGAAATTTTCGCAGATTTTGTACTTCAAGCCTTCGTGCCACACTGTGTCAAAAGCTCGTTTTATGTCCTTTGTAATTAAGGCTGTCTTGTTTTTTCGTCTGGACTGTTTGTTTATGTGAAGGTAGTTTGTGATAATGTTTAGTGCTTCTTGTGTCGATCTGTGTTGTCTAAAACCAAATTGCATGTTCGTGAGGAGTCCTTCGTCTTCGAGAAATAGTCTAAGTCGGTGGTTTATGATGCGTTCTAGAGTCTTCCCAAGAGTCTCAAGTAGACTAATGGGTCTGTAGTTTAGTGGATTAGTCTTGTCTTGGTTTTTCTTGGGTATGAGGATAATGGTAGCCTGATGCCAGGATGGCGTTGTAGAGGCGAGTGAGTGCTGTTATGAAAGTGTTAGGTAGGTGCTTTACAAGGTGGTGATTAATACCCGTGGCACCAGGCGCCTTTCTCCGTGTTTTAGACAGTATGAATTTGACTTCGTCTGGCACAATGGGAGCAGTGAGTATGTTTTGAGGGTCAAGTGTGTTTAGGTTAATGTGTGTGTCATGGGAGATGTTGTCAGGGATGGTAGTGAGATGTTCTATATTGCGGATGTGTTGTTCGGCAGGCCTTTCAATGGGGTGTGGGTGGTATACTTGTTGCCATGTCTGTTTAAATGTATCTGTGATAGCCCTAGGATCAGTAATTTTGTTGCCATTAACAGTGAGGGAGGATGTTCTGGGAGTGGTATTACCTTTTAAACGTTTTATATGTTGCCAGAATTCCCAGGGCTTAGTTTTTCTGTTTTGTTCTGCTGAGTGTACTAGGTGAGTCCAGTGAGCGTCATGATCAGATTGCAGGCTGTTAAGGATGTGAGTTCTGAGGTTGGAGAGGTCGTAACGTACTTGGCCTGGTATGCGGTTGTGTTTGTTCTGTTCGAATCGACGACGATAGCACACTAGGAGTCGTTGTGTTCTGATGGAGGGTCTGAAAGTGTGTTTGATTTTGTATGTAGTTTTTGGGATGGTTGTGTTGGCTGCATTTATGATTTTGTTCTGTAGGTTCTCAATTTGTTGGTCTATGTGTGTGTAGTGTTGTCCCTCATAGTCGTGTATGTAGTTGTCTTCTGATAAAATGTTTTTGAATTCTTCCCAGTTTGCTTGTGAGTAGTTAAAATGAGATTGACATGGGACTTGAATTGGGTTTGAAGAAATTGACATGAAAACTGGGATGTGATCTGATCCTGAAAGTGGCCCTGGGGAAATATCATGATGGAATATATTAAAAGCTTGGTTTGAAAAAATTAAGTCAGGTTTACCATTACCGTTTGGTGTGAAAACTGTGTTGAAGTCTGGGCCTTGAAAAGTTAATCTTTTGTGGATGTGTAGCGCTAATAGTTGAATTCCACGTTGATTAATGGTATTATGTTGGAAAGCTTGGTGTCTAGCGTTAAAGTCTGCAAGTATAAGTGTAGGTGCATTGTTATTGAATAAGGTATTTAAGTCTGTGTAAGGGATGTAGGTATTGGGTCTGACATATGTGGTGGCAACTATGAGGGGTCCAAGTGTTGTGTGTGTTTTAACTGCAAGGAAATGCTTGTATGTCCAGTCTGTGATGAATTCGTGTTGAATGGTGCTTTTAATCATGATTGCAACTCCATCGTTGGCATCGCCGTCGGTCTGTCGTGTTGTGTAACCAAAGAATCTAATTTTATGTGTGTTGTACGTACAGGTGCTGTTAATTAGTATTATGTCTGGGTCATTATCTAAAATTAATTGTGTGAGTAGGTGTCTGTTATTGTAGTAGTGTCTTTATGTTGAATTGGATGACTCTTAACATGATGGGGTATCGTAAAGTGAGCTATGTGTGGGGAAGTGGGGGGATGGTGGGGCCCGGGTTGGAGAGGGAGAGGATGAGGAGCGGACTCCTCCAAAAGATGGAGATTTGGAGGTAGATTTGGTGTTTTTTCTTGGGGTTTCGACTTTACGTGACTTTGACCGAGAACGGTTTAATTCAGGGGAGGATATCTCAGCTGGACTGGTGGGTTTTCGTTTTAGAGGAGATTGGGGAGGAATGGTGGGCGTTTTTGGTGTAGGAGGGGGTGGGGGAGGCATGAAGGATGTTGGGGTAGTAAGGTTAGGAAGGTCAGGGTCAGATGCATTGAGAATTGGGTCAGTGACATTTGTGGGGGGGGGGGGGGGGGGGGGGGGTTTGGGTAGGGGTTTCTTGGGGTTCATTTTCAGTGGTGAGAGGGATTGACATTTCAGGGATTTCGTTGGCGCTTGGGGGTTGAGGAATAGGGGTAGTGGGGGATGAGTTGGAGGTAGAGGTTGAGGGTAGTGGAATAGGAAGAGGAGTGGCTGAGAGAGATGGATTGTGAGAGTTCTTGCTGTGCTGGAACCAAGACTCAGGGATCATGATGGCAGGGAGGTTGTGGGCAGTCAGGCCATCATTTAGGAGCTTGTTAAACTGTGGGGTGACTTTTTGGTTCGTGAGGTGGAGTGCAACATTAACAAGGACTGAAGTTTGGGCGAATATTTCGCGGTTGAACAATGGGCCGGGAGGATTGATGTTGGGTGGGGTAGGGGGGGAGGATTGAGGGATGTGTGAGGTGGTCGCTGAAGCATATGATGTGGCAGTGAGTGGGTGGGATGAGAATAAAGGACGTGTTTGGTTGGGAGTGGTTGGAGTGGCCTTTGCATTTTTTCTAGTGTCTTTTAAGACATTGAGACGGAAGGGACATTCGGCACTGATTGCAATGTGAGGGCCATTGCAGTTTGAGCATTTCAGAGTGATTGAAGAGCAGGTGGTAAATGAGTGCCCTGACTCAGCACAGCGAGAGCAAGTTACTGTTTTTTTACAATGGGCTGTGGGATGTCCGTAAGCATAACAGTTATAGCACTGCCTGAGATTGATCCAGGACTCAGGGGTCAGAAAATCAGGCGGCAAAATCACATGAAATGCCTTGAGACCTGTTTTTAGAAGCTTACTGGCCTCCTGAGGGGAGGCACATCGAATTTTGAGGGCTTGACGTTGGGTTTTAAATACTTCACAGACAGTGGTGGAGTTTTTCTTGGAAATTTCCCTGGCAATCTCATCTTCGTCTTTGATGAAGATGTTCTTGTCAGGGTGAAGAATTTTGACTGTACAGGCAGCTTTAAGTTCTGGGGAGAGGACTAGTTCATAACCAGCAGATTGGAGTTTCTTTAGAGTGGCGGGGTTGAGATATGCATCAAGATCTTTTTGTGAAGCAAGTCTTATTTTGATTACATTGAGATTTTTGAAAACTCTGACTATTTGGGTTTGAGTGATACTAAATATGTGAGAGCCTGGGTCATCAGGGGGATCATTAATGCATTTAAATTTAACATACAGTGCCATACTGAATCATTGGGAGAAACAAGTTTAATTTCTAACTATAAGAAAAGTGAAAATGAATGGGGAAAATAACAAGTTAGGGAGGTAGAGTTAATTGAACATTTTTATGGAGAATTTTAAAACTGTACCCAGGGGGCACCCCTATGGGATGTCCCCAGAAAAAAACCTAACTCCTACCTATGTCCTTGGACTGTAGGCAAGCCTATGTCACCAGACCCTAACCTACTTGAAGTATAAACCCTACCCACTTGCCTCCTATAACCAGGGGCTAAACCCCCCCCTTCATGGCAATGCCTTCAGGGTTCGGCGTCGTACTACAAGTGGGCTTCTAATGGGTGGTAGTGGGTAATATTTAATAATTTAGAAAAGGAAAAGTAGTGGGAAAGGTTTTGGGGAAAAGATAAGAGTATAGGAAAGTAAAGAGAATGGACAAGGATGATGATGAGATATGAGGTGTGATGCAGTGAGCTGATTTGCCGGGCGAGCGCAGATCGAGGTGTTGATTGGAGGAGGAGAGAGAACTGATGGAGGAAGCTATGGGGCTAGGTTTTTCTGGTCCTCAACTCGTCCATCTTCTTCTACTGCTGCTTGAAGATCTTCGATCTTCTTTCTTCTTTCTTCTTACTTCTTCTGCTTGTAGATGGGGGGGGGGGGGCGGGGGGCTACAGGCCTGTAAGAGAGACCAGAGCGTCACCAAGTACAGCCTCGAAGTTGTGAGGGAGAGAGTGGCGAGGAACTGTATATATACTCGCACCAGCTCGAGCCGCGTGGGAAAAAAGCGGTTACAAGTCCTCTAACCACTAGCAAGAGAGCTTGCAGCATGGTAAGGACCTCTCTCCACCAACCCCCGCGAACGAGGCAGCCAGCCGTGACGTCATCGAGCGGGACAAAAACACTACGCGCTCCCTCTCACTCTGTTCTACTCTCTCTCTCTCTCCCAGATCCCATCATTACTAGTTAATTATAAAACATATACTTTACAATTAAATATATAAAGCCTTGACATGGGTGAAAACAAAGAGCCTTTCTGGACTGCCCATGACACAAGCTTTCATATGAAATAAAGCACATTCTAATACATAAACTGTAGCCCCATCCACTGCCCTGGCGATCCTAGTGAGTCACTGTAGGACAAGCCATGCGGTTCTAACGGAGTGGTTAACGTCACACCCCCCCCAAGATTTTTCTCAGAGGCCCCAAGGCTCACAAAAATCTGATGGTTAGAACCCATGCTATATCTCCACTTCCCATCACCCAGCGGCAGTAAAATATCTGGCACAGTTCTTCAACAAAACATTTTTCAAAATTATAACCCTCCCCAACACCATAGGTTAAATCATATGTAGTTATGCTCCTCAAGAGCGAGCTTCTCTAGCCCAGCATTCTGAGAGGAGTGCAACTCAGAATTACTGCTATAACATACTAAACAAATTCAACTATCAAAGAAAGAGTTTTTATTTGATTTTTATGTTTATAATTTGTTTATTTCGGCTGCACTATAGGGGCAAGCCTAGTTTTTTTCTTCTATACCAAACGCTCAACTCCTGCTTTACGACCCAATACGCTGGGCTACAACCGCGAGCCAACAAGCACCAGCGCAAAATGCTATTCAAACTAAAGCAGGAGGCTACCCGTGTGTCAATCTACCCAGGATCATATACCCTTGAACGACCATCTGCAACCACGTAGTCACAACCGGCAATATGGCGTATGTCCAGGTTATATACCAATAACCTTAGTGACCACCTGGTCAGCCTCATATTCCGATTGTGAAACTGGTCCAAGAACTTGAGAGGGTGATGATCTGGGTAAACTACAACGACCAGACCATAGGCTGGAACACAGACCTCGAAATGCCTCAGAGCAAGTACAACCGCCAGCAGCTCCTCCTTGACAACAGAGCAGCCCCTCTGGGCCGAATTGTACTTCTCCGAGCAGAAACTAACAGGATGCTCCAGCCCATCATTGTCCTTTTCCACAAGGACGGCACCAGCCCCCACACCACTAGCCTCCGTTGCTAGTTGGAAAGGTAGGCTAAAGTCAGGGGCCCTGAGGATAGGGTGAGTGCACAACAGGTGTTTTACTTCTCTAAACACCTTCTCACACTCAGGTGCCCATTTGAACTTCTTATCCTTCCAGTTATCCTCCACCTGAGCTTGACTGTCCCGTTCTCCTTCTCCACCTTGACTGCTAAACGTCATCACAGGCACAGTGAGAGGCTCAGGGGGATGCCTCCCATACTCCTTCACGGGATTATCATGACATAACTGATTGCGCTTCCGTCTGTCTGGAGTGGCTACCAAGTAAACCAGGTCCGATAGCTCCTCCACCACCCTATAAGGACCAGCGTACTTCGCGGATAAGGGGTGACCTACAAGGGGCAGTAGAATCAACACCTCCTGACCCACATGAAACTCCCGGAGTTCAACCTTGAGGTCGTACCTGTCCTTCCTGAGGGCCTGAGAGCTAGTCAAATTACAGCCAGCCAACTCCAGACTGCGCAACATCCGTTCTCGACTGTTGAGGACACACTTGAGCATAGAACAAGGTTTTTCTGCGCCCTCCCATACTTCTTCAACCATATGGAGAGGCCCTCTGACACGGTGTCCAAAGACGAGCTCATTAGGGCTGAATCCCAAACTCTCCCCAGGTACCTCCCACACAGCAAACAAAACACATGGCAGACCAAGATCCCAATCCCTCCCACTCTCAAAGCAACAACAACGAAGCACAGATTTCAAGGCTGAGTGCCATCGCTCTAACACACCCTGGCTCTCCGGATGATATGCAGATGACACAACCCCAACAATCCCATGCTGCGGCATTGCTTGTACAAAGAGGCTTGAAGTGAAGTTGGGTCCCCGGACTGACTGAATCCCCTGCGGGTAACCATACCGGGAAAAATACACTAGCAAGCTTCGGACCACCGTTTTCGCCGACCCATTTCTCATAGGGTACGCGTCAGGGTACCTTGTTGCTACATCTCCCGACTGTGCATCACTGTCCTCCTTCAACTCTTTCGTCTTTTTAAGCCCATCCTCTGCCCCTTCAGGAACAGTTACTGGGTCTTCTCCAGACTCGAAATGTGGTCCTAATAATGAGTCCCCGAGAAGTTCCGTTGACACTAAACTCTCAACCGCATCAACTTTCAACCCCTTCTCGGTACCCTTCCTCCGCTGATCTATAGATTGTTGACCAGAATGTGACTCCCTTGATGCAGAATCTCCGGTGACAACACACTCCATAGGCTGCCCCGGACACTTCCCAACCCACTCCTGCTCCTCCCTACTCACGTTGGCCGGCTTCTCGACAACGACTAAGGGTGGAGCCTCAGAAGTAGGCCCCGCAAAGTCGTTGCCAAGAAGGAGGTCGACGCCCCCAACAGGTAACTTCTCCACAATTCCTACATCCAGGTCACGAGTCACACCATCAACTTCCACCTTCATTCTTACAAGCGGGTATGACCTTGTCGCATTAACTCCCTGAACCACAACCACCCCCGCCGTATTGACAGGTTTACCAGTGAAATTTCTCAACAGTGTTTGCGATGCCCCAGTGTCACGCAAAATTCTCACCTCATGTCTTCTACCCCCCCACTCCACACAACCGAGTCCCCTGTGGTCACTAAAGGCATCACGGACAGGGAATAAGCCTTCCGGATCCTTCTGCACTGGCAGTGTATTTACCTCGGAAGAAATGCCTCTAACAAACTCCGATGTCCTCTTGAACACTCCAATGCCGTGAGCAAAAGACACGGCTGCCGGAGGAGGTCAACTAGGGCATTCATTTGCCTTATGACCCTCCTGGTGGCACCTAAAACACATAAATTTTGGTTTCGGCTTATACTGTGATGTAAAAGGCCCCTAACTTTTCACATACGGTGTGGTGGTAGGTTTGGCTTCAGTTTTAGTTTCATTGCTCTTTTGTTTAAATGTGTCGTTGCTACGGGGAGGGGGAGGATAACGGTCCCTAGCACTTGCATCGTACTTCTGTGAGGACCCGCAACCCCGAATCAACGACAGCCGTAGATCAGCCATTTCTGCTGCTTCTACTAGAGTTCTTGGGTTTTTCTCCTTTAAGTTCAAAGTTAGATCACCGCCCGTGCTCTTAAAGAACTGCTCCAACATCATTAACTGCTTAACTCCATCAAACGTTGTTACCTTCTCAGATTGGAGCCAGTTCCCCATAGCATCGGACAAGTCCCGGGCGTGTTCCAAAAAGGTGCTATCTCTTCCCTTAGTTACACCCCGGAACTTCAAACGGTACGTTTCTGGTTTCAGTTCGTAAGCCCTCAGGACAGCCTCCTTAACATCCTCGTACACAATACATAACTCCAAAGGTAACGCATCGTAGGCTTTAAGACCCTTGCCTATTAATCTAGAGGATACAAGTGCTGCCCATTTATTCTCTGGCCACTGGTGTTCCTGGCACTTCTTCTCAAAGCGTGTGAAAAATTCTGTTACCCCACTCTCATCAAACACCGGAACCAGTTTCAATAAGTGCGAGTGAGATTGATCATGAGCACAGTTACCAGCCCCAAGTCGCTGTCCCGTTATCTCTACTCGCGACTTCTCTACGTCTCTGTCGGCACAGTACTTAGTCGACTCAGCTTGGATTTTTGCTAGCTCTATGTGCTCATGACTGATATTTTTTCTCTCTTCTATCTTGGCTAATTCTATTTGCTGCTGGATCTTAGCTAATTCGAGCTGAAGCAATAATTCTGGAGTTAACCCTTGAGGAGGTGAAGGTGCTACAATGTTTGAAATTACCGGTGGTCCCCCCAGGGGCAACCCCCCCTGCCAGTCACCACCCAACTGTGGAAGCGTACCCGGGGTCGGCAAACTACTGGGATGGCTGGGAGTCGAGTGTAGGGGAAGCATGGCCGAAGGGCTCTGAGCACTCAACCCATCTCGCTCACCAGTCACCCTGCCCAGTACACACGTTATCAAGTTATCCCTGGTCATGCCGCTAGTACCCGCATGACCGATAGCTGTGGCCAGGCATTGAAGACCGTACCGCTCCATACCCTCCAACCGCTCGGCAGTAACAGGCCATTGCAAAAATATCCTAGCATCCTCCTCACAGTTCACCCGATTAACCCTTTCATCATACTGCTGTTCCTCAGTCTCGACATTACGTACTGTGTCTCCATTCTCCTCTGACCCGGTATAAGACATGATGCTCACAAAAATGTCTCACCTCAATATTCAGAAAATAAGTACCCCAAACTCTTATACCTCAATATACACACACACATTCTCGGAAATACTCAAGGGCTATACTATGTTGCAAAACAAAATTATTCTTGCTGATCCCCGCAAAATATTCTCCAAAACAACAAATATTCCCTGCTAATAAATGTACATGTAGGTTCACCAAATCCTAGGTAAGGTCGCCATTTGTTACGACTGGGGTTCAAATATATCAGGGCTCTTATTCATTGGACTAGTAATGGCATAAATGTTACAACGGAAAGCGCTAGCTCCAACCTCTGATGTATATTCCCAGTGAACAAAGAACACAAATACTCTACAGAGTTCTATATGCAATAATAGGCTATCAAACTCTCAATAAATGTGCGTGTACTCTAGGCTTAATGTTATGTGAAAACAGCCTATTACTACCTATAACCGAAGGTGCTTGGTTATGGTATGCAAAGTAAGGTGGTAAGAGAAGTTACAGCTTACGTTACTTTAATCAATAAATGTCAGGCACTCCTGCATGAAAGAAAGTGCACTAAAGTCCTTCAACACTAACAAGGAATCTTCTTTAAATGTTAGATGCTATAAAGATGCTCGTATCGGAAATGGAACCCAAAAAGGCAGGCTGCGGAACAATGCTCGGGCAGGCTATGCACACAAAAAGGCAGAATATATAATGCCGTCGGAGCCAAGAATATCCTAAACACAACAACAATAATAATAATCGCCACGATAATGCAGTATTCCTATCAACAAAAAGAGCCTAAGTCGTGTGTGTCTCAATACATCAAACTAGGCTGCGAAATGCTTGTGTAATCATAAATGGGTATGCATAAAAAGAGTAATTAGGTTAATATACTTAATGTCTACTATGATTGATAAAGTCTAGCTAGAGTCAATGATACGAGATACTGGTGCGCATGGCATGCCGCATAGCCTAGTGCAAATCTCAAGTCTGTGCGTCAAATATTACGTTATAGGGAAGGGTAGCTCTCTTGAGAAACCTTAATACCGAAGTATTAAGCGTTCTCCTGGCGTACCTCAAAGACAAACAATCGAGACTAGAACAGTGCAGAATGGTATAGGCAAAAAGCCCTCATTCGTGCATGCTCTATTCTCAATGGCACACAGACTAGAATTTACTCAATCAACTCCAGTTCTCAGGTATGTCGTGCAGCTTTTAACTAAAGCCAGCACTCATAGGAAACAATACCTTATAATATCAGACTCCTAGTCTAGCATTATCTAATCCAGCAGAACACTAATAATTAAAGGATGCAGTACTTAAACAATATAAATGCCAACCAATGCTTCGTGATCCACTTATCTTAACAACTAACATACATGGGTTATATCAGACCTTAACGCACAATACAACTGGCCAGCATGAAGCTGATTTTGCAGAGTTAACCAGAGGGGGTATAATATTAATAAAAGGTGGTGAAAGATATGGAAAATGAGAGAGATAGGCAGAGGAAAAGATTCTCAGGTGCGAGCGGGGTACAGGTAGCAAGGGAAAAAAATGGGTGCATTCTAGAAACCAGATCTGAGGGAGAGAGTGGCGAGGAACTGTATATACTCGCACCAGCTCGAGCCGCGTGGGAAAAAAGCGGTTACAAGTCCTCTAACCACTAGCAAGAGAGCTTGCAGCATGGTAAGGACCTCTCTCCACCAACCCCCGCGAACGAGGTAGCCAGCCGTGACGTCATCGAGCTGGACAAAAACACTACGCGCTCCCTCTCACTCTGTTCTACTCTCTCTCTCTCTCCCAGATCCCATCATTACTAGTTAATTATAAAACATATACTTTACAATTAAATATATAAAGCCTTGACATGGGTGAAAACAAAGAGCCTTTCTGGACTGCCCATGACACAAGCTTTCATATGAAATAAAGCACATTCTAATACATAAACTGTAGCCCCATCCACTGCCCTGGCGATCCTAGTGAGTCACTGTAGGACAAGCCATGCGGTTCTAACGGAGTGGTTAACGTCACATATCGTACATAATACTATAAATTAGTTTTCTGACCACAGTTTTTCTGGAGCTGAAGCCCTCCAGTTGATGGTTGTGGCAATCTCTCTTATTAGGAAGGATATATGGTAGCTAAAAGGATTAATTGAGATAGTTTGTAATCTTTTGAGGGGTAAACATCCTTCCTAAGCAGAAGAAACCCGTCTAATAGTTACCAGAATATTATGAAAAGGACGTCACTGGTGGGGTAGGCCATATCCACATTTTATTGTGGTTATTCAGTTGTGGAATATTCACTCTAGGAATAAATTAACGCCTGATATGCACAATTTGTTCTGAACTGAACACATTTTATGATGCTTGAATAATAAAACAAGCCAGCAGGGTAGAGCACATATCTCCGTCATCCATGCAAACCAGAGCAAGTGGCAATTAAAGAGGATTTTTCTCTGGACCACGTTTTCCCTTATTTTAAGATGTGCGTTCTTTTAGTTTTGGCGAGTTTATTTATTTAAGCTTGATAGGATCTTGGGAGAAAGTTAGATGGAACTAATAAAACAAAATGTGTGGTCCACAGCCAGGCGGTCGATTGAAAGGGATTTTATCGATCCCCTTCTCCCTCTTGTTTAGCCCAATTAGTTTAGATCCATTAGTTTGGCAATCTTAAGACCTCCCGCCCCATTGCTATGTCATTATTAAGACCTCCCGCCCCATTGCTATGCCATTATTAAGTACTTTTGTGCAATTTAGGTGTCGATTTATTAATGGCGAACGATAGCAAGCCTGTCATTTTAGGAGAATCCGGCCATTGGCGGGGACATTTTTCTACCGAAAATGTACAAATTTATCTCGAAGGGGGTATTTCTTGTGAGAATTATGAATACAAATATACATGAACAAATAACTACTAATAAATACAAATCTGCCCTTTTAATAACCAGTATCTCTCATATTGAGTATCGTGACAATTGGTCAACGGTCTATTTTGGAGGGCGTTTATTTTGGAGGGGGTAAGAAGAGGGTTAATTATACTCAATATAGGTACTGGCAAAATCTCATTTAATTTCATCTATTAGTTTTTAGATTGTTTAGAAAACCCGCTTACAAACAGACATACAGAGAGTAATTATCACATAATCTCTGCAAAATTCGTTTGGAAAAAATCATTATTATGGAGTGTTTGTTTGGTATAATGGGGGATTATTAACAATCAGAACTGTTCAAACTTCGTCCTAGGTTCATAAAATGGCCAAGCTATTGTCGCCATACATTTTGAGAAATATAATTTGTTTTGAGATAGCAACCCCTATAATCGATGAGGGGGGTTGAGTGAGATACACCGTATACCAAGGGGGGTTGAGTGAGATACACCGTATACCAAGGGGGGTTGAGTGAGATACACCGTATACCAAGGGGTTCGGTATTTCTCAAGGGAAAGGTTTGCTAAATAATACAAAGGTGGGTGTACAAGTCTTAGGTTATTTTCTTAAGTCAAGTTACAGTGTGTGAATAGCATTGTTATAGGTTTAAATACAAATGGATAGATACAAATACAACATAAATAGGGAGCATACATTGTCATATACACTATCTAGAGACGGTTGGTATGTTAAATACACAACTCATGAATATGTACCTTAAATGTGTGGGGGAGCAAAAGCTTGATTCTAGTATATAGTGTGTGTGTTTAAGGCAAAGTATTTTCACATATACATACGCAGCGGTCTGGTAACTGAGTGGTCAATTAGACATGTGACAATATATATATATATATATATATATATATATATGTTAAATAAGTAAAATGAATGATAGAGCGTATGGGTGTTTTATATATTTACGTTAGAAGGAGCCTAAAAACCAAGTCGAAGTTAAGTTACGCGTCTCTTAAGTTATTCCCTTATCCAGGTTTTGCTGTTAAATGGTCGTGAGGCAGAATAGCACTCTGGGTCAGGCCTAATAGCACTGGTTGAGGTCGAGGTCGGATAACCTGTCACCACAAGTTGATTTGTAATATTGGAGATCCCAAACCATGAACATCCCATTGCTGACATTATTGTTCTTGTCTAATTTGGTTTCTTAAGGGGGAGGTATTTGCTATTTCGGGACTCCCTTCTCTCTCATGTTTCGCCCCATTAGTGTTCATATTTTAATGTTTGCCCTATTAGTTTGTCGATTTTAAGACCTTTAGTCCCATTTCTTGAACAATATGAAGACATTTCGTGCCAATTAGGTGTCGATTTTTTACTGGCGAGCGATAGCGAGCCTGTAATTTTGAAGAAACCGGCCTTTGGCCAGAATATTTTTCTACCGAAATGTTTTAAATTTTATCTTGAAGGAGATCTTGAGGATATATTTAGATTGATGGGGGTCTAGGGAGGACACTTAAACAATAAT
This sequence comes from Paralithodes platypus, assembly GCA_032716605.1. Classification (NCBI taxonomy): domain Eukaryota; kingdom Metazoa; phylum Arthropoda; class Malacostraca; order Decapoda; family Lithodidae; genus Paralithodes; species Paralithodes platypus. The sequence continues at coordinate 55,728,213 of CM064575.1, read as the reverse complement.
AAGTAAATACAAACATACATTAATATATAACTGTACCCCCTTAACACTAGCCCAGCCGACGTTTTGGGTAGCTATTGTGGTGTTACGTTTGTTATAATTAACTCCTTGGTGATTATGACGAGTTTTGTCAATATATTCTGGCTATCGTTAGACAACTCTATTTAGATTAGGATGGGTGTATGTAAGTCAGAAGGTTAATCAGGATGGTCTTTACCCTTTCCATACCCACAGATCCTTCTTAAGTTCTATAAGCCTGTCTACTGATAGCCCAATTAAACTGTTAACTTGTGTTACTAATTTGTAATTGTTATTGCCATTTTCGTGCCAAAATCTCCGCCAGTCCGAGATCAAAACCTTTATTTATTAGTGGCCCCTCCATCATTGACGATATGCCTATTATTATAATAGTCCCCTTTCAAGCACCCGCGGTCAGCTTGAAACACCCGCTGCAGGGGAAAGAGTACTACATCATAAGTGTAACGCTAATTCTCTTATGGAATCGTCTTTATGATTGGGTACTCACTACGAAAAGACTTCGTAAAAAATAAAAAGGAAAAAATTAACTTAAAATGTGTTATATTTAGGCTTCCAACTCATGGATGTCTTTTGTGGATTCTACCCGAGACGCTGAACCAACCGACGCCATTCTCTCTTCCTTCCCCTGCGCGCATACTGTGTGGACGTGCCTCGCCAGTGCTCCGCTTTATTCTTCGTTTGCTCAACTCTAGTGAGTCCTTTGCTCATTTGAATATATCCGAGTTGTTCTAGGATAGGCTTAGATTAGCTAGAACTGGCAGCCCCATCGGTATGCCCGCAGGGAAGTGTTAAATTAGGGTACTAAGTATAGGCGCCATATCGGTCCGCTTCGGGCCCGCGCCTCATGCGTTCATATTGTTGTTTCTGCGCCTTAGCTTTGCTTTTTAAAAGTTATTTAGGAGGCTATTTTATCCGCGGGACGATGCTTCAGGCCATCTCTATGAGGTAGTTGCATTCTATTACATTTTTTAGCAGACACTCTGGTTCAAGAGTTGTCACACGTGGTGTGGAACTTTCCAGAGTCCGTGTTTGCTTCCTTTCTCCCCTCGGACGTGGGGTTTTCTACGTGTGCTGCTGCTGTGTCTTCAGAGGTAAGGGTAACGAATTCAGTGTGATTATTACCATGAGCCTCGTGGCCAACCTCAGTAGGGGTATTCTTAGTAGGCTACGGGTATTTTTTATTGCTTAATTAATACTGCGTTTTAGCCCTAAGATGTGACCCTTGTTTTCATGTGGTGATATTATACATGTTAACAGGGTGTCAGGAGACGTTCTGACTTATTTTTTATTTTTTTGGGGGGGTGGCTGACTTCTCAGATAAGTCGGTACCTCCAATAGTTTGTTTTTTTCTTCCGGCATATCTTTCTGTGTATTGATACCGGATAATCGCCTTGCAGGCTAGAAAGGAAACTTCCAAATAACCCGACGTGGTGTGGTGTACCACTAGACTCCCGGCGGAAATGCTAATTCCTAAGGGAAGTAATCTCGGCCCGGCCGAGTGAGCTCGCCCTAACTGATAGAGTCACGCGGGATGATTTGACTTATAACGCCCGGCGGAAAAGTCCAGTGAGGTAATTGACTATCCCTCAGGTCCTAATAGACGATCCGATAGTTAATTAAAATGGTTAATATGGGCCAGTGACACTTGGTCACAGGTAGGTAAGCGGTTCAAAGGATGAAGAAACCATCAAGGTTTTTTCATATACAAGTACAGCGGAAGGCTAGAGTAGCGGTTGGTCTACGGCTAATTTTCCGGCGTATTTGGGGTGTTTAAGATGTGTGAACCTCTCGGTTTATCCTTATGAGCATTGATTCCTGGATATTTTCTATTTCCAGATCACAGCACATCAGTAGCAGCACAGGTCGGCAGGGAAAGGGGCCGATCCCGACGTTTTTTTTTTTAGCTCCATCGTGCCTCTTGTCAATATTTGTGCTATTCCCACTTGCTCTGTAATTCCAGTCCTTGCACATAAACTTTGCGTAAAGTACGTTAAGTGCCTAGATAGGTCTCGGGCTCTCTGGGTTACTCGGAAATGTCCCGTTTGCTCTGACATATGTGCTGAGTTAATTAGTAAGAAAGATCAATTGTGCCTAGTTGCACTCATAGAAATTTAAAAATTTGTTAATGCCTATGCTAAAGACATTACCAATAAGGATTTAATTTGCGATGATGCAGCTCTCTGGGAGCTGCTAGTGTTAAATTCACCAGTTCTTAAGCCCTCATCCTCCAAGTCAAATTCAGAACCTACAGCTAAGCCTAAACTTCTTATAAAAAAGTTAGTATGTAGCAGTGATATTTACTCAACCGAGGTAAACCCCCCCGGCCGCCACAAGAGGGCACGTTCGACTTCACCACGGGACCTTTCTAGGTCTAGGTCGAGATAGGCCCGACAGCAGTCCAAGCAGTCTTCAGTGGAGACTTTGAGGTCTTCCAAGAGACATAAGAATGACACGGCGGCTTCAAGCCACAGAGACACAGTTATGGGTCATATAGGTTCCCGCACGGAGGAGACGCAGTCGCGGCAACGGCTAACGCCAGAGTCGCAGCGACTCCCCTCCATCTCTAACTCCGCAATGCCTAACGTACAATCTGGCAGCTCTGAGGTAGGGACAGAGGGGGCTGAGTCAACCCCCAGGGATAGGTCTGAGGTGATTTTTGGGGGGACAGAAGGAGGTACATTTTGCTTTTCCCAAATTGAACTTTAACTTGCCAAGAAGTAGGCCTCCTTTAGTTGCTCAAAGTATGTTAACAGAACATTACCGTGGTTCCACGGCGTGTGACCACCATAACTATGAAGGTTCACAAGTACCTATAAGTATACCAGTTTCCCAGAACCCTAGTAACCAAGAGCCTCACGAGGGTAGGCAGTCAGAGCCCTTATATTTCAAACCCAATTTAGTGTTGCCAAATATAATCCATATGTCTAAGACCCGGCTACAACCGGAAGTGATACAAGCCCCGGATGAGCCGGAGGACGTCAGAGTGTCCTCGGCGCAGCCGGGACACAGTGGGGAAGGTTCAGGAGTAAAATCCAAATCATTAAAGAGGTCCCATAGTAAATGTATAACAACCAAGGATCTTGATAACATGTTACACAGGGTTATGACCCCATGCAATGTTCCTAAGAAATCTCGGGATACTCCCACAGCTACGCCGGGAGGTCCCTCGATTGGTTAGGTGGTGCGGCCGCTAGAGCCCACCCGAGTTGGTGTGCTACCTAATGTGTCATTTCCCCTTGTTAACGTACCTAATACGACTCCCTCGGCGAGTGGCACTACAGTGCCCGCCTCCTTGCCAACTACCGATGTTTGTGTCACCACGGACATTACCTCCTTTTCTCTAGATAAGCCTCACCATAAGGAAGGCTCTATTCCTCTAGTGCCTGGACCCGATTGCTCTTGGCTTCGAGTCACAGCCAAAAACCCGAGTATAGCACATACAACCATATCGGGGGAGATCCCAGTTCCTATTGAGTGGGTAATAGAGATGAGTAAGAGTAGGGAGCTTAGAGCTAAAAGACAAACAGGGTAAACTCTTAGATGTAACTATTAGGGCTATCCCTAATGTGTGTTTTTATGAGTTCTTTGTGTATGTACCTTCCCAGGCATTACCTCGTTCCCCATCGGCACAGCTCTGTTCAGATTGCACTCAGCCCATCGGCGTACAAGATATGACATCTCTCAATACGCTATCACCGAAGTTGGATACAACCCCGGTGCAGGAGCAGTCTAGCAATCCAGGCCTGCATTTGGGGCAGGTAGGTTTAGGTCCATGGGTGGACTGGGATAAGGAGGCGCAACAGTTTGCAGTAACACAAAAATCACAACCCTCCCATCAGATTCCTCAAGACAACCATCTGTGGTTTTCATTGACAAGCAATCAAGCCGAAGGGGTTCTACCTGCAATTTTTGAATACATTTCTGCCCCTAAGTTGTCACTACGGGACCTGCAGGGGCCCTTCTCTACCCCCCCTTCGCCGCATCTGGATAGAGACTTCAAATTGATAAATAAAGCTTTTAGACTCTTTTCACAATTTTTGTTAAGTCGCCAAATAGCCCAGTCCATCTCGAGGCCTGTAGACTCTCTGGCTGATCAGGGTGTTAGGAAGACAACGGACCTATTCCGGCGGCTTCTCTTACCTAATCATATCTGGTCTTTAGGGAACATACGAATAGCCTTTTTGGAGGCTGTTCGTGCACGTCAAAATCTGAGACTGTATAATTATGGTGAAGGAGTTGCCCGACGACATTGGCCGCCGGGTAACCCTCTCACCGGTGTTAACATCAACTGTGCTTAACCCTGAGACTTTGGAGGCAGTTTACGACAAGGTAGGAGTATAAGAGTAGGTCACAACACAGATCAGGTCAAGTGTCGACATTTGTCATAGCCAGTCAGCCGTCTAAACCCTACTCCTTCACCATTAATACACGTCATTCAAACTCTCTCTCTCCCGGGGCCTATCGAAGTGAAGCGGATCCGAGGGTAGTTCTACCGGACAGACCCAGTCAGGTAACTGGATTTTTTCGGGCGTGTCAACGGGGCTGGCCCCGGCGAACTTGGGCAAGGACAGTGGGACGCAACAGCATCACCTGGCGGTAGCTCCAGCGACCTCGTTTATGTCACTAGAAATCAACCAGGTTTATTAAGAGGTGGAGTCACTAGCCCAGAATATGTTCATGCAGTTCATTGTCCTGGTCAATCCAACTTCCTCGGTTTTCACGTCCAGAAGATTTTCTCGTACCAAAGAGGGACAGTGTTCAGATGAGACCGGTCGTAGACCTATCTTGTTTGAACACACACGGTCACGACGCACTCTTCAGGATGCTCACGGTGAATCACATCAGGCTAACACTTCCGCCGCAAGGTTGGATGAGCTCGTTAGACCTGACAGACGCCTAGTGGCATGTCCCGGTAAACAAAAGGTTCCAAAAAATTCCTCGCCTTGAGGATCAGGCAAGAGACTTATGTCTTTCAGAGAATGCCATTCGGATTGAACCTGGCACCGAGAATATTCACAAAATTAGTCCGGCAGGCCCTCATGCCAATGTTAAATCAGGGGATCAAGGTGTTGTGGTACCTAGACGACTGGCTAGTAGTGGCAGAGTCAGAGAGTTTATGCAAAATCCATGTCAATCACATAATAAATCATGTACAATCCCTAGGGTTCAAGGTCAACTTGGCAAAGTCACATCTTGTTCCCACACGGGTAATTCAGTGGATAAGGCTGGTCTGGGACACAGCCAATCTTAGTCTCAGTCAGAGTGTGGACATCCGCAACAGATTTCGAAAGAAATTTGTTGTGTTTCTCCACAGTCTGAACACCACGAGAAGGACTTGGGAATCCCTGGTCGGCTCTCTCAACTGGATTCAACTAACTGTAAAGTTGGGCCGGTTGACAATAAAGAGATTAATCTTGGAAGGAAACTAATATTTCCCGCTATTGCTGGCGGGAAACTTGTTAAAAATTCCTCCGTTAATTCACAACTTACTGTCGGTCAGGGCGAGGAGAGAAATATTGCACTCAATAATGACGTGGACTTCTCCCCCACCTACGGTATGGGTAGACACAGATGCTTCAGGGACAATAGGCTGGGGCTATCAGTCGAGCCTAGGCCATCAGGGTCAGGTTCTTTGGTCCCAAACTGAGAATTTTCATATCAACGAGCAAGAGCTCTTAGCCCCTTTGTTTTCCTTCAAACTCACGGCTCCTCCTAGCGGGGGGAAATCAGTAGCTTTTCGAATGGACAATTTGAATGCGGTGCACTGTATTTAAATGCAAGGGTCAACGAGGTCTCGGCAGTTGCTAGAGTTGTCAGAAGATATTTTTTTTCTGGCCGAAGAGCTGAGCATTCATCTTCATGCATCATACCTCCCAGGCGTAGCGAACGTCTGGGCGGACGCTCTGTCCCGGCGACAGAGCACCAAAGAAGAATGGGCAATCAAGCAAAACATCTTCAACAAGATGATTGCAGATTCATAACGTCCACAATTGGATCTATTTGCGTCCGAGGAGAACCACAGGATTCCTCTATACCTAGCCCGCCGAGGAATGACTTCAGCGGGGGGTCCAGACGCATTGTTGGAGGATTGGAACAAGTGGAATTCCATCTATCTTTTTCCTCCTCCCGACATTTCATTCATGTGTGAGGTAGTTCACTAACTACAAGGTTACCGGGGCTTAGTCTCGATGATCGCGCCTCTATGGCCGGCTCAGGTGTGGTACCACCAGTTGAAAATGTGGTGCGAGAACCCGGTGTCGCTCCCGATCTCGTACTTCCACTTGGAGACAATTGGTAACCTAGAGACCTCACTGACTTTTGCCTTCTGGACATTCAGAATGCCAATTGGTTAACTCCGTATGGAGAGAGTGTTGCTAATAAATTCCTTAATCAGTATTCTATGTCTACCAGGAGACAATATTAATCGCATTGGAAGTCGTTCACATCCTGGATAGTCGAAACGGTGCAAACCGACGCATCAGTGCTTGGGCTGTTTGTTTGAACAAAAATGCCTTTCTGTAGTTACACTGAAGAATTATCTGTCTGCTATTAGAACCCCTTTTTATGACCTAACAGGTCTATCGATACCGCAGGCGGAGGAGAAAGGGTTCATGAGGGCATGTTTCAAGCTTCGCCATGCAACCTGCCTACCTGGTCACTTGACAAAGCTTTGTCTTTGCTTCATTCGCGTAAGTATAATCATGCGCCGGATTTTGTCTCATTATTAAAGAAGGCTGTGTTCCTTATGGCTTTGACCACAGGTAACAGGGTGTCTGAGCTGGCGGCGATGAGCAACGAACCTAATTGCTTCAGGTTAGGGAGACTCAATGAGAATTTACAAATTGCTCCATCTCCCATGTTCCAAAACCAAAAACGAACATAGTGATCATGTGTTTTCTGAGTTTACGGTCCCGGCACTGAAATGCGGGACTACACATCATGTCTTATGCCCTGTTCAAGCTTTAATAAAGTTTATGAGGGTTTCTCAGCCCCAACAGCAGGGAGCCTTATGGGTAAATAGTACAGGTAATCGCGTCACGAGAAGAAAATTGGCTTCCTTGCTCGTAGATGTAATTCGTGAAAGTAATCCTGGTGTAGTGGGAAGGGCCCAGAACATCAGAAAATGGGCAGTCTTTTTATGTTTTTGCAAAATTACTCAATTGATGACATAGCTAACACTAAGTTGTGGGTGTCCAATCATACTTTCATGACGCGATACCTGTCTGTGGCTTTGGATAAACCAAAATTTACCTGTGTGGCCTTATGCCAGAGGGTCTAGTTGGTCTATGTGCTACTAAAGTTAAATTTAATTCTTAATGGTGAAAAGGAAGGGGGGGGGGGGGTTGCTGGCGAGCTCAGGACCCCTAGACCCTCCGCCAGACTATGTGATAAGTTCACGAGCTGTGATACTTGATAAATCGAGCTAGTTATACAGATTGTCGGGAATAGTCTGTGATGATCCCGACAGTTTTGAGTCCAATTGGGTATTTAAATTTGGCGGTATTGTATAATAAGTACGATTTCGGCTAGTACCTTATATACTGTAGTTTATAAATAATTATAGGTTAAATATTAACCCACAGGACCCCAGCGCCGCATCGTATGCGTCGGCAATGTATGTAATGCCAAGCCCCAGCGACACATAGGGTGCGTCGCGGTTAATTACTCCAGTCCTATGGCACCTAGAGGGCTCAGATTTGTATGGGAACTGTGTAAGTATCCCACGCAACAATGCCGATGGTTGAAAACCTCAAAGTCCAACCGTGTGCGTGTGAGCATGCAGAAATGTGTTTTTGCATGTTTTTGCCTACCCATTTCTCCATGTTCATTCCGACTTTCGGGCGCCCCTTAGGACCCCTTAATGACCTAGGGGATCATTTTTTTTTTCTCCTTCATTTCTAACCCATTCCAGGTGTTTTCTGAAATAAAAATTTATGACAACCTGCTGGGCCTGGAGTGTACATTTATATTATATTGCCTGGGGCTCAGTGGGTTAACTGTAATGCATAAATATATACATCAGCTCTAGATGTATCATGAAACCAAATCATAGGTTAGAAATAGTATGAGCCGGCAGTCATATGTAATCTCGCGAAGCGATATAGCGCCAGCCGACAGTCTCTTATAAACAGCCATACAACCAACTCCTCCCTCCGGCTTGGACTCAACATAGAATTCACCATGTGCTACCACGATTAATCTATATCTACAGTCCTACATCACCAGTCATCTAAGCTAAGTTTAGTATGTATTGATATTGTATTATGTGAACATTCCTACATGTCATGCATCTGAATTAGCCGTGTGTAAGAGGACCGGATTCCACCCATAGAATTCTTGATATTGGTAATTATTATTTAACTTATTGTTGGGATTAATTCATGTACCAGTGATTTAATAATTTAACCTATCTATTTATATTCCCCACACAGATCAACATTTTATTTTTTAGTTTATAAGATATCTATCATAGTTGCAACTATAGGATATTAAGTATAAATTGTACAAAGTATAATTATGGTATGTACAAATTAATATTAAGGACATAAGATATAATCAAATTATTTATTTGTGCCTTTACAATGTTGGACAAGAATAAAAGAATGTTCCTGGAAAACTTATTTTATTGAATCTCGATGTGATATTCTTTACCAGATGTACCTGTATGGTAACTATTAACCCTGATCGGGTAATGTTCCAGAAGTGTGGCGAAATTAGCAATGTGGCCCCATATGGGGACCAGCACTTTAAACGGCTCTCACCCGAAAACTGATTGATGGATTTTAAATGTCTTGTTACCAATAGAAACTACAATTAATGCTTAATATTATGTTAAGAGCAAATTATACTACTATAATATTAAGTCATATATAAAAAAAAAAAAAAAAAAAAAAGTGAAGAAAAACGGTCAACAAAAGTGAGGCATATCTCATACATTACATAAGCTGGTTAATTTGGTTGCAGGGCTGTGGAGGGTATGGCTGAGGGTCTTGGGCGACAACAAGGCAGAACTCTGGGGCTAAAAAAAAGTTCGACAGGAAGGGGAAATTTGTAGTACACATTTGGGATTATGGACCCCATATGGTGACCGGACAGGTTGGTACAGGAAAGGGGAGGAGAGAGAGCGGCGGATCACACCCTCTCCCAGTCGTAGGACAATGCGGACTGACTGCTCGTCTTCAAAACTTCTTGCCATCGGCCTCCGGCCGTGAAATATTCGCGAAAAACCTGTTCTACGCATATTTTTTTGCCCCATATGGGGCCAGTATGCCTGAGCAGGGTTTTAAGCAGCTCTTCTTCGAAGTAACGCACTGCTTTATTTCCATTTTTTCTATATTATTGTATGTAAACAATAAAGACTTAAGTTTGTTATATGGTTCTTTTTCTCTGCCTATGGTAGTTTGTTAGTGGTTTTGATATTGTCACGAATATCCCCCTCCAGACTTTAAATATCAGGCATATCGTCAATGATGGAGGGACCACTAATAAATTATAGGTTTGAGTCCCGGAGGGAAGAATGAAAACCTAATAAAGTAGGCAAGTTAATTGTTAGATATATATATTTTTTTTTAGGGTCAATTATTGTGACTGTATTCTAAAATTTGACATCAATAATTTTAATCAAGCATGTTTAACTTGAAGTTTCTTTTCTTTTCCTATTATTATTATTGATGATTTATACAAATTAATTGTTCTTGTTAAAAGATTACTCTTTGTTTAAATCTGTTGTTGCTTCTTCATATTTTGCAATTATTTGTCTTTATATTATATCTATTCATTGTCAATAGTATCAATTGCTTGCTTTTGCGATTTCCTTAGTTTATTTGTACAATAAATGTAGGTTATTTGTATGGTAGCTATTGATATGGGTCACTTGAGGCATACTATGCTTACAGGTACCTTCCCTATAGCACTGTCGTTAGTGAGTGCTGTCATTTGTGTGTAATATTATAGATATCTTATCAATATTTGTATTTTGTACTATTGTTAATGGCTTGTCATGTTGCAAATTCGATTTTAAATGAACATTTTGACATTTGACATGTAGTTTCTTGATTCATGCAGAGTTTAGTAAAATCTACCAGAATGTCCCGGACTTCCCAAATTGACTAATTCCTTGAACGTGACGATAGTGCGTTGTTATGTGTGCGATTAGTTTGCTTGGGAACCAGATTAACTTGCTCATGTAGTAATGTACACCCTATGTGGTGGATTGTGTTTTTTTATTTCATAAATTTTATTTTAGTAAGCGTTGTTTCCACATAGCGATTTTGATAAGTTAATTTGACTTTATACTGTCTTAGTCCCCGTTTTGGTTTGTTTAGTTTGCAAGTTTTACATTTTAATTTAGTAGTGGCCCCGAAATCATTAACGATGTAGGGCCCTCCCTTCCATCCCCTTCCCATTCGTTGATGTCTTGAATTTAATCTTGACATATCATTGAAGAGAGAATGGTGTCGCTTGGTTCAGCGTCTCGGGTAGAATCCACAAAAGACGTCCACGAGTTGGAAAGCCTTAATATAAAAAAATTTAAGTTAATTTTTTCCGTTTTTATTTTTTACGAAGTTTTTTAGTAGTGAGTACCCAATCATAAAGACGATTCTATAAGAGAATTAGCGTTACACTTATGATGTAGGACTCTTTCCCCTGCAGTGGGTGTTTCAAACAAGCTGACCGCGGGTGCTTGTAAGGGGACTATTATAATAATAGGCATATCGTCAATGATTTCGGGGCCACTACTAAATATTAGGTTTTCATTCTTCCCTCCGGGACTCAAACCTATATTATCTCAATTGTGAGACGAGTTTGCGATCAGCTACACTATAGGTCTTTTGATATCTGAACATTTAATAAAGCTAGTATTGTGAAGCATCCCCAAACATACAATATTATAAGATTCTTTCACTATTATTACCAAAGGTATAAATTATGATCGTATTTCTGAATTAATGTATATCGCCAGAATATATAATTGTGCTGCTATACTGAGTTATATTCATAAACATACATTTAGTAGAGAAAAATTCAATATTTGAATAGGGTAAACATTAATAATTCCCATGTAACTTAAAACTCAGTCCCGCCTGCATGGCAAACAAGACGTCCGAGTTATTGTCAGTGTACCTCAATTGGGTTAACAATTATTTCCCCTCTGAAGATTATGGCGCATTTTGACAGTTTATTTTGGCTATCTTTACCATTTTATACAATCTACGAAGGGTTTGTGGGAATTTTAAGGGTAAAGACCATACATTCATACATACATACATTTAAGACTGTGTTCTACACGTGAGTAGGTCAGTTTCTTTGTTCACTTAAGGTCGACATTCCAGGCAGCCCGGTCTTTGACGTCCCTTTTGGTCAGTTCTTTGGCTGCGAGATTGGTTTGTACCACCTGATACCACTTTTTTCTTGGTCTACTTCTCCGTGCGACTCCGTCCACGTTCATAGACTTACTTTTCTTAACCAAATTATTCTCATCCATCCTTTCCACATGTCCATATCATCTAACCCTACTCCTACACATCTCCTCACTAATACTCTCACTGCTTAAATGCCCTCTGAGTTCCACACTGGGGGTTCTGTCTCTCATAGCAGACTCACATATCCATCTCCGCATCCTCATTTAATTTTGCTCCATCCTATTCATGTATTCTGTCTTGACCGGCCAAGTTTCGCTAGCATACCCCATTACACTTCTAACACAAGTGCTATAATATTATAATCACCATTTTAGTCGTAGAGAAAGCCCTATCATGGTAAGTAACGGCAGCATCTCTCTGAATTTCTTCCATCCACTTCTGGCTCTTGCGACTGAGCAGGCCGCAGCCTCACTAAGTAGCAATACTTATTGAAACATTCCAGGTGCACATCCCCGAACTCTAGGATACCAGGGGGATCTGGTACTGCTTGGTGTAACTGCCAAGACACCCCTACATATGGCACATTAAAACTTAACAGCCTGTAACAAGGGGCCCCTCAAATCACTACACCTCTTATGCACCCATCCCTGGCATTTGCAATACAGAATTGAATTGGAAACTACCACTCTGTACCACGGTTCTGCGGTCATTGCCACTTATCATGACTTTTGTCTTGCGTACATTCACTCATAATCCTTTATCTGCCATTCCCTCCCGCCACCTTAGGAACATCGTTTCAGCCTCAGTCACACTGTCAGCAATCAGCACCAGGTCATCTGCGTAGAGCAGCTCTCTAGGCAGACCCAACCTAAACTCTCTTATTAGCGCCTCCAATACCAGGACTAAGAAAAACGGGCTCAATACTGAACCCTGGTGCACTCCAACATTCACAGAGAACTCATCACTCAACTCCCCTTTCACCCTCACAGCCGCTCAGGAGCCCTCATAAATCTTTTCATTGCCACTCGTACCAACTACTCTTCCATGCTAACTTTTCTCATGGCCCACTGCATAGCCTCTCTGGGCACCCTGTCAATGGTTTTCTCTAAATTCACAAAGACATAATACAGTTCCCTATTTTTCTCTTGGTAATTTTCCTGGAGCTGTCTAACTATAACATTAGTGGGGCCACGGCCTGGCATGAATCTAAACTGCATCTCATTTATGATCACATTGTCCCTAAGTATACCCTCAAACACTCTTCCACAGGTTTTCATAACTTGGTCGAGTATTTTTAGTCCTCTGTAATTGCCCGATCCATAGTCACCTTTCCCTTTGAAAATATTAACTGTCACACTCTTTAGCTAATCGTCAAATACCTTCCCTTGCCGTACAACTGCGTTTATCAGCTGTGCTGCCATTCAAACCCTAACCTTCCCAGAGGCCGTTAGCATCTCGGCAATGATGCCAGAGCAGCCTGCGACTTTACCTTTTTCATTTTCAATATTGCACTACTAACAGCTGTTTGACTAATCTATGGGGGAGGACCCTGAACTGGCCCCTCAACACTTAGGTGTTCCCAATCCCATTCAAACTCCACATTTAACAGCCGGTCATGGTGCTCATTACGTGCTTTTCTGATTTCGTCCTCAGTATGTACCACCACTACACAGTTGTTTTTGATACATTGCTCACCTGCCACATCCTTATTGCTATTTCTTATCTGTCTAGCTAACTCATATATGGCATTTAAAATTTTCTGAATTATTCACCATCTCTGAAATAAGGTTTTGTATAGCTTTATTGGCTCTATGAACCTTCCTTCTAGGCATGCGTCTACCCGCTAAGTACTCGTCCCTACTCCCTCCATGTCTTCTTTTCTACCTGATGGCATCTTCAACTTCGTCATACCACCACCAGGATACTCTATTTCTGAGGGGTCCTTTTGTCATACTAAAGACTTTGTCTGTGGTATCCAGTAGGTTACGCTTCATGGACTCCCAGCTATTATGGACATTTCGTATGCTGTCTCCATTTTTCCTATCCCCATTTAACATTTCTTCATACAATCTTTCTTTGTATTTTGATTTATCCAACAACCACACTCTTCTCCTTGGTATATACATCTCAGGTCTTCTGCCAGCCTCATGTCACATAATAATAGCTTGTGTTGGGTAATGCACTCTTCAACACTGTTGTTGTGGTCCAGAGAGAGTTTTGTTGTTGTTGTGGTCCAGGGAGAGTGTTGTTGTTGTTGTGGACCAGGTAGAGTGTTGTTGTTGTTGTTGTTGTGGTGGCCCGGGGAGAGAATTGTTGTTGTTGTGGTCCAGGCAGAGTGTTGTTGTTGTTGCGGTGGTCCAGGGAGAATGTTGTGCTCTCCTCTCTAACAATTCGGCTACCTCTCTAGTTCTTCTTTTCATGTTCCCCACGTCTACACTCACCAGTTCTTCTCCTCATGCTCCCCACGTCTACACTTGCCAGTTTTTCTCCTCATGCTTCCCACATTTACACTCGTAAGTCTAATCTCATTCAGGGAGTCGCTTTCATTCTCCGTCGCTATCGGTTTGTGTGTTTTTTGACTGCCTGATATGCTTTTACCATTGTTTGTGTTATTCATATTTATTATGTTCGTGAGACAACACCAGAGAGTACCCTACCCCTGCCACCTCCCCCTCGAGTCCTAGGGGTAGTCAGTAGTTTACCATCCCCTGAACCAGAGCCACGGACAGACCCAGTGGCCCCGAGGCACCCCACCGAAACCAGCCGCAGGGACATACCCCATGCGCGCACATGGCACTACGAGTGGCTCAGTATTATAAACACACTGATAGGGCAGCCTCCTAGGGCACTACTCCTAGGTTCGGGTCCCTATGCTAGTGGGCGGAAGTGCCAGTCTGGGCAGCCTCAGGTTAGCAGCAGTTGGTAGGGGTACTCTGGTGTCGTCAGGACACCAGAAGATTAGAAAGAGGCATTTTTAAGGAAGGGATGCCCTTCCTTGCACCAACCCGCCTTCGGGATGGGGATATGGGTAGAGTAACCTTCTCCTAGGTACACTGCCTACTACGGCTAACAGGTTGTACCACCCCAGATTTGTATAAGGTTATCCGCCTCAGGGGGTAAGGGGGCCTTCATCTTATGGTAGAGGAAAAAAAGAAAATGCCCCACGCATCATACTGCGTGTCATCACAAGGCGACTAATAGGGGGAATGGGGGTAGACTCTGTGCAACTATCCAACCCAAGAGTGAAACGTTACTCTCAGTCTTTCTTCTATTCAACAGCTGAGTTCTGGAACTCTCTCCCAGAATCAGTCTTTCCCTCCTCCTATGACTTAATTCATAAACTACGTAGCCATGGTAGTTCAAAACCTCCCGCCAAGCAAAGATATTTGGTTCTATTCAGACGAAAATTGTCATATGTAACATATATAATTATTACTTATCCATATTGTGACGCTTCTGCATAGTAACCACGTGCGGGCATGCGCGCACGTCGGCTGCCCAGCCGTTTAGAAACCGGCTGGTGGTAGCCGGCCGGCAGGCTTTCCCTTAGTATATATCCTACGACAATGTAACTAATGTCTGGGATATTCTTATGTTGTTTCACAGCTTGAAGCTGCCCTTATTCTTAACCAACGCATCTTAGTATATTTTATTCTCGATAGTTGATTGTTTCATTATAATATATAAGATGTAAGTCTAGTGGGAGCGGGGAGAGACGAGCGGGAGAGAGATATTGGCTTGGGACGTTGGTTCGCGCAGAGAGACCAGCTTGGGACGAGCCTGAAGCGCTGCCACATGTATTTGATTGCAACGTTAGGCTTCGTTTCGACTCACGCACGGGGTAGAGAATTTTGACCCGGCAACTGTGTTGAGTGTTGCCAAGCCTGGGATGTATTCTGCATGCCTAGGGGGAGGTCCAGACAGATTCAAGACTCAGAGCTCATCTCATTGTCGTACCCTTCGGACCCCCTTGATATCTATCCCTCTCAACCCCACTTAGAAACGTTCTCTCTTACTTTGTATACCTTCTTTCCACTACTTCACCAATCTATTTAATTATCCCATGCCCTTGATAGACCTTATATCTATTATTGAATTAACGACGAGCTCTCAGATAACTAGATAGGATTTTGGGCCTTATGCAGGGATGTAATTGTTAATGAGACCTAGGAAGCTTTTTTGTTGTCTCATATTTGGTGGTTTCATGCTTGCTGGTGTGTTCTTGTGTCAGGTTAGCAGGGGCTAGACCGGAGGGGAGGCTTTTTGCGATCCTTTAAGTAAAGTCTGCTGGTGCGAGTCCCATGGACCCACACAACTTTACTAGGATACCCGTGGGAGTCTGGGGGCATTTTCTTGTCTGTGTCCCTGTGTGTCTAGCGTTGTGTTGTGTGAGGGCCATTGCCTAGTCCACTCAGCACTGCGCTAGCACGTCTTGCTTTTGTTTTAGGGTCGCCAGGAGAGAGTCAGATACTTGCGATCTGAGTCTCTCAAGAGAGCACCCTTTCAATTAGAGTAATTTGGCGCACAGACCTCGGAACGTCCCTAGGCTAGAGCAGGTGGCTCAGCCCGGGTATCCGAAGCCTATATCCTTCCGGCTAGACCTCTGCCACCTGGCAGATTAACAGCTAGGGGTTTATTATCTCTGTATGCTTGTTATTGTGCCACAGTTTACCGTTTTTGTGAGCATTGTGAGTCAGGGTGTGGCTTAGAGACTCTGTCCGAGCAGGCTTGTCTGACTAAGAGTGAGAAGCACACCTGTATGTGGTTATGTTGCGAGTTGCTGCCTTTATTTAACTATACCTATGCCATTATACACTGTATGTCCTATCACTAGTGTTTATTCCTGCTTATGAGTTAAGAGTTCTCTAAATCCGTAACGTACTTTCTTTGCTAAGCATCAGATCCTACAGTAGCCGCATGCAGTTTAGAAACCCGCATCTTGTCTACCTGTACGATGTTTTGAGGACTGTTTGCTTTCACCTTCTTTCACGCAGGGGTGATTAGTTGTATTAATTAACGTAACATTAAATGTGCTTTCTTCTAGTTTGTTATTAAATTGTTTCTGCAATTTAATTTCGTTATTTATCTTTTCTTTGAAGCTTTAAGTCAACTTAATTGTGTGATCTTTTATATAGCCTGCTTGACTATCAGCAGTCTACAGTGCGTGCACCCTGTAACCGAGTCATAGGATACCTCGTTGTCCAGGCAGGATTCTTGACGGTTTAGGGTGGTTTGTTGCCTGGGTTTATAGATAAGGGTTGGATCTAGCGTTTTCCGTTGTTGCTTGTTGCCGCATACCTAGTCCATTAGAAAGAGCCCAGTGTTTATATATCCCAGGACGTAACAAATGGCGACCTTGCATAGGATTTACTGAACAGAGGAATATAGTGGTCATTTGTTTTGAGATTCCTTATGATTAGAGGAATACAGTGGACATACAGTTTTTTTTTTTGGAGCAACCCATATAACACATTAAAGACTTTAAATAACATTAGTATATACATACTTGAATAGGAGATAAGGCACATTCTATAACCGTGATAATTACTGCAGTACACAAACATGTCTAATACATCAGACCATAGTAATGGGTCAGGTCACAATACGGGCTCGGAGAGAGAAAGACCTGTGGAGTGGCTAGTCGATAGCGAGGAGGGGGCTAGAAGATTTTTAGAGGTGCCCCTTACCGCTGCCAGGGTGTTGAAGGTGAATAAGTATGGCTTAAAGTGTGTGGCAGGTCTTCAGGGTCACGAGGGTTTAAGTGGCATGAGGAAAGATCAGCTGAGGCCTTTGATATTGGGTTTAGAAGGGAGTGACCTGGGTGGAGAGGCGACTGGGGGCCCCGGTCTGCAGCCCCCCCTCAACTCTACCCCCATATCAAACGTCAGGGTGCCTCAATTTAGTACATACCCCCAAGTTGATGGTCAATGGCAGCGTGGAATTCAATCACAGGGACCCTCTCCATTAAATGTTTGAGATGGCCAAGGTTGAGGTCGCCGAAAGACAGGTTAGTGTGCAGGCTGAGGTTGCTAGAGCTCAGGTTGAGGCTGCCGAGAGACAGGCTAGTGTGCAGGCTGAGGCTGCAGAGAGAACAGCTATACGAGAGGCTGAACTGCAAGCAGAGTCTACTAGGTATCGGGGTGACAGGGAGCTAGAGAGATCTCGAGTGGAGGTAATAGGGCGAAATATTGGGGGAGGTAACAGACATCGGGACCAATTATTGTCGCACCTGCTTAAACTAGTTCCTGTGTTCGATGAATTATGTGTGGCTGAGTTTTTTATGCGATTTGAGATGAAGTGTCAGGAACACCAGTGGCCTCATGAAAATTGGGCAGCATTAGTTTCATCAAGACTCCTAGGAAAGGGGCTAAAAGCGTATGATGCACTACCTTTAGAGTCCTGTGTAGTTTATGATGAGCTAAAGAAGGCTGTGCTATGGGCCTATGAGTTACAACCAGAAACTTACTGCTTGAAGTTTCGGGGTGTTACTAAGGGCAAGGATAGTACCTTCCTAGAACACGCCCGGGACTTGTCTGATGCACTACGACATTGGCTGCGTTCTGAGAGGGCAGCTACTTTTGAGGAGTTGAGTGAGCTGGTTCTCTTGGAGCAGTTCTTTAAGTGCACAGGCGGGGACTTAACATTAAATATAAAGGAAAACAATCCTAGAACTCTCCAGGAGGCAGCAGAAATGGCTTACCTCCGACTATCACTAATTCGAGGGTGCGGAGCAGCAGCTAGGAGTGAGTCGGGTGCAAAGGATCGTACCCCTCCCCCTCCCACGAATTTTGATACACATAAATACACAAAACCATCTAGCACTGACAATAAAACTGAACGTAAACCAAATATCGTCCCGTATAAGAAGTCTAATGGTACCTCCCACTCCCAAGGGAAACCAAAGAGTAAAGAGTGCTTCGCATGTCACAAGGAGGGTCACTTTGCAAATGCTTGTCCGAACAAGCCACCAAACAAGGTTGTGTCATTGGCCCGCAGCATAGGGGTGTCGCCTATATCTTCTGAGTTTGCCAAGGGTAGTTCGTTAGAGGGTGGGACACAGCCTGTGTTCAAGAGTCCGGAAGGCTCGAACCCTGTCCGCGACGTCTTTGGGGGTCATAGAGGGCATGGTTTTGTGAGGTGGGCTGGCGAAAGGCGAGGAGTTAAGCTATTGCGTGATACGGGGGCTTCTCAGACCTTGTTAAAGAACTTTACTGGTAGACCGATTAACGCTGCTCGGGTGGTGGTAGTTCAGGGGATCAATGCTACGAAGTCCTACCCGCTGGTGCGGATGGAGATGGAGGAGGGTGGTGTGGCGAAGGAGCTGGATGTAGGAATTGTAGAGAACTTGCCTGTTGGGGGCGTCGACCTCCTCCTCGGCAACGACTTTGCGGTGCCTGCTTCTAAGGTTTCACCCTTGGTCGTTGCCAAGAAGGCGGCCGACGTTAGTAGGGAGGAACAGGAGTGGGTTGAGATGTGTAGCGTACAAACCATGGCGTGTGTTGTGACGCGTTCTCAGACATCCAGAGCCTTGAAGCCACCACCTCAGTCTATCAAACCGCGGAGGAAAGGTCACAAGAAAACAGGAAGTGTTGGTCAATTGGAGAGTTTTGAGCCGGCAGTATTTTTTGGTGACTCATTATTGGCACCTATGTTAGAGTCTGGAGAGGCCCCGGGACCTGTCACCGCTAGTGCAGGTGCAGGGCAGGAAGAGACTCTGCGGCAGCATCGTTATGCGCAGCGTGAGGAAAGGATGGCTCAGCGGGACATTGGAGGTGGAAATAAATTATTTAAGATGAACCTGGATAATCTCGCACCTGCTGATATATGTTCCTTGCAGCTGGAAGATCCTGAAGTCAGGGCGTGTGGTAATGGTGCTGTCGAACTGGAGAGCGATGGGGATGCGCAGCCTGGTGATTTTTTCTTGTCCGAGTGGATCTTGTATCGAAGACATCAGGATCCCAATAAAAAGTGGGATGGCGGGTCAGGATTAGTGGACCAGTTAGTAGTACCGAGGGTGTTCTGTGAGAGCTTATTGAGATTACCTCATGATGTGCCTTTGGCAGGGCACCTTGGGGCACGTAAGACGGAGGCAGCTACGAGCAAGCTTTTCTAGTGTCCTGGGTTAAAGGCGAGTGTCGTGTCATGGGTGTCACAGTGTCACACTTGTCAAGTTGTTGGGAAACCCAATCAGGTCATCCCGAGAGTCCCGTTACAACCCATCCCTGTCATTGGGCCGCCCTTCAGCAAAGTAGTTATCGATGTGGTTGGCCCATTGCCCCCCACTAGTGCCGGCAATAAATTTTTACTAACTGTAATGGATGTAGCAACACGGTATCCAGATGCTTACCCCATGCGCAACGGGATGGCTAAGACTGTTGTCAAAAACCTACTTGTCTATTTCTCTCGTTATGGCTACCCTCAGGAGATCCAGTCTGATCAGGGATCCAATTTTACTTCTGCTCTGTTTAAGCAGACCATGCAGCAACATGGCATAGTGTCTGTGGTGTCATCTGCCTACCATCCCGAGAGTCAGGGAGTTTTGGAAAGGTGGCACTCGACTCTCAAGAGTATGTTGCGGTGTTATTGCATGGAAAATGGGAAGGACTGGGATCTAGGTCTCCCATACGTTTTTATTTGCTGCGAGAGAAGTACCTGGGGAGAGCTTGGGATTTAGCCCGAACGAGTTGGTTTTTGGACACAGGGTCAGGGGGCCCCTCCACATAGTCAAGGAGATCTGGGAGGGAGTCACAAAGCCATGCTCGCTTCTGAAGTATGTTGTTGAAAGCCGTGAGAGAATGCTAAAGAGCCTGGAGGTAGCAGGTCGGAACCTTAAGAGTTCACAAGCTTAAATGAAGGACAGATACGACCAGAAGGTGAAGTTGAGGGAGTTTGAAGTAGATCAGGAGGTACTGATACTACTGCCTCTGGTGGGACACCCCTTGTCTGCCAAGTATTCTGGTCCGTATCGGGTTGTAAGGAAGGTTTCTGATCTAGACTATTTAGTAGCTACTCCTGATCGTAAGAAAAAGAACCAACTTTGCCATGTAAATCTGATGAAAGAGTATGTGAGGCGCCCCTCCGAGCCTCTCACTGTCCCGGTGTTGATCTGCAGCGATCGTGGTGGAGGAGGAGGAAGGGACAGTCAAGCTGCGGAGGAGGATAATTGGGATTGTCATGTTTCCGCGGATCAGTGGGCGGGGAATTCTAGACAAGTGGCTCACGAGTTGATATTGCACCTGCCTGAGCAACAGCGTGTAGCTGTGTAGCACTTGTTTGATTCAAACCCAGCTGTTTTCGTGGAGCATCCTGGCCTCACTACTCAAGCGGTGCACGATGTCGATGCTGGGGACCACCAGCCCTTTAAATCAGTGCCATACAGTGTTCCCCCTATTAAATTATCAGCACTTAGGGAAGAGCTGGATTATATGCTGAAACGTGGGCTAATTTCTGAGGGTGCAGTAAGGTGGACTTCCCCAGTCACACTGCAGCCCAAACCAGATGGCAAGGTGCGGTTTTGTATAGATTTCCGCCGGTTGAATGGTTTAACCCCCACAAATGCCTACCCTCTCCCTCGCGTGGATGACAGTGTGGATAAGATAGGAAAAGCCAAGTTCCTCACTAAGATAGACCTTGTTAAGGGTTATTGGCAAGTGCACTTGTCTGAGCGAGCGCGAGAGGTGTGGGGGTTTGTGGTGGACGGTGCCACATATCGTTGCCATGTTATGCCATACGGGCTGAAAAATGCCCCTGCAACGTTTCAGAAATTAATGAACGACATTGTAGCCGACATTCCCAACTGTACGGTGTACCTAGATGATGTCATAATATACGACGATGATTTTAACAGTCACTGTGCTCACATTGGACAGCTTTTTAATAAACTGAATGAAGCAGGTTTGGTGGTAAACCTGGGTAAGTGCGATTTTGTCAAAGTCACACTTTTGTACCTGGGGTTCGAGGTGGGGATGGGTCAGGTGTGCCTTCCACAGACAAAGATCAAAGCCATCGATCAGTTTCCCCAGCCTACGACTAAGAAACAAATCATGCGGTTTCTAGGTATGATAGGCTATTATCGTCGCTTCATCAAAGGCTATTCGACTGTACTTGCACCTTTAACTGACTTATTATCTAAGGACAAGAAGTTCCGGTGGTTTCCTGAGTGTGCAGAGGCGTTTTCCTTGGTAAAACACCTGTTATGTACCCACCCCATACTCAGGGCCCCGGACTTCAGCAGACCTTTTCAGCTGGCGACTGATGCCAGTGGCGTAGGGGCTGGGGCTGTCTTGTTACAGACAGATGATGAAGGTATCGAACATCCAGTGAGTTTTTACAGTAAAAAATTCAATAGTGCACAAAGGAATTACTCTGTAATTGAAAAAGAACTCCTGGCGATAGTGCTGGCGCTCAGGCACTTCGATGTATATGTTCCTGCTTTCGGACCAGTCGTAGTGGTTTATACCGATCATCACCCTCTGAAATTCTTGAATCAGTTTCATAATCGGAATATGAGGCTAACCAGGTGGTCACTCATGCTTCAGGAGTATAATCTGGACATACGCCATATTGCCGGTTCTGATAACGTGATAGCAAATTGACTATCAAGGGTGGATGATGTTGGTTAGACTGCCACAGGATTGAGGGTTGAGTGTGGAGGAATATAGGCTGTCACTGTAGTTCAGCGGGAAAAAAAAAAAAAAAAAAAAAAAACTCTTATAAAAACTCTTTATTTTTGATAACGTGTAGAATTTTGTATAAGATGTTGTAGCAGTATAAGTTGAATGTTTTCGCTTATTGTCGCTGAGTTAGTTGAACTTTCTCGGTGGAGCGCAACAGTCTTTATTTTTTTTGCATATATAGTGCCTTATGTCGCAACAGGGTGTGGTACTATGAGAAGCTTTCTGTTAGATATGAAGAACTTAGTCAAGGGTCTTATATCTTAGGGGAGGTGTGACGCTTCTGCATAGTAACCACGTGCGGGCATGCGCGCGCGTCGGCTGCCCAGCCGTTTAGAAACCGGCTGGTGGTAGTCGGCCGGCAGGCTTTCCCTTAGTATATATCCTACGACAATGTAACTAATGTCTGGGATATTCTTATGTTGTTTCACAGCTTGAAGCTGCCCTTATTCTTAACCAATGCATCTTAGTATATTTTATTCTCGATAGTTGATTGTTTCATTATAATATATAAGATGTAAGTCTAGTGAGAGCGGGGAGAGACGAGCGGGACAGAGAGACCGGCTTGGGACGTTGCTTCGCGCAGAGAGACCAGCTTGGGACGAGCCTGAAGCGCTGCCACATGTATTTGATTGCAACGTTAGGCTTAGTTTCGACTCACGCGCGGGGTAGAGGATTTTGACCCGGCAACTGTGTTGAGTGTTGCCAAGCCTGGGATGTATTCTGCATGCCTAGGGGGGGGGGGGGGGGTCTAGACAGATGCAAGACTCAGAGCTCACCTCATTGTCGTACCCTTCGGACCCCCTTGATATCTATCCCTCTCAACCCCACTTAGAAACGTTCTCTCTTACTTTGTATACCTTCTTTCCACTACTTCACCAATCTATTTAATTATCCCATCCCCTTGATAGACCTTATATCTATTATTGTATTAACGACGAGCTCTCAGATAACTAGATAGGATTTTGGGCCTTATGCAGGGATGTAATTGTTAATGAGACCTAGGAAGCTTTTTTGTTGTCTCATATTTGGTGGTTTCATGCTTGCTGGTGTGTTCTTGTGTCAGGTTAGCAGGGGCTAGACCGGAGGGGAGGCTTTTTGCGATCCTTTAAGTAAAGTCTGCTGGTGCGAGTCCCGTGGACCCGCACGACTTTACTAGGATACCCGTGGGAGTCTGGGGACATTTTCTTGTCTGTGTCCCTGTGTGTCTAGCATTGTGTTGTGTGAGGGCCATTGCCTAGTCCACTCAGCACTGCGCTAGCACGTCTTGCTTTTGTTTTAGGGTCGCCAGGAGAGAGTCAGATACTTGCGATCTTAGTCTCTCAAGAGAGCACCCTTTCAATTAGAGTAATTTGGCGCACAGACCTGGGAACGTCCCTAGGCTAGAGCAGCTGGCTCAGCCCGGGTATCCGAAGCCTATATCCTTCCGGCTAGACCTCTGCCACCTGGCAGATTAATAGCTAGGGGTTTATTATCTCTGTATGCTTGTTATTGTGCCACAGTTTACCGTTTTTGTGAGCATTGTGAGTCAGGGTGTGGCTTAGAGACTCTGTCCGAGCAGGCTTGCCTGACTAAGAGTGAGAAGCACACCTGTATGTGGTTATGTTGCGAGTTGCTGCCTTTATTTAATTATACCTATGCCATTATACACTGTATGTCCTATCACTA
Source organism: Paralithodes platypus (assembly GCA_032716605.1). NCBI lineage: Eukaryota > Metazoa > Arthropoda > Malacostraca > Decapoda > Lithodidae > Paralithodes > Paralithodes platypus. The sequence goes on along the minus strand of CM064575.1, from coordinate 55,704,473 downwards.
GTATTTATTCCTGCTTATGAGTTAAGAGTTCTCTAAATCCGTAACGTACTTTCTTTGCTAAGCATCAGATCCTACAGTAGCTGCATGCAGTTTAGAAACCCGCTTCTTGTCTACCTGTACAATGTTTTGAGGACTGTTTGCTTTCACCTTCTTTCACGCAGGGGTGATTAGTTGTATTAATTAACGTAACGTTAAATGTGCTTTCTTCTAGTTTGTTATTAAATTGTTTCTGCAATTTAATTCCGTTATCTTTTCCTTGAAGCTTTAAGTCAACTTAATTGTGTGATCTTTTTTATAGCCTGCTTGACTATCAGCAGTCTATAGTGCGTAGTGCGTGCACCCTGTAACCGAGTCATAGGATACCTCGTTGTCCAGGCAGGACTCTTGACGGTTTAGGGTGGTTTGTTGCCTGGGTTTATAGATAAGGGTTGGACCTAGCGTTTTCCGTTGTTGCTTGTTGCCGCATACCTAGTCCAATAGAAAGAGCCCAGTGTTTATATATCCCAAGACGTAACAATATGCGCCTATTTTGCTTTTAATATGAACATATATACATATGAACATTTAAGAGCAATAAAAGAAGTGGGAATAGTATTTGGGGAGTAAAAAAGATGTATTATTGCCGACCGTTCTATTTATGAGGCAAGAGCAGGGGGAGCGTAAATCCACCCTCTGCCAGCTCCCAAGCGACAATGAAGCCTTACACTAGAAGTCTCTATGTTGCAAGGATCTCTAGATAACTCAACAGTGTTAAAGAGACCAGGAGGGGGAAATTCGCGCCAAAAATTACCCAGTAAAAGGGGGAGTAAGAGGAAATGTAGATGATAATTGAGGAGGGGGAAAAGGGGGGGGGGGAGGGTTGAGACACATATGTAGGAGTGGTAGCTAGTAATAGACGGGAATCATCTCACCTAATCACAATTTGCTTTGTGCCACTAGAGTGTTTTCTAAGGATTTTTGTATGCTCTGGATCTATTGAGGACGGTCACAGTGCACCAGAAAAGCCTCTATTGAGGACGGTCGTCATTTATGGGATAACTTGCTTCAAGCTCTGTGTCCAGGCTTTTTGGCTCGAACTTCCCTTGATTTTGGCCCTGTCACTCTTTCAACTATGGGAGAGGCACTCGCTACAGGCAGTTCTGCCTTTTGTCTCCCTCACTCACATAAAAAAAAAAATGGGCTGTCGACCAAGGCTAACGAGTTCCATCCACCCTTAACCCGGGAGCTGCGGGGAGACTCTTAAGAGTTCCCCCGGCGCACTGCGGGAAGACTCTTAAGAGTCAGAGAAAATAAAAATCAACTTTTGACATCGAAAAAAAAATTTTTTTTTATATTTTTTTTTTTTATTTTTTTTTTTTTTTTTGGCCCCTGGGCCATGCAAAATCTCAGTCCTCTACCTCCCCTCCTTCCCCACTTTCCTCCTCTCCTTCAGTTATCACCTATTTTCCCTGTTATTCCCTTATTCTGAGGTATATTTTCGTGCTAACATTAGAAATCCGATTGGAGGGTGTGGTCATCACTGATAGCAAGCGAGTGCAAGAGAGAGAGAGAGAGTATCGATCGACTGTGTCTCAGTGGCCTTGGGGGAAATTGGCGGGAAAGCAGATTGCCTCACCCATACATTATACAACTCGCGGGCTATATCTCCGATTTTGACCATCCAAACGCTGTTTTCACTCGTTTTATTGTTGTTTCAGGTTAATACCTTTATAATCAACCCATAATAGGCGCATATGGATAAATATTAATGCTATTAATGGCACAATGAATATTTTAGTGACGGAAACACCTCAAATACGTCAGCACAGGGGGACGTTTCCAATTACCCCCATGCGCACTTCAGAGGTTAAGTAAACCTCTGACATCTATATACCCTTCCTAATCGGATTAAAATCGTCTAGTTTTAGCCAGAAAACAGTAAAGAAATGAGTCATCTTATCTTCTATGGGTTAAGCAAGTAATTATTAAGCAAACTCTGATAACTTATATTCTGATATTGGTTTGAGTAGCTGAATATATACCTTTTACTTTACCTCTGACAATAAACAATAATTTCGCATTTAAAACAAATTATATGGTTTCATTTCGTCCTCATTTCCTTTCGAGCCAAAATGCCTGGACACGCAGAGTTTGAAGCAATTTAAGTCATAGGAGGAGGGAAAGACTGATTCTCGGAGAGAGTTTCAGAGCTCAGATGTCGAATAGAAGAAAGTCTGAGAGTAACGTTTCACTCTTGGGTTGGAGAGTTGCACAGAGTAGGGGTGGGATTGTGTTGCAAGATGGGGCGATCCGGGATACGGGTTGGGTTGCTGAACTAACTGTTCTAGGTCATTTAGGATAGAAAAGACAAAGGCTTGTTCACCAGGTTGGTCAGTAGTGAGAGAGGAGAGCCATTGGCGGTGGTGAACGTTGTACAACATTTCCTCGAAGTGACATTGCGCACGGGGCCATGATAGTTCTGATAAATATGTGATTATTACTATTATTATTATAATAATAATAATAATAATTATTATTATTATTATTATTGTTATTATTAATATTATTATTATTAATAATAGTTAGGGAATTAGTCTCTGACCACTTTGCCATTGTAACTGAGTACTTAGTGCCAGATTCCCAACCAGAACTACACGCAAGGAGACGTGTAACAACCCCAGACAATTATGCCATGCATTTTCAGTATGTAATTAGCCAATGGTACAGCTCTTACACTCCATCTTCTGTACAACAATTGTACACAGATTTTGTTCAAGTAATAACATATTATTATGACCTTATTAAAAAGCCTTTCCAACCTCAATCGATGAGCAAAAATACCTTGTGGTATCATGATCCTCTTCTTGATGATGCCCGAAATGAAGTAACTGAACTTGGTAACAAATATAAAGAATGTAAAACATCAGAAAACTTGCTGAGTTTCCTCATAGCCAATAATAATTTTCGTAAGCTTAAAGGTGAAGTTCGTAGAGACCACTTGGAAAGCTTTTTACAAGGAATACATTATAAAACTAGTTTGTCTACAGTATGGCGCACAATTAATATAATAACTGGCAAACAAAAACGAGCTCCATTACACCACAATCCGGTCGATAAAGCCAATGTATTTTTGACAGAGTGGGCAAGTATGTCCAAATGTTCTTCTCTCCCTCCTGTAATACAGCAGCAGCTCCAAGCCGATACACTAACAAGGCAATTTAATATTGAAATAGCAGCAAGTGAAGTACACAAGTTTGATAACATGTCTATCACCCCATATGAACTCTCCATTGCATTATCTAAAGGTCATTCCACAGCTCTGATGACGATGGTATCACCTACAACTTGCAGGGGTCGGCAACCTTTTGACCATGATGTGCCAATATTATATTAATGCCAATTTATTTACTACCCTGCGTGCCAGGTTCGAAAAAAAGGGAGATTTCCCTGTATGTGGCAACACTGCTGAGTGCAGCCTAACACATCACCAACGGCTTGAAGGAACCTGTGGTGTACTCGTCTACAACCAACCTCACTTCTTGTCGCGTTCACGACCAATTGTCGTTGTTATTCAATGTACAGGTATAATTTATAAGAATTAGTTAGAATCGTGCATTAAACAATAACATAAAATGTTCATTAAATTATTATAATCTCTCTCTCTCTCTCATCATTATTATTTTTTTCATTGTATTTGTCTTTGTTCCATCAAATGTCTCGGCGTGCCATAGACAAGCACCATTAGTGCCAAGCCTGGAACTCGTGCCTAAGGTTGCTGACCCCTTTATATTATTACTGTACTACAGTGTACTTCGCCTGCTTAATGATATCCCTGGTAACCCTTCGCTTGCCCTCTTTAACATGAGCTTCACAGAAGGTACCCTGCCACAGGAATGGTGCCAAAGCACTATAATATCCATTCCCAAACCTGCATCTTAACAAGTATCATCCCATCTCACTCACTTTTTGTTTTTGTAAAGTTATTGAACGTATAATTCTTAATCGGCTAATGTTTTACCTAAGCGATCATCTGTCTCCTCGACGATTTGGTTTCCTGCCAAAGTAAAAGCACGCATCATTGCTTTTCAGAATATTTCTCTCACTCTTACAGCACAACATACATTGCATTCATAGACCTTAAATCTGCCTTTGATATTGCTTACAGGGAAATTATTCTAGACCAACTTGCTACTATGGGTATTAAGGGAGGGTTGCTGAGGTGGGTTAGGGGATATCTGTCAAATAGAAGATCCCGTGTTTACTTCCGTGGAGCTCTAAGTCATGATTGGGAAACAATGGAGCTTGGTACACCGCAGGGAGGTGTCCTCAGTCCATTGTTATTCAACATTATCATGCATAGACTTATTGCAAATATAGATACTTTACCCAATGAAACCATTATATGCTATGCTGATGATATACAGTATGTATTAAGGCACAGTCTGTTCTCAGGTTACAGGATCTACTGAGTTAGTTCTCTATTAATGCCCTATAATGTGGGGTTGTTATTTCCACTGACAAGACCAATGTTAAAGTAGCGTCACTCTCTGATCTTGAACCAGTTTTTAAAATCAATGATCATACTCTCCAACTTTGTAAGAACTACAAGTACCTGGGTGCAGACACCAACATTAAAACTGACTCATTTCTTGAAGATATGTGCAATAAATTAAATAAGCGATTGCATCCACTGTCTACTCTTGCTGGTAAATCTGATGGTGTCAACATTAAAATTGCTAGACATTTTGTATTGCTTTTATCCGGTCTGTAATTTATTATAATGCCCTACACCTCTCTTGCCTCACAGACAGATAATTTCATGACCTTGAAATTATTCAAAACAAGGCCATGAGAATAATCTTAGGTTGCCCCATGTCCACTAGAATAGTTAACATGAGACTTGAATTAAATCTTCCCACAGTTACAGAAAGGATACGATCATTAGCTGCCATCTTTGGAGTGAAGTGCATAAAATACCCCAGTGCTGCTCCAAAGTTCACTGAAGTTCTGGTGCATGCTATTAATAATCCCAACATATTACAACTAAAACATTGCAGATATGAAAACTTGTTCAAAACGACTTAAATTATCAATCCTACTCTTAAATGTTCCCATCAGAAAAGTTGAACCACCCTCTCTAATAAATCCATGGGACAATTTTGAAGTTGGCATCAGCTATCCTCCTGTTAAATGTATAACAAATATAGTACCATATGAAGCAAAAGCTGCAGTTCTAGAAACCATTGAACATATAACTAGCCACATACTTCCTACTGGTAGCCTGATTGTTTACGCCGATGGGTCTTTACAGAACACAGGGCAGGCTGGCTGTGCCTTTGTAGCTTTTAACAAAAACATTAAAGTTATGAGTGATACTCTCCGATTGCATCAGTGGGCAAGCTCAACTCAGTGTGAGTTAGTGGGCATCTTGATGGCAGTTGCATATCTGGGAGCCACTTCCTCAAGCGGTCTTATAATCTCTGAATCTCAGAGTGCTCTAGCTTCACTGAACAGCAAGAAAAGTGAGTTTCTTGCCATCATTAATATCATTAAGCAGGGTCTCATTCATGCCAAAACTAAAGGAAATGTAATACACTTTCTCTGGATACCATCTCATATAGGGGTAACACATCACGACAAAGCAGACAAATTAGCCAATGAAGCCTGTTTTAAATCACATATTGACTTCAATTTTGGATTATCCAGCACAGTAATTAAAGGAATATTGCAGAAAGACAATGCTAGTGAGTTTATGGAGGCAAGGAATTTTCAAAGAGCTGAGACCATTAGCATAAAGCATTTTGATATTTTTTATAAGAAACCTTTTGTTTATGGTAGGCATAAACCATATACTAGAGAGTGTGATAAGGTTATAGCAAGAATAAGACTTGGGTACCGGTATATTTGGCAGGTGTCCTCCAGACACCGGGCCAAATATACCAATTGTCAGGTCTGCGGGGAAGAAGGTCAACATACTCTCGCACATTATATCTCTGAATGTAGTTACATACAGGACTTTAGACCTCCAGGTATGGGCTATATGGAATTGTGTAACTATTTCTTAGAAAGTGGTGTACTTGAGGACATTCTGCCCATTTTCCCTGGCTTTGCTCATCCATAGATTTACTGCTGTGTCCAGTTTTGTGAGTAACTTGAAAGTTATATCTATCTTAGTTAGTATTGATAGCTTGCATATAGATTTTAGTATGTGTAGTTCCCTGTGGGAGTTCCTGAGCACTCGGCGGCCGGGAGTGTCCCCTTAGTCCGCGCGTGGGGGGGGGGGGGGGGAAGGCGTGGTTTTCGGTTCCTTTGTGGCCGTCCCCTTTCGTCCACCCTACTTATCACCTAGTGGGCGAAAGTGGATGACCATGGGGTTGCTGCGGGCTGTGCCCTCTTTGTGCTGAATTTTGTTTTGTTTTTGTTTTTTGTTTTTTGTGTGTTTTTTTTTTTGGGGGGGGTCCTTGGCTGGGTGTTTGGGGACTTTTGCGGGGAGCTGGACTTTTGAGGGGAACTGTGGTGTGCACTGTATGATAACTAGATGCAGTGCTGTATATATTTGCCATCTCTTTATTATTAAATATATATTATCCAAATCCTTATTATTTATAATATTATTATTATAATTATTACTCCATTTTATTCAGTAAAATTGTTACCATGCTGTAGTTATATATGTATAATATGTACATATATCTTTCTTAAATTATATTTTACTCTCCTGTTAATGCTAAATTTACTTTTATAATTATTGTATCGACCAATTAATGTCTTCGCCCACTGGTGGATACAAATAGTCAATCAATCAATCAATGATTAATCGTTATTATTATTATTATTATTATTATTATTATTATTATTATTTGTATTTTGTTTTCCCTAACTTGAATTAAGTCTTTAGGAGGTGGCAAATTGTGCGAAGTTCTGCATCTTCTGATTGGAAGAATCATGTACTGTACCTCATCATGTTCGCCTTACAACTTCCTTGTGATATTTCCTCTCATTTTAATTCTTAAATTTCATTACTTTGTTGTGTCGAATAATTACTGTAATGTATTAGCCCATGTGTGGTTATAAATAAACAATCAATCAATAATAATATTATTATTATTAGCATTATTATAATTATTCGTCGTAGTAGTAGTAGTAGTAGTACCGTAACATCCGACTACCATATCCTATATAGATGGGTTTGTCAGAGGGTTGGTCTGTGTTTGTGTGGATCTTGTTTAAGATTAATTTTAACAGGTAGTGTGTTTTTTCAACGAAGGATTTTATAATGCAATGTTTGTTATTGCTGTTGGGGAAGTGCTTCGGTGCAGTGAGAGTGTTGTTATTGTTGTGGTGGTGGTCCAGGTAGGGTGTTGTTGTTGTGTTGGTCCTGGGTGAGTGTTGTTGTTGTTGTTGTTGTGGTCCAGGTAGAGTGTTGTTGTTGTTGTTGTTGTGGTCCAGGTAGAGTGTTGTTGTTGTGGTCTAGGTAGAGTGTTGTTGTTGTTGTGGTCCAGGTAGAGTGTTGTTGTTGGTGTTGTGGTCCAGGTAGAGTGTTGTTGTTGTTGTTGTTGTGGTCCAGGGAGAGTGTTGTTGTTGTTGTGGTCCAGGTAGAGTGTTGTTGTTGTTGTTGTTGTTGTGGTCCAGGTAGAGTGTTGTTGTTGTGGTCCCGGTAGAGTGGTGTTGTTGTGGTTCAGGTAGAGTATTGTTATTGTTGTGGTCCAGGTAGAGTGTTGTTGTTGTGGTCCAGGTAGAGTGTTGTTGTTGTTGTTGTGGTCCAGGGAGAGTGTTGTTGTTGTGGTGGTCCAGGTAGAGTGTTGTTGTTGTTGTGGTCCAGGTAGAATGTTGTTGTTGTTGTTGTTGTTGTTGTTGTTTTGATCCAGGTAGGGTGTTGTTGTTGTGTTGGTCCTGGGTGAGTGTTGTTGTTGTTGTTGTTGTGGTCCAGGTAGAGTGTTGTTGTTGTTGTTGTTGTGGTCCAGGTAGAGTGTTGTTGTTGTTGCGGTCCAGGTAGAGTGTTGTTGTTGTTGTGGTCCAGGGAGAGTGTTGTTGTTGTTGTTGTTGTGGTCCAGGGAGAGTGTTGTTGTTGTTGTGGTCCAGGTAGAGTGTTGTTGTTGTTGTTGTTGTTGTGGTCCAGGTAGAGTGTTGTTGTTGTTGTTGTTATTGTGGTCCAGGTAGAGTGTTGTTGTTGTGGTTCAGGTAGAGTGTTGTTGTTGTGGTCCAGGTAGAGTGTTGTTGTTGTGGTCCAGGTAGAGAGTTGTTTTTGTTGTTGTGGTCCAGGGAGAGTGTTGTTGTTGTGGTGGTCCAGGTAGAGTGTTGTTGTTGTTGTTGTTGTGGTCCAGGGAGAGTGTTGTTGTTGTTGTGGTCCAGGTAGAGTGTTGTTGTTGTTGTGGTCCAGGTAGAGTGTTGTTGTTGTTGTTGTTATTGTGGTCCAGGTAGAGTATTGTTGTTGTGGTTCAGGTAGAGTGTTGGTGTTGTGGTCCAGGTAGAGTGTTGTTGTTGTGGTCCAGGTAGAGTGTTGTTATTGTTGTTGTGGTCCAGGGAGAGTGTTGTTGTTGTGGTGGTCCAGGTAGAGTGTTGTTGTTGTGGTCCAGGTAGAGTGTTGTTGTTGTTGTTGTTGTGGTCCAGGTAGAGTGTTGTTGTTGTTGTTGTGGTCCAGGGAGAGTGTTGTTGTTCTTGTGGTCCAGGTAGAGTGTTGTTGTTGTTGTTGTGGTCCAGGTAGAGTGTTGTTGTTGTTGTTGTTGCTGTGGTCCAGGTAGAGTGGTGTTGTTGTGGTTCATGTAGAGTGTTGTTGTTGTTGTGGTCCAGATAGAGTGTTGTTGTTGTGGTCCAGGTAGAGTGTTGTTGTTGTCGTTGTGGTCCAGGGAGAGTGTTGTTGTTGTGATGGTCCAGGTAGAGTGTTGTTGTTGTTGTGGTCCAGGTAGAGTGTTGTTGTTGTTGTTGTGGTCCAGGTAGAGTGTTGTTGTTGTTGTTGTTGTGGTCCAGGGAGAGTGTTGTTGTTGTTGTTGTTGTTGTGGTCCAGGGAGAGTGTTGTTGTTGTTGTTGTTGTTGTTGTTGTGGTCCAGGGAGTGTTGTTGTTGTTGTTGTTGTGGTCCAGGTAGAGTGTTGTTGTTGTGGTCCAGAGAGAGTGTTGTTGTTGTTGTGGTCCAGGGAGAGTGTTTTGGTTGTTCTGGTCCAGGGAGAATGTTGTTCTTGTTGTGGTTCAGGGAGAGTGTTGTTGGTGTTGTGGTCCAGGGAGAGTGTTTTTGTTGTTGTGGTCCAGGGTAAGAGTGGGAGTTCTGCTTTAATCACACGGGTAACGAAGACTTACAAAAACATATATATATTCTTTTACCTGAGCAAAGGGGTGAGATACGGAGAAATTAACTCCAATGGCAATGAGTTAGAGCATGTATTATATATGTATCTCCTAGAGGATTATGCCGCATTCTGACAGTTTATTCTGGCTATCATTAAGCGATTGTTTACAGTTTAGGAAGGATCTGTGGGAGGTAAAAGGATAGAGACTATCTCAATTAGCTCTCAGACTGTCATATATCTTCCTAACCTGAATATAATCATATATGAATATAGCCAGAAAATAGAACAGAAATGCGTCATGGGATCTTGAAAGGATTAATCCAAAAATTATCTAAACAAATTATCGTAATATCCTTAGTTTGAGACATAATAATTGATAGGAAGCATTTAACCATTTGGGATTATATTGAGGAAGATACTAATTAAGGTATATGTCAGGAATCAGATACATTGTTAACCAGTTCAGTAATATGGCGGTATCCTTGATTATATTCGGGCTATCATTAAACGATGTTATATATGTTTGTCCTGTAAGTATGAAGAGTCAAAAGGCAAAGCTACCTGTAACAAATGTCTCCCAAAAAGTTGAAAGGGTGATGGAACAAAATACATTTCTTGGTGTATTGGAAAGAAGTGTGGTGTGCTTGTTTAGTGTAGTGAAATGAATAGGAGGAAGTGTTTGTGATAGCTATCTAGATTATTTTTTGTGTAGTTTAGACACAACCAGAAACAGTGAGGGAGACCAGAAAAATGAAACAGGGGTTCAAGCAACTCATTATCATCTAACTATGAGGCCTACCCTGGGTATAGCCTTGCTCGAATGGTGTTTATAACATCCCCGGTGAGAACAATAAGTGTTGTCAAATCTATCTCAATAATATTTTCACACATCCTCTCTAAGCTTACTTACATAGCCAAACTACGCTAAAATAATGCATCATATTATACTGAGGGAAGAGTCTAACGGACAAAGAGAGATAATCTGAGTATTTATAAATATTAGAAACAGTCAAGGGTAAGGAAGGGGTTTAGATTATCTGCTGTAAAACATTACAATATATTTGATTGTGTTTACTAAATGATCAGTCCCTACCTGTTATATGCACTGAAATACAACTCTATTGAAATAAACCCTATTCAGCCTGTAGCTGGCCACCCCTCTCCATCATGCAGTCGTTAAATTCGACATCATACTGCAACATCCATACTACACAATCATGTCTCTCTCTCTCTCTCTCTCTCTCTCTCTCTCTCTCTCTCTCTCTCTCTCTCTCTCTCTCTTTATATACTGTATATATATATATATATTGTTACGTATCTTGATCCTCAAGTGGTTAACTTGATGAATCTAGATAGCACAGAGATATATATTAAGGTATCAGTCAGCTGAAGGCAAAACAAAAGTAAAATCTAATAACATTATTTCCTGTTGTTGCTTCCTTTCCTTTTGGATCTTAGGACTTAGTAGCCTTTATTGACTGATACTCTTTAATTATGAAAAATACTGAAACTAATTAAAGTCATGTAGTATTTATAAAGAATTATTATTTAACCGAAGCTTAGTAGGCTATGGTTATGAACCGAATAAGTTATATCTAAAGAAGGACTATTAATTCTATAAAAAGTCTTGAAAGTTAAATATTAAAGTAAGAATATTTCTTTCTCTTACCCTTTTTGAAATGAATAGATAGTTTTCTTATATGTCCTTTTATTTATATTTAATGTAATTATTCTTGGTTCTTGTCTTACGTTAATAGTATTATATTATTATCATCATCAGGATTAATATCAAAGTCACATAAAAAGTTAGATATATATTTAATAATTAGTTAAATGTATTTCTTAACCACGTAACATTGAGGTTTGATTATGAGTAAATTAAGTTACAGGATCGCTTCATAGATTCGATTCAGGTCTCACTCAAATAATATGAAAAGCAAAAATAATATTTTGAAGCTAAAAGAATTGTCTTCAGCTTAGGAAATCACTAGAAGTAATATTAACACAGCCATGTTAGTCTAAGGCGATATTACTAATACGAGACAATAGCATCACCGTACTAAGCACCGTTAAGCAATGTAAGCTTAATTAAAAGAAAATGAAAGAACTCGTAAGTATTAAGCTAAAACAATAGTATTACTTTCATCATAACCCAATTACTTAAAGAGTTGCTTTAGTCCACAAATTAGTCAACTAAAATAGTTAAGTACATAATAGTAGCGTTAACGTTAATTCGCAATCAAATAGTTAAGTACATAAATAGTAGCGTTAACGTTAATTCGCAATCAAATAGTTAAGTACATAAATAGTAGCGTTAACGTTAATTCCCAATCAAATAGTTAAGCACATAATAGTAGCGTTAACGTTAATTCCCAATCAAATAGTTAAGTACATAAATAGTAGCTTTAACGTTAATTCCCAATCAAATAGTTAAGTACACAATAATAGCGTTAACGTCCCAATCACATATCTCACTAACCAACATAACGTAAGTGTTTACACGGAACACACGTAACACACACATATATAATCTGACTGACAGTCACAATCCCATTATAATACTTCACCCCGTCTTCCTCCAGCTGCAAGTTCACCTTCCCCAACTCCAAATGAGACTGATTTGAATGCCCACAACTCGGGTCTTATATACTAAACAATGATGGTGTAGGAACGAATCAGGAGGCGAGTGATGGTGCGCGCTCCTATCATAGCTCCTCGAGTTGCATAACAGGTGCCTGGTCCACTCACAGCTCCTGGCGTCGATCATACGTCATAGTGTCGGGTCATCGAAGTAGTTTGCAGGGTCCCCTATGACGCACGCAGGTGTGAAGGCTTGTTTGCTGGTATGCGGGCGAGCTGGTTTCCCACTCGCTAGTTCGCTCGCTAGTCTGCTTCGCCGTTTGGGTAGTTTGACTCCTTCAACTCTAATTCTAACTCTTAAATTAACATACAGGGCTCCGTATGTCAGACCTCCCCCCTAGAAAAGAGTTTAAGGAGTATAGTACATAATATTAAACATTATACATAAATAGATTCACCACCAGATTGGCAACAGCAAGATTATAATGAGGATATAATAAGGATATCACCCAAAGTAGGCAACGTCTCCAGGTACCACATCAGAACATAGCCGGAACGTAGCTGGAGCGTTATTCGAACTGCAAGGCATCTCACAGCTGAAGGCTTGACAGCGCACTACTAAAGCATGATATTTACCTCGCTACAAGGGAGAGCTAATTGCCAAAATCCTCTCATTGAATTAAACTTACTGCTGTATGAGGCCAACCTGGTAAATGCAATCTTTGATCCGTGGCAGTGGGTAGGTATCGTTCTTTGTGACAGCATCAACTTGCCTATAGTCCATACATAACCTATGGCTCCCGTCTGGCTTTGGCACAAGTATGACCGGACTACTCCACTGGCTTAAGGCCCTTTTGATCAGCTTGTTTGACAACATGTAGTCAAGCTCGACCTGCAGTATACTCCTGCGTTGTGGCGAGACACGGTAGGGGGATAGGTTAATGGGAGTTGCATCCCCTACGTCGATGTCGTGCACGGCCAAAGAAGTGAGCCCTGGAGTATCACGGAACACACTGGGAGACTGAGATAAAACAGAGATTAGTTGGTTCGCTTGATCAGAGGGAAGATGACATAGTTTAGATGGTAATTCCCTCCAAGCCAATTATGCTGAAAGTTGGATAGGCTACATGACAAGTCAAAGTCTGCATGGATACCTTCAGCCTCTGGAACAGTCTGTTGCGGGTCAGTAAGAGAACTGAAGACTTCGTCCGCACCAGGCTGTCCACAGGTCCTGACATTCACTGCCACAGTGGGAGAATCTGGAGGAGAGGAATCAGGGGACCTATGGTAGGGTTTCAACATATTTATTTGGAATACTTGCGTGGGCTTTCTCCTGTCTGGGGTAGTTACTAGATAATCGGTAATGCTCACCCTCCGAATGATCTTATATGGGCCCCTGAACTTGGCAGATAAAGGTTGGCCAAAAAGGGGGAGCAGGACCAAAACCTCATCACCGGGCTGAAACTCCCTCTCACGGGATTTCCTGTCATACCAGGTCTTCATGGAGCTTTTAGCCACTGTCAAGTTTTGAGCGGCAAACTCACATGAGGATCTCAGCCAGGTTTTGAAATCTGAAACATACTTGAGGAGGTTTTGGTTCCCCTCCTGGCCAACTAGGCTATCCTGCAATAGTTGCAAAGGACCTCTTACCTGGTGACCGAAAACTAGCTCATTAGGGGAAAAACCCAGGGATTCAGTTGGAACCTCACGAGTAGCAAATAAAAGAAAAGGTACCCCCTTATCCCACTCAACTCCGGTCTCTGTACAATACTTACGTAACATTCCCTTTAATGTCTGATGATATCGTTCGAGAACCCCTTGACTCTCTGGGTGGTAGGTGCTAGACTTAACCCTTTGGCGCACCTATAGTTTCCAATCAAAGTTTTTCCCACTCCCAAATTATATCTCAGCTCACTCAGAGCCAGTTTTGTGCCCGGCAATAATTTGTTTCTGTGACGTTTTTATCCACCAAAAAATCCTTGTATTTGGATTAATGAAGTACCATCGGCTTCGTTATTGATTGAACTTGAAGATAAGCGAATAAAAACATAGAATAAATACAAAACAACCACATTGGGGAACTCCGAAATAAGAATTGTAAAACAAAAAGTAAATACCTTATCTCCACTCGCGCTAGCTCAAAATTATGCCCCCAACATTTTTGATTTGCATACATATATGGAAGCGGAATTTAATGAGGATTCCACTGGTCACTTCAGAATTACTATAAACCAAATAGTTACTGAGATACACGAACAAACGTGAAAGTATCGAAACACAGACTGAGCTGTATTCTGCTCACTTCCCAGCCAGCCGTGAGTAAACGGTTAAATTGAGGGGGTTGCCAATTGTACCCATTGAACTAGACGTAATACTTAATATCTGTGCCAAATATGACGCGCGTCAGACGAAAACTTAATTTTTGGCGAATATTTTTAAGTTTAATGACTCTTAACGAGTCATCGTGCGCCTAGGAAAAAAATACCTAATGACTCTGAACGAGTCATCGTGCGCCAAAGAACATGCTCGATACCCACCTCCTTCAGGGACTGCTGAAAAATGTTAGAGGTAAAATTAGTTCCTTGATCACTTTGCACCTCATGGGGGAAACCCATTCTGGTGAAGAATTTGAGCAATTCCTTGATGACAGTTGGAGCAGAGGTAGTCCTTAAGGGTATAGCCTCTGGGTAGGGAGTTGCCATGTCCATGATAGTTAATAAATAAATGTTACCTTGGGAAGTCTTAGGCAATGGGCCTACAATGTCCACTACCACCCGAGTAAAAGGATTCTCGAAAACGGGCAAGGGCACCAGAGGATGTACAGGCACCTTCTGATTGGGTTTTCCTGTCATCTGGCAAGTGTGACACACTCTACAAAACGCCACTACATCTGCAAGCATTCCTGGCCAGTAAAAGTGGGCTCTGATTCTGTCTAGAGTTTTTCTCACACCTAGGTGTCCTGCCAATGGTATACAATGTGCCATTTCCATGATATCTCTACGACAAGGTTTGGGGACTACTACTTGATGGACGTCCCAAGCCCCGTCATCGATTGGTCTATGTGGCGGTCTCCATCTACGCCACAATACTCCTCCTTTGAGGTAGAAACATTCACCACCCTCCTTCTCACATTCCTCTTCACTCATGGACCTGGCAGCTAACTCCTTGCATTCACTATCATCTCTCTGTAGCTCTACCAGGCCACTAGGACAATTTGGAGGGGTTTCATGGTCATCGTTGGGGTCAAGATGAGCCATAAAGGTGTCAGATAAATCCACCTCAGTCACATCATCAGGCACAGTTGGAGCGTCATTCACACTCTCATCATCCCTTTCATCAACTCTTACATTCGGTACATTTCTGGCTGAGGGAACTGCTACTTGAGACATTGAACGTGTGACAGCACACACAGGGAAAACTGTTGGCATCTCCTTTTCGAGCTCACCGGTTAGTGGCTCGTTAACAGGGGAAACTGACAAAATGGGGTCTGGTCGGACCTTCTCACCTGCTACATCATTCCCCAAAAGGAGTGTTACCCCAGGCACAGGGATATCTTGGGACCTACACAAAGCTATGGTGGCCTCACCCTGTAGTAACTCACATTCAATTTCGCCTTTTACCAAGTGTGCATAAAATTGGCCTCCAGCACCTCTCATTACAACTGGTTCGCCAGGTGGGCACTCAGTGTAAGGATTCACCATGAGGGTGCTAGTAGAACCTGTGTCTCTCAGAATTTTTACCTCATGCATACAACCATTTAATCTCACGTTGCCAGATGAAATAAAGGGACGGTAACTGTCCTGCACTGATGGTGAAATTATTATTGGCTTAACCCTAGTGGGTTGCACCACACATGCTACTACACCCCTGTCTAGATGGTTTACGTTAGCTGCTAGGTACTCCTTCTGTCGGGAGTCCTGCATTAAAGGAACTTTTGGTGCTAGGTACTCCTTCTGTCGGGAGTCCTGCATTAAGGGAACATATGGAGTTTGAGATACGGCGGCAACTGTCTGCCCCGATCTCTCTGTTCTCTCCTTGGCCCAGCACTGATAAGCTAGGTGGCCTCTCTTGCCACAAAAAGTACATACTTTAGGGATACGGGAACGTTCCCTCTTTGAGCATTACTATTAGTTTGGGGCCCACCTCTGTTACCATTGCCCTGAGTCGCATTTTTAGTTGGGGGAACAATTCTATTTTGGCTAGCTGGGGAAGACGTTATAGGCTTGTGACTGGGTCTGTCAGATTTGTGATTGGGATACTTAAAATTAGAACTAGAATTATCGTAGGGCTTCTTTCCACGAAATTTGTTGTTGAGCACGTATGTGTCAGCCATGTCAGCGGCGTCGGCAAGACAATCTACCTTTTTCCCCTTTAAATGATAGGATACAGAAGAATCAATTTTCCATAGGAAATTTTCTAACAGGACCAACTCCTTCAGATCGTTGTAGCTTGTGACTTTCTTACTCTTGACCCAATGATTGAAAGTTTTAGTCATGGTCCTGGCAAATACCTTATGGGTTTCTTCTACTTTCTTCTGGTTTTTACGGAAAGATTGCCTGTAAGCCTCAGGCTGCAATTGATAGGTTTTTAGGATAGCTTCTTTGAGATTGTCATAATCCTGCCTAACCTCTGCTACTTCTGACAAATACGTGGCTCGAGCCTGCCCTGTCAAAACGGTTTGTAACATAAAAGGCCATTGATCTCTTGTCCACTTCATACCTCCAGCAACTTCCTCAAACAAAACAAAGAAATCCTGCACATTATCCTCAGTAAAAGGTGGAATGACACTAGTCATAGTCAATCCCAGAGGGGGGGGAGCAATTAAGGGAGCATTTGTGTTGACATTTAGTTGAGCCGTACGATATTGATATTCACATTGTTCGGTCGTTGCTCTGGCTTTTGCTCTGGCTTTTATGCTGGCTTCTTCGGTATTTGCTCTGGCTTTTATGCTGGCTTCTTCGATATTTATTCTGGCTAGTTCTATTTTTAGTCTGGCTAGTTCCACTACTTGATCACCGGTCAAACCAGGTGGCAATTGTTCATCAAGTTGGCTAGGTTAACTCGAGATCCCACCAACTGCTCCGTCACCCTCCCCGCCTTCTACAGGGAACAGGTGGGTTTTTATGGTCTGAGCCACCTCTACTTTAGACATGTTTGAGACATGTTTGAGATGTGAGGCAAGCACATTCAGTTCGGGTTTTGACAGACAGTCAATATCAGGGGCTGTGGGTTCTGATTCTATGAAAACTCAAGCATCTTCATCATTAATTAGTTGAGGCATGATTAATATTTGATTTTTAAGTAGTGAAACGGTAATGAAACTGAGTGAAACTGTATGAAACGAATCCTGGCAAGGTCGCCACTCTTCTGTTACGTATCTTGATCCTCAAGTGGTTAACTTGATGAATCTAGATAGCACAGAGATATATATTAAGGTATCAGTCAGCTGAAGGCAAAACAAAAGTAAAATCTAATAACATTATTTCCTGTTGTTGCTTCCTTTCCTTTTGGATCTTAGGACTTAGTAGCCTTTATTGACTGATACTCTTTAATTATGAAAAATACTGAAACTAATTAAAGTCATGTAGTATTTACAAAGATTTATTATTTAACCGAAGCTTAGTAGGCTATGGTTATGAACCGAATAAGTTATATCTAAAGAAGGACTATTAATTCTATAAAAAGTCTTGAAAGATAAATATTAAAGTAAGAATATTTCTGTCTCTTACCCTTTTTGAAATTAATAGATAGTTTTCTTATATGTCCTTTTATTTATATTTAATGTAATTATTCTTGGTTCTTGTCTTACGTTTAATAGTATTATATTATTATCATCATCAGGATTAATATCAAAGTCACATGAAAAGTTAGATATATATTTAATAATTAGTTAAATGTATTTCTTAACCACGTAACATTGAGGTTTGATTTATGAGTAAATTAAGTTACAGGATCGTTTCATAGATTCGATTCAGGTCTCACTCAAATAATATGAAAAGCAAAAATAATATTTTGAAGCTAAAAGAATTGTCTTCAGCTTAGGAAATCACTAGAAGTAATATTAACACAGCCATGTTAGTCTAAGGCGATATTACTAATATGAGACAATAGCATCACCGTACTAAGCACCGTTAAGCAATGTAAGCTTAATTAAAAGAAAATGAAAGAACTCGTAAGTATTAAGCTAAAACAATAGTATTACTTTCATCATAACCCAATTACTTAAAGAGTTGCTTTAGTCCACAAATTAGTCAACTAAAATAGTTAAGTACATAATAGTAGCGTTAACGTTAATTCGCAATCAAATAGTTAAGTACATAAATAGTAGCGTTAACGTTAATTCCCAATCAAATAGTTAAGCACATAATAGTAGCGTTAACGTTAATTCCCAATCAAATAGTTAAGTACATAAATAGTAGCTTTAACTTTAATTCCCAATCAAATAGTTAAGTACACAATAACAGCATTAACGTCCCAATCACATATCTCACTAACCAGCATCACGTAAGTGTTTGCCGTGTACACACGTAACACACACATATATAATCTGACTGACAGTCACAATCCCATTATAATACTTCACCCCGTCTTCCTCCAGCTGCAAGTTCACCTTCCCCAACTCCAAATGAGACTGATTTGAATGCCCACAACTCGGGTCTTATATACTAAACAATGATGGTGTAGGAACGAATCAGGAGGCGAGTGATGGTGCGCGCTCCTATCATAGCTCCTCGAGTTGCATAACAGGTGCCTGGTCCACTCACAGCTCCTGGCGTCGATCATACGTCATAGCGTCGGGTCATCGAAGTAGTTTGCAGGGTCCCCTATGACGCACGCAGGTGTGAAGGCTTGTTTGCTGGTATGCGGGCGAGCTGGTTTCCCACTCGCTAGTTCGCTCGCTAGTCTGCTTCGCCGTTTGGGTAGTTTGACTCCTTCAACTCTAATTCTAACTCTTAAATTAACATACAGGGCTCCGTATGTCAGAATATATATATATATATACGGTATATATATATATATATATATATATATTCTTTATTTTGTCTTTATTTTTTTTTATGTGAGTGAAGGAGACAAAGAGCAGAACTGCCTGTGACGAGTGCCTACCCTAGTGTTGAAAGCGTGGCAGGGACAAAATCAAGGGACGTTAGAGTAAACATGCCTGGACACACACAGTTTGAAGCAATTTAAGACTTAGAATGAGGGAAAGACTGGCTCTGGGAGAGTGTTCCAGAGCTCAGCTGTTGAATAGAAGAAAGGTGGAGAATAACGTTGCACTCTTGGGTTCGAGAGTTGCAGAGAGTAGGGGTGGGATTGTGTTGCAAGACAGTGCTACTTGCTCTACGTAGAAGGGGTGGTATACACTGAGAGAGCTCTGAGGATCACTGATTTTTGTAATAGCGGTAGAATAGTGAGAGAGATGCAACATTGCGGTGAAGAGAGAGAGACTACAGACAATTGGTAAATGGATGCACTGTGCTCCTGTACAGAGCAAGAAGCTGCGTAGGGGTAAAGAACCCCCGGAGGCGGTTTAGCATACCCAGATTCTGGGAGGCTGTTTTAACAAGTTGGTAATATGATCTTTCCAAGAAAGATCAGAAGAAAAACAGACACCAAAAATATTAAAAGAAGATGAAGGGTAAATTTGTATGTTGTTGAAGAGCAAGTCATAGTTTTCTGGAAGTCACGACTAGTAGACAGATGGAGAAATTTAGTTTTGGAAGCATTGCAAGTAACAAGGTTTTCTCTGCCCCAATTAGAGAGAGTAGAGATATCTGATAATAAGTGTTTTATGGCCTTCTTACATGAGTTTTGGAGTTCCTGCTGTGAATGATGTTGTGGAAGGCTAGTTGTATAGTGTAATGTAGAGTCGTCATCATATACGTTAATGAGGCTGGAGGTGCAGTTGAAAAAGCCATTAATGAATAATAGGAAGAGAATTGGAGATAGGATAGAACCCTGAGGAACATCTGAGTTGATAGTTTGAGGAAGGGAACGGTGGCCGTTCACAACCGCAGCTATGGAGCGGCCGGAAAGGAAAATAGAAATAAAGGCACAGATGGAAGGATAGAAACCGAAGGAGGGTAGTTTGGAGATGAGGGATTTGTGCCAGACTCTATCAAAGGCTTTTTATATGTCTACCGCAATACAAAAAGTCTCACCAAAGTCCTGAATGGAGGATGACCAAGAGTTAATCAGATAAGAAAGCAGATCACCAGTAGAGCGGCCCTTAAAAGCCATACTGGCGGTCCGAGAATAGGTTATTGGAAGATATATGCTTAACCCCTACTTTACCAGAGGGTATAACCTTAAATGTATCCTTCAGTACCAGGTAATGAGGCCAAAATAGTTTCAGAGTTGAAAGGGAATACCCTACCACCTCAAAAGTTGGAGGAATACTGAGCCAGCTAGTCTGCGAGACGTTGAATATAAGCTGAGATGTGTTGCCAAGGTCTCAGAATAGTGCGTACAAGTCACGGTACCTGGTACTGCTCGATACGGGCAGTTACTGCATAGTACTGACGGCGATCTTCTGTCGCTGGTACTGATGAGTGACTATATTACTGACGGCGATTCACCGTCGCTGGTACAGTAAGGGTTAAGAAATTTTGAAGTAAGAATAGTTTCAAAAGGTTTACAGATACAAGAAATGAGAGTAATTGGAAAATAGTTTGAGGGTTGAGTGCGGTCAGCCTTCTTTGGGACAGGTTGAATGAGAGTGAACTTCCAGCAAGAAGGGAAGATGTTAAAGGAGAGCTTGCCTAGGCAGAGAGTCAGCACGGAAGCACAGTTTTTTAGTACACCAAGAGGAACACCATCCGGTCCGTACGCCTTCTTAGTAAGCCCAGAGAGAGTGGAACGTACATCCTTAGAAGAGATTATGATGTTACGAATAAGTAGGGGAGAGGGGGGTGGAGAAGGAGGAATAGCACCAGAATCATCCAAGGTGGATTTTTTAGCGAAAATGTTAGCAAAGAGTTCAGCTCTGTCAGAGGAAGAAGTGACGGTAGTGCTGTCAGAGTGGAAAACAGGAGGGAAAGACGAAGACAAAACATTTTTGAAGAGTTTTTTGGATAGATGCCAGAAGGCTTGGGAAGAGCAAGAGTTGTACAGTTCAGTGCATTTATTTGATGAAAGTATGTTTGGCGAGTCGAAGAACAGATTTGACTTGATACCGGGTAGAAACATAGGAAGTATGAGATTCTTGAATTTGAAGGCGATGCTACAGTTTGTATGCTTCCTCCTTATTGCGGACAGCAGTAGAACAAGCGTGAATAAACCAAGATTATTTTGTATTAGACTGGGAAAAAGAACAAGTAATGTACGCTTCCATGCCATATATATATATATATATATATATATATATATATATATATATATATATATATATATATATATATATATATATTCCCCCCAGGGGGTAAGGGGGCGTTCATCTTATGGTGGAGGAAAACAAAAATACGCCACATGCACCCTACTGCGTGTGTCGTGTGTGTCGTACAAGGCGACTAATAGGGGGAATGGGGGTAGATTGTAGGCACCAATCAAACAGAGCTATACCCAGGAGAGGCAGTAGGCATTTGATAAGGAGTCGCTGGAACTCCAGTTTAATTTGCTTGGCCTCTCTTACTGATTCCTTTTGTGACTCACTTACACTGAGAGTAGTCCAGTCAGCTCTCACAAATACATCCTCCTCCTATCTACTTCACTACACTTAACATGCACACCACACTTCCTCCTTCCACAAAAATAATAACAAAATGATGAACACTCACCAAGCCTCGGAGTCCCCAGTGGGGGGGACCATAAATGCACCCACACCAGCCCGACCTTCCCCTGACGACCCCTCTAAATGCTCTGGACCACAGCCTGTCACTCTTACTATCAACTTTTGCAATATTCACGGCCTTTCCTCTAATTTTCAGTTAGTTGAACACCATCTCTTCTCCTCCAAACCTGATCTTCTTTTCCTTACTGAAATCCAGGTATCTGAGGCAACTGCCAGCAGCCCCTTCTCTGTATCCTCCTACTTTCTCTATTCAAGTTTCAAAGACAAAGGTGGATGTTGTGCACAACAAACTCACTTGCTCTCGTGTTCCGGATTTCGACTCCTCTGAATTCTCAACTTTATGGCTCAAACAATCCTGTCATTCTCATACTAAATATTTCTGTATTGTTTATCTTACCCCTCACTCTACCGACTTTCCCAAATTCTTCGACTATCTAAACTCTAAAGTGGAACACATTCTATCTATCTGTCCCTTCTCTGAAATCTCCATCTTAGGAGATTTCAATGTTCACCACTGCCAATGGCTCTCCTCTCACTCTACTGACCCACCTGGTGAACAAGCCTACATCTTTTCTATCCTAAATGATCTAGAGCAGCTGGTCCAGCAACCCACCCGTATCTCGGATCGCTTCGGAGATCGGCCGAACATTCTTGACTTGTTTTTTTACTTCTAGCCTGTCTTCTTATACTGTCAATGTTTTTTCTCCTTTGGGCTCCTCCGAATATAAACTTATCTCCGTTACCTGTCCTATCTCTCCAGTCGGCCACCCGAACCTTCCAGCCAGCGGCGCTTGTGGCACAATGGTGCTGCTGACTGGGTGGCTCTTCAGCAGTACTTCTATGATTTTCCATGGAATGACTTCTGCTTCCGTGGCCGATGTTACGCTGGCCAGCTTGCCAGAATGTACTCGTGACTCGCTAGTACTCCCCACGGCAGTGAAATGGGCTATAATAATCGTAGAACGATGTTCTTTCTTTCTTAGTATTCATGTTGTCACAGACAGATCAGTGCTTGCCTTTATTCTAGGCTGTGACACTTAGAAGTATTTTATATCCATAGTAGTGATTATAACATGCAGCGCGTGAGAGAGAGAAAGAGAGTCGGAGGGGAGAGCGAAGAGGCAGTGTGTGTGCGTATGTATGTGTGCATTTCTCGCTCGGTGGGCCCGCTCGCTCGCTATTGGACGGCGGGCCTGGCGTGATATATGACATCAGCTTTTCCTGTGACGTAGTGGCCTGTGGTTGGTCGCCGCCCTCCTAGCCCAGTGGTCGGGCTCCTTCCCTCCTGACTCCCGCAGAGCATGGTATCGCGCGCTTGGTCCTACATGTCCCTCGCATCCTGTCTCACATCTAATCCCCTTTACTACTGTTTCTCTCTCTGAACTTCTTCTTTTCCATACTTCTTATCTTTATTCAATTACCCATCCCTTCTGGTTCTCGCATACGACTTCTATAGTCGGCCAGTCGTATTACCAGCGCCTGTTTTCACATATATGTTTTGCACTAGCTTTAGAGGTTATTAGAATCATAGTCACATGGATTCATATTATTGGGTGCTTCTAATTATTTGGTTATTCTTTATTACTATTTAATGCTAGACAGTGGAGGGTATCGTTGGTCGTTGTCTGAGTTATGTATATGGCAAGTCAGAGCCTGTACGACTTCGATGGAGCTAGGTAGCCTGTAGTACACCCTTGTGCATATTTTCCTTTGCGAGCTTAGCAGTATACAAGCGAAGGGCTTTTGCCTACTCTTGCTTGTATGCTTGCTAACTCATTTTGTTGACCTTTGAGGAGCGCCAGGGTAAGACCAGATACTTGAGATCTGGACTTACCAAGAGAGCCTCATAGTCACTTAACGTAAGATAAGGGAAATCTGTTGAGGGGAGACAGTAGGCTGCGAGCATGCTTGAGCTCTGCCTAGGCTCCCTGTACCTTTATGCCGCTGCTAGACTTTATTAGTAAGAAAGACAGCATATTGTTTATTAACTTTAACTGCGTATGCTTTAGCAATTATTCACATATTGTTTTAGCCTAGGTTGATGCATAGTGCACAACCCAGGATGGCTGTTACTTTGGCTAAGGAAGTACTGTGTTTGAGTTACTGTTATTAGTGCTGTCTCCGAGTTGTTGCACTCTCTTGTTTCATATATATGTATCCTACTTGTTGGTGTATTTAAGATACACGCTTTGGTGTCCTGCCCCTGCATTATTCCTGTTCTATATTCGACGAGCATCTTAGAGCATCAGACGTTTTCAGAAGATTCCATATCTGTTTGCTGTAGGACTAGACTTCACACTAAAGATAACGTAAGCATATAATCTTTTATTAAATCTTGTCATAGTTTATTTAAGCCTTGTTATTTCTTGAGAGCTTTTTATTAACGTAATTACTCTTGTTGTGAGTAGGCTTTGCCGTCACCGGAAAGCCTTTGTAGATGTACACTTAACCCAGTTAATTGATACCCCGTTATCCAGTAGATGAACTCTGGAGGGTTTAAGTGTTTTGTTCACCGGCTTAATAGTTCGACGGTTTGGAATTAGCGTACCGTTGTTGCAGATCTAGCCTATCTTATAATCCAATATTAAGTTCCCTTGTTTATTTCGTTGTGCCGGTCGGTCGTAACAAATGGCGACCTTAACCCAGGATATAGTGAACTGAGTTTTGCAGGATTTTTTGGGGAGAAATCTTATTTGCCATTTTTGGGTTCGATTTTATTTCTCGCAGTGTTGGCAGTGGACATTGTTTTTGAGAATATATGGAACTTGTTGGAGTTTATTGGTGACCTAGTATTGAACTTAAAAACATCTTCGAATATTTTTTGTGAAAAAAGCTATGCGAGAGTTTGGCTACTTTTGTCTTGACTTGGGATTTTTTCTTGTTGACTCCATCATGTCACTGGACGGGTCTGAGCATAGTGAGGGCACAGTGCGAGAGACAGGCGAGAGGGTGGAGAAGGTGGAGTTGGTTGACGGCGTTCGGTGGTGAACGGTGAGGAGGATGCTCGGAGGTTTTTGGAGGAGCCTGTGACGGCGGACCGGGTGCCGGGGCTGGACCGGTACGGACTGCAGTGTATAGCCACGGTCTTAGGGTTTTCTTGCACTAGCGGTTTGTCAAGAAGTGAGCTGGTTACCTGTGTGCTGGGTGGGGGCCATGAGGCTTCGGGTGGAGTGGGAGCTGGGGCACCTTCGTCCCAGGCCCCATTCCACTCAACTCCTATCATGGCGCCCCCTCGGGTTCCGGAGCCGAGTACGTTCCTGCAGGCCGATGTCCGCTGGCGGTTGGGTAAGCCTCTAGGTGACTCACTGGGTGGGTCCCCGGTAGTAACACCCCCTCCTCAGGGTTTGTCTCCCGAGATGTTGTTTCAGCTCGAGCTCGCCAAACTCGAGCAGCGAAAGCATGAGGCTGAGCTCAGGCAGCAGCAGCATCAGCAGCAGCGATAGGCTGAGCTCAAGTATGAGTCTGCAAGGTATTGTGCCGATGTTGACCTAGAGAAAACTCGTATAGAGGTGACGGGGAACCGTTTCATTCAGGGGGGTCGACCCCATGACCAGTCCCTGTCGCATCTACTAAAGTTGGTTCCAGTCTTTGATGAGTCAGGAGTTACAGAATTCTTTCTCCGTTTTGAGAAAAAGTACCGGGAGCACCAATGGCCAGAGGAGAAGTGGGCAGCCCTTGTTTCTTCACGATTGACAGGGAAAGCACTCAAGGCGTACGATGCTTTGCCCCTAGATTCCTGTGTGAATTATGAGGCATTGAAAGAGGCTGTCCTGAGGGCATATGAGTTGCAGCCAGAGACATATAGGCTGAAGTTTAGGGCTGTTCCTAAGATAAAGGAGAGTACTTTCCAGGAACACGCTAGAGAACTATCAGATGCGTTTGAGAATTGGTTGAGGTCGGAGAAGGCAACTACTTTTGATGCGGTGAAGCAATTACTGTTGTTAGAACAATTCTTTAAGTGCACTGGTGGGGACTTGACTCTTAACCTGAAAGAAAAGCAACCTAAAACTCTTCAGGAGGCGGCTGAGTTGGCTGACCTCAGGTTGTCGTTAATTTGTGGGTACGGGTCTGCCCAGAGAGCTGAGGCAGGTAACAAGGGGCGTACCACCCAACCCCCCCGAACTAATGATACAACAAATTATCCTACTAAGAGCACTGTTGCCAATTTTGAACCCAAGTCGAAATCCTTCTCGTTAAAGAAAGGCCAGGGCCCTTCCCCACCCCAGGGAAAGTCAAGGAGTGAGGTGGAGTGTTTTAAGTGCCATAAGAAGGGGCATATTGCGCGCTCTTGTCCGAGCACACAGTCTACAGCGGTGGTGTCTCTAGTGAGCAACATCGGGGTGTCTTTGAGGTCTTCCGCGTTTGCCCGGGGTAAATCGTCGGTTGCGAAGTCACAGTCGGTGCAGAAGCAGCAGGAGGGCTCGTCACCCATCCGAGATGCTTTTTGTGGTCATTGGGGACATGGCACTGTGAGGTGGGCTGGTGTGGAACATAGGCTTGAGTTGTTGCGTAATACGGGTGCCTCCCAGACGTTACTTAAGAACTTCACTGGTAAGCCTATTAACGCAGCTCGGGTTGTAGTGGTTCAAGGCATCAATGCTGTGCGGTCTTACCCGCTGAAGCGAGTGGAGCTTGTGGTGGATGGTGTGACACAGGAGTTGGATGTGGGGATTGTAGAGAAATTGCCAGTTGAGGGGGTCGACCTCCTTCTTGGTAACGACTTTGCGGTGCCTATTTCCGAGGTTCCACCCTTAGTCGTTGCCGAGAGGGCGGCCGACACGAGTAGGGAGGGGCAAGAGTGGCTCGAGAGGTGCCAGATGCAGCAGATGGCATATGCTGTCACCAGATCTCAGTCCGCTCAGGTGTCACAGCCTAGTACCCAGGTTTCAGACCAGTGGAGCAAGGGTCGGAAGGAGAAAGTCAAGGATGGTGGTCGGGTTAAGAGTTTGGACCCAGCGACACTCCTTGGTGACTCGGTACTTGCACCACTTTTGAGGTCCGGAGTGGCCCCAGAACCTGTCCCCCCTAGTGACATGGTAGGGTGTGATAGCACTCCGCGACAGAAACGTTCCCAGGTGAAACAGACTAGGCTTGAGCAACCCAGTATCGGGGGTGGCCACAAGTTGCTCCAGGAGCACTTGGACAGGTTGGCACCCTCTGATATACGACGGATGTAACTAGAAGATCCTAGTCTTGAGAGTTGTGGGAACGGGCCTATGGAACTAGATGAGGACAGGGATGCAAAGCCGGGAGACTTCTTTCGTGTTGATAGCATTATGTATCGGCGTTTTTTTTATCCCAAACGCAATGGGGTTGGTGGGGTCGGAGTGGTTGACCAGTTGGTAGTACCTGAAAAGTGCCGTGATAGCCTATTGTGGTTGGTACACGATGTTCCGTTAGCAGGGCACTTGGGGGTGACAAAAACGTTGGCCTCGTTGGCAAGGTTGTTCTGGTGGCCGGGCATTAAGTCGCAAGTCTCAGCCTGGGTGGCGATGTGTAGCACCTGCCAGACGGTGGGTAAGCCGAACCAAGGTGACCGTACCAAACGGTACTGTCACCTTAAAACTCAAGAATCTCATTCTTCCTATGTTTCTGCCCAGAATCAAGCCAAATCCTTTCTTCGAATTGCCAAGCACTTTTTCATCAATATTAAATGCACTGAATTATCCAACTCTAGCTCTTCCCAAGCGTTCTGGCATCTAGCCAAAAACCTCTCCAACAATTTTTCTTTCTTGTCTTTCCCTCCCCTTTTCCACTTTGATGGCACAACCATCATTTCTTCCTCTGACAAAGCTGATCATTCGCTCAAACTTTTGCTAGAAACTCCACCTTGGATGATTCCCGTGCTATTCCTCCCTCTCCACCCCCTTCTCCCTTACTTATGCCTAATATCCTAATTTCTTCTAAAGATGTATTTTCTACCCTCTCTGGGCTTAATACTAAAAAGAGTACGGTCCGGACGTTGTTCCTTCTGTTGTACTGAAAAACTGTGCTTCCGTGCTGACTCCCTGCCTAGGCAAACTCTTTCATCTCTGTCTCTCCTCTAACATCTTCCCTTCATGCTGGAAGTTTGCTCTCATTCAACCTGTCCCTAAGAAGGGTGACCGCTCTCAACCCTCCAACTATCGTCCAATTGCTCTCATCTCTTGTATCTCTAAAGTTTTTGAAACTATTCTTACTTCCAAATTTCTTAAGCATTTCTCTTTTCATAATCTACTCTCAGATCACCAGTATGGCTTCCTCATGGATCGCTCTACTTGTGATTTTCTTTCATATCTTACTAACTCTTGGTCATCTTCCTTTTGGGACTTCTGTGAGACCTTTTCTATTGCACTAGACATATCAAAGGCCTTCGATAGAGTCTGGCACAAATCTTTAATTTCTAAACTACCCTCCTTCGGTTTCTATCCTTCCATCTGTGCCTTTGTCTCTAATTTCCTTTCCGGCCGTTCCATAGCTGCGGTCGTGGACGGCCATCGCTCACTTCCTCAACCTATCAACTCCTGTCTTCCTCAGGGCTGTGTCCTATCTCCTATTTTCTTTCTAATTTTCATAAATTATCTTGTACCTCCAGTCCCATCCAATCATACGCAGATGACTGTACCTTACGCTACTCAATAAGTTTTCCAGAACGCCCCAGCCAGCAATCCCTCAAAGACAAAAGTAATGAAGCCATAGAACACTTATCTTCTGATCTAACTACTATTTCCAATTGGGACAGAGAAAACCTTGTTGCCTTTAATGCTTCCAAAACCCAATTTCTCCATCTATCTACCCGTCCGGAACTCCCAGCGGACTATCCCTTATTCTTCAACAATACAAAATTCAATCCTTCATCTTCTCTCAATATTATTGGTGTCTCTTTTTCTTCTGCCCTCACTTGGAAGGACCAAATTACCAGTCGTGCTAAGGCAGCCTCCCAGAAGCTGGGTGTGCTCTAAAGCCTCAAGCAGTTCTTTACCCCTGCATAGCTACTTGCTCTGTACAGGGGCACAGTGCGTCCTTGTATTGAGTATTGCTCACATGTGTGGGGAGGATCCTCTCACATCGCACTCCTAGACAAAGTAGAAAGGAAGGCCTTTCGTATCATTAATTCACACCCACTCACCAACTCTCTGTAAACTCTCTCTCTTCGCCGCAATTTTGCATCTCTCGCTATTCTATCGCTACTACAATAATCAGTGTTCCTCAGAGCTCTTCCAGTGTATACCACTTCCTTTACGTAGGGTACGTGGTACCCGTCTTGCAACACAATCCCACCCCTACTCTGTGCAACTCTCCAACCCAAGAGTGAAACGTTACTCTCAGTCTTTCTTCTAATCAACAGCTGAGCTCTGGAACTCTCTTCCAGAATCAATCTTTCCCTCCTCCTCCTGTGACTTAACTCCTTAAAAGAGGGTATGCTTGTTGACATGACCGTGCTGCTGGGCGGGTATATTTACCGAAAACGAGCTTCATTCCATGCTCTTTTTCATGCATAAACAAGACACAAAGCGTAATACAATTATATATCCGTGAAAGGGCGATAATAAAGCTTTCCAATGACACCTGAATCTTACTTGTACGTCCACGGGTTATCTTGTAGCGTATGCCCAGCGGTAGAGCCGAGCAGTCGAAGCCCAGCTGTCGTCCTCCCAACGTGCAGACTCTCTCTCAGAGCTCATAACAGCCTCAAAATGGCACCCGTCATATGACGGTCACCGTCGGTTGAGGGTTAAATTGCTTCAAACTCTGCGTGTCCAGGCATTTTGGCTCGAACGTCCCTTGATTTTAGCCCTGTCACTCTTTCAACTATGGGGGAGGCACTCGCTACAGGCAGTTCTGGATTTCGTCTCCCTCTCTTACGTAGAATATACAGGTATATATATATATATATATATATATATGAAGTGCCGGGACCCGTAAAGCAAGCACCAAAAGACGACAAGAACGTGCTCCCGTATCAAGACCTCCAACAAATAAACCAGTGCCGCATCGCCAGGATATCCAGCCGACCTAGGACCACCGAAAGACCTTTCATCGCAGATACCTCTCCAATCAGGACGGATCATAAAATACGCAACAACCCCCTTCCCGTGAAAGAAAACGCGGGAAACCCCCTCTCCAAAAAAAGGGTCACAGGGATACCAACCCTCGCACCAGGTATACCAACCTCCATACCAGGTGTACCAACCGGCGCACCCATAAAACACTACCCCCTACAGGACCTACCCTACCCCTGGCAAGACCTACAGCCAGACCTACAATACTCAGAGGAAATGTTTATGCAAATTCACCACCAACAACCGCAATATTCCTCAATAGGCTACTACCAAAGTGAACATTATAATAACTATTATAGGGTAAAACAAGTAGAAATCAAAGACCACACAAACTATAAAGTTATCAGCATCCAACTGAGAAAATGGCTAATTCACCCACCATCGGAAATCCTTTTATCATAAATCTAATAGGCCATCCCCAGGGCTAAAGTGTTAACCAAAAATTGCAAGATGTATAAGCCATCAAGGGAAAATAGCTCTGGTATTTTTAGTAATAATAACAAGTAAATAATAAATCGAAAACTTCTTTTTACCAGACGCCTGCTGCCCTGAAACGCCGGCCCCTTAACCCTATATGAAAAACACATATTACCTCAACCAAATCAGAGAGAGGTAGGCAAAACTTGCTTGGTTATAGGGTCGAGTGCTTTTCCTTAGAGGGATACCATTCAGCCCGTAGCTAAATAAGTTCGGTGCAAGATTCCATAGGGGTTAGCCATTATTCCCTTAACCCACTGAGCCCCAGCTAGTTATAAATAAATGTACAGTTCCGAGCATATAAAACAGAGACACCGCCTCAGGCCTTCTACTCAGTCACTGTGTCCTTTCTAGCTGGAGAGTTATGATGGGGGAGAACGGGAGTGGAAGTAGGCGATGGTGGGAGGGTGATGGTTTGCGGGGTGGGGGTAGAAGTGCTAGCGAGGTAGGAAAGAAGGGTGTGCTTGTGTGGCTGTTAAAGTTAAGGTGGGAGCAGAGAGGAAATGGAATCCATTGATTTGTGGCAAATAACCGATTAATTACGTAATGTTCTTTGACAAATGGTAATTATATAAGCCTGATTTATGTTTTGTTAATATGTGGCAACAATTATAAAAGCGGCATACAATTGTGTTGATAGTCATATTGCCGTGATTTATAACTATAGTTTGTTTATTTTTAGTTGATGGTAAATTGTCATGTCCTCATCTTTATTACTCAACTATTACGAAGATTATATAGCAAAATACGTTGTTTATTATGAGGACTTGGCAGTAATATGACATAGTTTCATATTTTTCCATTACGTATCGATAAATCAGTTGCTACGGGATTCAATTTACCGTCAGGTGACATAACCGACTATATGATAAATTACACCAGTTAATTGCAAAATATGTTTGTTTTAATGCCACAACATTATCGGGCTTATTGTAAACCTCTAGTGATGTGTATTTTGGTATGGTTGTATTTTGCTTGATCTCTGAGTATGATATAATATACCCATCCATAATTATATGTAATTTGTCATATTATATAATATATATGTAATTTGTCATATTATATATTAAAGTTCACACAGTAGAGGCAGAAATGGTCATTTCGCAATAGGTACCTTCAACAATTCCAATAACTGGTAGTAGTTCTAATTAACTGCGGATATATTTGCAGCCTTAGATATGCTCTGACATAACTGTATGCAAAGTGAACATATTACCTGAGAAACGGGCTTGTTCCTTGGAAATCTTAGTCTTAATGGGCTATCACGCTGGCCTATTTTCCGTCGTCCTTCATCATATCTACGATTTGCGTGGTCTTTCATCTCAACTGAATTCCGAACTAATGATATAAAGCCTGAAAATATATATATTATGAACTGGAAAACGGTTAAATGGTCTTGTAATTAACTCCTTTAGCACAATGACGTAATTTTGATCATACTCCGGTTACTATTAGATGATTTTCCTTGGTTTATAATCTACCTCTAGGACTCAAAGGGGTAAGTACTGTCTCAAAAAAGCCTCTGAATAACTCATAGTAATTCTGAAGCTGAATATAATTTTGTAATTTTAGCCAGAATCAAGGGTAAAAAGGCGTCATCGTGCTGAAGGGGATAAACCGCTATTGATTGTATTTATCTTCAATAATCGTATTTAGTGTTGTTTGTTTTTGCGGGAGACACTGGCTGTAATATTAACCACTTCTTTGCTGGCGACGTCAATGTAATATATTCTAGCTATATTTAGACGATTGTGTGCAGTTTAAGAAGGATTTGTGGTAGTAAAAGGGTTAAGTGAGATAGTTCAAAGCCTGTTAACCCTCTCACGACCATATGACGCAGAGGTTGCCAGATTAGCAATAAGAAATAGAGTTCTCTCACTCTTATAATTACCTCTCCAAAAATTAGTTTTCTGCCCACAGCTATCTCACGGACAACTGCAGAGGTTAAAGTAACTAAACTAAAGGTTTCTAAACACCCCTGATGGTAACAAAGGCTCTAAAGTATCCCTAATAGGCTCAAAAGTGTGTCAAGAACGTGAGAGGGTTAATCGCTAACTAATTATGTCTAATGGTACCGGTAGCCAAAATATAGTTACAAGGACGGTACCGGTACTCAACAGGTTACTAACCGGGGATCGAGTCTCCCGTGGCAGCGATATTTTTGTATTGATTTATTTTGGTTTGTTTTAGTTTTTACTTAGAATTACATTATACGAAGTGAAATAACATATTTTGCAGATAATGTGTTAATTTCATATATAATACGTGTTGAGTGTCTTGGGTTATTATATACAATAATACTGTAGTTTAGTATATACACTAGGATATGGTAATCTAGGTTAGGATATAACATTAAGTTAGGACACAATAAGTTAATTTATGAAAGGATAAAATTAAGTTAGCAGTTAGGCTAGTTACATTAGGGTAGTTAGTGTAATAACAGTACAGTATAATCGATAATATTGTAAGACTATTGTAATCAAGAAACCTATACTTTATAAACTCTATATACTTTAACCAATTTTAAACATTGTAGGCTACCATACATTAGTTTAAAATTATCCAAATTACGAATTAAACAAACAACAAACTACGTCCGAGGGGCTCGAACTCCTACACTTTGAATGTATGCCTATTATGGTTACCACTGCGCTACTTAATAAACTGACAATCGTTGGTGTATTCTCGATCATATTGATCTTCAATTCCTGTACATTTTTAAATTGTATTAGAGGTCAAACTAATCACATTTGCGTTAATATGGTATATATACTCGCCTTCTTAGTAGCGATTGCGAAACATTAATAACAGCCTACAGACGGAATCTATTCAGGCCAAAATTGGAGTAAATCAATCCGAGGAGCAAGTTCAGCAGATATTCGTATGATGACGGTCTGGCGTTAAGGGGAAATTTTAACTTTAGGGTGTTTTTTCTGAACCCCTTTCTCCCTCACGTTTAGCCCCATTAATGTTGAGACATTTTAAGGCGTTTGCCCTATTATCTTGGCTATTTTTTACTTTTCGCCCCATTTGTCAATATTAAAACTGTTCTTACTGTTTAGGTGTCTATTATTTTTCCTGGCGAGCGATAGCGAGTCTGAAATTTAGGATTAACCGACCTTGGGTAGGGACATTTTTCTATCGAAAAATGTACACATATATCTTGAAAGGGAGTCTTGGGAGATATTAAATGTGTTAATGCTTGATAGAGGACTAGGGAGCAAACTAAAACTCTCCCCTTAAGCCAGTGTGATAGGTAGATAACGATTCCATGCCCAAGGTCGAAGGACGACAGACAGTAAGTAAATCCCTTTGGGAGAAAGAGGAGGACCAGGTAATCACGAACTGCAAATGTGTAGGCTAGTATTTGAGTAATGATACATAATTTCCTATTCTTTATTGTTTCTATAATTTTGGCAAATTGTTAGTTCATTTTCCCAGTGTGACTTTGCATCTAATATATTGTTTAGTTTATTAAACTGTTTAACCCTTAACTGGCGGCGCGCGACCTATGCCGAGTGATATAAATTTTGACTATGTGGCGGTGCACGACATCTGTCGACGCCATTTTCAGCACGTAATGTTGCTGAGAGAGAGAGCTGAGCGGTGGGACGAGCGTAGCAACCCTATGACCGCTCCCCACCACCGCGGTGGACATACTGAACTGTATTCTACTTTCCTCCCCCACTTCTCACTTGCTACACAGGGAATTATGTAAGGAAATTACCTTATTTCAGGGTTTTTGCACTCGTGTTGCACGATCGTTGCAAGAGAACCAGTGGTCGAACAAGGATGGTTCGGGTGTCATTGGAAAGGTCTGTTTACGCCCTTTCAGGGATAGATACTTGTTTTACACTCTGGGTCTTATTTAGGTATGAAAATGATCACGTAAACAACCCTATTTAGGGATAAAAAAAAAACGCTGTGCGGTACGGTCAAATAGACCGCCTAGGCCGCCAATAAGGTGTTAATTAAGTTTCATGGAAAAGTAAAATAATAGGCATAATAATATGAGTCTTTGTTTTAATGTATTCGAAACTCAAGGTTAATACTGAGATCGTATATAGTGGTAACTTTAGATCTTGATGATGACTAATAGATGAGAAGTCTAAATGTTGAAAACAACACAGATGTTCGTGATTACCTGGTAATGGAACATCATAGTAAGAGTAGCCTATATAAATACTTATTTATAACAATATTCATTATAACATATAGTACAGATCATAGTGTTCTGAACATATTGAAACATATGCCATTGATGGGATAATTATATTGAAGTCATCTATGAATTGATATATTGAAAAAAGGAGGAAAAGGCGCACAAACAGTTTAGGTCAGATCACGCTGACGCAATAATGTTATACGACAGGATGAACAATAAAAGGCATAACTATATTTAGTTTAAGTTAGCAGGTGTAGTCAAATTATTTCTGACCGATCCACAAGGTAATTCGTTTGACCCCATGCATATGACAGCAACGGCACATGACCCATGACCGCAGGGTCCATTTCGTAAGGTGTATTGAGTAAATAAAGAGGTAAGAAAGTTATATTATTAGAGCTAATGTATATATAAAGTTTGTTTTATGTGATTAAGATATCACTTCTATACTTGGTGTTACCAATCTTGCCAACCACAAAATACCAAACCCCGTACATTTGGTTCCCTGTTCTCCTCCGCATCAATTTGCGTGAGACCTGAAACAATTGTTTGAACAATTTCCTCCGATTTTAATTATAATGCTGCGTTACAGATCTAGTTTATCAGATAATACAATAGTGAACCTTTCAGTTTAACTTCCAAATAATTCATTCCACCTTACACTGTGGGTGCTTCCTTACCACTCATAGGCCAGCCACCCTCCACTGCCTCCCTTCCTACCACTTCTATCCCCCACCCGTCAAACTATTACCCCCACCTCCACCACCATCGTTTCCATCTCTCCCCTTCTGCCCCATCATAACTCGTCAACCAACAAATGATACACCGCAGATTCTCCGTGGCTGATGTAGTGTATCTGTTTCATGTGCGCGGAACTGTACCACCAGGGACCAGCAGGTTTTGATTTTTTTTTTCCAGAAACAATAGCGAATGGGTTAGGAATGAAGGACCGCCCCCCAAAAAAACGATCAAAAAGGTCAAAAAGGGGTCCTACGGAGACCCCGAAAGTCGATTTTACAAGAGTAAAAAATTGAAGGCAAAAACACCCAACAAACATGTTTTTGCTCGCTCACGCTTGGACTTTGAGAGTTTTTATCCATCGGCATGGTTGCGTGGGATACTTACACAGTTCCCATACAAATCTGAGCCCTCTAGGTGTTATAGGGCCGGAGTAATTAAACCCCGACGACACTTGTGTGTCGTGGTCTGTGGGGAACATACATTACCGACGACACGTTGTCGTCGCTGGTACTCAGAGGGTTAAAACTTGCCATTGTGGTAATTAGACCGTCGAACACTTCCTGAAGTACGTTCGGCCTATAATTAAATTAGATAGCGATCAGACACCTGCCAACTAGACTGTGTATCCTTGGAGGCTCTGAATTGAACAATGAACTTAGATAGCGATCAGACACCTGCCAAGTAGACTGTGTATCCTTGGAGGCTCTGAATCGAACAGTGTAGGCTAATTAGTTAGCGATCAGACACCTTCCAAGTAGACTGTGTATCCTTGGAGGCTCTGAATTGAACACTGAACTTAGATAGCGATCAGACACCTGCCAAGTAGACTGTGTATCCTTGGAGGCTCTGAATCGAACAGTGTAGGCTAATTAGTTAGCGATCAGACACCTGCCAAGTAGACTGTGTATCCTTGGAGGCTCTGAATCGAACAGTGCAATTAATAAATTAGCAATCAGACACCTGCCAAGTTGACTGTCCATCTTTGGAGGCTCTGAATCGAATAGTGCAAATACATATTGTATTGTGATCCCGAAGAAAGGACGTAGGAGAGAGCGTGTCGCTTACCTAAGCTGTTGGCGACCTTGACCTTGTCCCTTGGTCAAACCAGATAGGACAACTGATCTCCCGACCTTGTGTATACCAGACTCTTTACGGCTCTTTCCCTCTCTACTCAAAATTCTTTAAGTGACTTTTTGTTTGGTAAAGTATTTTGGAGATTGCAAAAATGGTCGATAAGATATATTAAGATTCACTTTATCGTAAACTCTGAAGATTTTCCATTCTTCACTTTATCTAGACGTTCTTAGCTCGACTTAGAGAGGCCATTTACACTTCTATCTACGGGATAAATATATATATAATTCTTTGAATCCGGGCTCCTGTATTCTTATGAGGGATACTATAATGATTTGTTCGGGAATCTGTACATGGATCTTACACGTAAAGCTTAGTGAACTCTTACGTAGATCTTATCTCTATGCTAAATCATCGGCAGGGTATGTAAGAAATAGATGAGTGCTCACAGAGAGTTTTACACCCCCCCCTCCCCCTCAGTCTCTATTTTGACTATATACTATAAATCATCACGCTACATTTGCGTATTATCTTAGATTGAGTTAATAATAAACTCTGCTCTTAACGTCGAAACAAACCATCCACACGGCGAGGATATTGTCAGTCACTTCCATATGACTATTATAGTGATTTAACTATATATGATACAGTTCTGATGAGTGATAATGAATGGGAGTTGCAGGGTCTGGTAAATGAGTTGGGAACAGTGTGCGAAAAACGGAATTTGAAGGTAAATGCGGGGAAGAGCAATGTTATGGTCTTCGAAAGGGGTGAAATCACAGAGTGTGAGGTGAAGCTGAACGGTCAGGCTATGGAGATCGTCAACTCTTTTAAGTATCTGGGCAGTGTGTTGAGGAAAGATGGGACTATGGATGAAGAAGTGCGGGAGAGGGTACAACAGTGTAAGAGGGTTGTAGGAACGCTGAAAGCAGTAACAAGAAATAGGGTGGTCAGTATGGAAGTGAAGAAGTCCTTGCATGATAGTGTGGTAATCCCGACACTGACTTAAGGAAGCGAAGCATGGACGTTGGTTGAGAGACTCAGACCAAGAGTGAGAGCAGTGGAAATGAATTACTTAAGGAGTGCGTGCGGAGTTACATGGAGGGATAGACAGACTAATGAGGAAGTAAGAAGGAGGTGTGGTGTGGAGGTAGATGTGCTGGAAAGTGTGAAAAGGAACAACTTGAGATGGTTCGGCCATATGAAACGTATGGAAAGCGAGAGAATGACTAAGAGGGTGTACGAGAGCGAGGTGGAGGGACAGAGAGGGAGAGGTAGACCGAATGAGAGGTGGAAGGATGGAGTGAGGAAGTACATGAACGAAGGTGGTGCTGGTTGGGGGGAGGGGCGTCTACTGACTGGGGACAGAGGTGCATGGGGGCGGTTCGTTCGTGGCCACCCCTTCGGGGATCACGGCATCAGGCAATTGTGACGTTAACCACTCCGTTAGAACCGCATGGCTTGTCCTACAGTGACTCGCTAGGATTGCCAGGGCAGTGGATGGGGCTACAGTTTATGTATTAGAGTGTGCTTTATTTCATATGAAAGCTCGTGTCATGGGCAGTCCAGAAAGGCTCTTTGTTTTCACCCATGTCAAGGCTTTATATATTTAATTGTAAAGTATATGTTTTATCATTAACTAGTAATGATGGGATCTGGGAGAGAGAGAGAGAGTAGAACAGAGTGAGAGGGGGGCGCGCAGTGTTTTTGCCCCGCTCGATGACGTCACGGCTGGCTGCCTCGTGGGGGTTGGTTGAGAGAGGTCCTTACCATGCTGCTAGCTCCCTTGCTAGTGGCTAGAGGACTTGTTACCGCTTTTTTCCCACGCGGCTCGATCTAGTCCCGGTATATATACTGGTTCCTCGCCACTCTCTCCCTCAGATCTGGTTTCTAGAACACATCTATCTTATCCCTTGCTACCTGTCCCCTGCTTTGCACCTGAGAATCTTTTCCTCTGCCTATCTCTCTCATTTTCATATCTTTCACCACCTTTTATTAATATTATACCCCCTCTGGTTAACTCTGCAAAATCAGCTTCATGCTGGCCAGTTGTATTGTGCGTTAAGGTCTGATATAACCCATGTATGTTAGTTGTTAAGATAAGTTGATCACGAAGCATTGGTTGGCATTCATATTGTTTAGTACTGCTTCCTATAAGTATTAGTGTTCTGCTGGATTAGATAATGCTAGACTAGGAGTCTGATATTATAAGGTATTGTTTCCTATGAGTGCTGGCTTTAGTTAAAAGCTGCACGACATACCTGAGAACTGGAGTTGATTGAGTAAATTCTAGTCTGTGTGCCATTGAGAGTAGAGCATGCACGAATGAGAGCTTTTTGCCTATACCATTCTGCACTGTTCTAAGCTCGTTGTTTGTCTTTGAGGTACGCCAGGAGAACGCTTAATACTTCGGTATTAAGGTTTCTCAAGAGAGCTACCCTTCCCTATAACGTAATACTTGACGCACAGACTTGAGATTTGCACTAGGCTATGCGGCATGCCATGCGCACCAGTCTCTCGTATCATTGACTCTAGCTAGACTTTATCAGTCACAGTAGACATTAAGTATATTAACCTAATTACTCTTTTTATGCATACCCTTTTATGATTACACAAGCATTTCGCAGCCTAGTTTGATGTATGGCGACACAAATGACTTAGGCTCTTTTTGTTGATAGGAATACTGCATTGTCGTGGCGATTATTATTGTTGTAGCGTTTAGGATATTCTTGGCCCCGACTGCATTATATATCCTGCCTTTTTGTGTGCATAGCCTGCACGAGCATTGTTCCGCTGCCTGCCTTTTTGGGTTCCATTTCCGATACGAGCATCTTTATAGCATCTAACATTTAAAGAAGATTCCTTGTTGGTGTTGAAGGACTTTAGTGCACTTTCTTTCATGCAGGAGTGCCTGACATTTATTGATTAAAGTAACGTAAGCTGTAACTTCTCTTACCATCTTACTTTGCATACCATAACCAAGCACCTTCGGTTATAGGTAGTAATAGGCTGTTTTCACATAACATTAAGCCTAGAGTAGACGCACATTTATTGAGAGTTTGATAGCCTATTATTGCATATAGAACTCTGTAGAGTATTTGTGTTCTTTGTTCACTGGGAATATACATCAGAGGTTGGAGCTAGTGCTTTCCGTTGTAACATTTATGCCATTACTAGTCCAATGAATAAGAGCCCTGATATATTTGAACCCCCTTCGTAACACTCTAAGTCTACTCTCAATGGCACATAGACTAGAATTTACTCAATCAACTCCAGTTCTCAGGTATGTCGTGCAGCTTTTAACTAAAGCCAGCACTCATAGGAAACAATACCTTATAATATCAGACTCCTAGTCTAGCATTATCTAATCCAGCAGAACACTAATACTTATAGGAAGCAGTACTAAACAATATGAATGCCAACCAATGCTTCGTGATCAACTTATCTTAACAACTAACATGGGTTATATCAGACCTTAACGCACAATACAACTGGCCAGCATGAAGCTGATTTTGCAGAGTTAACCAGAAGGGGTATAATATTAATAAAAGGTGGTGAAAGATATGAAAATGAGAGAGATAGGCAGAGGAAAAGATTCTCAGGTGCAGAGCAGGGGACAGGTAGCAAGGGATAAGATAGATGCGTTCTAGAAACCAGATCTGAGGGAGAGAGTGGCGAGGAACCAGTATATATACCGGGACTAGGTCGAGCCGCGTGGGAAAAAAGCGGTAACAAGTCCTCTAGCCACTAGCAAGGGAGCTAGCAGCATGGTAAGGACCTCTCTCAACCAACCCCCATGAGGCAGCCAGCCGTGACCTCATCGAGCGGGGCAAAAACACTGCGCGCCCCCCGCTCACTCTGTTCTACTCTCTCTCTCTCTCCCAGATCCCATCATTACTAGTTAATGATAAAACATATACTTTACAATTAAATATATAAAGCCTTTACATGGGTGAAAACAGAGAGCCTTTCTGAACTGCCCATGACACGAGCTTTCATTTTTTTTTTTTTTTTTTTTTCTTTTTTTTTAAGAGACAATGAACGGAGGAAGGAAAAACACAGATAAAACAAAAAGGTCCATGTGCCTAAAGGCATCCTCCATTCATAAAATGTTTGTAACAACTGGATATAAACATTTGTAGATTGTAAGCTTGTGGAAAGCAATTCGAGGGAAGTGAATTCCAAAGAGTAGTAGCTCTGGGGATAAATGAATTCTGATAAGCAGAAGTCCTGCATTGTGGAGGAGAAAGTGTAAGTTCATGGGTGCTCTCAGCTGCCCTAGTTCTAATGGGAAAGGTGTGGAGAGGCGGCACAATTGAAGCAAGTTCCTCGGAACAATTGCTATGAAAATATCTGTAGAATAATGCAAGGGATGCAACGTTTCTTCGTATGGATAATGTAGGAAGGTCCTGTGTGATTGCAGGGTTATTGATTAATCTAATAGCTTTATTTTAAATTTTGTCCAACTGCCTCAATGCAACCACTCCACTTCCACCCCACAGAGGTGAACAGTAATCCATCTGAGAACGCACATGACTTTTATATATCACGGCCAACTGCTCGTCAGTGAAGAATTCTCGAACTCTGTACAGGAGTCCCAGTTTTTTAGAGGCATTCTTAGCAATGCTTCTAACATAATGTGTCCAGCTCAAGTTAGTAGTTAATGTTACACCGAGAATGTCAATACTAGGGGAAGTGGGAATATTTACATCATTAAAAAATATATGGGAGTCAGTGAGATTCTGTCGGTTAGAAAATTGAATGTACTTGGTTTTCTGTGCATTAAAGGAAACTAGATTCTTTTCTCCCCATCCATCAATTCTAGAAAGGTCCTGGTTCAGAGAAATTGCAGTGTTTATTTTTGAATTTATAAGATCGAGTTGGGTGAAAGAATTGGTAAATGTGAAGGAACTGTGGAGTGTTGAGTCATCTGCATAGGAATGTATTGGATTATGAGTGGTAGATATGAGATCATTGATATGAATGAGGAACAGAATTGGGGCCAAAACTGATCCCTGGGGAACACCAGCATTTATTGAGTGAAATTGAGAATAAAGGCCATCTACCATTACACATATTTTTCTGTTATGAAGATAAGAAGAAATTAGTGGAACTAATGATGCAAGGCCGTAGTGTGACATCTTCGACAATAAGGATTGATGCCAGACTCTATCAAATGCCTTTGATATATCCAGTGCTATTGTATGTGTTTCACCATGTTGGTCTGTAGCTTGGTTGATTTGATGCGTAAGAAGGCAAAGCATGTCTGCAGTTGATCGACATCGTCTAAAACCATATTGCCTATCACTGATTAATTTATTATTCTCAAGATGCTTAATTATGTGATTATTTAATATAATTTCAAAGACTTTACCAAGAGTGGAAGTTATAGCTATTGGTCTGTAGTTTGATGGATCTGAAGAGGCACCTTTTTTAGGAACTGGATGGATGTTTGCTTCTTTCCAGGGTACTGGGAAGCATGAGGTATGAGTACACAGACGGAAATGTTTTGCCAATACAGGAGCGAGCACCAAGGAGCAATTCTTAAGTACTATTGGAGGAATTTCATCTGGACCAGGAGCCTTATCTACCGAGAGATTCTGCAAATAGTTTTGACATGTCTGGTGTGGATCTTAAGTGAGGGAATTTCAGGCGAATTAAAATTAAGTACAGGGACATCTTGATTTATTTCATCTAAGGTTGAGTTGGTGGAGAAAATATCCGCAAGAAGGTTAGCTTTACCTCGTGGGTCACTTACAAGATTGCCAGTCGGAGATTTTAATGGTGGAATGGATGAAGCAGTAGTGAAGTGGGATTTAAATGAGTTAAGAGTAGACCAAAATATTTTGTTATCATTTGGATTATTTAGAAGTTTATTTGCCTGCTTGTGGAGAAAGTTTGATTTAGTTAGGTTTAATACAGTTTTGGCATGATTTCTGATGTTTCTAAAGTAATTAAAGGCTTCATGTGTTTTTGATCTTGTGTATGCATTGTAGGGTATTGCTTTTTGTTCAGTTACTCTAGCACAATTATGGTCAAACCATTTAGGTGAATTAGATCTTTTACTGTACTTTTGATGAGGAATAAAAGTTTCCATTCCAATTTTTACAAAATCTTGTATGTGGCTCAAGGTGGAGTGTGCATCATTAGAAAAGAAAGAGGTCCAGGGAATATCAATAAAGAAACCTTGAAGACCCTCCCAGTCTGCCCTATCGTAATGCCATTTAGTCACCAAAACAGGTTCAGAGTGGGAAGGTGTGGTAGGTGATAGACAGGTGGCCTGTATCAGACAGTGATCAGAAGATCCAAGCGGGGACCTCACTGTAACATCATAATTTTCTGAATTGGTTGTTAAAAATAAGTCCAGTAGGTGGGAATTATGATTAGGATTATCTGGTACACGGGTGGGTTGGTTGACTAGTTGAGTGAGATTAAATGAGTCTGCAAATAGCTCACATTCAAGACCAGCATCATCAGTCCTGGTTGAATGAGTGAGCCATTCAACATTATGGACATTAAAATCACCCAACACAGTGATTTCAGAAGAAGCATTTAAGTTGAGGACACTGAGTTGTGAGGACAGAGAATCAAATAGACTTTGCTCTGGAGGAGTATTTGGGGAACGGTAGATACAACATATGTATTTAAATTTACCAGCAGAAATTAATTTGTATATAGAAAAATCAAAATAGGGACAATTGAAACTAGTAACCTCCTCCAGGGCAATTTCAGATTTTGCGAAGCAACATACACCTCCTTTAGGTCTGAAATTTTGGAGCAGTTGATAACCTGGAAAATTAAATCTAGGCGTGTCAGATGTGGATGTTACTTGAGTCTCTGTCAAAAAAAGGAGAGTAGGGGATTCTGCTTGAAGAAATTGGTGTACAGAATTGATGTTAGATTGAAGTCCCCTTATATTGCTAAAGAAAAAGCTGCACCGACGAGCAGCTTTGGGACGTTGCAATGCTCTTGACACAGTCGCATGATGACGACCGGGAGGGCCCTGTGTCAATGACCCAACCCTGCCGGGGGTGGATATCCGAGGGACCACCAGGTTTGCTCTTAACAATTGTACTGCCATATTTATTGGGTAAGGTGTATGGTGTTACATGTATGATATGTAGTGGGAAGAGTAGTGTTTTATGGATAGAGGATAGCAATGTAGGGCAATGTCGTGAAGTTGGATGTGTATGTTATATAAAGAGGGTTTTCCTGATATCCCTGATGTGTGAGGCAGAAAGATATGTATCCAGCTACCAAGGCCTGGGAGAGAAAATGGAATTCAGGCTATTCCCTGAGTCTCCCGAAACCTTGGCGGTAGTACTTCCCTGGGCGGGGCTGCCTACCCCTACTACCTGCAAATAAAGCACACTCTAATACATAAACTGTAGCCCTATCCACTGCCCTGGCGATCCTAGCGAGTCACTGTAGGACAAGCCATGCGGTTCTAACGGAGTGGTTAACGTCACACAATAAATAGATAGATAGAACTATATATGAACATAGATTCATTCTTGTGACTCCTAGAGTATTTGAGTTAATTATCTTATTTTACTGCCT
Source organism: Paralithodes platypus (assembly GCA_032716605.1). Lineage (NCBI taxonomy): Eukaryota > Metazoa > Arthropoda > Malacostraca > Decapoda > Lithodidae > Paralithodes > Paralithodes platypus. The sequence goes on along the minus strand of CM064575.1, from coordinate 55,660,783 downwards.
TAACGTAGAAGGTAATTACAAATCAAATAGCACATTAACTTACATAATCTCAGTACTGACTATATGACAACGCAGTAACTAGTATTTACCTTAGAGCGCGTAGCTACCTCGCCTGCGCCAAACCCCTTTCATCGTGCTATTTATTGTTTGAGACTAGACCTCTATGTGTACTCTGTTCTATATTTACCATAGGATATACTAGCAGTACTTATTTGTACTACTATATATGTTAGCTTGATTCTCCGTAGGAGTCAGGACATTGAATATCCTAGGATTACTTAGTATTACTTATTCTTTTATGTTCCAAGTTATTGTTCTTGTCGTGAGTCCTTACCTTAGAAGGTCCCACATCCTTAAGTTGATCCTAGATTGTACCCTAGCCATTAAGGAATAGAACGTGTGAAGCTGAACAGTGTATTCTGTGTCATTGATTAATTATATATTCTTGTGCATGATTTATAAAGTTTGAAGCTCGGGACGCTCCAGTGCGAGTGTTAATTAAGATTCCCTATTCTTTCCTAAAGGTGGAAAAAGCGGAATCACTAAAATCGCGTAAAATTATAACGTCACATAACAATATATATATATATATATATATATATACATTTCTTCTAAGAGTCAGGTGCCTCCCTTCAGGTGATAATTATTAGGTAGGGTGATATAGTAAATTATAAAAATATTTAGAAGGTAAGACATTTTACAGTAGCCACCATCAATTCATGGTTAAGTAGTCAACTAATAATAATCTACATGTAAAAGATACACAGCCTATGATATTGGAGTTTATTTTATATAAGATATATAATTATATTGAATTCCAAAAATTATGTAATGCCCGCATCTTTAGATATTACACCCACTATGGCACCTACACTCGCAAGAATAGCATCCGTCATCGTGAAGCGAATGCAGAATAATAGTCCACCTCTACCATTTTCTACAAACCAAAAGGAAGTCCCACACTCTATAATATCTCGCCTGTCCAGCTCCACCCCCTATCTACTCCTTGATTGACGTCACCACCCAACCCTCATCTCATCTGTCACCTGCACAGCTACCCATACCTGAGCTAGGCGGCCCAATGTCAAAGGAACATAACTTCCCCCCTTTACATTCAGGTGAAAGTGACCTTCCAACCCCTAAACTCAAGCTGAGGAAGAGGAGCAAGTTATCCACCAAATACCGAATTTTAGAGTTGTGCGGTAGCTTACCTCCCCGTAGCTCGTCCACGCTCTACAAGGTCGACAACCAGATGCTTTAGCAGACCAACTCAGCACTTTACAAGGTCAAAACCAGTCCCTGACTTTACAAGCCCTACCCCCTCGTTTTTTGTTTACGAAACTGAGAAGGATTCGGTGCATTACAGGCCGAAGAGACACTTTACAAGGTCCGACTCTCCAAACTGGTGCTTTACTAGGCCAACTTGATGTTTTACAAGGACAGCTCAGCACCTGGAAGCAGCACAAGCCTAGCCAGAGACGCCCAGCAGCCACCCACAGTCCGAGCCGAAATGTGGCAAGAGGACTGAGCCAGAGCCAGATGCAGCCACTAACTGGTAACAAGAATATATGTGAAGACACAAGACCAATATATCACTCTAGTTATCACTCACCTGTTTCAAGTAGAGAGAGATACAGCAATACTTTAAATATCACACCTGGTAGACACATCGCTGTCTATATACATTTGTTTATTCCCCGTTTCAGGATTCTTTCTAACGTCAAATTATATCACAATACACACGCTTTCCCTAGCCATTTTGCCTAGGATAGTTATAACTTTCGTTCCCGTAGGCAACTTTGATGGGATGATGAAGATAAAACTGTCTTCTAGTTAGCTTCACACATCCGCAACAGCCGCATTACCCAATAAAAACACATGCCTCTTAACTCCTCCCCTCACATACCTTGTTTGTATATTCATCCTGATTGTATCACACGTTATTATATCTATCGATTGAGATTTGTTAATATACATATACAGTATATGATGTGCCTTGCTTTGTCTTTTATAATAAGAAATACCTTCATTAAATATAAGAACCTCCTGGTAGCATAATGATATGCTTTCCAAATACTCTGAAAGACAGATTGAGCTTGGCATTTTAAGTTATATGAACATTTATTAAAACTCAATTTTCTTATTCGATATTTTAACCCATTCAGAATCGGTGACATCCTTCTCATTATACTTTGGCAACTATTAAACGCTTTTAGTCAGTGTAGGAAGGACATCTACTAATAAAAAGGCTGCAGCCTATCTCGATTTTTTTTTTTTTTTTTAAGAGACAATGAACGGAGGAAGGAAAAACACAGATAAAACAAAAAGGTCCATGTGCCTAAAGGCATCCTCCATTCATAAAATGTTTGTAACAACTGGATTTAAACTTTTGTAGATTGTAAGTTTGTGGAAAGCAACTCGAGGGAAGTGAATTCCAGAGAGTAGTAGTTCTAGGGATAAATTAATTTTGATAAGCAGAAGTTCTGCATTGTGGAGGAGAAAGTGTAAATTCATGGGCGCTCTCAGCTGCCCTAGTTCTACGGGGAAAGATGTGGAGAGGCGGCACAATTGAAGCAAGTTCCTCGGAACAATTGCTGTGAAAATATCTGTAGAATAATGCCAGGGATGCAACGTTTCTTCGTATGGATAATGTAGGAAGGTCCTGTGTGATTGCAGGGTTATTGATTAATCTAATAGCTTTATTTTTAATTTTGTCCAACTGCCTCAATGCAACCACTCCACTTCCACTCCACAGAGGTGAACAGTAATCCATCTGAGAACGCACATGACTTTTATATATTACGGCCAACTGCTCGTCAGTGAAGAATTCTCGAACTCTGTACAGGAGTCCCAGTTTTTTAGAGGCATTCTTAGCAATGCTTCTAACATAATGTGTCCTGATTAATCCTTTTAGTTCCCATTTGCCTTCCTAAGCGTCATAAAGTTATCTAAATGTAGCTGAAATTTATTACAAAATACGTCGCTGGTACTGAATGGGTTAACTTATAATGGTTAAAGAAACTGAGACTGAGAGATGCTATATGAACAAATAATCTGTCCTGGTAGAGGTAAGGTGTGGAGAGTGTGCAGGGAAGGTGATCCATCATACCTTAGTACAACATATTGACAGGCACCGGGAGTGGTTCCAATCACTCACAGCTATTTTAGAAAACTGGCATTGGACAGGTGCCCAACACTTTAGATTAATGTTTTCAAGCTACCATGCATGTTTTACTACCGGTAACCTAAATGTTCCAACATTCAATGTGTATGTCCATACTTAGTGTACTCAAACTAGTATGAACAGTCTCGATGTTACGTAATCTGGGTTGATGTAGCATTACGTATGGTTCCGTAGTCTTTAGTTGAACGCTTCCATAACCTTGGTCGAACGTTCCATGATTGGGTAGAATATATTATTCTATAGTTGTATATGGGAAAGTATTGTAGGATTATAATTCCCATATATATATATATTTGTATTATTTAAGATTGTTCATAAGTATCTCATTGTAAAAAGGATGAGATACATTTTCCATATGTTATGCGCGTGCGCGGTATGTCACGACAGAGACAAACATAACGCGCTCGCTCACTCTCCAACCAACCTCCGTCCCAGCTACACACGCTAAGCCTTCTTCCTATAGTTCCTTTACTTCACCAGGTGTTTTCGCTTCACTTTTCATCTCATATTCCATATAGTCACTACATCATCATCTTTATTAATTAGCACAACTTAACGTAAATATCTAGCCTATCCTAGCCTATTGTAGCCTCTTTTCATACGCTGTTTACCTTACTAACCACTTCGAGTCATCTAGTCTATTTTCTGCCATCCTCCAATCACCAGCTGAGTTCATCAAAGGGTAATTATTTTCTATATGGTTAATACTCAATCAATATCAATAATATAGTCCACTTATCTAAATTAGCCATACAATTGGTCCTTAAACCTTTCACTAGTTTGCCCCCCCCCCCCCCCCTTTTTTTTTGGGGGGGGGGGGTTTTCGGCGGTCAGAAGTTGCCTTGCTTGGAGTGGGGCTGGCCTATTCCTGTTTTTGTCATGAGTCCTACTACGTCCTCCAGGCCCCGGTCTTTTGGCCCCATGGGGCTGTCGGGGTTTTTTCGCCGCTCTTTACTCTGGCCGCCCCAGGTGCCTGACCCCCAGTGGGACAGGATGTGGAAACTAGTGGATAGGTCAGGGCTGCGACGGGAGTTTTACCCAGAATGAAAAGTTATACATCTGAATCAGTACAGTACTCAAAACAATAATTAGCCTACTTTAAATGCTTTTTCGGGCTCATTAAATTATATTAAAAATACTTTAGCCCTAGAAAATCTTGCACAATTGGCACGGCATTAAGATTAAATTCATCCATACTGTACTGTATAATAATTCATCCATACTGTACTGTATAATAATTCATCCATACTGTACTGTATAATAATTCATCCATACTGTACTGTATAATAATTCATCCATACTGTACTGTATAATAATTCATCCATACTGTACTGTATAATAATTCATCCATACTGTACTGTATAATAATTCATCCATACTGTACTGTATAATAATTCATCCATACTGTACTGTATAATAATTCATCCATACTGTACTGTATAATAATTTATCCATACTGTACTGTATAATAATTCATCCATACTGTACTGTATAATAATTTAAATCTAGATCAAAATTATACTGAAAAATAACTTCTTTAAAATTTAAAGGTTATTCATTCACACATTTGTCTTAATTCTACTCTCGTCGTGTGCCCTGGAGGCGGGGTATTATGATAGCTGATAGGCTGAGTGTGTGTTAATCCAACTCAAAAAAAAATTCCTTGTGACTTCTTGAGATGAACTTTTCTTGTGTACAATTTTCACATTTATTAAATTTAATAATATAAAATTAGCGGTACCCATTGAGTTTAGCCTGTTTAAATTACCCTATAGGCTCTCTCTCTCTTAAAATTCTTGAATTTATTATAACGTTAAACGGTACCTCTCTTTTGTTTATATCTGGAGACTTTTGGCCTATAGTGTATTGTACTAAATTTCCCTCCCGGCTTTTCTTAACTTATGGCGTAATAATTCTATAATTTCATAACTATTATGTAAGGAGTTAAATGGAAAAGCTCCGGATTGCTAGTCTACATTGCGCACAATTCATATTCCGCGTTTCGTGAGGGTGTTTTATTTTCGGCTCGCGATTTATTTGATTTCTCGGAGTACTGTATTGTTGGCCGCAACTTATTCGGTCTGTCATTGATAGTTTGATTTAACGTCAATAGATTTCCTTCCCGTATAATCATGGCTAAAAGTGTACAAAAGCGTCGGGCTGGGCTTAGGGCTCTTTGACGGTCTTGACCTCTGACATTGACGAATTCCTTGATTCGGCATCTAGAGAGGAGGTGGAGGCCAGGTTGCTCAGTATTCAAAAGCAACTTGACAAGTATGAGGTCACACAGGAGGACCTGGCTGACATTTACGAGGACGCCGAGTATATCGAGGTGATACGAGAGGATACCCTATAATATGGAGGGCATACAAGTAATCGTTGCCACACTGAAGGGGATCTTGAGTCCAGAGGTCAAGAAGGAGGTCAGGAAAGAGCCAAAGAAATATGCAGTCAAATTACCACATCTTACTCTTCCAAAATTTGAAGGTGATGCCACATTGTGGTCGGGATTTTGGGAGATGTTCAAGTGTACCATCCATGACAATCCCGACCTCACAGATATACAACGCTTCACCTATCTAAAGGGTCAGCTTCTGGGTGATGCACATAAGCTAGTCGAAGGATTAATTATCGAAAGTGCAAGCTATGCCCCAGCAATTGAGCTCCTGCAAGAGACATATGGGCATCCAGATCGAATCAAGGCAGCTTACGTTATCAAATTCAATCAATTAGTGTCACCCAAACACCAAACAGCTGACCTGAAGGACTTCTATGCCAATACAGAGAGTGTGATGAGGTCAATTATTAGCCATGGTATTTGTTTGGAGGAATTTTGTGTGGTGACTCTTGTCAATAAATTACCATCACCACTAAAAGAAACCATAAAACGGGAAATGGGAGACTCGAGCCTGGATTATAAGAAATTCACTCATTGCCTCCAGGCTGAAGTGTACAATATGGCGGGTCAAGACAGAGTAGGGGGTACACCCATGGCTACGGCAACATTTACCGCCCAGAGTGAGTACAGGAAATTCAACTGTGTTCTGTGTAGTGGCACCAATCATTTATGGTACAAGTGTATGAAGTATAAGACAGGGCCTCTTAAAGTTAAAAGAGCCCGTCAACTACGTCTCTGCACTGGGTGCTTGTCAAAAGACCATGGCCATTCGGGTTGTACTAATCCTAATATAAGAAGCTGCAAGTTTTGTAAAGGCAAACACTTTCATTCCCTGTGTACACAAAAACAAGGGAAAGAAAGTAGACCAGCGGAGGATAACACCAAGAGAGAGCATATTGCTGCTACTTCAACTACAATGTCCGTTGCCACAGGTAAAAATTCAGTAATCTTTCCCACCGTACAGCTGCCGGTAAAGGGTAAGGATAATAATTGTGTTAAAATCAGATCGCTACTTGACCAATGTTCTCAGAGGACCTTTGTGAAGTCTTCTGTTCTATCCTCCCTTTCCTACATTTCTAAAGGAACTGAGGAGTTATGTCTTCACGGATTTACCGGGAAACAAGCCTCTAGGGAATATAATGTTGTGGCACTGCAATACAAACACAGAGGTAAATTTCATCATCTAGACGCAATAGTGGTTGATGAATTTCCAGAACATAAAGGTGAACTTAACCTAAAGTCTAAACTGGTTAGTTTACAAAGTAAAGGCATAAAATTAGCCGATCCTCACGCAACGGACACAGATCAGCTGGAGCTGCTCATCGGTGCGGATCACTACTACGATATAGTGCGACCTGGGTATAAAAGGTCAGGTAGCCTAATTCTGCTTCCTACCAAGTACGTACCCCATAAGTGGTTCATATGTGACACAGCCTACCAGCTCCAGCACAGAAGTAACTACTGTATTGAAAGTAGCAGTAACACCAATGGACGAATACATGTCCACTGGTAATATTCCACCATGCATAAATGACTTAAATGTTTTGTGGGAATTAGATCACATCGGAATAACCCCTAAGGAATACTCACAGGTTGAGCGTCAAGCACTATCATCGTATGAGGATACCGTTACCCTCTCATTCGGCGTTCAGTACGTGCAATATTCGCAGAATACAAAACAAATCTGCTTGAGTATGACGGCTAAACTTTTTGACCCCTTGGGGATAGTTCTACCGGTGTCGATCAAATCAAGATTATTCCTTCAGCAATTATGGAGGATAAAATTAGGTTGGGATTTGGTTTTGACTGGCGATCTGGTTCAGGAGTGGGAAGACATTATTTCGGATCTTCGGATCTGTAAGGGTTTTAATTTTACTCGGAGAGTTGTCAAGGACCATCCTGTTTCCATTCATGCCTTCTCAGACGCTAGCAAGGTCGCGTACGGCACCGCCATATACTTTGATGACACAAGTGGCAGCCGTCTAGTCATGGCGAAGGCGAAAGTCGCCCCGATCAAATCTCTTTCCATCCCAAAATTAGAGCTGACTGCAGTTTTGTTGGCTGCTAGACTCGTTCACTTTGTAGAGGAAACTTTTAAAACATTTGCTAAATATCTCGGTGACAGTTATGTGGAGTGACAGCCAAATTACGCTTTACTGGTTACATAGCCGAAAGAAGCTACCAGTGTACGTCACCAACCGTGTCGACGAAATTCGTACCCTGCTCCCAACCGCACAGTTCCGGTATGTGTCTACCAAAGGTAATCCAAGTGACTGCATTACTCGTGGTGTCTCTGCTAAATTTCTGCTAAATTTCTCAAATCTTCTGCGTTGTGGTGGAATGGCCCATGCTGGCTTAATGATCCCAACGAATGGCCAGAGAATATAGATTTGAGCGAGCAACACACTGCTATTGTAATTGACCGGTAATTGACTCGGTGCCTGACGAAGACACACGGTTATGGGACTGGGATAGATTCAGCAGCTATGAGAAGTTACAACGTGTTACAGCATGGGTGATACGATTTGTAGGAAATGTAAAAGCAAACATTAAAGGCACACCGCCCACAGGTAGTGCTTACCTCAATGTGAAGGAGATCAGAATTGCAGATAAATTATTACATAAGCTCTGTCAACAAGAAATATATACGCAGGAATGTAATTACTGGTTAAGGGAACAAAGTCTAGGAATAACCTGATCAACCAGTTGGGCTTACACTTGAAGGGGGACTTGATACATTGCGGAGGCAGATTACGATTGGCAGCCCTCTCCGAGGCAAGTAAGTATCCACTACTACTGCCCCCCAATCATCCCTTCACCCATCTTATAATCGATAGGTGTCACCGACTCTGTTGTCATTATGGGGTTGCTCATATAGTCACCTATGTAAGACAACAATGGTGGGTGCCTAGAATCAGGCAGGTGGTCAAGAAAGTATTTCGCAAATGCTTAAAGTGTAGAAGAGTACAGGGAACACATTATGATCCCGTCGGAATTCCTCCCTTACCAAACCTGCGAACCACCCCAGGTGACCCTTACAAAGTTACCTGGGTTGACTACAGTGGAGCAATCCCTGTGAAAGATTCACCCAATCTTAAGGTGTATATGATACGTTTCACCTGTGCTGTTACCAGGTCAATTCACCTGGAACTGGTCACCAACCTCACTTGTGATAGCTTCCTACATGCCTTCCGAAGATTCTGCAGTCGACAGGGATATCCGCGTATCATGCTGAGTGACAATGCAAAGACTTTCATAGGGGCATCTACATATCTCAAAGAAGTGAGCAACAATCCTAAGATTCAGACCTGCCTAGCGGATGTAAAATGCGAATGGCGTTTCATTCACGCCAGAGCGCCTTGGTTTGGCGCCATATGGGAGAGAGCCATAGGCATCGTGAAGGCGGGTCTGAAGGTGTTGGGTAGAGCTCTCATCTCGATTGAGGAACTCAACACCATACTCTTGGAGATTGAAGCCACCGTAAATGATCGCCCTCTATACTATGCTTTTGGTGATTTGGAAGACCTTACCCCAATCACACCCTCAGTACTGGTACGTGGATACAGACTGCGGGATCTTCCTGAAGAGCATGACGAGGATACTATGGAAGATCCAGACTACATAAGTAAGGATGTGATATCGGCCCGCTACAAATATATTCGTAAATTATCGCGAGATATTTGGCATCGCTGGTCAACAGAATATCTGGTGACTTTAAGGGAAGCGCAAAAGAATAAACTAACACCATTAAAAGGTCATTGGCCTAGGGTAGGGGACGTGGTAACCATCCATGAGGAGGGCCCGCGCGCATTTTGGAAATTGGGTCGGATAGAGGAGTTGTTACCAGGACGTGATGGTGAGGTTCGGGTAGCAAAGGTTCGCACTAGGACTGGAGTAATCACACGGCCAACAGTCCGACTATATCCTCTTGAGTGTGATCTCGATCGCAAGGACACCCCCTCGGATCAGTTATCCATTGATGTCCCCTCTCTGGCTTCTACTTCGGCGCAGCCTGTTGACGCGTCCGGCGGACGCCCACATCGACAGGCAGCCCAGATATCCTCCCAAGTTTGGCGGGATAAGATTGCCTCCGGGCAAATCTAATCATGTAAATTTTGTATATTTTCTGTTGGTGGGAATATGTCCATACTTAGTGTACTCAAACTAGTATGAACAGTCTCGATGTTACGTAATCTGGGTTGATGTAGCATTACGTATGGTTCCGTAGTCTTTAGTTGAACGCTTCCATAACCATGGTCGAACGTTCCATTATTGGGTAGAATATATTATTCTATAGTTGTATATGGGAAAGTATTGTAGGATTATAATTCCCATATATATATATATTTGTATTATTTAAGATTGTTCATAAGTATCTCATTGTAAAAAGGATGGGATACATTTTCCATATGTTATGCGCGTGCGCGGTATGTCACGACAGAGACAAACATAACGCGCTAGCGCACTCTCCAACCAACCTCCGTCCCAGCTACACACGCTAAGCCTACTTCCTATAGTTCCTTTACTTCACCAGGTGTTTTCGCTTCACTTTTCATCTCATATTCCATATAGTCACTACATCATCATCTTTATTAACCCTTATTTAGCGGCGAGCAACATAAGTCGAGTTAAATAAAGCTGGACTATGTGGCGGCGCTCGACATAACTCGAGTGGCAATTTCAGCACGTAATGTGGCTGAGAGAGAGAGACAAGTGGTGGCAGGAGACTAGCGAGCGTATGACTGCTCCAGACCACCGCGGCGAACCTACTGACACAAATCTCAGCTCCCTCCTCCCTCTCTCACTCGCTACATACTCAATTATGTACTGAAAGTACCGAATTACCTGCTTTTTGCACTCGCGTTGCACGGTTATTGCAAGAAAACTATCCATCATACAAGGATCGTTATGGTGTCATTCGAAAGCTCTGTTTATGCCCTTTCAGGGATAGGTACTTGTTTTACGTTCTGGGTCTTATTTAGGCATGAAAATGATCACGTAAACAGCCCTATTTTGGCTAAAAACACCCCGCTGTGCGGTACACATAAATAAACCGCATAGGCCGCTCGTAAGGTGTTAATTAGCACAACTTAACGTAAATATCTAGCCTATCCTAGCCTATTGTAGCCTCTTTTCATACGCTGTTTACCTTACTAACCACTTCGAGTCATCTAGCCTATTTTCTGCCATCCTCCAATCACCAGCTGAGTTCATCAAAGGGTAATTATTTTCTATATGGTTAACCTAACAAGTGCGCATGGGGGTAATTGGAAACGTCCCCCTGTGCTGACGTATTTGAGGTGTTTCCGTTACTAAAATATTCATTGTACCATTAATAGCATTAATACTTATCCATATGCGCCTATTATGGGTTGATTATAAAGGTATTAACCTGAAACAACAATAAAACGAGTGAAAACAGCATTTGGATGGTCAAAATCGGAGATATAGCCCGCGAGTTGTATAATGTATGGGTGAGGCAAGCTTCTTTCCCGCCAATTTCCCCCAAGGCCACTGAGACACATTCGATCGATACTCTCTCTCTCTCTCTTGCATTCGCTTGCTATCAGTGATGACCACACCCTGCAACCGGATTTCTAATGTTAGCACGAAAATATACCTCAGAATAAGGGAATAACAGGGAAAATAGGTGATAACTGAAGGAGAGGAGGAAAGTGGGGGAGGAGGGGAGGTAGAGGACTGAGATTTTGCATGGCCCAATTTTTTTTTTTTTTTTTTTTTTTTTTTTTTTTTTTTTTTTTTTCCGATGTCAAAAGTTGATTTTTTTTTTCACTCACTCTTAAGAGTCTCCCCGCAGTCCGCCGGGGGAACTCTTAAGAGTCTCCCCGCAGTTCCCGGGTTAATACTCAATCAATATCAATAATATACAGTCCACTTATCTAAATTAGCCATAGTGTAAACTTGTCAGAGATTTACACATTAAAACATTTGTTACTCAGCCAGATTATGCGGTGAAAACGCGCACTCAAAGTTACGGGCAAATTGATCGACTGAATAATTGAATAATTGCTGGATATGAGGTACAGGTGCTTATAAAGGCAATACAAAAACCTTACATTTACATACACACAAACATACTTACAAGTTTAAAGACCGTTTTGTCCACAGAAAATGTGGTTACAGTCCCACGTCCTAAATGGCGGCTTTCCAGGCGGCCCTGTCAAGGGCTGCCTCTGTTGCTAAGTTTTTTGTTTTGTGATCGGACCGGAGTACCCGAGCCCACGTCATTCTAGGTCCACCCCTACGTGCAGCTCACCTTTCGTTCACAGTCCGGCATTTCGTCACCCAGCTTTGATCATCCATCCTCTCCACGTGTTCAAACCAACCAAGTCGTGTCGTGCGCATCACTTCACTGACACTCCTAATACCCAGACGCCTTCTTAATTCCTCGCTCTATACCCCGTCCCTGAGATTAACCCCACACATCCATCTCGCCATTCTCTTCTCATTCTGTTCCGTTCTATTGATATCCTCCGCTTTAACTGGCCACGTCGCGCTCCTAACATATGAGGTATATACCTTCCCTTTAAGTTGGGGTGGATGCCCAGGAGTGCCAACAGCTCTCTAAACTTTCCCAAAAACAAATTAATAAGTAGAAACTATAAGGCTATAAAAGGCCTCGATGGACCATCACAAGATGTTATCCCATCCCTAACCATGTCAAACCAAATGTACAAAATATGTCGGACATTTGGCAAACGTGAGTATCCCTATTGTATATGAAGCACTGAATGGGAGCCAAATGTTTATTTATATTATTTATATATTTAGCCTGATATAATACCGGTATATCAGGCTAAATGTATAATAATTTATATCAGGCTAAATATATAAATATACAGATTCGGATGCACTTTTGCTGCTTAATCTGTCTGCACACGAACAGTTTTACTGACGAATTGTATCGGAGTCTGCTTTTCACTACAACCAATCCTAATACTATGGAAGTATATCGATTAACATGGAAGCATATGAACGTGATTCATTCGCGGCCACACCTCTCGGGGATTACGACGTCTGGCCATAGATATGCGTCATAAACACTGAATTTGCGTTAGAAATGCTAATCCAAGATTACGAGTGACAATATGCAATATAGCGTCATAATGAAATTGATTATTTGCAGATACGGTAACACATAACCTCAACGTAATTCTTAGTCTTACCTATTACAATGTGGTATAGATTCATGGAGTTTACTGTCTAACCTGACAAAACCAAATTAACGTCACAGAAGGAGTTAACAACTTGGAGGGTGCGTTACATACTGTATGTGGTTGAAGGAAACACATAACCTTATAATGATAAGCACATTTACAGCTAACAATTACATGACCCAGACTGAAATATAAACCTATTACGGTTAGTAATGGTTTTACATTTGAGTAATTTGTTGGTGACAGTCTAATAATGATTATATACGAGCCGCAATATTGGTGCGATAGCGACTTAACTGATATGTACTGCTGACAGTGACAACAATGACAGGCTCGGCTCGGTGATCGTTGCCGGGATGGTGAACGACCCACCATTAATATTCTCCAGTATCAGGATATATGAGACTACCCATCCGGCATATTTCAAATCCGGGAGGCGTAAATCTATTGATCTGCACATAATTTCACAGAGATTGGGACCTGAGAGCTGAGACTTTAATTCCAGTCAATTTTCCTGAATTGTGTATTGAAATATAAGAGAGGATGATTGTAATGTCCAATATTTTGCCAACTACCCTATCCCTCCTCCCTCTCTCTCTCCCTCTGTCATATTTATATACAGTATATAGTTAATATACATTAAACATTTGTTTTACAATATTCAAATGAATTACTTTGTTGATTGCGAATGAGAACCACCTTTTATACAACCAAACTTATGATGTTACGAGCATCATTAACATATATACACATAGGCCAGCCAGTACTGTGTTTGGTTACAGTACTTGAGTGTAGGCGATAATTAGAGTGCGTTTATTGAAATAATATCGGTGACAGAATGATAGAATACTGAAAATATATACCGTAGACCTACTGTAGGTCACTATTAAACCACGACAATGTATTCCGTGCTCACACTCCGACTGAGGTGTTTACCTATTCCTCCTCTGTTATAGTATGGCTTCATACGTGGTGATCATTATGATATTTGTTCTTAACCCTTCCAGTATACGAAGACGCATTTCTTCATTGCATTATGGCTGTAATTGGACTTGTATTAGTTTTAGGACTGATCTGTGTGAGTTACAAGGATAATTATGATCTAGTTTACCCTTTATTACCTTCGCAAACGTAACTATAGGAGGCTATGTGTTTGCCTCCGTTTGGCTGTCTGTCTGTAAACTAGATATATCCGAAAGATATGAACCGATTTTTAGGAAGGTTGGTGGGCAGATAGAATATGCACAAAGGAAGAAGTTATTCCATATAGGAGGCAATCATTAGAGCGCATAAGTATATAGAGCGAGTAGGCGGTTCAAAGGTTATGAACCGATTATCACGAAATTTGGTGGGCAGCTAGGATATGCACAAAGGAAGAAGTGATTCAGTGTAAGAGGCGATCGGTAGAGTTCATACCTCCGTCAGCGTAGTCAAAGGTATGTACTCTCCCGATTGCCCCTCTAGTTATTCTTATTATCTCAGCTAACGAAGTTAGAAGAGGTTATGGTTTTGCCTCCGTTTGTCTGTTTGTAAACAAGACATCTCAAACAATTATAAATTGATGTTAAACAAAAATTGGTAGACTGATAAGATATATACCAAGAAAGAAGTGATTTAATTTAACAGATGTTCGGTAGAGCGCATACCTTCGCCAAGTTAGGGGCTCCCAAAATTATGGACTGATGTTCACGAAATTTGGTGGGCATATAAGTTATGCACCAATGGAGAAGTGGTTTCATTTAAGGCCATTGGTAGAGCGCATATCTCCGCCAAATTAGGCAGAGGTAGGCGCTCTCCCGAGTGCTTCACTAGTATTGATAATGGTCTTCCTAAAATCTGGTCTGAAGAATTGTCTAATGTTTGCCAGAATACTATATAAAATGTGACGTCAATTTCTGAGAGGATCAACTAAAGCAATCTAGTCCAAACGCACTTAATATAATAGCTGCCAGAATATAATGAACAGGATGTCACCGGTATTGAAGGGGTTAACACGACAATCTAATCAAATAAGAACTATGTTAAGTTAGTACAGATCACGTATTTGATATAGATTAGTATAGGACAGGATACTAGGGGTTTACCCAAACATCCTATCCAATACTAATATAATCTCAAATACGTTATCTGTATTAACTAAACATAGTTCTTGTTTGGTTAGATTGTCTTGTTAACCCATTCAATACCGGTGACATCCTGTTCATCATATTCTGGCAGCCATTAGACGTTTTTTTCAGCTTAGGAAGGATGTCTATCCGTTAAAATGTTACAGAGTATCTGAATTAATCCTTTTAGCTACCATATATCCTTCCTAAGCTGTATAATATCGTCTAAATGTAGGTGACATAAAAACCAAAAGACGTCACCGGTAGTGTAACGGTTAATACTAAGTGAGCGTGATCATACTGAAATATAAGAGGGCAGATATAAAGATACGTAGTATTGTCCATGGTCCCGGGCCTTAAATATAAGAGGGCAGATATAAAGATACGAAGTATTGTCCATGGTCCCGGGCCTTAAATATAAGAGGGCAGATATAAAGATACGTAGTATTGTCCATGGTCCCGGGCCTTAAATATAAGAGGGCAGATATAAAGATACGTAGTATTGTCCATGGTCCCGGGCCTTAAATATAAGAGGGCAGATATAAAGATACGTAGTATTGTCCATGGTCCCGGGCCTTAAATATAAGAGGGCAGATATAAAGATACGTAGTATTGTCCATGGTCCCGGGCCTTAAATATAAGAGGGCAGATATAAAGATACGTAGTATTGTCCATGGTCCCGGGCCTTAAATATAAGAGGGCAGATATAAAGATACGTAGTATTGTCCATGGTCCCGGGCCTTAAACTTGTCCATGGTCCCGGGCCTTAAACTTGTCCATGGTCCCGGGCCTTAAACTTGTCCATGGTCCCGGGCCTTAAACTTGTCCATGGTCCCGGGCCTTAAACTTGTTGATTTAGTACCATCAATAGAACTGAATTATATTTGGTTTGTATTATCCACAAGTCAGTGAGGCTTAAACATTATTATACGGTAGCTAATCATTGCTTGCAGGTAAGAGGAGGAATCATATTATCCACAAGTCAGTGAGGCTTAAACATTATTATACGGTAGCTAATCATTGCTTGCAGGTAAGAGGAGGAATCATATTATCCACAAGTCAGTGAGGCTTAAACATTAGTATACGGTAGCTAATCATTGCTTGCAGGTAAGAGGAGGAATCATATTATCCACAAGTCAGTGAGGCTTAAATATTATTATACGGTAGCTAATCATTGCTTGCAGGTAAGAGGAGGAATCATATTATCCACAAGTCAGTGAGGCTTAAACATTATCATACGGTAGCTAATCATTGCTTGCAGGTAAGAGGATGAATCATATTATAAATTGTACCTTATGGGAAAATCTTGTACATGTTACACATGGAAGTAAAGTAAGAATAATTATACATTATTATGTATATATTAATGTCCTTCTTCATATTGGCAATAAATGATATCTCAGTTCTTAGTAATCTAGAAAACTCGTTTACATAAATACAAAAGACGTCCACAAATCAATATTAAAGAAATCCTGACCTTATAAAATAATCCATTTTCCAAAGAAAACTGTAGAAATTTGAGTCTTTAAAAAAGGATCTGCTTTAAGGGGAGGTATTTACTTTGTTCCCTAGACCTCCATCAAGCTTAAAATTATACCCCCTTCGGTCCCTTTCAAGATAAATTTGTACATTTTTCGGTAGAAAAATTTCCCGGCCAAAGGCCGGTTCCTCTTAAATTACAGGCTCGCTATCGCTCGCCAGGATAAAATTGACACCTGAATGGCACGAAAGGTCTTAATATGGGGTGAAAGTTCTTAAAATCGCTAAACTAATGGGACGAACGTTTTATAATATCAAAACCAATGGGGCTAAACATGAGGGAGAAGGGTGTCAAGAAAAACATCCCTCAAGTGGAAATCTCCCCTTAACTTAGAGAGTAATTAATAAGTTACAATATTAAAGCTATTGAAAGCAACAGTCACCATCCATACACGAAACATATAAACAAATATATGTCCTTTTCGTCTCCTTCATTATACTTGTTTCTATTTCCCCATAGAATGTTTTCGTATACACAAAGCTTATCTTATTAAACTCAGACACTCATTATTCGAAGTACATCCACATAAGCTGCAGGGATTTGATATTTGTGATAGCAGCCTATATTTACTTTATGGAAATATGTGATTGAACTTGTGCCTAAACAAAATATTGCGTTTCCCGCGTTTTAGAAGCTCTGGGAATCTCGGATGTCATAGTAGCTGCCTACCACGGACACTGGCCATGACCCCTATAATAATGGAGCCTACCAATGTACTGCAATGTGTTAATGACAAAAAAATACAGTGAACTGAAGGAATTGAGTGATGTGCAGTGAGACGGTTCCGGGAGAAAAACAAGGTGGCTGAGGGTAGTGGTGTTAGATGTACGGCCTTGTCTAATATACTGTACCTGCACAGTGCATAGATTGTAAAGCAGAAGCATGGACAATTAATAAAGCAATGTGCAAGAGAGCTCACGCAGGTAATAGGGTAAAAGTTATAGTTGTAATTACTACTTAGGCTTGCCTCTTAGGACTATTCTAACCTAGGGAATAACACTAGTAGCCTACTAGGCTTAGGTCACCTAGCAATTTAGTTTATCTATCTATTGCCTGACGCCGCGATCCCCGAAAGGGGTGGCCACGAACGAACCGCCCCCATGCACCTCTGTCCCCAGTCAGTCGACGCCCCTCCTCCCAACCAGCACCACCTTCATCCATATACTTCCTCACTCCATCCTTCCACCTCTCTTTCGGACTACTTCTCAGTCTCTGTCCTTCCACCTCGCTCTCGTACACCCTCTTAGTCATTCTCTCGCTTCCAATACATTCCATATGGCCGAACCATCTCAAGGTGTTCCTTTTCACACTTTCCGGCACATCTACCTCCACCCCACACCTCCTTCTTACTTCCTCATTCGCCTGTCTATCCCTCCATGTAAATCCGCACGCACTTCTTAAGTAACTAATTTCCACCACTCTCACTCTTAGTTTGAGTCTCTCAACCAACGTCCATACTTCGCTTCAGTGTCGGGATTACCACACTGTCATGCAAGGACTTCTTCACTTCCATACTGACCACCCCATTTCTTGTTACTGCTTTCAGCGGAGGAAATCAGGGAAGAGTACAGGAGAGCAGTAGAAAGACGACTAGGTAGTTTCTACCTGGAAGGTATGGAGGAAGTGGAGGAGATGAGCCAGCTGTTTAACCCTTGTCGGATGGAAACATTTGTAACTTTTACGACCTGTTTGGCGGGCAGATTTACCCTAAAAGAGCATCATTCCATGCTCTTTTTCGCGCATAAACAAGAGCCAGAGCGTAATATAATTATGTATCCGTGAAAGGGCGATAATAGAACTTTCCAATGACACCTGTATCATCCTTGTACGACAACGGGTTCGCTTGCAACGATGTTGCAACGCGAGTACAAAAACCCTAAAATACGGTAATTTCCCAAGATTTTACCCTATCTAGGGAGACGAGGGATATGTACACGTGTTATGGTGAGATCAGTGGCGGGACTAGGTCCACGCTGAACGGTCAGAGCCCGCCTGCGGTCCTCCCACCCCGTGGACTCTCTCTCAGAGTCGATAATGTGTGCAACATCCCTTGCGACTTAAGTCGAGTCCCACTGTTTGGGCCTAGGTTCTCTAACCCTACTTAAGTCGAGAGCTGCTCTTTGAGGGTTAAGGAAGAGATTTGTGCAGCATGTGAGGAATTGTGTGGAGTAAGCAGAAGAGGGAGAGGAGTGAAAGGTACAGCATGGTGGACAGAAGAGGTAAAAATAGCCGTGGAAGACAAGAAAGCGTATAGAGAGTGGTTGGGTAGTAGAGGGAATGAAGATTTGGAGACACAGAAACGAGCGAGGTATGTGTAGAGAAAGAGAGTGGTGAAGAAAGTAGTGAAGGAAAGTAAGAGAAGAGTAGATGAGGAAATTGGGAGGAATCTGAGTGAAAAAATGGAGGGATTGTAGGAAACTATTCTGGAAAGAAGTAAAAAAAGTTAGGGAAGGAGGGAAACAGTAAGGGTGTGAAAGATAAGAATGGGAGAGTGCTAAACAAGAAGCAAGAGAGAGTCGAAAGATGGAGGGAGTACGTCAACGAGTTGCTAAATATAAGGAATGAAGTGCCAGCAAACATAGTTGGATGGGGTATGGGAGGGAGAAGAAAAGAAGTAGTGGAAGAGGAGGTGGGGATCATGAGGTCAGAAGGAGCGGGAAGCCATGAAAAGAGTGAAATTGGGGAAAGCATCAGGAACAGATGGAGTGTGTCGGGAAATGTTGAGGTATGGTGGTGAGATAGTGATCGAATGGGTATGAAAAATGTGCAAACTAGTATGGAAGAAGGGGAGTGCATCTGATGACTGGAAGACAGGCATACTAGTCCCCCTATATAAGGGGAAAGAGGAGTGTGTGGTAACCACTGAGGAATATGTCTTCTAAGCGTAGTAGGAAGGTGTACAGTAGGGACGTAGTGATTGAGAGAGTGAGAGAGAAAACGGAGAAATGGATATGTGACGAGCAGGGCGGTTTTAGGAAGGGAAGAGGATGTGTAGATCAGATTTTTTCCCTGAATTGTGTTGTGGAGAAATATCTGGCGAAGCAACAAAAGGTGTATGTTGCCTTTATGGACTTGGAGAAGGCCTATGACAGAGTGGATAGAGAAGGTTTGTGGAAAGGACTTAGAATATACGGAGTAGATGGCAAGTTGCTGAAAGCAGTGAAGAGCATGTATGAGGGTGCAAAGGCGGCAGTACGTGTGAAGAATGAGCAGAGCGAGTTCTTTGACCTGAATGTTGGGTTGAAACAGGGGTGTGTGATGTCCCTGTGGTTGTTTACTATATAAATGGATGGAGTCATGAAAGAAATACAAAGAAGAGCAGTGGATGTTGGTGAATCACTGATAAGGGAGGGAAATGAGTGGAAGCTACCTGTACTGCTGTTTGCTGATGATACAGTTCTGATGAGCGATAATGAATGGGAGTTGCAGGGTCTGGTAAATATGTTTGGAACAGTGTGCAAAAAACGGAATCTGAAGGTAAATGCGGGGAAAAGCAAGGTTATAGTCTTCGAAAGGGGTGAAGTCACAGAGTGTGAGGTGAAGTTGAACGGTCAGGCAATGGAGATTGTCAGCTCATTTAAGTATCTGGGTATTGTGTTGAGTAAAGATGGGACTATGCATGAAGAAGTGCGGGAGAGGGTGCAACAGGGGAAGAGGGTTGTAGGAACGCTGAAAGCAATTTAGTAAAGGTTAAAATTAATGTAGAGAGTATTTCCTATTTCATGATTTGTACTATTATTATTTGCCTAGGCCTACTTAAGTTTTGGGCTATGTCACTTTTTTTATTTATTTTTTTCCTACAGACGTTCTAATTCCCAAGAATGGGTGGCCATGAACATTAGGTGTTATCACGAATCACTAGGTCAAGTTGCCTGGGTTTGACATCTACCATTAACATTTTGACAGTGCAGGTTAGATCTACCGACCCTTTGATCAGCAGCCGACGCTCTACTGACTATGCCACGGCTCACGACATATATAATTGCTATATTTTTGCTAGGCCTAAATTTGCTTGAAGACAAATATGGGATACCTATAGGCTAGGCAGGGCACTGAAGCATTAGTTATGTATGTACCTTTTACTCTTTCCCTGTAGGGACTGCATATCAATAGGTAAACAAAAATAAGCAACCGATAGTTTTGATGTATTCACGCTTACGATCCAATACATACAAAATATATAAAAGAGTTACATTTTACCTATTCAAAATTAGAGAAATTCTAACGCGACCAGATGCTAATTGTCAGTACATTTTTGCCTGGGACACTTTAGTCATGGTAACATTGTGGGTAAATAAAACGGAAATTACATAGTTAGTTTTTATTGGTTCACAATGTGAATCCAATAAATAAAAAGTAAATACAAATAAATACTTTTTACCTATCCATTATTGAAATGGAAACGAAATAAAATAGTTAGATTTTACTTATACTAGATATGAAGCCAATAGATAAAAAGTAAATGAAAGAGTTACTTATTACTTATTCAATATTAGAGATTTTGGATTCATTGCTTACATAGGTAAAAAGTAACTTACTAATTTACTTTGTTCCTATTGATATGCAGTCCCAACAAGGACAGAGTAAAAAGTAAATAAATTACTAACTTCAGTGTGCTAGGCTAGGCTTTATGCTCCAAAGATCGCAGTAAAATGTGTTTTAACCATCGGTAAGATCTAATAAATTATTATTACCTGTAATTTCCCTAATTTTATGCCAGGTCTAAGGTAGGCATAATTTCCTTAAATCACATCATTTTCTAAATAGGCCTAGATATGTTAATTTCAATGCTGGGTTATGTTAGGTTAGGCTAGGTTAACATGAATACTTTAACCTAGGAATTAACAAAAACATACCTGAATACCGGTATGCATACACACATACACAAATTTAAAGACCGAGTGCTCCACACGAAGCGCAGTTCTGGTTTCATGTCCTAATGGCGGCATTCCTGGAAAGTCTGTTAAGAGCTGACTTGGACCGCAAAGTCCGATCCCACGTCTTTCTTGGTCCGCCCCTCGGTGGAGCTCCCTCCACATTCATAGACTTGCACCTTTTTTACCCAGCTTAGTTCATCCAACCTCTCTACATGTCCAAACCATCCAAGCGTGCTAGTACACATCTCATCACTGATACTCTTGATACCTAACCTTCTCCTTAACTCTTACTTGATATCCTATCTTGCAATTTGGCACTACACATCCATCTCACCATTCTCGTCTCAATGCGTTCCATTCTGTTGCTATCATCCACTTTAACAGGCCACGTTTCTGAGGCATATGTTATTGCGCTTCTAACTCATGAAGCGAACACCTTTCCCTTTAAGTGGAGAGGAAGTCTTCTCATAGTGAGTAGTGGCAATAGTTCTGTAAACTTTCCCCAGCCGCATCTTGTTCTGGCGAGAGAGGCGGCCTTAGGCCCACCACCGGCAGAGATTTTTTTTTATTTTTTTTATTTTTTTTAAAGAGACAATTAACGGAGGAAGGAAAAACACAGATAAAACAAAAAGGTCCATGTGCCTAAAGGCATCCTCCATTCATAAAATGTTTGTAACAACTGGATTTAAACATTTGTAGATTGTAAGTTTGTGGAAAGCAATTCGAGGGAAGTGAATTCCAAAGAGTAGTAGTTCTAGGGATAAATGAATTTTGATAAGCAGAAGTTCTGCATTGTGGAGGAGAAAGTGTAAATTCATGGGTGCTCTCAGCTGCCCTAGTTCTACAGGGAAAGATGTGGAGAGGCGGCACAATTGAAGCAAGTTCCTCGGAACAATTGCTGTGAAAATATCTGTAGAATAATGCAAGGGATGCAACGTTTCTTCGTATGGATAATGTAGGAAGGTCCTGTGTGATTGCAGGGTTATTGATTAATCTAATAGCTTTATTTTGAATTTTGTCCAACTGCCTCAATGCAACCACTCCACTTCCACTCCACAGAGGTGAACAGTAATCCATCTGAGAACGCACATGACTTTTATATATTACGGCCAACTGCTCATCAGTGAAGAATTCTCGAACTCTGTACAGGAGTCCCATTTTTTTAGAGGCATTCTTAGAAATGCTTCTAACATAATGTGTCCAGCTCAAGTTAGTAGTTAATGTTACACCGAGAATGTCAATACTAGGGGAAGTGGGAATATTTACATCATTAAAAAATATATGGGAGTCAGTGAGATTCTGTCGGTTAGAAAATTGAATGTACTTGGTTTTCTGTGCATTAAAGGAAACTAGATTCTTTTGTCCCCATTCTTCAATTCTAGAAAGGTCCTGGTTCAGAGAAATTGCAGTGCTTATTTTTGAATTTATAAGATCGGGTTGGGTGAAAGAATTGGTAAATGTGAAGGAACTGTGGAGTGTTGAGTCATCTTCGTAGGAATGTATTGGATTATGAGTGGTAGATATGAGATCATTGATATGAATGAGGAACAGAGTTGGGGCCAAAACTGATCCCTGGGGAACACCAGCATTTATTGAGTGAAATTGAGAATAAAGGCCATCTACCATTACATATTTTTCTGTTATGAAGATAAGAAGAAATTAGTGGAACTAATGATGCAAGGCCGTAGTGTGACATCTTCGACAATAAGGATTGATGCCAGACTCTATCAAATGCCTTTGATATATCCAGTGCTATTGTATGTGTTTCACCATGTTGGTCTGTAGCTGGGTTGATTTGATGCGTAAGAAGGCAAAGAATGTCTGCAGTTGATCGACATCGTCTAAAACCATATTGCCTATCACTGATTAATTTATTATTCTCAAGATGCTTAATTATGTGATTATTTAATATAATTTCAAATACTTTACCAAGAGTGGAAGTTATAGCTATTGGTCTGTAGTTTGATGAATCTGAAGAGGCACCTTTTTTAGGAACTGGATGGATGTTTGCTTCTTTCCAGGGCAATCGGAAGCATGAGGTATGAGTACAAAGACGGACAAATTTTGTCAATACAGGAGCGAGCACCAAGGAGCAATTCTTAAGTACTATTGGAGGAATTTCATCTGGACCAGGAGCCTTATCTACCGAGAGATTCTGCAAAATAGTTTTGACATGTCTGGTGTGGATCTTAAGTGAGGGAATTTCAGGCGAACTAAAATTAAGTACAGGGACATCTTGATTTATTTCATCTAAGGTTGAGTTGGTGGAGAAAATATCCGCAAGAAGGTTAGCTTTACCTCGTGGGTCACTTACAAGATTGCCAGTCGGAGATTTTAATGGTGGAATGGATGAAGCAGTTGTGAAGTTGGATTTGAATGAGTTAAGAGTAGACCAAAATATTTTGTTATCATTGGGATTATTTAGAAGTTTATTTGCCTGCTTGTGGAGAAAGTTTGATTTAGTTAGGTTTAATACAGTTTTGGCATGATTTCTGATGTTTCTAAAGTAATTAAAGGCTTCATGTGTTTTTGATCTTGTGTATGCATTGTAGGCTATTGCTTTTTGTTCAGTTACTCTAGCACAATTATGGTCAAACCATTTAGGTGAATTAGATATTTTAATGTACTTTTGATGAGGAATAAAAGTTTCCATTCCAATTTGTACAAAATCTTGTATGTGGCTCAAGGTGGCGTGTGCATCATTAGAAAAGAAAGAGGTCCAGGGAATATCAATAAAGAAACCTTGAAGACCCTCTCAGTCTGCCCTATCGTAATGCCATTTAGTCACCAAAACAGGTTCAGAGTGGGAAGGTGTGGTAGGTGATAGACAGGTGGCCTGTATCAGACAGTGATCAGAAGATCCAAGCAGGGACCTCACTGTAACATCATAATTTTCTGAATTGGTTGTTAAAAATAAGTCCAGTAGGTGGGAATTATGATTAGGATTATCTGGTACACGGGTAGGTTGGTTGACTAGTTGAGTGAGATTAAATGAGTCTGCAAATAGCTCACATTCAAGACCAGGATCATCAGTCCTGGCTGAATGAATGAGCCATTCAACATTATGGACATTAAAATCACCCAACACAGTGATTTCAGAAGAAGCATTTAAGTTGAGGACACTGAGTTGTGAGGACAGAGAATCAAAAAGACTTTGCTCTGGAGGAGTATTTGGGGAACGGTAGATGCAACATATGTATTTAAATTTACCAGCAGAAATTAATTTGTATATAGAATAATCACAATAGGGACAATTGAAACTAGTAACCTCCTCCAGGGCATTTTCAGATTTTGCGAAGCAACATACACCTCCTTTAGGTCTGAAATTTTGGAGCAGTTGATAACCTGGAAAATTAAATCTAGACGTGTCATATGTTACTTGAGTCTCTGTCAAAAAAAGGAGAGTAGAGGATTCTGCTTGAAGAAATTGGTGTACAGAATTGATGTTAGAGTGAAGTCCCCTTATATTGCTAAAGAAAAAGCTGCACCGACGAGCAGCTTTGGGACGTTGCAATGCTCTTGACACAGTCGCATGATGACGACCGGGAGGGCCCTGTGTCAATGACCCAACCCTGCCGGGGGTGGATATCCGAGGGACCACCAGGTTTGCTCTTAACAATTGTACTGCCATATTTATTGGGTAGGGTGTATGGTGTTACATGTATGATATGTAGTGGGAAGAGTAGTGTTTATGGATAGAGGATAGCGATGTAGGGCAATGTCGTGAAGTTGGATGTGTATGTTATATAAAGAGGGTTTTCCTGATACCCCTGATGTGTGAGGCAGAAAGATGTGTATCCAGCTACCAAGGCCTGGGAGAGAAAATGGAATTCAGGCTATTCCCTGAGTCTCCCGAAACCTTGGCGGTAGTACTTCCCTGGCCGGGGCTGCCTACCCATACTACCTACCATCAACCAAGTAGCAAAACCTGTTCACCATCTCCAGTGCCTCATTCCCAAAGTTAACATCTTTACATACTATGCATACAACTGTCTCAATTTCGGATTTCATTGGAAGAGGTCCTTTTATTCTAGTGCAGCGCTTTTTCCTGTGATGTACCCAGCTGCGGCAGATGCTACACTGTATTGAATTCGCGCCCACCCCTTTTCTGTATTCTGTGCATGGGTATGCATAACTTTTGTTCTACCTTTCCTAGCCCTAATCTACTGTGTAAAACCTTGGTTATATAATTATAATAACTGTTAACCCTTTACTGTTCATGCCCTCTCTCCATCTTCTGAACTTGACCTCGGCATCCCGGGCACTATATGCGTTAAGTACTAGGTCATCTGCGTACTGTATATCAGTTCCAGGGGAACCCAGCTCTGAAATCACACAGAGCCCTGATGGACTCTTGATGAGAACTGTAAATTTCTCACTCAGTACACCTTTCACCCTCACTGCCGTTTGTGTGTCTTCGTACATCTTCATTACCTCACGCACCAGCCAGTCCTCTTCGCCAAGTTTGCTCATAGCCCACTGCACAACTTCTCTGGGCACCCTATCAAAGGCCTTCTCCAGGTCTACAAACACAATATACAGATCCCTATCGTTAAGTAGATATCTTTCCTGCAGCTGCCTGACTATGAAGATAACCGAACTACATAGAAATGCTTTCCCTTATCATACCTTCAAAGACTCTATCACAGACCTTCATGACATGGTCAAGCATTTTCAGGCCCCTATAATTTCCTCTATCCAATGAGTCTCCCTATTACAATTTTGTGTCATTCATCAGGGATTACTGCCTCTATAATAATGGAGTTAAATAGCTATGTGATCAAACTTACTCCTATATTATCTCGGCTACAATGCCAGAGCATGCTGAAGGTTTTCCGTTCTTCATTGTATTTATTGCACTGCTTACAACAGCTGGCGCTATCAAATGGGGTAGGGGGTGATAATTATATTTTTTCGTTACCAAGCCACTCAATTCCACGTTGAGTAATCTTTTGTAGTGTACCTTCCAAGCATCTCTAATTTCTTTGTCAGCGTAAACATTTGTCCCATTATCATTTCTGACACACTGTTCTCCTACAACATCTCTGCTGTCATCCTTAACTCGCCTAGCTAAATTGAAGATCCCATAGAGATTTCTGCGTTACTCACTTGGTCTCTGACCAGGTTCTGTAGTGTGTGATTTAAGAAAATGGCCTTAGATTTATGGAAATTATTGACATTGTATTATCCTGAATTTGTCTTGGGCTTAAAACACCTTTGTGACTTTACAATTACTTTTAGAGCATACATAGGCCTATTCCACATAGCCTAAGTCTTGAAATATTTAAAAGAAAGTAATATTAAAATATTATTTTGTTTTGCTTTTTCAGTATAATATAACGTTTACACTTGACGTCCATTAGGTTATCATCGATCCACTATGCAGTAATTATCATTTTGATATTCAAACTACATCTAGACCTAGGCCTATTTCAATTGTTATATTCTTTCTTTAGGCTATTCTATCTCCCTTATTTTCCTTGTCAATGTTAAGACACACACTATCCTAAATGGTTTGACTATCGAGACTGTGAGTGAGCTGTTTTGGCATAAGCCTACCAGTAGACACAGCCTAGGCGGTTAGGCCCCATGGAATCATAGGTCTATGTGAGTGATTAATTCATGGGAATCATGGCCAACCCCTCTTCTCCCAAAAATTACAGCATCAAGTAATAGACAGATGGAGTAATGATTCCATAGTAGACATCCAGTGTGAAAATTGTGTAATTTATGAACGGGACCCACCTTCTTGGCTAAACTAAACTTAACCATTATTGGCAAGTATTCTAGCAAGGATCCTAGTTTACAAAATCTTTGTCTATGTATTATTTGTCAATAAGTTTCAGTAAAATTATCCTCGCAAGTTTGATACCTCGAGTTGGAATATTTGGGACTTTTTGGGATGGCTGCTTTCACATAAAATATGAAATAGACTCACTAAGTCCCAGGTCCGTATATTTTTGTTCTATGTGGATGATGGAGACAAAAGGCAAAACTGCCTGTGACAAGTGCCTCCCTTAGATTTGAAATAGTGACAGGGCCAAAATCAAGGAATGTTCGAGCCAAAATATCTCGACACACGAAGTTTGAATCAATTTAATTCATAGGATGAGGGAAAGATGGATTAGGGAGATAGTTCCAGAGTTCAGCTGTTGAATAGAAGAAAGATTGGGACTATCGTTTTACTTTAAGGGTTGGAGAGTTGCACAGAGAAGAGGTGGGATTGTGTTGCAAGACGGGTAACGGATAACCTACGTAGAGGAGGTGGTATACACTGAGAGAGCTCTGAGGAACACTGATTATTGTAGTAGCGATAGAATAGCGAGATAGATGCAACATTACGGCGAAGAGAGAGAGATTGCAGAGAGTTGGTGAGTGGACGGGAGTTAATGATACGAAAGGCTTTCTTTTCTAATTTGTCTAGAAGTGCTGTGTGAGAGGATCCTCCCCGCGCATGTGAATAATACTCAATACAAGGACGCACTGTGCCCTTATACATAGCAAGAAGCTGTGCAGGGGTAAAAAATCCCTTGAGGCGGCTGAGCACACCCAGCTTCTGGGAAGCCGTTTTAGCAAAAGTGGCAATATGGTCCTTCCAAAAGAGACCAAAAGAAAGAGAGACACCGAGACTACTGAGAGAAGATGAAGGGTTAATTTGTGTATTGTTGAAGTATAAGGGATAGTCCTCTGGGAGTTCCCAACGGTAGATAGATGGAGACATTGGGTTTTGGAAGCAATAAAGGCAACAAGGTTTTCTCTGCCCCAATTGTAAATGGTCACCAAAATCAACTTTCCTGGCTTCTGTGACTACCTTTAAGGCTATGTTACGTGTTTTCTACTGTTTTAACCTATCTTGTTGGTCATCATAAATTCAAACGCTCCCTTGCAGTGGGGCTATATTCAGGGAAAGATTAGCTGGCAGGTAAGTATTAAATAGTAATTTGTGTGTTATTTTGCTAATATGTTTGGTTAAGCTCCACATATAATATATAAAATTCATATGTTGAGAGCTATGTAAATGAACAATTTCAATGCGGACAGGTAGACGTAAAACCAAATTAAGAGCACTTTTTGGTGTGTGACGTTTGGACTATAATTATAATTAATAATAATTTTATAGTGTGTCCTGTTGAACATCTTCATGGCTCGAACTACAGACTCAATTAAGCATTTATTAATATATTTGTCTTGATGCAGATGAAAATGTAATACCTTAGTTATTTTTACACTTTATGCGAAATGGTTAAGTAATATAAGTAAGCTTTTGTCATAGCCTGAATTTATCCAACTGCCTGTAATTTGTAGTGAATAACATTACTCCATAATAGAGCACGAATGATATTTTCCAATAACAATGGAGAGGCTAGATCTAATTTCCATTGTATGAAATTCGATTAGTTTTCTTAACATTTGGCAACATATAATTTTGTCTGTAGGAAACAGCGTTACCATTGATACCTAACAAATTTATATTAACTTACCATTTGTGCTGATTAATTTCAGTGACCACCTTGATTATTTGGACTGCTTGCATGTTGTTCTCCGGCGAACTTTGTAAGGGTTCATCATTGTAAATTTATATATATATTTTATTTTTTTTTTTTTTATAGTGTTTCAGAGTTTACTTGTTGAGTAGAAGAAAGACACCACCATACGAGGTAAATGTTATGCATGAAGTACCGGTACCCTTTTTTTCCAGGATGATCACGTTAAATGTCCTTAAATAACTCACCAAACTTGGTATTTGTGTTTCACCCAACATGTTAAGTTGAAGAGTTAAGTTAAATTAAATTACATTATCGTGTGGAAGGTGAGTTTAATAAAGTCCCGGAGAGCATTAGGTAATACGCCAAGGGGCCTGGGCCGCCTGAGAGCCAGTAAACAAGAGCTTCCAACACCTTACAGTTTCTGGAGTCGCTCTCCAGTGAGTTAACAGATTGGAGCACGGCGTTTACAGGGAAAATCACAACAATCCACTCACAGTGGTTGCTATGGTGTAGACCATGTGTAATTTGTAGTCAATACAGTGAAACCAGAATGATTTCCTGCTTTTTTCCGATAACTATATATATAAGTTAGTACATAAAAACATAAGAAAATGGGAGTCTGCAAAAAGCCGATCGGCCCATACAAGGCAGATCCCTGTCACACCCAACCCCAATTACAAGGCCCAATTATAGACCCATCTCACTAATACCTTGAGTACTGACCCCACCAAAACGGTCAGAGACTAACACAAGATTACGGGGATCTGCTGAGCGCCGATTGGCCCACACCTGGTAGATAGTAGGGGTAGGCAGCCCCGCCCAGGGAAGT
The DNA here is from genome assembly GCA_032716605.1 of Paralithodes platypus. Lineage (NCBI taxonomy): Eukaryota > Metazoa > Arthropoda > Malacostraca > Decapoda > Lithodidae > Paralithodes > Paralithodes platypus. The sequence goes on along the minus strand of CM064575.1, from coordinate 55,631,185 downwards.
ACTACCGCCAAGGTTTCGGGAGACTCAGGGAATAGCCTGAATTCCATTTTCTCTCCCAGGCCTTGGTAGCTGGATACATATCTTTCTGCCTAACACATCAGGGGTATCAGGAAAACCCTCTTTATATAACATACACATCCAACTTCACGACATTGCCCTACATCGCTATCCTCTATCCATAAAATACTACTCTTCCCACTACATATCATACATGTAACACCATACACTTACCTTATAAATATGGCAGTACAATTGTTAAGAGCAAACCTGGTGGTCCCTCGGATATCCACCCCCGGCAGGGTTGGGTTATTGACACAGGGCCCTCCCGGTCGTCATCATGCGACTGTGTCAAGAGCATTGCAACGTCCCAAAGCTGCTTGTCAGTACAGCTATTTCTTTAGTAATATAAGGGGACTTCACTCTAACATCAATTCTGTACACCAATTTCTTCAAGCAGAATCCCCTACTCTCCTTTTTTGACAGAGACTCAAGTAACATCCACATCTGACACATCTAGATTTAATTTTCCAGGTTATCAACTGCTCCAAAATTTCAGACCTAAAGGTGGTGTATGTTGCTTCGCAAAATCTGAAATTGCCCTGGAGGAGGTTACTAGTTTCAATTGTCCCTATTTTGATTATTCTATATACAAATTAATTTCTGCTGGTAAATTTAAATACATATGTTGCATCTACCGTTCCCCAAATACTCCTCCAGAGCAAAGTCTTTTTGATTCTCTGTCCTCACAACTCAGTGTCCTCAACTTAAATGCTTCTTCTGAAATCACTGTGTTGGGTGATTTTAATGTCCATAATGTTGAATGGCTCACTCATTCAGCCAGGACTGATGATGCTGGTCTTGAATGTGAGCTATTTGCAGACTCATTTAATCTCATTCAACTAGTCAACCAACCCACCCGTGTACCAGATAATCCTAATCATAATTCCCACCTACTGGACTTATTTTTAACAACCAATTCAGAAAATTATGATGTTACAGTGAGGTCCCCACTTGGATCTTCTGATCACTGTCTGATACAGGCCACCTGTCTATCACCTACCACACCTTCCCACTCTGAACCTGTTTTGGTGACTAAATGGCATTACGATAGGGCAGACTGGGAGGGTCTTCAAGGTTTCTTTATTGATATTCCCTGGACCTCTTTCTTTTCTGATGATGCACACTCCACCTTGAGCCACATACAAGATTTTGTAAAAATTGGAATGGAAACTTTTATTCCTCATCAAAAGTACAGTAAAAGATCTAATTCACCTAAATGGTTTGACCATAATTGTGCTAGAGTAACTGAACAAAAAGCAATAGCCTACAATGCATACACAAGATCAAAAACACATGAAGCCTTTAATTACTTTAGAAACATCAGAAATCATGCCAAAACTGTATTAAACCTAACTAAATCAAACTTTCTCCATAAGCAGGCAAATAAACTTCTAAATAATCCAAATGATAACAAAATATTTTGGTCTACTCTTAACTCATTCAAATCCAACTTCACTACTGCTTCATCCATTCCACCATTAAAATCTCCGACTGGCAATCTTGTAAGTGACCCACGAGGTAAAGCTAACCTTCTTGCAGATATTTTCTCCACCAACTCAACCTTAGATGAAATAAATCAAGATGTCCCTGTACTTAATTTTAATTCACCTGAAATTCCCTCACTTAAGATCCACACCAGACATGTCAAAACTATTTTGCAGAATCTCTCAGTAGATAAGGCTCCTGGTCCAGATGAAATTCCTCCAATAGTACTTAAAAATTGCTCCTTGGTGCTCGCTCCTGTATTGGCAAAAATTTTCCGTCTGTGTACTCATACCTCATGCTTCCCAGTACCCTGGAAAGAAGCAAACATCCATCCAGTTCCTAAAAAAGGTGCCTCTTCAGATCCATCAAACTACAGACCAATAGCTATAACTTCCACTCTTGGCAAAGTTTTTGAAATTATATTAAATAATCACATAATTAAGCATCTGGAGAATAATAAATTAATCAGTGATAGGCAATATGGTTTTAGACGATGTCGATCAACTGCAGACATTCTTTGCCTTCTTACGCATCAAATCAACCAAGCTACAGACCAACATGGTGAAACACATACAATAGCACTGGATATATCAAAGGCATTTGATAGAGTCTGGCATCAATCCTTATTGTCGAAGATGTCACACTACGGCCTTGCATCATTAGTTCCACTAATTTCTTCTTATCTTCATAACAGAAAAATACGTGTAATGGTAGATGGCCTTTATTCACAATTTCACTCAATAAATGCTGGTGTTCCCCAGGGATCAGTTTTGGCCCCAACTCTGTTCCTCATTCATATCAATGATCTCATATCTACCACTCATAATCCAATACATTCCTACGCAGATGACTCAACACTCCACAGTTCCTTCACATTTACCAATTCTTTCACCCAACCCGATCTTATAAATTCAAAAATAAACACTGCAATTTCTCTGAACCGGGACCTTTCTAGAATTAATGAATGGGGACAAGAGAATCTAGTTTCCTTTAATGCACAGAAAACCAAGTACATTCAATTTTCTAACCGACAGAATCTCACTGACTCCCATATATTTTTAATGATGTAAATATTCCCACTTCCCCTAGTATTGACATTCTCGGTGTAACATTAACTACTAACTTGAGCTGGACACATTATGTTAGAAGCATTGCTAAGAATGCCTCTAAAAAACTGGGACTCCTGTACAGAGTTCGAGAATTCTTCACTGACGAGCAGTTGGCCGTAATATATAAAAGTCATGTGCGCTCTCAGATGGATTACTGTTCACCTCTGTGGGGTGGAAGTGGAGTGGTTGCATTGAGGCAGTTGGACAAAATTCAAAATAAAGCAATTAGATTAATCAATAACCCTGCAATCACACAGGACCTTCCTACATTAGCCATACGAAGAAACGTTGCATCCCTTGCATTATTCTACAGATATTTTCACAGCAATTGTTCCGAGGAACTTGCTTCAATTGTGCCGCCTCTCCACATCTTTCCGCGTAGAACTAGGGCAGCTGAGAGCGCCCATGAATTTACACTTTCTCCTCCACAATGCAGAACTTCTGCTTATCAGAATTCATTTATCCCCAGAGCTACTACTCTTTGGAATTCACTTCCCTCGAATTGCTTTCCACAAACTTACAATCAACAAATGTTTAAATCCAGTTGTTACAAACATTTTATGAATGGAGGATGCCTTTAGGCACATGGACCTTTTTGTTTTATCTGTGTTTTTCCTTCCTCCGTTCATTGTCTCTTAAAAAAAAAAAAAAAAAAAAAAAAAATCCCCCTCACACCCAACCCATCTCCTCCATATGTCTATCTAATTTTATCTTAAAGCTCCCTATCGTTCTTGATCCCACTATATCACTTGGTAGCCTATTCCACATATCTACAACTCTGTTACAAACCAATATTTGCCTATATCTTTTCAGAAACTAAATTTATCTAATTTGAAACCATTTGTACGAGTTATTTCGCTATCACTGAGCTTTAATACATTTTTCATGTCTCCTTTATTAATTCCACTAACCCACTTGCATACCTCTATCATGTCACCTCTAACTCTGCGTCTCTCTAACGAATGTAAGCCTAATTTCTTCAACCTTTCTTCATACAGAAGATTTCTAATATTATGGATCATTTTTGTCATTCTACGTTGTACTCTCTCCAATGAATCTACGTCCATTCTGTAATAAGGACACCAAAATTGAACAGCATAATCCATATGGGGTCTCACTAATGACAAGTAAAGTTTTAAGATAACATCAGCAGTTCTTTTACTCACACTCCTAGATATGAACCCGAGAATCCTGTTTGCCTTGTTACGAACGCTTATACATTGTTTTCTAGGCTTCAAATCATTGCTAACAAACACACCTAGATCTTTCTCACAGTCTGAGTTTTCTAATTCCATATTAGCTAATTTATATTTAAAATTTGTATGCATCTTCCCTATCTTTAATACCTTGCATTTGTCAATGTTAAACTTCATCTGCCATTTTACTGACCATTCGTGTAAGGTATCTAGATCCCTTTGCAGACACTCTATATCTCTAATTGAATCAATTTTTCTCCCCATTTTGGTATCGTCTGCAAATTTACTTATCCTACTAGTTATACCTAAATCAAGGTAATTTATGTATATAATTAACAACAGAGGACCTAATACAGATCCCTGGGGGACACCACTCTAGACTGATCCCCATTCTGACTTAGTACCATTTATGCTGACTCTCTGCTTCCTATCAATTAGCCATGACCTAATCCATCCTAACAACGCCCCACCTATTCCATGTGCCTCCACCTTTCTCATCAATCTATCATGAGGGACTCTGTCGAAAGCTTTACTGAAATCTAAATATATAATATCATATGACTTGTCATTATCTACTGCTTCATATACCTCTGAGAAAAAACTAAGCAAATTAGTAAGGCAAGAACGTCCCTGAGTGAATCCATGCTGAGAAGAATTGATTAAGTTAAATGTTTCTAAGTGGTTTCTCATTTTCCTAGCAATAATTGACTCTAGTAGCTTTCCTATGATTGAAGTGAGACTAATGGAACGGTAATTGGATGCTATTGATTTATCACCTTTTTTGAAAATCGGAACTACATTTGCAAGCTTCCAAGCTTCTGAAACTGTACCTGTTTCTAATGAATTGTTAAAAAGAAATGTTAATGGGTAACTTAACTCATCTCTGCATTCTTTTAATACTCTAGCATATACCTGATCGGGACCAGGCGATTTCTGAGGTTTCAGTCTGTCAATTTCCTTAAGCACATCATTTCTACTTATAGTAACCGTACTTAACCTATTTTCTATACTATCGCTATATACCTTACGGACTTCTGGAATCTGTGCCAAATTTTCATTAGTGAAAACGGATAGAAACTGACTATTTAATGTACTGCACATTTCTAAATAATGTTCTGTAATTTGTCTTATCGAAGTTTTAAGGGGGCCTATTTTATCTCTAACTTTAGATTTATATAGCTGGTAAAAAGCCTTAGGGTTATTTTTTGAGTCATTGGCTATCCTGATTTCATAATTTCTTTTGTCTGTCCTTATACCTTTTTTAACCTCTCTTGATAGATTCTGATAGTAAGCAAGTAGGTGAATTTCGCCTTTCTTAATTTGTCTATATATTCCTCTTTTTTTTTCCTAGAAGGTCTAATAGTCTATTATTTCATTAATTTGTATTTTATTAATTTAATTTTATTAATTTCATTAATCGATTTTAGGAGTATAGTTGGTTGTTGGAAGGTACATAATAATTGATATTGGTTCAGGGGTAATTTATCGAGAGGACTTCCCTAGTGGTTAAGGCCCCATTAATTGCTCTTTCCATTCACATATGCATAGCCTACGTGAGTTGCAGTTGGGATGTGTGTACATGCTTTGATTGCTATGCAGGATTCGAAGTTGCATAATAAATCGTAGGCAGTGTCCACCATCCTTTAACTGTCTTCGTGGTGCGATGCATAAGGTGTTGATTTTCGGTGTGAGCGTCTTGGGTTCGAATCCACGGACTGCCACATGTGTTTGTAAATTTTATTAATCGATTTTAGGAGTATAGTTGGTTGTTGGAAGGAACATAATAATTGATATTGGTTCAGGGGTAATTTATCGAGAGGACTTCCCTAGTGGTTAACCCGTCCAGCCCCGGCTAGTTTTGTAATGTTTGTTCACCAGAACCCGGCCGGTTTTCAAAAAATGTTTTTATTCCAGAAACAATAGCGAATGGGTTAGGAATGAAGAAAAAACCACGAAAAACCGCTCAAAAAGCTTAAAGAATGGTCCTACAGAGCCCCCGAAAACGTATTTTACAAGAGTAAAAAATTGAAGGCAATTACCCCAAAAAACCAGGTTATTACGCGATCACGCGCACGCACGTGGACTTTGAGAGTTTTCAACCATCGGCACGGTTGCGTGGGATACGTACACAGTTCCCATACAAATCTGAGCCCTCTTGAGTGGCTACACCTGAGGTTACGGTCGGCGCAATTAGGGTGACGTGCCAGGCGCGTCTCTGGGGCTGTGCGTTACATACATCGCCGACGCGTCAGGCGCGTCGCTGGGGCTGTACGGGTTAAGACCCCATTAATTGCTCTTCCATTCACATATGCATAGCCTACGTGAGTTGCAGTTGGAATGTGTGTACATGCTTAGATTGATATGCAGGATTCGAAGATGCATAATAAATCGTAGGCAGTGTCCACCATCCTTTAACTGTCTTCGTGGTGCGATGCATAAGGTGTTGATTTTCGGTGTGAGCGTCCTGGGTTCGAATCCACGGACTGCCACATGTGTTTGTAAATTTCATTAATCGATTTTAGGAGTATAGTTGGTTGTTGGAAGGAACATAATAATTGATATTGGTTCAGGGGTAATTTATCGAGAGGACTTCCCTAGTGGTTAAGGCCTCATTAATTGCTCTGTCACATATGCATAGCCTACGTGAGTTGCAGTTGGGATGTGTGTACATGCTTAGATTGATATGCAGGATTCGAAGTTTCATAATAAATCGTAGGCAGTGTCCACCATCCTTTAACTGCCTTCGTGGTGCGATGCATAAGGTGTTGATTTTCGGTGTGAGCGTCCTGGGTTCGAATCCACGGACTGCCACATGTGTTTGTAGATTTCATTAATCGATTTAAGAGTATAGTTGGTTGTTGGAAGGAACATAATAATTCATCCATTTGGGTTGGTTCTGTGTTGATCTAAATTTTCTTTTGGGGATATATTTATTTTGCGCATTGTGGAGTGAAGAAATAAAATGATTATATGTAGCTGTCAAATTACCCTGAGTTAAGACAGGTATCTGAGAGAGAGTATGTTCATTAGTGCACCTGGGTCCACTTAATAGTTTAACCATAGGATCGACTCTTAAGGCTCTTCTTAATCCACCATAATTGGCTTTTCTGAAATCTGGGATAAGTGTGTATTCTCTTTAGCCTTTCCTGTCCATTGTATGTTAAAATAAATTGATTTATGATCACTATTTCCTAGTTGGTTCCTATCTCTACATTATTTATCATTTGTTCATTATTACTGAGAACCAAATCGAGGATATTATTACCTCTAGTAGGCGAGTCTATGAATTGAAATAAAAAACTATCCTGTACCGCCTCAATAAACTCTTTTGAATCTGAGTCACCGATTTGATGCTGAAAATCAATATTCGGAAAATTTAAATTAAATCCCCCATAATACACACATTGCTAAACCTTGATGCTATTTTCACTTCCTGCAATAAAGCTGTACCTTCGTTTCTACTCATATTTGGTGGTCTATAAATAACTCCAATAATTATGGTCTCACTACCATCGCTAACCTCTACCCAAACACTTTCGTTATCAGTATTTAGTCTAATACCTGATTTAATACAGCTTTTTAAAGAACTGACAAACACTGCTATTCCGCCGCCCCTCCTACTTGTTCGGTCGCGTTTAAACAAACTATATCCTGGTATATGGAATTCTGCTAAAAAATGTCTTGATTCTGTATTAATCCATGTTTCAGTCAGTGCTATAATGTCTATATTTTCGTTGCTAACAAGTGCTCTAAGTTCATCCATTTTGTTACATAAACTCCTACAGTTTGTGTAATATAATCGCAATGAATTGATTTTACTGTTATCGGATTTACCATTATTTCTAACTAAATTCCCATCTTCTGTTACACCTTCAATATTTCTACTAGCAGTACAATTAAAATCCTGTGACTGATATTTTCTATTCCTATCTGATGTACCAGTACGGCAATTTACCCTATCTAGACAATTATTCTTACTCATATTCTCAGGCTTTATTTTCAGCGAAACCCCGCAACAATCCTATCTATTGACCTAGCTAAATTTGCCACCCCTAGCCGAGAAAGATGAACCCCGTCCTGTGCGTACAACTGATTTTTACCATAGAAACGGGTCCAGTTATCAAGGAATGGTATTGCATTTGCATTGCAGTATTTTTCCAGCCGACAATTGATACCAATTGCCCTAGATGACCATTCCTTGCTGACCCCTCTCCGTGGCAAGATACTGTGTACTACAGGTAGCGCCTCCCTTCCTCCTAACTTTATCTAACACCTCCCTGTACTGCCGAAGCAGTACTTCCGTCCTACCTTTACCAACATCATTGCTCCCTGTACTGAGACAGATAATGGGGCTATCTCCAATATCTTTCATGATAATCAATTTCCTCTAACACCTTCCCAACCCCGGCACCAGGCAGACAGACAAGCTTCCTAATATCAGTACAGGTGGACCTAGCTAAGTGTCTGACCATGGAGTCCCCAACAATTGAGAAGGACTTGCCTCTCCTTGTCGATGACTTGGTAGCAGCTGCGGCAGCGGCAGGAACTCCTGGGGCAGCAGTTGAAGGTACTCCTGGGGGGGGGGGGGCAGCAGTCACAGCATTCCCTGTGTTTGGAGGCAACTTCCTTACCTTTCTCCTGGTTTCCTCGCCGAAGGAAGCACTCGCAGCCTCACCATCACATTCGTCATCTAAGGTGACGAACTTGTTGCTGAGGGCAACTGGATGCCGTAGAAATTTGCAGGTTGTTGCACTTATTGGAACGACTGTCCAGGGAGCATCACGATCCCTAACAGCAGTTGCACTATCTTCACTTTTCTTGTCAGACAAAGTTAGCTTTAAGGTTAAATTCTCGTCTTTGAGTAATATTAAGTAGCTTGTGTAAAAGTCCCAATGTCAGCATTTATATTACGACATTTGAGAATGTATATTAATTTGAATTAAGGTACTGTACATAATGGAATTCATTGGTTTAGCATATGTCTAGTTGTATTAATTAATAATCTAGTTCCGTATGCTTATGTAAAGCGATTATAATGTACGTTTAATTCAGTTATTTATCACTGTTTCATATTCAAAGGCACCTGAAGGAGCTAGGGGCAGTATTGGCTTTTATTATGGCTGCATTAAGCTGATTTTTCTTTAAATTACAGTGATACTTGCAGATCCAAATGACGCTGCTACAGACTATTAGTAAGTGTATAATATTGGATACGTGCAATCTGGTATCAAGGTATGGAACAAATACCATAGACACCACATTGCCTGCACAATAAAAGACGAAACAAAACAGTGAGACTTGCCACACATAAATGTTCGCATTTGATGGGGATTTAATTAAGCCCCCCTTAATTACCTGTTGTTTTATTGTTCTCTCCTTTTCTCTCTTTCTCTGGCTTGTATCCATTCGGCCCCATTCAGCCAACTGTTTTAACACGTTTATCCCCATCCAAGTGTCGATCTCTTTCTGGCGAGCGATACCGAGCCAATATTGTATGGTGAAATCCGGCTTCGCCGGAGAAATTTTTCTATAAAAAAATGTACAAATTTAGCTTGCTGTCAAAACAATAATATATATAAGCTGGCTCGCTACCGCTCGCCAGGAAAATCTTGACACCTGAATTAGGGTAAACGTCTTAAACAGTAGGATGAATGGGGCCGAATGGATACAAGCCAAAGAGAGAGGGAGAGAAAGATAAAAAAAAAACGGTGATCCCCCTTAATATAAAACCAGTTGCCTCGTAAAGGTCGGAGGAACCCGAGAAGTAAATTGGTTCAAAGGAGCGCTGACTTGCTGAGTTCAGGGACTAGTTTGTCAGAGTCAGCTGTGTTTTCTTTACAGCACCAGAATCATGAGCTGACCAGAATGAGGGATGAACGATTTCCGGACTACTTATTTGGAACATGGTATAGTAACTGTCCATGCCGGACATGGTATAGTAACTGTCCATGCCGGACATGGTATAGTAACTGTCCATGCCGGACATGGTATAGTAACTGTCCATGCCGGACATGGTATAGTAACTGTTCATGCCAGACATGGTATAGTAACTGTCCATGCCAGACATGGTATAGTAACTGTCCATGCCAGACATGGTATAGTAACTGTCCATGCCGGACATGGTATAGTAACTGTCCATGCCGGACATGGTATAGTAACAGTCCATGCCGGACATGGTATAGTAACTGTCCATGCCGGACATGGTATAGTAACTGTCCATGCCAGACATGGTATAGTAACTGTCCATGCCAGACATGGTATAGTAACTGTCCATGCCGGACATGGTATAGTAACTGTCCATGCCAGACATGGTATAGTAACTGTCCATGCCGGACATGGTATAGTAACTGTCCATGCCGGACATGGTATAGTAACTGTCCATGCCGGACATGGTATAGTAACTGTCCATGCCAGACATGGTATAGTAACTGTCCATGCCGGACATGGTATAGTAACTGTCCATGCCGGACATGGTATAGTAACTGTCCATGCCAGACATGGTATAGTAACTGTCCATGCCGGACATGGTATAGTAACTGTCCATGCCGGACATGGTATAGTAAATGTCCATGCCGGACATGGTATAGTAACTGTCCATGCCGGACATGGTATAGTAACTGTCCATGCCAGACATGGTATAGTAACTGTCCATGCCAGACATGGTATAGTAACTGTCCATGCCAGACATGGTATAGTAACTGTCCATGCCAGACATGGTATAGTAACTGTCCATGCCAGACATGGTATAGTAACTGTCCATGCGGACATGGTATAGTAACTGTCCATGCCGGACATGGTATAGTAACTGTCCATGCCGGACATGGTATAGTAACTGTCCATGCCGGACATGGTATAGTAACTGTCCATGCCGGACATGGTATAGTAACTGTCCATGCCAGACATGGTATAGTAACTGTCCATGCCAGACATGGTATAGTAACTGTCCATGCCAGACATGGTATAGTAACTGTCCATGCCAGACATGGTATAGTAACTGTCCATGCCAGACATGGTATAGTAACTGTCCATGCCAGACATGGTATAGTAACTGTCCATGCCGGACATGGTATAGTAACTGTCCATGCCGGACATGGTATAGTAACTGTCCATGCCGGACATGGTATAGTAACTGTCCATGCCAGACATGGTATAGTAACTGTCCATGCCGGACATGGTATAGTAACTGTCCATGCCGGACATGGTATAGTAACTGTCCATGCCAGACATGGTATAGTAACTGTCCATGCCAGACATGGTATAGTAACTGTCCATGCCAGACATGGTATAGTAACTGTCCATGCCAGACATGGTATAGTAACTGTCCATGCCAGACATGGTATAGTAACTGTCCATGCCGGACATGGTATAGTAACTGTCCATGCCGGACATGGTATAGTAACTGTCCATGCCGGACATGGTATAGTAACTGTCCATGCCGGACATGGTATAGTAACTGTCCATGCCAGACATGGTATAGTAACTGTCCATGCCAGACATGGTATAGTAACTGTCCATGCCAGACATGGTATAGTAACTGTCCATGCCAGACATGGTATAGTAACTGTCCATGCCGGACATGGTATAGTAACTGTCCATGCCGGACAGTTACTATACCATGTTCCAAATAAGTAGTCCGGAAATCGTGAACCCTAACCTCTGTAACTCAAAAAGGGCAAGAGCAACTGGGCTGTAAATGTTCACACCTATTCCCTGGCTGACCCTTCCCAAACGGTAGATATATTAGTTCGATTACTCTAGTCGTTTATGGGTTATAGAGGTGAATGATCAAGAGTTTTGGCCGACCTATTTGAAACAGGGTATAGTAACACTTTGAATAGTATGAAGCAGTGCGGCTAACTTAACGGCATACTGGTACCACATAAAACAGCTTTCACTTGTGAGCATGTACAGTACAGTATATAATTTTACCCTTTCAAGACTATGACGCATTTTGACAGTATATTCTGGCTATCATTAGACAATTTCATTCATTGTAGGAAGAATCTGTGGGAATTATAAGGGTAAAGTCTATCTCAATTAACCCTCTGACTCGTCAAAATCGTCAAAAATAGCCAGAAAACAGAAAGGAAATGCACCATCGTATCTTATAAGGGTTGACATTCAATACATGTCCTGAAATGAATACGAACTAAACAAACAAACAAACATGTACTAAAAATTTGCCTTAGAGTTGTGTGATATAAACATACTACAGTATTTTTGTCAGCGAGTTGCAAGTGACTTACAAGCGACCGCATTTACTTACCATGGGATAAAATAATACATATTATATTTGTATCAGTTAAATATTACCTGTGAAAACAACAATCACATAAATCTTAACTTAAGGTTTGGTACATTTCAAATTAGGTGTGCTGATATTCTTTCAAAGTGTAGATAGAAATACTAAAGTTTATAATATAATTTCAGAGTAACCGTGGCGACTGAGTTATCTAAAAACAAAATAAAGTAAAACAAAAATATAATGTCCCAGATCAAATTAATTTGTAACATATTTTGGAGTCTTTCATCAGAGGGAAACTCTTCTACAGATTTAAGCACCCAATTATGAAGCAGGCTAAACATGACACTGTGCACCTAAAAGGTGTTCTTTATAAGTTTGATATCTTTCTTTTTATCGTATTTTTCCAACAGCGGATCATTTTAACTTAAGTATTCTTGGCCAAGCAACATCATATCTGAGAGAGAGAGATAGAGAGAGAGAGAGAGAGAGAGAGAAAACAATGCATTATAATCAACAACAACAGCTGCCTACGTACCTTTTCTCTTTTGGCGAGGAAGGATTCGGGGAGGCTGGTGATGATCTGACGGAGAAGAGGAGGAGGAAATGTTGGGACCAAGATTCCCGCTCCCCCTCCCAGTTGAATGATTCCTTTCTTTCACCTCTGTATCCTCTTTTCCAGGGTTTCTTTTAACTTTGGTCCGTGGTTGCTTCTCCTCTTGCACCTCTATTTTGTGATGTGTTTCTTTTCTGATTTCCTTTCCCTTTTTCCTACCTAAATGTTTACAATAATGGAGTTTTTCCTGCACACATTTTCCCAATTTCGTATATTGAATTTGAAATGTTCTCTGTATTAGTGATGCGTTTCTCATCCAAGGATTTGCAAATAATATACTTGAATATTCTTTTGCACTCCTTTTTACAATTGCTCTCCTAGCTTTTCTTATCACAGTTGTTTTGCTTATGCTCTGATTTTCAGCTTCTATACTCGCATTCTGATTAATGATACTTTTTGTCAGGTTTATGTCTGCTCTACTCAATATATTAAGCAATGACTCTTGCTGCTTGTAGGACTGTCTTGTGGCAACAGGCACAGTGTTATTTATTAAAGATAGTGCTAAGCTGAACAACTGTAGTTGAGATGAATGATTTGAAAACTGTCTACTGGAACTTGACCTTCTCTGTCCAACTGACGAGCTATTATGATCTTCAGATTCCAAATTGTTAATTGACAAGGGAGAGGTGCAATCTGGTGATGACTCTGCTGCATGTATGTATATAACAACATGACAGAATAGAAGTATTAACAACAGAGAGGTGCTACACTGCTTCCACCAACAGGGGTTTATACGTCTCCCTACCCGACATCTCAAACACGACCCTGTCACAGTAAAGGTCGATTGTTTATCTATTAATCTCATCTCTGCAATGTCCTCCTCTTTATTCTGATCTTGTGGCGTCAATAGCGTCCTGATATAATCCATGATACTGTACCAACTTGTATTTATGTCGCACTGTCATTCGGGTATTTTCTAGTATAGTGTCACAAGTATTTTGTTACATTCAATGCGGAAATATTTAATTGTTCAGTTTTCTCTCTGGAGGTTATTTTGATAGTTTCCATTGTTCCTTTTAAAACTGTTCTGTTATAATGTTGCTTTTGTTTTGTCTACACATTGATAGCATGTCCTTTTTAGCTTGGTGATATCTTCTGCATTTTCTTTTATTTGTGTAATGTTTTTTTCATTATGAAATATAATTTGTTGTGTAAGATAAGTCATCCCCAAAGTGTTCATAGATGCCAGGGTATTTAATTATATTTGAAGGCCATTTGTTAATTATTTCTCACAATTTTCAAGTTTGCTCAAGTACCGGTATCAGTTTGCTTACTATTAGTGATTTTTTTTTCCACGCATCTCTGATGAATCCTAATAAGTGATGTGTTGCACTGGCTTCCTCTTTATTCTTTCCTCAGAGTTGCCCGATTATTGTTATTCGTACCACTCAGTGCTGTGATGTATTCCATTTGATTTATTTATTTTCAGTCTGTTTGTTCTGAATTTATTTTTTCCTATGCGTCTTTAGGGGTTTTCTACTGTTGTCAGGTATGAGTCTAGTAAATCTCCCCCGAGGGGAGGTTTATTACCCCAGGTGCTCCGATTATACTCTGTTCCTCTGTTATCTTCACTTTCCCTGAGGTGTGATATATACCTGTTACTTTACTTCTCCTGACTCTTAACCCGTTCAGTACCAGTTCCGTTTTCTTATTTGTATGCTAGCTACTAATAGGCGATTATGTTCAGGGCCTCCAGCAACTAACCGGCTTTCAACTATCCTAATTAACCCTTTTTACTACCACAGATCTTTCGTAAGCTGGACAAATCATCTACAATTAGGTAGAATAAAATAAAATACGATGTCACCGGTACAGAAGGCGTTAATAAAATAAGATGTCACCGGTACAGAAGGCGTTAATCTTCTTATCCTTTTATACTTGAGCCTCCAGCACAAGGCAGGAGGAGATATGCAAAACAATTATTCATCAATATAGTCGGAGTCCAATTACAGAGGTGAACATGTGTGTGTATGGTGTACATGCAGTGTATGTGTATTTATTGGTGCGTACATGCAAATGCACTCTGCAAGAATACAGCACGGTTGCATCTATTTAGTTTAAATAAGCCTACAATAAAGCAGTGAACTGTAAGTCAGCACAACTGTATGTATTTCTCACAAGTATATTTTCAGCCTCTGGGTGAAATTCTAAATAATCTGTGTATTATTACTACTAGTATTTACATAGTAACTAGGTGACCAGTAAACATAGTCAGTATATATGGGTCGATCAGTCAATAAATAAACTCAATACCATTCAACAAACCCTTTTAGAATGTGCAAGCATTATCTCAATTTGCAAACCTAGTACATAATATTCACTGGTCTAATACCTCTTATGCATCTATTATCTCAACTCGAAAATCATCTGCTAAGCTACTACATAATATTTTACTAGTCAAATAGCTCTTATGCAACCTCTTGCTTCTTACCTAACTATAAGATAATATAAGTTAGACTTAAGCTATAAACTGTTCCTTTGTACATTTTCAGCCAACTGTTGCAATTATTATTATTATTATTATTATTATTATTATTCCGTCACTCCTGGCCCATGTATATGCCAAAACAACACTTGGCTATTATTTGTCCCCAATGGTTTAAGGGGGAGAATTGCTTTTTCTGGACCCCCTTCTCCCGTATATTAAGCCCCATTAATCTCGAGATTTTAAGACGTTCACTCTATTACTATGTTAATTTTAAAACCTTTCGTCCCATTGTGTTATCGATATTAAAACCTTTCCTGTTATGAAGGTGTAGATTTGTTCCTAACGAGCGATAGCGAGCCTGTATTTTTGAAGGAACCGGCCTTCGGTCAGGAAATTTGTCTACCAAAAAAAAATTACAAATTCATCTCGAGGGGGGATCTTGAAGAAAATGTATTAAGCTTGATGGAAATCTAGGGAGGAAACTAAAATAAAATAAGACACTAAATAATATACTCTACCCACCTTACTGTTCCTTGTACACACAGGACCAAAATTGCTGCCCATTTCAGACTTTGGGTTTCATAGTTCAAGTCAGCGAGGATGTTCAGATACTTCAGACCCCAAATGTACAATGGGTTCATTAATGTTTAAGATAAATGTTGATCTGAACAATCGTATGCTTCAATAGAAATAATTATATATACACTAAAGTCTTGCTTAACTTACTGTGATCCGACCGACCGTATAGTACAATGTATCTCGCCTTATATATACACTACAGTCTTGCTTACCTTACTGTGATCCGACCGACCGTATAGTACAATGTATCTCGCCTTATATATACACTACAGTCTTGCTTACCTTACAGTGATCCGACCGACCGTATAGTACAATGTATCTCGCCTTATATATACACTACAGTCTTGCTTACCTTACTGTGATCCGACCGACCGTATAGTACAATGTATCTCGCCTTATATATACACTACAGTCTTGCTTACCTTACTGTGATCCGACCGACCGTATAGTACAATGTATCTCGCCTTATATATACACTACAGTCTTGCTTACCTTACTGTGATCCGACCGACCGTATAGTACAATGTATCTCGCCTTATATATACACTACAGTCTTGCTTACCTTACTGTGATCCGACCGACCGTATAGTACGATGTATCTCGCCTTATATATACACTACAGTCTTGCTTACCTTACTGTGATCCGACCGACCGTATAGTACAATGTATCTCGCCTTATATATACACTACAGTCTTGCTTACCTTACTGTGATCCGACCGACCATATAGTACAATGTATCTCGCCTTATATATACACTACAGTCTTGCTTAACTTACTGTGATCCGACCGACCGTATAGTACAATGTATCTCGCCTTATATAACATGCTTTTCTGCAGTGATACACTTAATATGTTTACTTGCTCAGACATTATTTTGTATTTATTTTATATATTCCAACTACTCTCTCTTGGGCATAGGCTGAGAGCCTGTACAGTACATTCAACCGTACATTCAACAGTGAAGCCCATGAGGTCTCATTCCATTCTAGGGAGTGAGACATATCTGGAGATGCCTCGCCCCAGTGCTTCACTGTTTCACCCTCTAGACTCGGACCCTCAATTTCAGACCGCCACATATTGAGGAATGGACATACTAGGCATTGCCCACCTGTAGCATATTTTGAATGTGGGATATTCATACAGTGCTATTTAATCAGGGAACAATGAGGGTATTTTTGGCGTTTCGGTGGGCTTTGTGGTAATGCACTGATACTAGATACAGCACAAATTCCATCCAAATAATATCTTCCCATTGATACATCGGGATTCGAACCCGGGACCATTGAATTACCAGTCCAGTGGCATGAACACTCCAACACACCACCTCCCCTAATTATAGATAGCCATCTAGTAATTTCACAATTATATGGTTTGTAATAATTTCAGATATGTATTAATCTTAAGTATATATGTGTACCACAATATCATCTGATGTCTGAAAAGACTGATAAACAAGAATAATCTAACCACTCATCGTGTTAATAAACAAATCATGAGACAGTTGCTCCACAATTTGACCCTCCCATGCTTGGATATTCAAATTGCGTATACAGGATGGGTGTTCCTAAACACACTGATACGTGATTAGCGTATTGGATACTTTAGAAATCAACTGAAAGTATACTGAATACTCTTATTGCGGATAAATTGGGTTACAACAAAGTTTTGGTAGTGGCACACTGAATAAAACCATGTCAACACTGCCCTCAGTCAACCTCCACCCTTCCGATAGGTCGGGAGAGCGAGAGCTGTCAGTGTTAGTGGAGCAGGCAGAAGGAAAGTGTGTTGGTCAGTCCTTTTAAAAATGTTGGATATTCTGCCTGGAGTATGGGTTAGTGTATCTAGCATACTATTTATTTATTAAAATGTAAAACTTGCAAACTAAACAAACCAAAATTCAGACAAAGACAATATAAAGGCAAAATCACTACCGGTAATCAAAATCGCTATGTGGAAACAATGCTTACTAAAATAAAATTGATGAAATAAAAAAACACAATCCACCACATAGGTTGTACATTACTACATGAACAAGTTAATCTGTTTCCCAAGCAAACTAATCGCACACATAACAACGCACTATCGTCACGTTCAAGGAATTAGTCAATTTGGGAAGTCCGGGACGTTATGGTAAATTTCACTAAACTCTGCATGAATAAAGAAACTACAATTAGTGTTAAAATGTTCTATTAAAATCAAATTTGCAACCTGACATGACATTAACAATAGTAAAAAATACAAATAACGCTCACTAACGATAGTGCTATCGGGTAGGTACCTGTAAGCATAGCATGCCTCAAGTGACCCCTATCAATAACTACCCTACAAATAACCTACATTTATTGTACTGTACAATTAGACTAAGGAAATCGCAAAATCAAGCAATTGATACTATCGACAATGAATAGATACAATATAATAAATACAAATAATTGCAAAATATGAAGAAGCAACAACAGATTTAAACAAAGAGTACTCTTTTAACAAGAACAATTAATTTTAAAAAATCATTAATTTAAAACAAATCAATAATAATAATTGAAAAAGAAAAACAATAAATACAAACGGACACAAAGTGAGCAGAGGTTATACAAGAAACTTCAAGTTAAAAATGCTTGATTAAAATTATTGATGTCAAATTTTAGAATACAGTCACAATAACTGACCCTAAAAAGATTAAATTTATGTAACAATTTACGTGCCTCAAAATAGTTAGATAGATAGATTAGTATATCAAATGAAAGTTTTATTTTATTTTATATACATAGCATTAGCAATATTCGTGTACCGTATAACTCATTTGAATATTTGTTTTCTTCTATGGGGAAGAGGTAGACAAAAGGCAAAACTGCCTGTGACGAGTGCCTCTCCCAGTGTTGAAACAGTGACGGACAAAAATCAAGGAATGTTCGAGCCAAAATGTCTGGACACGCGGAATTTGATGCAATTTAAGTCATAGGATGTGGGAAAGATGGGTTCAGGGAAAGAGTTCTAGAGCTCAGCTGTTGAGTAGAAGAAAGATTGGGAGTATCGTTTCACTCTAGGGTTGGAGAGTTGCACAGAGTAGGGGTGGGATTGTGTTGCAAGAAGGGTACTATGTACACTATGTAGAGGAGGTGGTATACACTGAGAGAGCTCTGAGAAACACTGGTTATTGTAATAGCGATAGAATAGTGAGAGAGATGCAACATTGCGTCGAAGAGAGAGAGATTGCAGGGAATCGGTGAGATGAAGCGAGATAATAAGACGAAAGGCTTTCTTTTTCCTTTGTCTAGAAGTGATGTGTGAGAGGATCCTCCCCACAGATGCGAGCTATACTCAATACAAGGATGCACTGTGGTCCTGTACAGAGCAAGAAGCTTTGCAGGGGTAAAGAACCCCTTGAGACAGTTGAGCACACCCAGCATCTAGGAAGCCATTTTTGCAAGAGTGGTAATATGGTCTTTCCAAGAGAGATCAGAAGAAATAAAGACACCGAGAATACTGAGAGAAGATGAAGGTTTGATTTTTGTATTGTTGAAATATAAGGGATAGTCCTGTGGGAGTTCTTGATGGGTAGATACATAGAGAAATTGGGTTTTGGAAACATTGAAACCCTCAAGGATTTCTCTGCCCCAATTGGAAATGGTAGTTAGATCAGAAGATAAGTGTTCTATGGCTTTATCACGTTTGTTTTTGAGGGATTGCTTGCTGGGGCGTTCTGGAAAACAAGTTGAATAGTGTGGGTTAAAGTCATCAGCATATGAGTGGATAGGACTGTAGGTACAGTTGAGAAAATCATATATAAATATTAGATAGAGAATTGGAGATAGGACAGAACCCTGAGGAACACCTGAGCTAATAAGATGAGGAAGTGAATGATGGCCGTCCACAATCGCAGCTATGGAACAACCAGAAAGGAAATTGGAGATAAAGGTACAGATGGAGAGTTAGAAACTGAAGGAGGGTAGTTTAGAAATTAGAGATTTGTGCCAGACTCTATCTAAGCCCTTCAATGTGTCTAATGCAACTGCAGACTTTGTTGAAACATTGTTTTCATATTCTCATATACCTTTCCTAAATAAGCCAACTAGAGTAAAGGATAACTCATCAACAATAATTGACAATATTTTATGTAATGATCTCCAAAATAAGGAATTGTTTAGTGGAATATTATATACAGACCTCTCTGACCATTTTCCAATATTTGTATTTTAAAATCAAAGAATGTAAAAACATGTCCGAGTTTATTATTAAGCGTTCATTGAATGAAAACAACATTAAAAAGTTCAAAGGAATATTAGCTAGTACTGATTGGGCAAACATTATTGGTGATAGTAGATGTCAGGATGCTTTTGACAAATTTAATTCAACATTTACCAAACTATAATTATGACGAGTGTGTTCCGCTTAAAAGTGTAAAACTATCATATCGTAACAGAAAGAATTGGCTTACCTTCGGTCTTAAGAATTCTATAAAATTTAAAAATAAACTGTATATAAATTCTATAAAATATTCAACACTGAAAAACAAAAGGCTGTATTCAGAATATAAAAGAATTTTGAACAAATTACTAAAGAAGTTATCAATAAAAAAGCCAACTCAAGGAAAAACACTTAATTTAATATAAATGGACATAAGGTAAGCGATGCTAAACATATTGCTAATGCCTTTAATGATGTTTATATACAGTAAATATTGGTACTAAAATTAGCCAGTCATTACCAAATATCAATAGACCTTTTCTTCATTCATGCCTACAGGTAACCCTAATACTATTTTTTTAAACCAACCAGTTGTGATGAAGTAAAACGTATAATTTGGATTATGAAGAAAAAAAGTCCAGGATGGGATGGTTTTAGTGCCACTGTTATCAAGGAGACATTTCCCTACTTTATTGACACCCTAACTTCTCTAATAAACATGTCTTTGAATGAAGGTATTTTTCCAAATCAACTTATAATTGCTAAAGCGATACCTCTGTATAAGAATAATGATGAATTACTTGTAAACAATTACCGTCCAGTATCAATATTACCTCTGTTTTTAAAAATCTTTGAACAAATAATATAATCATACTCGTTTGATATCATTTATTAACGAACATAATCTACTTTATAATTACCAATTTGGATTTAGAAAAGGATACAATACTAACTTAGCCTTAATTAATAATGTTAATTGACAACATTTCAGAAGCTCTTGATTCAGGAACAAATGTAGTTGGGGTATTTTTAGATTTCAGTAAGGCCTTTGATACTGTAAACCATGACATTTTGCTTAGGAAATTATGCATCTACGGGATTAGGAGGATTGCTTTGGAGTGGATAAGAAGTTATTTGGATAATATAACTCAATATGTAAATTATAATGGTCAGAATTCTAATTATGGTAATGTAAAGTGTGGAGTTCCACAGGATTCAATCTTGGGTCCATTATTATATTTGATATAATATGTAAATGATATAGCGAATGTGTCTCGTAGCTTATTTCCAATTTTATTTGCGGATGACACAAATATTTTTGGAAGGGGATATTATTGATAATGTAATAGATATGATGAATTTAGAGATGAGCAAACTTTTGGAATTGCTAATAAACTATCTTTAAACGTAGAAAAAACACATTATATGATATTTTCAATGAAAGGGGGGGACATTATTAAAACCCAAAGTAAACCGTCTGTATAAACGGTAAACCATTAAACAAAGTAGAACACTAACAATTCTTAGGGGTAATTATAGAAGAAAACTTTTCATGGAATGAACATGTTAAATACTTAAACAAATAATTTCAAAGGGTATGTATATGTAAAGCTAGAAAGTTATTAAATTTATCTACATTAGTGACCATGTATAATTATTTTGTATACCCCTATATGCCCTATGGGGTAGAAGTTTGGGGTAATGCATATGAATGTAATATAATACCTATATTAACTTTACAGAATAGAAAAATAAGAATAAATAAATCCGCCAACTTTAGAGAACATACTACACTAATATTTAAATCCTTAAAGCTATTACAACTTAAACATAATTTTGTTAATTCAGTAGCTAAACTTATGTTTAAGATAATGAAAGATCTTACCCCAAGCTTCTTTAAAGACATGTTCACATCAGATTCTAATATACATCAACAATTAACCAGACAGAGTCACAAGCTACATATTCCCAGAGCAAAATAAATTTTAAGTAAAAGAACTTTTAAGCATAAAGGTGTATTTATATGGAATGATGTAATAGATTAAATAAATAAATTGTAGTTTTGAAATATTTAAAAGGCAAATGAAGGAATATTTAATGAGTAGAGAAATAAAAATAAATAATTTTTAAGATACTCTTGAGCATGAACGAACAAGTTTGTAGTAATGTTTCTGTTAGTATTAAGGTACTCTTTCTTGAGCACTAGTCTTTGTTTTGTTGACCAATTTATATATGAGTAATATATTGCTGTGGGACATATTATATGCTGGTTGGCATCAGTTCCCAATTGTTTAATTGTAGATATTGTTTGTATAACTATGTGGAATGTAACTATGATGTAGTTTGTGACAATACACTTTTTTTAAATTGAATTGAATTGAATTGAAAAGGTCACAGTAAAGTCCCGAAAGGAGGATGACCAAGAGTTAGTAAGATATGAAAGAAGATCATCAGTAGAGCAACCCTTAACCTCTGAAGTGCGCATGGGGGTAATTGGAAACGTCCCCCTGTGCTGACGTATTTGAGGTGTTTCCGTCACTAAAATATTAATTGTGCCATTAATAGGATTAATACTTATCCATATGTGCCTATTATGGGTTGATTATAAAGGTATTAACCTGAAACAACAATAAAACGAGTGAAAACAGCGTTTGGATGGTCAAAATCGGAGATATAGCCCGCGAGTTGTATAATGTATGGGTGAGGCAACCTGCTTTCCCGCCAATTTCCCCCAAGGCCACTGAGACACAGTCGATCGATACTCTCTCTCTCTCTCTTGCACTCGCTTGCCATCAGTGATGACAACACCCTGCTTGCAACTCGCTAATGTTAGCATGAAAATATACCTCAGAATAAGGGAATAACAGGGAAAATAGGTGATAACTGAAGGAGAGGAGGAAAGTGGGGAAGGAGGGGAGGTAGAGGACTGAGATTTTGCATGGCCCAGGGGCCAAACAAAAATACATTTTTTTTTTTTTTTTTTTTTTTTTCAATGTCAAAAGTTTATTTTTTTTCTCACTCACTCATAAGAGTCTCCCCGCAGTCCGCCGGGGGAACTCTTAAGAGTCTCCCCGCAGTTCCCGGGTTAAGGATTATGAGAAGAGAAATGCTTAAGAAATTTGGAAATAAGAATAGTTTAAAAAACTTTAGATATGCAAGACATGAGAGCAGTTGGACGATAGTTGGAGGATTGAGAACGGTCACCCTTCTTTGGGACAGGTTGAATGAGAGCAAACTTCCAGCAAGAAGGGAAGACGTTAGAGGAGAGACAGAGACGGAAGAGTTTGTCTAGGCAGGGAGTCAGCATGGAAGCAGTTTTTTAGTACAACAGGAGGAACACCATCCGGACTGTACGCCTTCTTATTATTAAGCCCAGAGAGGGTAGAAAGGACATCTTTTGAAGGGATTAGGATATTTGGCATAAGTAGGAGAGAGGGGGGTGGAGAGGGAGGAATAGAACCGGAATCATCCATGGTGGAGTTTCTACCGAATGTTTGAGCGAAGAGTTCAGCTTTGTCAGAGGAAGAAGCGATAGTTGTGCCATCAGATTGGAAAAGGGGAGGGAAAGACGAGGAAGAAGAGGTTTTTGGCTAGATGCCAGAAGGCTTGGGAAGAGCTAGAGTTGGATAGATCAGTGCATTTATTTAGAGTGTTTGGCAAGTCGAATAACAGATTTAGCTTGATTCCGGGCAGAAACATAGGAAGAATGAGATTCTTGAGTTTTAAGGTGTCGATATCCTTTGAATGCTTCCTTCTCATTGTGGACAGCAGTACAACAAGTGTGAGTAAACCAAGATTTTGTTTGCATTAGTCTGAGAGAAAGAAAATGGAATGTATGTCTCCATGCCCGATAGGATTACCTCGGGAATGCGTTCAGCACTCTTCGAGGGTCCCCAGCCACGGAAGCAAAAATAATTCCATTGGAAGTAAAATAAGTACTGCCGAAGAGCCTCACAGTCGGCAGTGCCAAAGTGCCACAAGCGCTGGGAGGATCAGGTGGCCGTACTGGAGAGATAGGACAAGTGACAGAGATAAGTTTATAGTCGGAGGAGCCCAAAGGAGAGAGAAGATGAACAGTATAAGTGAAGGGGCTAGAATTTAGAAACAAGTCTAGAATGTTGGGCCAATCTCCGAAGCGATCCGGGATACAGGTGTGTTTTTGAACCAACTGCTCTGGGTCATTTAAGTTAGAAAATATGTATGCTTGTTGTTGTTGTTGATGTTCCCCATGCTGCATGGCCGAACAGCCCCAAGGCCCTGAGCAAGGCCAAGGCCATAACCGAGCACCCCCACAGAACCCTCCCTGCCGACCACTTTAAAGCCTGGGTGACCGAAGCCACTCCATGGCGGGGAGCTGAGGAGGGTGCGGAAACGCCCAGGAAACCAAAGCCCCACCCAGGGCCCTGTGCCCCACAGCAAATATGAAGAAAAAGTTGAGGGGCAAAGGAAAAATGTGACGCTTTGGCTTCCAATCTTGGTAGATTGGGAGGTCAATCCACGGAAGAGACGCCGTCACTTGAGATCTAGAAGATATATAAGTAAAAGGAACAGTCAGAGTAAGCTATGGGTATGGCAGAGATCGCTCATTTCTCACTCTGCTTAGCATCAGCTAGGAAAGGCCCTAGAAAGCCACCTTTGGCGGGGGGATAGCTCTCCTATTTCAACCCCTTTCGGAGTGTGGGCACCCGCCCTGTATGCTTGTTCACCATGTTGGTCAGTGGATACAGAGAAGTGTCATTGGCAGTGGTGAACGTTGAAATCTCCTAAGATGGAGATTTCTGAGAAAGGAGAGATGGATAGGATGTGTTCCACTTTAGAGTTTAGATAATACCAAAATTTGGGGAAGTTAGTGGAGTTGGGGGAAATACAGACAACACAGAAATATTTAGTATGAGAGTGACAGGATAGTTTAAGCCATAAAGTTGAGAATTCAGAGGAGTCGAAGTCGGGAACACAAGAGCAGGTGAGTTTGTTGTGTACGTATACACAACATCCGCCTTTGGCTTTGAAACTAGGATAGAGATAGAAGAAGGGTACAGAAAAGGGTTTGCGCTCAGTAGTCCCAGACAACTGAGTTTCAGTGAGAAAGAGTTGACTAGGGTTGGCAGAAGATAGGTAGTGTTCAACAGAGTAGAAGTTAGAGGAAAGGCCACAAATGTTGCAAAAGTTGATAGTGAGATTGTCAGGTCGCGGTCAAAGACGTTTTGGTTGATCGTTGGGTGAGTGTCTAGCCTGTGTTGTGCGGCCAATTATGCCCCCCTCGCTCCCCTTCCCCCCTGGGGACTCCGAGGCTGGGCCATGTTGTGTCATATTTTTATTTTGTATTATTTAGTTTTTTTAAGTTTTGGTGTATTGGAAAGAAGTATAGTGTGCTTGTGTGGTGTAGTGTTAAAGAGAGAGTGTTTGGTGAGAGCTAGCTGGATGTCATTCAGGTTAAGTGAGGCACAAAAAATCAGTAAGAGAGGCCAAGCAAATGAAACAGGAGTTCCAGTGATTATTTATCACATGCCTATAGCCTCTCCTGGGTCTAGCCCTGTTCGATTGGTGCCTACAGTCTTCCCCATATATATATATAACCGTTATGGGTGCTATGATTCATGTATGACGAATGCTTATATATAAATATTCATATAGGATGTAATATTAGGAGTAAGGACTTCGGGTCCGCTATATTTTCTTCCTCATACCATTACCAACACGTACGGTATAATCATAATATATAAGTCTAAAATACCTTTCAACAAATTAACAAGAATAATGAACGCTAGTGTGAGACCAAGAACTGTGATTGTATACGTTTGTGCTATTATATTCATATAAAACAAATTCTAGTAATGATAGACAAATTTTGATTACATTTTCAGAAACTGTGTGAACAGTATTTGTAATTTCATATATAAAAACCTGTTGTATTCGGTGGAAATTTGTATTTACGACGGTGCAAAGTAAATAGATATTAGAATTATTTTTTAAATAATTAGACTGCACTAGTGTTATCAATGCTTATTTATTTGTGTGTGTATTTTGCTACTGTAATGTTGTAGATTGGCCTTTCTTCTTTCTAATTATGATAAACTTTGACAAATTATGAAATATTTCTTTTATATAGATTTTCAATGTGAAAATTTGATCTTATGGGATTTTTTCTTTGCAGTTTTATTATAGTATGAGTCTTGTTCTATCTTTGGATGTACAGTATAATACTGTACTTTGCATGTAGAGGCGATTATTGTGGTATAAAACATAGTGATAACATACGTATCTCGTCTCACAAGGTAGTGGAAATAGTGTTTGAGAGTGACCGGTAGTGTTAATACATTTCCAAGATATGAAATGTAAATATCTATGTCTATGATGAATAAACACAAGAAAATGTAATTTTTCCTTATTAAGAATTGTAGTATATCATGTGTTGAATTATTCGAGACTATTGACTTTATGTCCATTTAATATATATGAAGATCATAACTACAAAACGTGGATATTCTATTCTAGAAACATAGGTTTCTAAGAACAAATCATGATCTACTTAAAACTATCTATCTATCTATCTATTGCCTGACGCCGTGATCCCTGAAGGGGTGGCCACGAACGAACCGCCCCCATGCACCTCTGTCCCCGGTCAGTCGACGCTCCTCCCCCCAACCAGCACCGCCTTCGTTCATATACTTCCTCACTCCATCCTTCCACCTCTCCCTCTCTGTCCCTTCACCTCGCTCTCGTACACCCTCTTAGTCATTCTCTCGCTTTCCATACATTCCATATGGCCGAACCATCTCAAGTTGTTCCTTTTCACTCTTTCCAGCACATCTACCTCCACACCACACCTCCTTCTTACTTCCTCATTAGTCTGTCTATCCCTTCATGTAACTCCGCACGCACTTCTTAAGTAATTCATTTCCACTGCTCTCAGTTTTGGTCTGAGTCTCTCAACCAACGTCCATGCTTCGCTTCTGTAAGTCAGTGTCGGGATTACCACACTGTCATGCAAGGACTTCTGCACTTCCATACTGACCACCCTATTTCTTGTTACTGCTTTCAACGTTCCTACAACCCTCTTCCCCTGTTGTACCCTCTCCCGCACTTCTTCATCCATAGTCCCATCTTTACTCAACACACTGCCCAGATACTTAAAAGAGTTGACTATCTCCATAGCCTAACCGTTCAGCTTCACCTATGAGAATGCTAATTTTAATTACTTATATGTACAGGTTTCTTTTCCTTATAATTTGTTATTATCGTATGTACTGTATATTTGTTATTATCGTATGTACTGTATATTTGTTATTATCGTATGTACTGTATATTTGTTATTATCGTATGTACTGTATATTTGTTATTATCGTATGTACTGTATATTTGTTATTATCGTATGTACTGTATATTTGTTATTATCGTATGTACTGTATATTTATTATTATCGTATGTACTGTATATTTGTTATTATCGTATGTACTGTATATTTGTTATTATCGTATGTACTGTATATTTGTTATTATCGTATGTACTGTATATTTGTTATTATCGTATGTACTGTATATTTGTTATTATCGTATGTACTGTATATTTGTTATTATCGTATGTACTGTATATTTATTATTATCGTATGTACTGTATATTTGTTATTATCGTATGTACTGTATATTTGTTATTATCGTATGTACTGTATATTTGTTATTATCGTATGTACTGTATATTTGTTTATAATGAAACAACCTTGGGTTTTGATTAACGTGGCTAGTTGTTAGCTAAATTACTTATTAGTAAGATTATATTATTATTATTACAAATGCATTTGATTATTATAATTAACCCCTTCTGTACCGCTGACGTCTTTTTAATTTTGTTCTAGCTCTATCTAAACAATTATTTGCAGTTAAAGAAGGGTTTGTGGCACTAGAAATGGCTAAGTGGGATAGTTCGAAGCCTGTTAATTGCTGTAGGCCCTTTGTAAGCTGAATAAAATCGTCCAATAATAGCCAGAATGAAGTAAAAAGGACGTCGCCGGTACAGAAGGGGTTAATATTATTACAAACGTGATCAACATTGTTTATTATTATCATTATTATGGGTTCAAACCTACAGCAGAGAACCCCAATTGAAATAATTCATATATATATATATATATATATATATATATATAAACAGTGTATATATATATATATATATATATATATATATATATATATATATATATATATATATATATATACCGATATATACTGTATATATATATATATATATATATATATATATATATATATATATATATATATATATGTATATATATATATATATAAATATATATATATATATATATATTCTATTCAACAGCTGAGCTCTGGAACTCTCTCCCAGAATCAGTCTTTCCCTCTTCCTATGACTTAAATTGCTTCAAACTCCTTGTGTCCAGGCATTTTGGCTCGAACGTCCCTTGATTTTGGCCCTGTCACTCTTTCAACTATGGGGGAGGCACTCCCTATAGGCAGTTCTGCCTTTTGCCTCCCTCACTCACATAAAAAACAAAATATATATATATATACTTGTCGAAACACAACCAAACTTTATCACAAGGGGTATTTTTATATTGGCCAATTTTTGATATACTAAAAATCCTGAAAGGTGGCCAAGCACGCCCTTGTTGGTCACACTTATGTATTCAATTAGACGTTAATACGGTCTCTTCCACTAATAGGGGATTATTGTGTTTTTGTACAAAGGGTACAAAATACAAAGGAAATCAAGCAACAACAGGTCTTGTGACCCTTCTAGTCTGCTTGTCCTCCAAAACACTGAGGATCAAGTGTCCAAACACTGGTTTAGAGTGGGTAAGGGAACATTGGAAAGGGAACTACTGCCCTGGAACTAATGTCCGTGGCAGGATTGGGAAGTTAGTAGGGGACAGATGGGTTAGTAACTGAGGGGAGGATAAAATAAAGTTATTAATTTACAAACGCAGTCAGTTGCGGGTTTGATGCGAGATATTTGTCTAGGCGAAGTTTAAATGAATCAACGGTGCTGCAGTCTATAACATCTCGGGGAAGCCCATTCCATAAGTTGACAACTCGATTGAAGAAGACATTTTTAGCTTCGTGTGAGTTAAAATATTTACCAATAATTTTGCACCCGTTTTCCCGCGTGTAATTAGATTGGTCGATAGTGAAGTACTTACTACAGTTCATATTGTCGATGCCTTTGATGATTTTGAACACTTGAATTAAGTCGCCTCTTAATCTGCGCTGGGTTAAAGGAAATAGATTTAATTCTCTAAGACGCTCTTCGTATGGTTTGTTCTTTAGGCTAGGTATCATTTTGGTAACTCTACGTTGAACTCGTTCTAGCTTGTCTATATCTTTTTGGTAATAAAGGCACCAGGATTGAACGCAGTATTCCAGAAGAGGGCGGACTAAGGAATTGTAAAGGGTTAGGATAACGTCTTTGGATTTATGCTCAAATGACCTGCCTATAAAGCCAATTATTTTGTTTGCCTTCTTAACAACTTCTAAACATTGTTGACTCGGTTTTAGGTTACTCGATATTGTTACTCCCAGATCGGTTTCTCTGTTTACATTATTAAGCTGAGTGCCATTCATCAAATAGTTTGCTTTCTCATTTTGGTATTCGATATGTAGTACTTTACATTTATCCGCATTGAAACTCATTTGCCAAATTTGGGCCCAACATGACAACTTATCTAGATTGTGTTTCATATTGTCAACTTGTTCTTTTGAGAGTACGCTATTTGCAATTTTTTACCGATCCCTGGGGTACTTACATTGGTCCATTTAGATGCCTTACCGTTTATGACTTCTCTTTGTTTTCTGTCGCTGTGTATAGACTCCTCTACCAATGGCCCACATATAACACAATACCCCGCACGCAACACAGGATGAACCCGATAATGTTGCTTGAAACTTTAACCCTTCCTACCCGGGCGTCCTTGTGGAAGGACACCGCTGCAGAAGGGCAGGTACCCGGGCGTCCTTCTGACAGACAGTAAGCTTTGCAAGCCTTGCAAGCTTGATCCGAACGCCGTGCGTCGGACGAATGTAAACAAAGGCGGTTGCTTCGTCACCGCACCTCCGAAAACAAGAAGGAGAAGACTCGTTTGTTATTGTACGTCTGTATGTCGTAGTTTCATTAGTGAAAAGATCGTCGTATTGCTAACATCGCCTGAAAATGCTCTCCACTAAAATCGTCATCACAACTGAACCAGTTGACTTAGAGAGCTCTACTCAACGCCAGTTTACAGATTGGAAACCGCACTACGTTTAGAGATGCATGGGCAATTTCTAGCAGTAAAATAACAAAGATACGGTAGCCTAGGCCTAGATGTTTTTCGGCCATTTCGCCCGGGTACAGGCGACCGTCCTTCTAACAGGCAGCCCGGGTCCCGAGGGTTAAGCAATATTGTTTTTATTATATATTATTATTATTATTATTGTTATTATTATTATTATATATATTTTTTTTTTTTTCTAAATTAGTCTTGGAGACATCTTACGCAATAACTCCAGAACTGCTTGTTGGATCGAGACCAAACTTAAACACAAAGTGCGTTTACATAGTTTAATGGGCAACTTTTGATATACTAAAGTTCCAAAATGGCAGCCAGAGACGCCCATATCGACTGAATTTCTGCAATGTTTTAGACGTAACTACTTTCTCTCCCACTTATTGCAGACTCTTGTGCTTTAGTGTATGGACTCCTCTACCAATGCCCCACAAATGTTTGGAAAAACATAAATCATAAAAACAACATCCATTGTATGTAGTTTTGTGCGGTTCAGGATTCTGAATGCTTTGGTACCAAATGCATACTAATTGGTAGAATAGTTTTGCCACAAAATTGAAAAATCGTTTTTAATAATTTTTCAAATTCCATAATTTGTTTAGTCCTTTGGAGTACTTCACCCAATTCCACAAGTTTTACTTAATAAACTTTGCAAAAATTATTAAGATCCCTGGGTTTTTGTGGCCGCTACCTTCATTATTTTGAAAAAACGGAACACAAGACTTCCTATCATTGCAAAGCAGAATTCCCCGTATATGATTGTTCAACTTTTTAGCCAACTCAGTACACTGTACGCAACACAGCTTGAACCCCGGACAATGTTGCTTGCAACTTTTATTATTACTATTTGTATCATTATTTATAATATTTGTGTTATTATTATTATCATTATTATTACTATTATTATTATTATTATTATTGTTATTATTATTATTATTAGTCACCGTGTATTAGTTTACATGAAAATATTGTAGAAAATAAAGAGTGTCTACTCTCAAAAGGTTTAGCCGTCTTTTATTGAATAATGTTTTATGTATTGTATTGTTAATTTGCTAAATATATATTTAACTTTGATTTTGACTTTGAAGTCCAATACTAATCACCCTGCAAACACAATATCAAAGAGGGTTAACTAACAGTAATTACAGTCAATCAAATATTGTCACTAATACCGATCATTAACACCAGTGGAGCTTCACAAATATATATATATATATATATATATAGATTTCATCCAGTGTTGATAGGTGATTACCGGTATATTAATACAGATATGTGTACAATGCCTGGTGCTTAGTGGGAAAATTATGTTGTCGCGTTTACTTGTTGGTGAACGGTTATATGATGCAGATGAAAAATTAATTTATATAATAAAAAGGAATAAACATTTACGTGAGTGAAAAGAGATCAAGGGTGTTTTTGTTACCAGTACTGAAAAGTATAATATTATAAGACTTTCAGTAAAATATAATGATAACATTTTACTTCCTTATATTCCAGCTACCAGTAGAGTATTTGGTTTTCAAATTAAGAAGGAATATTGAAAATAAGAGGGTTTACTGAATTGGATTTATCTGCTTATATCTAGAGGGTCTTCCTAAGTAATATTTAATCGTTTAGTGTTACCAAAAATACTACCGGTATGTATATATTGCATCAACGAATACTGATCGAGTTATTTTACTTTTGTAATCCTATTGCCTACATTGAACACAAATAAAGATATATTATATCCTATTATTTACGACATAAGATTATACATAAATGTAAGCAAGAATTGAATTGAATTGAAATTAATTGAATTGACATTTTTATTTAGTCTAAAATAGTTACATTGTATAAAAAAATAAAAAAAAAATCAGACAAGGCTCTTTGATGAATCTAGTTAATTTTTTAAGAACCCTTAGTTGAACAAAATTAATTATTTAAATAGTAAATTATTTTACTATTAGCATTAAGATTTACATTCAATTATGGTATACATATGATTATACTGTACACTTAAAATACATACAAATTCACGCATTCACACAAATACAAGACAATGTAAGACAAGCCCTTCAGTAAACAGAAGCTAGGCAACTGAAGTTCCGTGAATATTAAAATCAACTAGGCCTAATACCAAAATGAGCGGATATGACTTAACTTTCATAATGTTTGAACTGAACATAAAGGGGAAGTATTTGGTTTTTCTGGCCTCCCTTCTTCCACATGTTTAGCCCATTAGTTTTAAAATAATAGGATGTTAGCCCCATTAGTTTGTCGAATTTAAAATCATTTACCCCATTTTGTATTCAATATTATGACATTTCGTGCCATTTAGTTGTCGAATATTTCCTGGCGAGCGTTAGCAAGTCTGTAATTTTGAAGGGAGAAGAGGGTCCAGAAAAAAACAAATACCTCCCCTCAAGAACAATGTCACACAAAAAGGATAAGGACACAATGAAATACAAACAAGTAAAGCGAAGAAGATAGTTGTGTTTGTATGAGAGAGAGAGAGAGAGAGAGAGAGAGAGAGAGAGAGAGTGTGTGTGTGTGTGTGTGTGTGTGAGAGCATTGGAGGGTTGGCTGAGATGGAAGATAAATTCGGTTACACTTGTGAAATATGTGAGAAGGGGAGAGGCTGGGTGGTGACAAATGAAAGGTTCACCCTTTCAAGATCCCGTGACTCATTTATGTTCTGTTTTCTGGCTATTATTAGACAAAGTAGAAAAGAAAGCCTTCTGTCTCATTAACTCACGTCCACTCACCAATTATCTGCAGTCTCTCTCTCTCTTCGCCGTAATGTTGCATCTTTCTCACTATTCTACCGCTATTACAATAATTAATCAGGGTTCCTCATAGCTCTCTCAGTGTATACCACCCCCTCTTCGTAAGGCACGTCGCACTCGACTTGCAACACAATCCCACCTCTACCCTGTGCAACTCTCCAATCCAAGAGTGAAACGTTATTCTCAATCTTTCTTTTATTCAACAGCTGAGCTCTGGATCTCTCTCCCAAAATCAGTCTTTCCCTGTTCTTATGACTTAAATTGCCTCAAACTCCGTGTGTCCAGGCATTTTGATTCGAACGTCCCTTGATTTTGGCCGTGTCACTCTTTCAACTTTTGGGGAGGCACTCGTCACACGCAGTTCTGCCTTTTGCCTCTCTCACATACATAGAAAGAAACAAAAATATTAGGAAGGCTACATGGAAGTCAGAGTGTCAATTGAACTAGCCTTTATCTTTATAATTCCCACATATTCTTCCTAAATTGGATAACATCGTCTAATGATAGCAAGAATTAACAGCCAAAATGCGCCATCATCCCCAAAGAGTTAACCCCTTCTGTACCGGTGACGTCCTTTTAATGTTTTCTTAGCAACTATTAGACGATTTTGTTTAGCTTTAGAAGGACGAGTACCCATTGAAATACTACAGGTTATCTCATTTAGAAGGACGAGTACCCATTGAAATACTACAGGTTATCTCATTTAGAAGGACGAGTACCCATTGAAATACTACAGGTTATCTCATTTAGAAGGACGAGTACCCATTGAAATACTACAGGTTATCTCATTTAGAAGGACGAGTACCCATTGAAATACTACAGGTTATCTCATTTAGAAGGACGAGTACCCATTGAAATACTACAGGTTATCTCATTTAGAAGGACGAGTACCCATTGAAATACTACAGGTTATCTCATTTAGAAGGACAAGTACCCATTGAAATACTACAGGTTATCTCATTTAGAAGGACGAGTACCCATTGAAATACTACAGGTTATCTCATTTAGAAGGACAAGTACCCATTGAAATACTACAGGTTATCTCATTTAGAAGGACGAGTACCCATTGAAATACTACAGGTTATCTCATTTAGAAGGACGAGTACCCATTGAAATACTACAGGTTATCTCATTTAGAAGGACGAGTACCCATTGAAATACTACAGGTTATCTCATTTAGAAGGACGAGTACCCATTGAAATACTACAGGTTATCTCATTTAATCCCTTTAATTACCGTATACCGGTATCCCTCCTAAGCTTCATAAAATCGTCTAAATGTTGCTGAAATCCAAAAACAAAAACGTTGGCGGAACAGAAGGGGTTAATAAAGAGAGAGAGAGAGAGAGAGAGAGAGAGAGAGAGAGAGAGAGAGAGAGAGAGAGAGAGAGAGAGAGAGAGAGAGACACACACACACAGAGAGCGAGAGGCAGTGTGTGGGTGTGCGTGCGCAGGCATAACATTATCTTTAAGGGGAGGTTTGTTTTTTCTGGATCCCCTTCTCCCTCATAGTTAGCCCAATTTGTTTAGAGAGTTTAAGACTTTCGCTCCATTAGTTTTTCGATTTTAAGACATGTTGTGCCATTTAGGTACTGTATCTGTGTTATCCTGACGAGCGATAGCGAGCCAGCAATTTAGGAGGAAAATGTACAAGTTACCTTGAAGGAGGATCTTGGGGATATTTATTAAAGCTTGATGGCGAAGGTATTGGGAGGAAACTATATGACAATAATATATAAATAAATGAATGGTCAAATATACACAAACCTGCCCTTCAGCAACTTATACATGTAGATTCAGTGTGTGTGTCAAACCCGGACAATTTGGTATAATGATATGTTTATTAATTTCACTCCAACACCATACACCTCCAAATTAAATCAATGAAAGCATGTGATCCACCGGGATTCGAACCTGGGTTACCACACACATATTTCAAACACTCTAACCATTACACCATCAAGACAGACTGAAACGAATATGAGAAAGAATACTGGAAAACTGATATGAGGTAGTGTTATGGTCGTTTGATCACTTACACGGATATAATTAGAACTGTGTATAAATGTAACAGTGTATATTTAGTATTGATGACTAGAAAGAAGAGGATAGATCCCTCGTTTGACATCCTGTTAATAGACATTCTATATTACTACGTAAATATATACAAATATACTCTTTGGTATTATATTACAGAATAAAGGCATATTGTAATAATTTAATCTTTAAGGGGAGTTTGTTAGTTTGCTCCCTAGACCTCCATCACGCTTAAATAAATATACCCAAGGACTCCCCTTCGACATAAATGTGTACCTTTTTCGGTAGAAAAATGTTCCGGCCAAAAGCCGGTTCTTCCTATATTGCAGGGTCGCTATCGCTCGTCAGGAAACATAATTGACACCTAAATGGCAGGCAAGGTCTTACAATAGGTAAAACAAATAGGGAGAACGTCTTACAATCTAAACAATAATGGGCTAAACATGAGGCAGAAGGGCGAAAATAAAATGGTTCACTTTAATTTAAGAAATATGATGGTTAAAAAAAATACAGTTGATCAAAGCAACCCTCATCCTTAATGTTAAAAGTAAGTATATTTCATTTTTTATTCATGCATTAATAAATAATTAAAGGTAAAATAGTTGAAATAATCTGACAGAAAAATACACAACATTTATATTTGAATACGTTACAATATTTGTAATTCTCAGCGAAGGGAGGCGACCAAAATAGAATATTGTTTTCAATATCTGCGGGGCGTTACCGGTACGTTGTACTGCAGTGGAAGGCTGAACAATAGTGTTCTTCTGGGTTATTTCAAGGGATAGGTGATATTTATTGGTTCATTTTTATCTCTGTTTTTTATATTTATTAGTATTTTACTTTCCTCCCTAGGTCTCCATCAAGCTAAACATAAAACATCCAAGCCTTTCTGTACCGATGACATCCCTTGCATTTTATTCTGGCAGATATTAGACATTTTATTCAGCTTAGGAAGGACGTCTACCCAATAAAAGGCTACAAACTATCTCATTTAGTCCTTTTAGCTACCACATATCCTTCCTACACGACACAACATAGTCTAAATATAGTTATAATAAAATGTCAATGCCGTGGTCAGTACAGAAAGGGTTAAAGTATAAAGTTAGAGTGACGCCATCGTGCTGAATAGTTAATGGTTCCACCTGAACAAACACTTCATATTATATTTATTTTGTCACACATTGTATCGGTGCCTGCTAAATGTTGATTATCGTGTTTTCATTTATCTTAAAGGGGTAAATCTTATTTGTTGGTTTATTTATCCTTAGTTTCCTCGCTAGACCTCCATCAAGTTTAAAAAAATATCCCCTAGACCCCCCTTCGAGATAAATTTGTGCATTGTCGGTAAAACAAATATCCCTCTAATATTACAGGTTGGCTATCGATCGCTCGGAAATAATCGACACCTAAATAGCACGAAAAGTCTTATATTAACAAAGACATGGGGTGAAAGGTCTTAAAATCACCAAACCAATGGAACAAACGTCTTAGAATTTCAAAACTAATGGAGCTAGATATGAGGGAGTCCAGATAAATCAACTACCTTCCCCTTAAAGAGTTTTGAAATCCTTAAATAATGAATACATGGCTATGAACAGTATACAATACACTGGATACTGACTTACTATGGTCTGTTATGTTCCAGCTAAGAGTAAATGGAATCTCCGTGTTGCCAATTTATCGATAGTCAGTGGACAAATATTAAACTACTGTCTCTGTATCCTCAAAATGCCAAATTTTCATAATTGACAACATATATTCCATCACGATATCTTCGTAATAGTTGAGTAAATAAGGAGAGAACATTGTAGTTTACCGTTCGCTGAATATAAACAAGCTATAGAAACAGTAAGCTGCTGTACTGCCTACTGTGTTGTAGCTTAATATAAACAAGCTATAGAAACAGTAAGCTGCTGTACTGCCTACTGTGTTGTAGCTTAATATAAACAAGCTATAGAAACAGTAAGCTGCTGTACTGCCTACTGTGTTGTAGCTTAATATAAACAAGCTATAGAAAGAGTAAGCTGCTGTACTGCCTACTGTGTTGTAGCTTAATATAAACAAGCTATAGAAACAGTAAGCTGCTGTACTGCCTACTGTGTTGTAGCTTAATATAAACAAGCTATATAAACAGTAAGCTGTTGTACTGCCTACTGTGTTGTAGCTTAATATAAACAAGCTATAGAAACAGTAAGCTGCTGTACTGCCTACTGTGTTGTAGCTTAATATAAACAAGCTATAGAAACAGTAA
This sequence comes from Paralithodes platypus, assembly GCA_032716605.1. Taxonomy (NCBI): domain Eukaryota; kingdom Metazoa; phylum Arthropoda; class Malacostraca; order Decapoda; family Lithodidae; genus Paralithodes; species Paralithodes platypus. The sequence continues at coordinate 55,593,929 of CM064575.1, read as the reverse complement.
GCTGCTGTACTGCCTACTGTGTTGTAGCTTAATATAAACAAGCTATATAAACAGTAAGCTGCTGTACTGCCTTCTGTGTTGTAGCTTAATATAAACAAGCTATAGAAACAGTAAGCTGCTGTACTGCCTACTGTGTTGTAGCTTAATATAAACAAGCTATAGAAACAGTAAGCTGCTGTACTGCCTACTGTGTTGTAGCTTAATATAAACAAGCTATAGAAACAGTAAGCTGCTGTACTGCCTACTGTGTTGTAGCTTAATATAAACAAGCTATAGAAACAGTAAGCTGCTGTACTGCCTTCTGTGTTGTAGCTTAATATAAACAAGCTATATAAACAGTAAGCTGCTGTACTGCCTACTGTGTTGTAGCTTAATATAAACAAGCTATAGAAACAGTAAGCTGCTGTACTGCCTACTGTGTTGTAGCTTAATATAAACAAGCTATAGAAACAGTAAGCTGCTGTACTGCCTACTGTGTTGTAGCTGAATATAAACAAGCTATATAAACAGTAAGCTGCTGTACTGCCTACTGTGTTGTAGCTGAATATAAACAAGCTA